>FNXX01000008.1:766655-1488954 GCA_900108845.1 Iljinskaea planisiliqua
CCAAGTTCATGGGCTTCGCTTTGGAAACCGATGTTCTCTACCCCGAGCTCACTCACCAGTGCCTCGCCTCAGCGAGGATTCACTATGCAGACCCTTAAAACTCGGCAGCAGATGAAGCATATCTCTCCTTCTTTGGTGACGGGAGGAAGTACTCCATCACCATCGGAGAGCTTAACGATGTTTTCGGCTTCCACGCAGAGACAAGGACCTCTCCTTCCCGAAGCAGTTCCCCATATCCAGCCAGTTCTGGCAGATGATCGCCTCCGACCCTTACGCCTCTCGCTCCGCGAGCCAGTCCTTGATCCGCCACCCTGCTGTGCGCATCTGCGCAAGACTATACAGCCAGCAGCTCTTTGATCGCAACGTTGGTAACAAGGTACACCTCGATGAGCTTCTCATGCTCTACTATGGTTGTGGAGACTTGGTGGCCGAGTCGTATGGAGCACCACACCCAATAGTGCACCAGGTCAACCTTGGTCTTCAGTTCCCCGAAACGATAGTGGCGGCAAAGGACAGAGCACGCACCGGCGCGACAGGGAAGACCGAGCGCATTGGGAGCCTTCTTACCACACTCTTCCAGACCTGTAGGATACCCCTCGGACATGCTACTAGTGTTTCTCAGATTGGGCGGATGGACACAGCTCACCTCATCAGTTCGAAGATCCTCCAAAACCAGGACACCTATCAGTTCCGGAGCGTGAATGGCGAGACTCTTTTCTGCAAGCTCCCTCACCCAGCGATCACCCGTCTCAACTCTGAGTCCGACCTGCGGTTCATGCCACACCCGGATTTCCTCTGCTCAGACCCTCTGCGGCGTACTCCTTTCACTACATCCGCCAGCTCTTCCAGAGCACTACCGCCTCACCTGGAAGACGAGGAGACACCACGCACCGCCCCACGCATACTGACGCTCCCCTACTACACCACCACTGCTCAGGGTGAGTTCGACCTCCCCCCATCTCTGATGAACCTGATACAGCTGAGTACAGGCAGTGGATGATCGCTTCTCAGCGGAAGAACAACAGTCTCCTACAACGTATCATGCAGACCTTATCCTGTGGTTGCTGTCACACCACGGCGGTGAGAGACGTCCACACAGAGCAGACGCCGGGACCTTCCGAGCAGCCTTCCCGTGGTCGGAAGCGCCAGGGGCGAGACAGGAGCGAGAGTCCCGATGACACCACCCACTGATCACCAGTAACACCCCTCTATCACCATTGTATTATTCCATTTTCATTTGTATTTTCTTTGTATCCCGACTTCATATTTACTTTCACTCTAGGGACGGTGTGAAGTAAGTGTGGGGGAAGGAGTTTATTGCTACTGACTTTCGTTTATTTTCTTTGGTTTTTGTTTGGATTTTGAGTCAGTTTTTCTCTTTGAGTCAGTCTGTTTTATCGAGTCAAGAACTTGTTTGGGAACTAGGCCCTTAATCTATGATGAAATTGCACCATTCATGTGATTTTAACCATCTCTCTAGTGACCATTGCTGCAGAACTTTGAGTACTCGGACAAGCTGGACCACCATACTCGGATCACACTCTTTCCAGAACATCCCACTACACTAAGGTTTCATCGGAATGACTTTAAACTCTACTCTATCTGGACATAATTTGAACTTAAAATCTTCTTGTTATGGGAATTAATCTAGGGGAAAAAGTTTATATTCAGGACTTCTTTTACCTTTCACCACTCTTGCTGATCCGGAATAGCTAGCTCATCTTTAGCTAGTACCCACTTCTAGCCTAACCTCCTTTTAGACCACTTGCCCTCTTGTATTTCATTTCTCATATGTGCAGATATGTGCAAAAAGGTCGGAGAGAAAAGGATTGACACAAGCTCTAACTCACTCTTGCTGAAGAAATCGTCAGAAGATGAGAAGGATTTCCAGAAGCACCTGCTCCATATAAGAGCGCACACCCCCAAACGGCAGTGTCTGATCCAGTGCATATGCGCTAAACCGTTAGAAGTTGAGAAAATGTTTCGGGAGCACCTGCTCCGAAACAGAGCACCCGCTCCATTTCGCCTAATGAAGAAGACAAGTAAAACATACAACCTGCTGGGGTATATGGGCCGATGGATCAACATTTTCATGCTCAGGGGACACACGTCATGTAAGAACCCTCCTTATCTAAAAAAAAAATTGTATATATATATATATATATTTATAAATGTGTAAAATGATAAGGAGAGGAGAGTTAGTAACTCAACGATGTGTCCCTTGGCACCTGTCAACCACGAGGAAGGAAGAACCAAGATTTGAGGAGTTAGAGTTTTTAAGAGAAGAAGAGTGATTAGAGGTTGTAGAACCTCAATGAGTCCATTCTCTCTTGCTATTTTGTGCATTCTCTATAAACTTCGGTAACCTCCTAAACACTCTGAAACTCCACCACTAAAATCAGCTTCTTTATTCCCTAGCATTGCCTCTCTTAGGTAGTGCCCATGATGAGAAGTTCACGCCACCCTTTAAATCAATGTAGAGAGTTTATTGTCTGGATGGTGAACTTTGTGTGTTTGTGAATACAAGTATGGAATAGGATTTGAGAAGATGTTGGTTGGTTTTGTGAGAATGTGCTACGATTGTTCTAAAGTATGTGGTCTGCAGATTGTGATTTAATCATGGTCGCTGAGATTTTGAGAATTCCCGCGTCTTCAAACCTCTCTTCCGCGGCTTAAACTTTAGTTTGTTTGAGGACAAAGAAAGGTCTAAGTCCGGGGGAGTTGATATGAGGCGATTTTACCTCATTTTAACCTTTGTTTTTCAGGTTTTATCGAGTCCTTTTAGTCTTTATCGAGTCGTTTCAGCTCACTAAGGAGCTATAGGTGAAGACATGAGGGATTGGACCCTCTGGAGCAAAAAGGAGTCAGAATGAAGGAAAAGAACCCGAGTTTGAAGATCATCACCCGATGGAGCACCTGCTCCCCTTCAGAGCACATGCTCCACTCTGGAGCACATGCTCCATCCGTCCGGAGCAGATATGGAAACTCCACTTACCTAGTTTTGGGACGCGAAGAAGGAAGAAAAGGCAGAGCCGTCACCACCTACATCTTATCTTGTATTTTCGATTTCTAGCTAGCCAGACACAGACCTTTTGATAAGAATTTTTGAGAGCTTTTCTACTTGTAAGATTTGGAGAAGAATCTCTGCCATACTTGAGAAGAATTCTGAACCTTTGTCATTTCTATTTTATATTTCATGAATTCTCTTTCACTTGTTGCTGTGTTTTCTGATTTCATGTCTGAGTAGATCCTCTTGTTAGATCAAGGATTTCAATGGTATTCATGAGTTGATGGGTTGAACACAAATAGGAATTTGAATAGATTGTCTTCACCACTTGTTAGTCTTAATGCCTGAATTGAACCGATCACTTAATTCATGATTTTAGGTTAATCTATTCATCAAAATTGTAACAGGTTGCTAGAAGAGACTTTGGTGAGGAATTTGTCCTTAGCCAACGACAGTTGATGTTAAGGCAAATTGTGAGCATATCGAACCTGTGCAATAATGCTTGTCTGCGATTCTAGGACCAAACGACAGTTTAGGATTTTAGGTTGTTAGATAAAGTTGTTGATGCCACGACAATGGATTGATATTACTTCTATGTTCGAGCTCTAGACTTGCGCTTAATTATCCCCTGAATAGTTGTTCGACCCCTTACTCTGAATTTCCTGCGAAAATACCTTGGTCTAACGCTTGTTTTATTTGAAGTTTAATCATTGTTTAAATCTGTTACTTGTTTCACAACCAATAAAACAACTTGTTTGCTTAGCTTTCTTTCAATACCTCATAGATACAAAGCGTAACACTAGTTCTCTGGAAATGGAACCTATCTGTATTACAATCATAAGCTGTGCACTTGCAGTAGAAATTAAATCACTAAATCCAGTGTATCATGTCTCTATCAGAAACAATTTTTTTAGGCATGCCATGCAAACGAATGATCTCTCTAAAGAACAAATCAGCAACATGCAATGCATCATCAGTTTTATGACATGGGATGAAATGAGACATCTTAGAAAATCTATCTACAACCACAAAGATAGAGTCCTTTCTTGTTCTAGATCGAGGAAACCCAAGCACAAAATCCATAGATATGTTATTCCATGGATTAGTAGGAATAGGCAAGATAGAATACATACCTACATACCATTAGGCTGCACTTTGGACTTAGACTGTTTACAAGTAACACACCTGCCACAAATCCTTTCAAGATCATTTTGCAAATGCGGCCAATAGAAGTGTTCTTGCACTACCTTCAGTGTCTTTGCTATCGCAAAATGCCCCATCAATCCTCCTCCATGGGCTTCCCTTACAAGTAATTTTCTCAAGGAACAGTTAGGAATGCATAAACGGTTTTCATAAAACAAGTAACCATCATTCCTATAGAACTTACCACTTGGGGTTCTAGAGCAAGCAAGAAATGGTTCTTTGAAGTCTAGATCAGACTCATATAACTCCTTAACTTGCTCAAATCCGAGAAACTTAGCATCTATAGTAGAGATGAGCACATACCTTCGAGACAAAGTATCAGCCACAACTTTTTCTTTACCTTGCTTGTACCAAATGACATAGGGAAATTTCTCAATGAATTCTATCCATCTGACATGTCTTTTGTTGAGCTTGTGTTGTCCTTTCAAGTACTTGAGCGTCTCATGATCAGTATGCACCACGAACTCCTTAGGCCATAGGTAATGTTGCCAAGTTTGCAAAGCTCATACTAGTGCATAGAGCTCCTTATCATATATTGGGTAATTGAGAGTGGCTCATCCTAACTTCTCACTGAAGTAAGTAATTGGTTTCCTATCCTGCATCAAGAAAACACCAATTCCAACTCTTGAGGCATCACACTCAATCTCAAAAGTTTTTAGGAAATCAGGCAAAACAAAAAGAGGTGCATTCGTAAGCTTCCCTTTCAATGTTTGAAATGATTCTTCATGTGCTTGCTCCCACTTGAATCCTATATTCTTCTTGATGACTTCTGTAAGAGGGGCTGCTATTGTGCTGAAATCCTTCACAAACCTTCTGTAGAATCCCGCAAGGCCATGAAAACTTCTGACCCCTCCTACGGTTTTCGGACTTGGTCATTCTCTAATAGCTTTAACATTTTCCTCATCCACTTTAATGCTATCTGCACTCAAAACTAAACCCAAAGACACAAGATTATCTGCCCCAAAAGTGCATTTCTTCAAGTTAGCATAGAGCTTTTCCTTACTAAGCACTTCTAAAACCGATTTTAGATGATCAATGTGCTCACTAAGTGTATTGTTGTAGACAAGTATGTAATCAAAGTACACTACAATAAAAACTCCTATGAAAGCTGTCAAGACATGATTCAACAATCTCATGAAAGTACTAAGTGTAGTGGTTAAACCAAAATGCATAACTAACCATTCATACAAACCTAGCTTAGTTTTGAAAGCGGTTTTCCATTCATTCCCTTCTTTCATCCTAATTTGATGATATCCACTTTTCAAATCAAATTTAGAAAAGATGTATGACCCATGATGTTCATCCAACATATCATCTAATCTAGGGATGGGATGTCTGTACTTAACTGTTATGTTATTGATTGCTCTACAATCCACACTCATACACCAACTGCCATCTTTGTTGGGCACAAGGAGAACTGGAACTGCACATGGACTCATGCTTTCTCTGATGTATCCTTTCTCCATGAGCTCATTGATTTGTCTTTGCAGCTCTTTTGTCTCAACAGGATTGGTCATGTATGCTGGTCTTTTTGGAAGAGAAGCGCCTGGTATGAAATCAATCTGGTGCTCAATGCCTCTGATTGGAGGTAGACCATCCGGGTTTTCATCAGGAAACACATCCCTAAAACCTTGCAAAAGAGTTTCAAACTCACTTGGAAGCTCCAGTGCATTGTTATAAGAAGACATTAGTGTTTCTTTAAAAACTAGAAAAAGCATTGGTCGATTAGAAAACAGAGCTTTCTTGATCTCACTAGTTTTAGCAAAGAAATTGGAATGTCTTACTTACTTGGAATCGCTTTCCTTGGATGATTTGTATTCTTGATCTCGCTTGGCTTGTTCTCTTCTTTCCTTTAAAAGGTTTTGATCCTGATGTACCTCTTGTGGTGACAGTGGTGCCAACATAATTTTTTTTCCTTGGTGTTCAAAGGTGTGACGGTTGGTGTACCCATAATGTGTGACCCTTTTGTCATACTGCCAAGGCCTTCCCAAAAGAATGTGACCGGCCTCCATAGGTAGAACGTCGCAAAGGATCTCATCGTTGTATCTTCCAATGGTGATTGGAACTAAGACTTGGTTGCTCACCTTCATCTCCCTTGTTTCATTAAGCCACTGAAGAGAATAGGGGCGGGGGTGTTTCCTCATACTCAAGCCGAGTTTCTTAACCATTGTGATGTGAGGCGATTTTGCCTCATTCTAACCTTTGTTTTGCAGGTTTTATCGAGTCTTTTTAGTCTTTATCGAGTCGTTTCAGGTCACTAAGGAGCTATAAGCGAATACAAGAGGGATTGGAGCCTCTGGAGCAAAAAGGAGTCGGAATGTAGGAAAATGACTCGAGTTTGAAGATCATCACCCGATGGAGCACCTGCTCCCCTTCAGAGCACATGCTCCACTCTGGAGCACATGGTCCATCCGTCTGGAGCAGATATGGAAACTCCACTTACCTAGGTTTAGAACGCGAAGAAAGAAGAAAAAGGAGGGTCGTCGCCACCTACATCTTATCTTGTACTTTTCGATTTTCTAGCAAGAGAGAGGGACAAACCTTTTGATAAGAATCCTTGGGAGTTTTCTACTTATAAGATTTGGAGAAGAATCTCTGCCACACTTGACAAGAATTCTGAACCTTTGTCATTTCTATTTTATATTCCATGAATTCTCTTTCGCTTGTTGCTGTGTTTTCCGATTTCATGTATGAGTAGATCCTCTTGTTAGATCAAGGACTTCAATGGTATTCATGAGTTGATGAGTTGAACATAAATAGGGATTTGAATAGATTGTCTTCACCACTTGTTAGTCTTAATGCCTGAATTGAACTGATCACTTAATTCAAGATTTTAAGTTAGTCTATTCATCAAAAGTGTAATAGGTTGCTGAAAGACACTTTGGTGAGCAATTTGTCCTTAGCCAACGACAGTTGATGTTAAGGCAAATTGCGAGCATATCGAACCTGTGCAATAATGCTTGTCTGCGATTTTAGGACCAAACGGCAGTTTATGATTTTAGGTTGTCAGATAGAGTTGTTGATGCCACGACAGTGGATTAATATTACTTCTATGTTTGAGCTCTAGACTTGCGCCTAATTGTCCCCTGAATAGTTGTTCGACCCCTTACTCTCAATTTCCTGCGAAAATACCTTGGTCTAACGCTTGTTTTTTTTTAAGTTTAATCATTGTTTAAATCTGCTACTTGTTTTACAACCAACAAAACCAACTTGCTTGCTTAGCTTTCTTTCAATACCTCATAGATACAAAGCGTAACACTGGTCCTTTGGAAATCGAACCTATCTGTATTACAATCATAAGCTGTGCACTTGCAGTAGAAAATAGAACACTAAACCCAGTCTATCAAGTTTTTGGTGCCGTTGCCGGGGACCAATTCCTTACCTCTGTTTCTTGGTTTGAATTTCAGTCTAATACCTTTCTAATTTGTTTCTATTCTTCTCTCTTATGTGTGTTTCAGGTGCATGACCACAAGAACCACAAGGAGTAAGAACTCTGAGAATCTCGTCATCCTCACCAACGAAGAGTTATCTAGAAGAGAGCGAGAAAACAGGCAAAACCGAGCTGCACAAGTGTTTGCTCCTGTTCTTGTTCCTACCACAGACACTACTCCTGTTTTTGCACCTGTCCGAGTTCCTGATACTGTGGATATTACCGACAGAGGTAATGCTAAAATGGCAGCTGAGCTGCAAAGACTTCGTCATGAGATGGAGCAACTGAGACAACCGCGGCAGCAACAGTCGGCGATTGGAGATAAGGACAATCCGCATGTCTTTTATCAAAATAGAGCTGCGATTGTCCCACCCACGATTCAGAGGCAAGATTTTGAGATCAAGCCTCAAATGATCACTTTGGTGAAGCAGCATTTATTACATGGTTTGCCTGCAGAAATTCCGATGGATCACATCGAAAATTTGAAGAAATCTGCAGCACTACTGGTTCAAATGGAGTGTCTCACGACTTTCTGAAGTGTGAGCTGTTCCCATTCTCTTTGGCGGACAAAGCTTCACGCTGGCTTAAGTCATTAACACCTGGGTCTTTGACAACATGGGCTGAGTGTAGATCAGCATTCTTGGATCACTTTTACACCAAGTCCAAGACCGAAGCTTTGAGGAACAAGATATCCTCATTCCAGAAGACAGTCCATTTTGTTGATGAGAATGGAGAAGCACCTCTATCTAAGGAGTTTCGAGATGACCAGGATGATAATCAGCTGGAGGTCAACTATGTGAATGGGCAAGGGTTTGTGCAAAATCGTGGGTTCAATCAAGCTTACAGGAGCCATCCCAACTTGTCCTACCGTATCACCAATGTGGAGAACCCAT
The DNA here is from genome assembly GCA_900108845.1 of Iljinskaea planisiliqua. Lineage (NCBI taxonomy): Eukaryota > Viridiplantae > Streptophyta > Magnoliopsida > Brassicales > Brassicaceae > Iljinskaea > Iljinskaea planisiliqua. Next base: position 775,189 of record FNXX01000008.1, read on the forward strand.
AAGATCAAGTATATCCACAACAGCAAGGGGGCCAGAACCAGCTTTCTTAGAATGTGGGGTTTCAGAAAAGCTACTCCAACAATTCACAAGGGAAGCAGTTCATCACCAATCAGGGGCATAATCGCTTCCAAGGAGGACAACAAAAGTCGCAATATACTAACATGGAGCCTTCATCAAGTTCTGCAGACACCTCTTAAAATGATTTGAAGAACCTTATGCAGCAGCTGTCGCTTAATCAACAAAAGTCATCTTCAGAAATCAATGCTAAGGTTGATCACATGTACAATGACATGAATGGCAAGTATGAGGCTGTGTGGACTCACATGAAGAAATTGGATGTTCAGGTTGCACAAACTGCAGAAGCTGTCAAGAGAACACCTGAGACTCTCCCTGGGAAACCTGAAAATTCAAGAGCTGAATACATCAATGCCATCGAATTGAGAAGTGGGAAGACACTTCAGGTACCTACAACACCAACTCAGAAATCAGATAAAGGGAAAGAGATCGCTGAGGAGCACCTGCTCCAGGAAGAACAGCATGCTCCAGGAGAAGAAAACTCGAAGGAGCATCCCTCGACGTCCTCAGGGTGCTCCAGGCAGATATTTTACGATGGAGCACCCCAACCCATCGACGGAGCACATGCTCCATCGGGGTGCTCCACCCACCACTGCAGAAAAACCTGCAGCAGTTCCCGAAAAGGTTTACAAGCCTAAGGTGCCCTACCCAGTCCCACCTATGAAATCACGTAAGGACCTAGAAGAGGCTAAATGTAGGAGCTGCTTCGAGACATAACCATTAAAATTTCATTGGTTGATGCTGCCCAAATGATGCCATTTTTTAAGAGATACATAAAAGGATTACTGGTCGGAAGAGTGGCTGACAAGGAGGATGTGATGCTGGTTTCAAAAGACTGTAGTGCTGTACTGCAAAATAAAGTACTTAGGAAGATAGGTGATCCAGGGAGGTTTGTCTTATCTGTGCAAATCGGACCCAACATCTTTGCTTGCTCACTCTGCGATTTGGGTTCAAGCATAAACCTTATGCCATACTCTGTAGCTAAGAGACTGGGTTTCACCAAGTTCAAGCCGACAAGGATCTCTCTGGTTTTTGCTGACAGATCAACAAAGCTGCCTGTAGGAGTCCTTGAGGATTTACATGTGACGATAGGGAACACACTAATCCCTACTGATTTCGTGGTTCTGGAACTTGATGAAGAGCCAAGAGACCCTCTTATTTTGGGTAGACCATTCCTTTGCACAGCTGGTGCATTAATTGATGTAAGGAATGGAGCGATTGATCTCCAACTGGGAGATATTGTGGTGAAGTTCGATATGGATAAACTCCTTAAAAGACCCATGCTGGATGGGCAAACTTTCACCATTGAAGGTGATGATGCAATCTCGGACCCAATGGTTGAAGATGTTCTCTCCAATGATCCATTGGAGGTTGCATTGACTATGGCTGAAGGAAAACATGGTTTTTTGAACAAGGATGCTGATGGTTTTGCAAAGATGCTGGACTCAAGCCTCGGTTTGGAAAGGATGGTAGCCCACATGAGCCTAGAAGAAGGGCAGAACTCGACTGCAGAAGACAACGATGGAGCACCTACTCTGAATTTGGGAGCACCCGCTCCGAAGTCAAGTCTTGTCGATGGCCCTTGGAGCGAGCTGAAAGCTCCCAAGTTTGAGCTGAAAACACTTCCTGCCGGGCTAAGGTACGCATTCCTTGGAATAAACTTTACTTACCCTGTGATAGTAAACTCTGAGCTGAACAATGTGTAAGTTGCTTTGCTTTTGTGTGAGCTTAGGAAGTATAGAAAGGCATTAGGATACTCACTTGATGATATCACTGGAATCTCTTCTGATCTTTGCATGCATGTAATATATCTAGAATATGAATCGATGAGCTCTATAGAATATCAAAGGAGGTTAAACCCGAATTTAAAGGATGTTGTTAAGAAGGAGATAATGAAACTTCTAGAAGCTGGTGTAATCTATGCTATTTCCGATAGTACATGGGTTAGTCCTGTTCATGTAGTTCCTAAGAAGGGTGGTATCACTGTGATTAAAAATGATAGGAATGAACTGATACCAACTAGGACTGTAACTGGGCATAGAATGTGCATAGATTATCGGAAATTGGATGTTGCAATCCGTAAGGACCACTTTCCTTTGCCCTTTATCGATCATATGCTTGAAAGACTGGCTAACCACCCATACTACTGCTTTCTAGATGGTTAGTCTGGTTTCTTTCAGATCCCAATCCATCCGGATGACCAGGAGAAGACGACATTCACATGTCCCTATGGCACCTTCGCCTATAGGCCAATGCCGTTCGGCTTGTGCAACGCTCCAGCTACATTCCAGAGGTGCATGATGTCCATTTTTACTGACCTCATCGAAGACATTATGGAGGTTTTCATGGACGATTTTTCCGTCTGTGGAAGCTCTTTTTCTGTCTGTTTGTCGAATTTGTGCAGGGTACTTCAACAATGTGAAGAGAAATATCTGGTTCTGAACTGGGAGAAGTGTCACTTCATGGTGAGGAATGGGATCATACTGGGTCATCGAATCTCAGAGCAGGGTATCGAGGTAGATAAGGCAAAGATAGAGGTCATGATGAGCTTGCAACCGGCTACATCTGTCAGAGGAATCCGCAGTTTTCTGGGTCACGTTGGTTTCTACCGAAGGTTTATCAAGGACTTTTCCAAGATAGTGAAGCCTCTTACACAGCTGTTGTGCAAGTAGGCAAAGTTTGAGTTTGATAGCGCCTGCCTTGAAGTTTTCCACACGATCAAAGGAGTGCTGGTCAATGCTCCCATTGTGCAACCACCAGACTGGGAGTTGCAATTCGAAATCATGACAGACACAAGTGATTTTGCAGTCGGCGCAGTTCTGGGTCAGAGGAAAGACAAGAAGCTGCATGTCATCTATTATGCGAGCCGAACTCTGGATGAGGCTCAGTGCAAGTATGCCACCACGGAGAAGGAACTTCTAGAGATTATTTTTGCCTTTGAGAAGTTTCGGTCTTGACTGGTTGGGTCAAAAGTAGTCGTGCACACAGACCATACTGCACTGAAATACCTGTTGACTAAGAAGTATGCTAAACCAAGGCTCCTACGATGGATTTTTTTGCTACAAGAATTCAATCTTGAAATTGTAGACAAGAAGAGAGTTGAGAACGGAGTTGCAGATCATCTATCTAGGATGAGAATAGAGACAGAGATACCCCTATATGACAGCTTACCTGAAGAGCAAGTTTATGCTATAAGTGTGTGTCAAGTCGTGGAGCACCCGCTCCGTTTCGGAGCACCTGCTCCACCCTATTTTCGCAGCCAAATCGATAAGGCACTGCACATGAAGTTACCCTGGTTTGGAGAGATAGCCAACTACCTAGCTGTTGAGCAAGAGTCTGAGAGATTTGTGGGTAACAAGAAAAAGAACTTCTTGAAGGATATAAGGCAATACTTTTGGGATGAGCCCTACCTCTACAAGCATTGCAAATATGGAGTTTTCAGAAGATGTGTAGCTGACGTGGAGATTCTAGAAATCTTATACCACTGCCATGGCTCTCCATAAGCTGGACACTTTGCCACTTTTAAGACAGTCTCTAAAGTGCTGCAGGCAGGATAATGGTGGCCAACTATGTTCAGAGATGCCCATCGATTTGTGTCTGGGTGTGACTCATGCCAAAGACAAGGCAATATAAGCAAGAGGAATGAAATGTCACAGAACTTCATCCTAGAGTTGAAGTGTTTGATGTGTGGGGGACTGACTTTATTAGGCCATTTCCATCATCTTTCGGAAATAAGTATATCCTAGTGGTTGTGGACAATGTGTCCAAATGGGTAGAAGCTTTGGCAAGTCCCACAAATGATGCCAGAGTAGTGATCAAGATGTTCAAGTCAATCATTTTCCCAAGGTTTGATGTGCCTAGAGTGATCATAAGCGATGGAGGATCCCACTTCATCAACAAGATCTTCGACACCTTGCTGAAAAGAAATGGTGTAAAACACAAGGTTGCATCTCCATACCATCCTCAAACCAGTTGGCAAGTCGAAATCTCCAACAGGGCAATCAAGAGTATCCTGCAGAAAACCGTGGAAACAACAAGGAAGGATTGGGCTTCCAAGCTTGACGATGCTCTTTGGACATATAGAACAGCCTATAAGACACCCTTGGGGACAACACCATTTCACTTGGTGTATGGAAAAACTTGTCACCTTCCTGTAGAGCTTGAATTCAAAGCAGCATAGGCAGTGAAGATGCTCAACTTCGATGTTAAATCTTCCTCGGAAAGGAGGATGATGCAGCTGCATGAGTTGGAAGAAATAAAGCATCTTGCCTATGATAACTCCAAGATCTACAAGGAGAGAACTAAGGCCTACCACGACAAGAGGATTCTGACCCGCAATTTTGCTCCGAATGATCAAGTGTTGCTGTTTAATTCCAGGTTGAAGCTGTTTCCCAGAAAGCTAAGGTCACGATGGTCTGAGCCTTTCAAAATCAAGGAAGTCAAACCATATGGAGCTGTGGTGTTGCTGGACACCAAGGGAGGAGAGTTTGTTGTCAACGGTCAGTGGATCAAGCCATATCTTGCTGAATCCTACTTCGCAGAAGGAGAAACATTTCCTTTAGGCGATCCTCCTCAAGCCTAAATGGCTAGCCAAGTCAAGCTAGTGACTTAAACCATGCGCTTAGTGGGAGGCAACCCACCGGTAAGAGTCCATAACTTTGGATTTCTTAGTTTCTCTTTATATTAACTTTTAGTTTTAGTTTTCACCCTATATAAAAAAAAACAGGTTATGTGTGTTCTCGGCGATCAGATGAAGAAGGAAGAAAGGAGCACCCAAACGGAGCACCTGCTCCGTTCTCTTCCAGGGTTCTCCAGGCGTAACTTACTCGACAGAGCACCCCAGCTTCAAACGGAGCACATACTCTTTTAGGGTGCTCCAATTTTCGCAACCAGGTAAGTGATTTGGGCTGGTTTAAATCAGTTTTCACTTGGTTTCAATCAAAAATTCTTTCAATTTACATTGGGTTTTACCCTAAGCCAGCCGATTTTCCCCCTATAAAAAGAAACTCCCCATCTCCCGACTTCTTCTTCTTCATCGCGACCACCTCTCTCTCTCTCTTTGGTTTTTTCTAAATTCCTAACTTCTGAAATTCTCAACCAAATTGAATGATTCTTAAGCCTAAACCACTCGAATTCTTGCACTGAGTCTGTTTCTACCATCGATTTCGACAACAAGCAAAGGTATGAGCTCGAAAACCCCCTTTTTCAGTCGCTACCCATCTTTGAGACTTGAGGTTTTGTGCTCTCTCTTTTTCTGAACTGCTTGTGTGAACTGTTCTATATGTTTTTCATGATGATTTGTGCAATGATAGCTTGAATAAAGTTCAGAATAGACATGCAAAATTTTGGAAAAAGCTTGAAAGTCCATCAGTGGTGAAAATCGTGTTGCATGTTTAATTGGGTTTGAGATATGAGTTTTCCTCCTTCTATGAGCCGTAAATACACACGATTAGATTATTCATCAATGATACAAACTTGACTGCCCTAAATCGTGTGAACTCCATTCGTGTAAGGCTCACTTTAAGGATGTCTCTTGTATGTTTACAGAAAAACGCAGCCCAAGAACCCCTGCGACACGAACCGGAAAGGAAAGGGAGCAAGTACCTCGGCCTGAGCAGACCCCCGAACCGCACCATGGCCGCACCCTGAAGGCAAACGTTTTGAACTCCCGGATGACAACATCCCCGTGCACTCTGATGAGAAGTGGGACCAAACCGATTGCTTCTACTACAACGCGCTGCTGGGCGTGAAGATAGAGTCCACCCGGTTCATGTGCTCGGATACGCTGAAGTGGCTGGGCATCGAGAAGGAGGTGTCTGAAATCTTCCTCAGCGCCAAGTTCATGGGTTTCGCCTTGGAAACCGAGGTCCTCTACCCCGAGCTCACTCGCCAGTGCCTCGCCTCAGCAAAGATTCACTATGCAGACCCTCAGAACCCGGCTGTGGATGAAGCATCTCTCTCCTTTTTTGCTGACGGGAGGAAGTACTCCATCACCATCGGAGAGCTCAACGACGTTTTCGGCTTCCACGCAGAAGACAATGACCTCTCCTTCCCGAAGCGGTTCCCCATCTCCGGCCAGTTCTGTCAGACGATAGCTTCCGGCCCTTACGCCTCTCGCTCCGCGAGCCAGTCCTTGATCCGCCACCCTGATGTGCACATATGCGCAAGACTATACAGCCAGCTGCTCTTTGATCGCGACATCGGCAACAAGGTACACCTCGATGAACTCCTCATGCTCTACTATGGCTGCGGGGACTTAGTGGCCGAATCGTATGAAGCACCGCACCCTACAGTTCACCAGGTCAACCTTGGTCTTCAGTTTGCCGAGACAATAGTGGCGGCGAAAGACAGAGCACGCACCAGCGCGACAGGGAAGACCGAGCGCATTGGGAACCTTCTCACCACACTCTTCCAGACCTCTTGGGTACCCCTCGGACATGCTACTTGCGTTTCTCAGATCGAGCGGATGGACACAGCTCACCTCACCAGCTCAAAGATCCTTCGAGACTAGGACACTTACCAGTTCAAGAGTGTGAGTGGCGAGACACTTTTCTGCAAGTTCCCTCAGCCGGCGATCACCGACCTCAACTCTAAGTCCAACCTGCGCTTCATGCCGCACCCGGATTTCCTCTGCTCAGACCCTCTCAGGCGTACTCCTTTCACTACCCCTGCCAGCTCTTCCAGGGCACTACCGCCTCACCTGGAGGACGAGGAGATGCCACGCACCGCCCCACGCATACTGACGCTCCTCTACCACACCACCACTGCTCAGGGTGAGTTCGACCTCCCCCCTATCTCTGATGAGCCAGATACAGCTGAGTACAGGCAGTGGATGATCACTTCCCAGCGGAAGAACAACAGTCTCCTACAGCGCATCATTAAGACCTTATCCTGTGGTTGCTGTCATACCACGGCGGCGAGAGACGTCCGCACAGAGCAGATGCCGGGACCTTCCGAGCAACCTTCCCGTGGTAGGAAGCGGCAGGGGCGAGACAGGAGCAAGAGTCTCGACGACGCCACCCGCTGATCGCCAGTAACACCACTTTATCACCATTGTAGTATTCCATTTTCATTTGTCTTTCCTTTGTATCCTGACTCCATATTTACTTTCACGCCAGGGAAAGTGTGAAGTAAGTGTGGGGGAAGGATTTTATTGCAACTGATTTTCGTTTATCTTCGTTTTTGTTTAAATTTTGAGTCGGTTTTTGTCTTTGAGTCAGTCTGTTTTATCGAGTCAAGAAATTGTTCGAGAATTAGGACCTTAATCTATGATGAAATTGCACCATTCATGTGATTTTAACCATCTCTCTAGTGACCATTGCTGCAGAACTTTGAGTATTCGGACAAGCTGGACCACCATGCTCGGATCACTCTCTTTCCAGAACATCCCACCACGCTAAGGTTTCATCGGAATGACTTTAAACTCTACTCTATCTGGACATAATTTGAACTTAAAATCTTCTTGTTATGGGCATTTATCTAGGGGAACAAGTTTATATTCAGGACTTCTTTTACCTTTCATCACTCTTGATGATCCTGAATAGCTAGTACCCACATCTAGTCTAACCTCCTTTTAGACCACTTGCACTCTTGTATTTCATTTCACATATGTGCAGATATGTGCAAAAAGGTCGGAGAGAAAAGGATTGACACAACCTCTAACTCACTCCAGCTGAAGAAATCGTCAGAAGATGAGAAGGATTTCCAGGAGCACCTGCTCCATATAAGAGCGAACGCCCTAAGCGGCAGTGTCTGATCCAGTGCATATGAGCTAAGCTGTTAGAAGTTGAGAAAAGGTTTCGGGAGCACCTGCTCCCGAAACGGAGCACCCGCTCTATTTCGCCCAATGATGAAGACAAGTGAAACATACGACCTGCTGGGGTATATGGGCCGATGGATCAACATTTTCATGCTCAAGGGACACACATCATGTAAGAACACTCCTAAAAAAAATGATAGGGAGAGGAGAGTTAGTGACTTAAAGATGTGTCCCTTGGCACCTGTCAACCACAAGGAAGGAAGAACCAAGATTTGAGGAGTTAGAGTTTTCATGAGAAGAAGAGTGATTAGAGGTTGTGGAACCTCAATGAGTCCATTCTCTCTTGTTATTTTGTACAATATGATGCAGTCTCTATATGCTCCGGTAACCCTCTAAACACTCTGAAACTCCACAACTAAATTAGCTTCTTTAATCCCTAGCATTGTCTCTCCTAGGTAGTGCCCACGATAAGAAGTTCACGCCACCCTTTAATTGAATGTAGAGAGTTTATTGTCTGGATGATGAACTTTGTGTGTTTGTGAATATAAGTATGGAATAGGGTTTGAGAAGATGTTGGTTGGTTTTGGTGAGAATGTGCTACACTTGTTCTAAAGTATGTGGTTTGCAGATTGTGATTAAATCATGGTCGCTGAGATTTCGAGAATTCCCGCGTTTTCAAACCTCTCTTCCGCGGCTTAAGCTTGAGTTTGTTTGAGGACAAACAAAGGTCTAAGTCCGAGGGAGTTGATATGAGGCGATTTTGCCTCATTCTAACCTTTGTTTTGCAGGTTTTATCGAGTCGTTTTAGTCTTTATCGAGTCGTTTCAGGTCACTAGGGACCTATAAGCGAAGACATGAGGGATTGGAGCATCTGGAGCAAAAATGAGTTGGAATGTAGGAAAAGGACTCGAGTTTGAAGATCATCACCCGATGGAGCACCTGCTCCCCTTCAGAGCACATGCTCCATCCGTCCGGAGCAGATATGGAAACTCCACTTACCTAGTTTTGGGACGCGAAGAAGGAAGAAAAAGGAGGGCCGTCGCCACCTACATCTTATCTTGTACTTTTCGATTTTCTAGCGAGAGAGAGAGACAGACCTTTTGATAAGAATCCTTGAGAGTTTTTCTACTTGTAAGATTTGGAGAAGAGTCGCTGCCACACTTGAGAAGAATTCTGAACCTTTGTCATTTTTATTTTATATTCCATGAATTCTCTTTCGCTTGTTTCTGTGTTTTCCGATTTCATGTCTGAGTAGATCCTCTTGTTAGATCAAGGATTTCAATGGTATTCATGAGTTGATGGGTTGAACACAAATAGGGATTTGAATAGATTGTCTTCACCACTTGTTAGTCTTAATGCCTGAATTGAACTGATCATTTAATTCATGTTTTTAAGTTAGTCTATTCATCAAAAGTGTAATAGGTTTCTGGAAGAGACTTTGGTGAGCAATTTGTCCTTAGCCAACGACAGTTGATATTAAGGCAAATTGCGAGCATATCAAACCTGTGCAATAATGCTTGTCTACGATTTTAGGACCAAATGACAGTTTAGGATTTTAGGTTGTCAGATAGGGTTGTTAATGCCACGACAGTGGATTGATATTACTTCTATGTTTGAGCTCTAGACTTGCGCCTAATTGTTGTTCGACCCCTTACTCTGAATTTCCTGCGAAAATACCTTTGTCTAACGCTTGTTTTATTTGAAGTTTAATCATTGTTTAAATATGCTACTTGTTTTACAACCAACAAACCAACTTGCTTGATTAGCTTTCTTTCAATACCTCATAGATACAAAGTGTAACACTGGTCCTCTGGAAATCGAACCTATCTGTATTACAATCATAAGCTGTGCACTTGCAGTAGAAAATAGAACACTAAACCCAGTCTATCACATTGTCTCGCTAGCCACGTTGGTACTACTGCCTCCATCCACAATCAGGCTACATACTTTGTCATTGACATAACATCTAGTGTGAAAGAGGTTTTCTCTCTGCTCATGCTCCTTAGGTTTGAGTTGTGCACTCAATGTCCTCCTGGTAACCAAAAGTTCCCTGTGAGCAGGATAATCTACTTGCTCTTCCTCAGAATCTGTTTGCAGCTTTTCTTTCTCAGATTTTATGTCACCGTTCTCCAGAAAAATCATGACTCTCTTGTTGGTGCAGTCCTTAGCATAGTATCCAAGCCCCTGACATTTAAAGCATCTTATATCTCTGGCTAGTGAAATAGGAGCTTCCACTTTTTCCTTGACACTACTAGAAGATGAATTAATTTTAAAATCAGAAATAGGTTTGGTTAGACCTGTACCCTTGTCTTGGTAGCTAAGTTTAGCAACCGGTGTGTAAGTGGACTTGGGTAGGTTCCTTCTCTTAACTTGCTGCTCAACCAAGATCACATTGTGTAGCATCTCTTCTAGGCACTCGTACTCTTGCATCTCCAACCTATCTTGGATGTCACGGTTGAGTCCTCCTAGAAATCTTGCCATTGTTGCCTCCGGATCTTCATCAGCATCTGCTTTGATCATTAGCGTCTCCATCTCTTGAAAGTAATCATCAATGCTCTTAGTTCTTTGAACTAATCTCCTTAGTCTCTGATGCAAATCCCGGTTGTAGTGGCTGGGCACAAAACACTTTCTCATGAGAGAGACCATCTCATCCCATGTAACTACGGGTCTTTCACCTGTTCTCCTCCTGTTGGTCACAAGTTGATCCCACCAGTTAATAGCATAACCATAGAACTCTGTTGCGGCCAACCTTACCTTTTTCAGTTCAGAATAGTTCTGGCAATCAAAGACCAGTACGATCTTCTTCTCCCACTCTAGGTAAGGATTCGGATCGTTTTCACCATTGAAAGATGGGATTTTTAACTTAAGGCCACCTAGGTTATCATCTTGTCTTCCCCGGGTTTCTCTAGGCCGTCTGGTCCTTCTTTGGCTATTGCTAGTGGAGTGTTCATATAACTCTTCTTCATTGGCTCGGTTACGCCTTTGTGTGGTTTGTGATCGACAAGTTGCTCCCTCTGGTGGTGGTTTAGTTTGGGTGTCTTCTTGGACCCGATCAATTCTAGCGCTGATCTCCTCAAACTCTGATCTCATCATTCTTTTCATTTCTCCCACCATGGCCCTCATTTGAATTTTAGAAAGGCCAGCGTTCTGATTGCTCTCCTATTCGTCATTGCTTGGATCGGACATCTTCCCTACATTCAAGAACAAACAAGTTAAAGAAACAGAAACTCTTCAACTGCTGATTCTCCTCTATGGACTTTCTTGCAAGCACTTGAACAAACGAGTTAACAAAACCCCTCTGCCTCACAAGTGTTTATCTCTCGCAGTTGTTTATTTTACAAGAAATGTTTCCCTCGGTGAAATCTCAAGAGTTCCAATAGAACAAATCTGTCAAACCCAATGAATCTATCCAAACAACCAAAGTCGATGAAGGGGTAGATAGATAGATTGCAAATTTTTTGGTTCTGGATGATTAACCAACCCTTGAAACCGATTTCTCCTAGCTTCTTAAACACTTTTTTTTTTTTTTTTTTAATAACAGGCGGCTCACCCAGAGAACAGATAGACAAAAAAGATTTCCCTTTTTTTTTATTGAAGAAGATGAAGAGGTGAGAAAGATGATAAGAAATAGATACCAAACTTCAAAGTGGCTCTGATACCATTTGATACAAAATCTCTACTCAAAGAAAAATCTCTTCCCACGGATTGCACTTTGAAGTTGGATTGGATAAACTTTGAACTCAAATTGAGCTACTAATTCTTACGAACAAAGGAATGGATCGTTAGGTCGCACAAAGGATGCGGAAGGCCCTTAATCTTCCAAACCTCAGCAGTCCTAAGATATGACTCACTTAGACGACCAAAGAGGGTTTTGTTGTTTGGATATGACTCACCAAGCAATAGGGTTTTGTTCACAAGGAACAAAAGAGATTCATTCCAAGACTATCGCAATGATCAAACTTAACTTCCTATTCATTCAATTGTTTTCGAAATACATATATAGTGTTTGTGTTTCTGAAAACAAGACACAAGACAACACGGAAAACAGTACATTAATGAAGTGAAGACTTGACTGAATTGATTCCATGTTGACTGACTCTTCATCTGATGTGAACACGCAGCCTTGACTGGTGCTTTGCGAATCGCCATTTAGGAAGATACCCCTAAATCTTCATGAAACCTTACTAAAAGTCGATTTAGGAAGGGGTTCTCGAATCCTCTTTGAACCGTTCAAAAGTCATGTGTTGCATATTTTCCTTCTTAAGATTGAACTGAACATTGACAGAACTAAGTAAGACACTTAGTGTTTGAGACAGCTGCCTGGTCCGTGCCCTGGTCATAGCTCCGGCTGGTACTTGCAAAGCATCCTCAACTACAAGCTCCACACCTTCTGATCCATGCTTTTCCAAGACCTTAAGCTCAGATTCCTGTTCTGGTTCAAACTCTCCATCCTTGGTTCCATCCATGATCACATCAATTCCTATACACCAACATCTCAGTTTTCCTTATATGAATTATCATTTATTTGTCACATTGATAATTTCCTTTAAACATGATGACCATTGTTTTTTACCTTTTGCTTTTTTTTTTTCCTGCAATGCACCCTTTCCATATCATCTCTTCCCATTTTCCATCCACTTCCATTTCAAGAGCTTCTTGAATCAGTCCAAAAGAAAACGATGGTGTTGGTGAAAATATATTACCTCCATTTTTGTCCACGTTAATTTAGTCAGCTTTTCATATGGGAGAATGATGACATTGGTAAAATGATCTCATCCTATAAAGAAAAAAGTTAACAGGTAAAAATAACTTTTAGTTTTCGCCACCGTAGATTGATCATGTTTTTGGAATTCATTTTTTTTTTTTTAAGTTTAGTGGCTAACCCATAATAAGTGATGAGACAAAAGCCACAAATATGACAAATGACATATAGTTACATTAATGCCACCAGTTGCTTCTGATGGGTTCCCGTCATTATTTCCATCATCGCGGATAGTAGTAGATCCATTCACCACCGTAGGTTGATTGACAGCATAGCTTATGTTAGTGACTTATGTAGGCACAAATTTGGGATTGAGGCACTGGAAAAAGACAGAAAAAAAATAACTTATTCAAATCCATTATCTGGAAAAAATAGAACTGATCTGCGTTTGTGTGTATTTGAAACTTAATATAAAATAAACTTATTTCCTGTAGGTGGGAATCAGGAACGGCTGTGGATTTATTTCGTCATTTACTTGAGTGATAATACGGTTTTTGCATTTTGTTGTGGATTTGGGTCGCGACTGATATCAGGGCCCGATGTTGGGTGTGTGGACTAAGACCTGACAAAGCTAATTGTGCTGATGTTGTTTTTCTCTCTGAACTTGGAAGTGTTCTGAAAGTTGGCTCTAGAACTGCGGACTCCAAAAATTTGGATAAAGTACTTTATGTTATTTAAACTTGGACATTCGGATTTTTGGGTTGGGTTTGGGTCAGGTCCAATCGGGTTCGGATTTTTCGGGTAGAGAAATTTTATACCCAATAGGTATTTATAAAATTTTGGTTCGAGTTCGGTTTGGTTCTTCTCCAGTCCGGTTCTAAATTTTTATACCTGTAAAATACCTGAAATTTTTTTATCCGTATTATTTTCGGTTCGGATCTCAAATTTTCGGGCATTTCGGTTCTTTTTTACCCAAAATATTTCGGGTACGGGTCGGTTCGAAGTTTATTTGGACATTTTTACCCAAAAATCTAAAAATATATCCGAAATTAAAAGAAAAAACAGACACCTAACTGGAACAAACCATAACAAAACTAGAAATTTCAAAATAATATTCACCAAACCGAAATAAAAACCAGAAGTTTGTTTTAGTAATAAAAATTAAAATGAAGCAAGTAATACAAATGGGATCTGTGGTCTAGTGGTAGAGTAACACTTTGGTAAACCACAGACCTAGGTTCAAATCCTACATAGTGCATTAATATTTTCGGGTCTTTTGGGTACCCGATCGGGTCTCAGGTAAGACTCGGATCCGATCCGAGAACCGTGGGTACATGAGCAAATGGTCCAATAGGATAAAAAGTAAGGACCCGCTACAGTAAGTGCTCCACTTTAATGAGCACTCATCTAGCAGTTTCTCTCCAGATTCTGAAATAATGAAATTAATGTGAGCCTGTAAAAAAAGATGGACAATTTATAAATGTACAGAGTATCTGGCTGATATATATATATGTTGGTTGTTATACAACATCTATAAATGCTAATATATATATATATATCTTTTCCAGTTAAACAAATGTCAAGATAACTATCATAGCGGTTGTGTTTACATCCCTTGCGTGAGCAGGAGTGGAGCTATCTTCAAATTTGCATGGTCTGACTCTCATCATCATCAATCATATCAACTGATTCATCATTGACTTCTGGTGCGGATGAACGGTTTTCTTGATCCACCTATGTTAGTTCTGATACAGCTTCCACCATTACTAGCTGAAGCGAGAGCACAAAACCATTTGCTGCCACAAAGAAACTTGTCCCTCTCTTTTAAACTATTCATCAGAAGGTCAAATGTAACCTCCCCTTAAATTAAGAAAAAAACTGGTCGATATCCTGTATAAGTTCAGAATGCTCTTTCAAGATCTTCGGATGGTGGATTTTAGGCAGAAGGACGAAAGCTAAGAGGGCTAAACAAGCATACTTGATTCTAATACCTTTGTCCGATACCATCTTTTTCAGAATTACTATGATAGATGCAACATTCAAGGTTTTCAATTTGCCGTACAAAGAAGGCTAATACGATTTTTCATTGATGTTCTTCTTTGTGCTCTTCTTTGATTGTTTTGGAAATTTGCCACACAGTAAACCGAGTACAAGTGCAAACTCTTTTAAAGAGAACCTAATTGAGTTGGATGCAAATATAAACCATGTCTCATGCTTTTTTCCACCTTCAGTTTTCAAGATATAAGAAACCGGACGGATCTGCATGAAAAATTAGGTTTGTAAATAGTGGCGATAAATCTCCCGAATGATAAATCTCGAAGAACCTGAACTTCATATTCGTCGAGAGCATTCAAAATCAACCGAATTGCACCAAATTTGTGGTATGCGGTAACCTTAATCCCTAGAGGTTCTTTACTGATGGCGGGATCTCTGGCAACTTAGGAGATTTTGATTGGATCTCATATTCATTGTCAATTATTCTACAATACATTATCTGCAAAATGGGGGAAATGTAATATGTTTATAATCCACAACGAACTTTCGATATCAGACTTGAGATATGGGGCAATTCATTCACAAAATAAAAATATTTGAATAACAGGGGCTAAAATTACCAGAGTAATTCTTTACCGTCAATAAATCAGGTGGAAATTTTCGATCGATCTCACATATAAAAACGATGGGTCACCATCTCTAATTGTGATTATCCTACAACAAAAGAAGAGAAATAAAATGAAGAGTTTTAGGAAGATAAATTAAGACGTTTTATTCTTTAAATTATATAGAAATATAAATAGTGTATATCAACTTTTAAAACTAAATTTAATGATGATAGGTATAAGTACACAACCTATTAGATACTCTCTTCGTTTCATGAAGATTGAAGAGTGTAATTTTAGAGTTTTATTTTTGTTTTATAAAGAGTGTTATTTTGTGTTTTTAATGCAATTTTGTTAATAAAAATCTATTTTTGACCTTGTTATATTAGTGTATTAATTAGAAAGAATTTTTTTTAGTGTATTTATAAGGGGTATAATAATTTTTTTAATTTTTTTCTTAATATGTGAAAAAGAATAGATTGACATTTTTTGTTAAATAGAGGAAGTATATGGATATAGTCGCATTGAAAAAAATCTACAGTACTCAAATAATGACAATAATTTCTACCTATATACTTACAAATTTTTGTATATGATGTGGAAATACTCAAATATTAGTGCAACAAATTAGTTTTTAATCTAATTTTTTAGCCAAATTTCTCATTTTTTTCCGAGGAGAATTTCAAATAGATATGTGATTGATTGAGAAGTTTATATAACTGTCCCGCAAGTTTGTGGAAACACCATAAAAAAAAAATGCATTGCTATCCTTGGAAGAGTGTGAGGGTGAGGCCTTGCGTCTCCCATGTACTTTCTCTGAAGCATTTATTCAAACACCTTCCATGCGCCAAATCGAGCTCATCCCTTCAGTGCAAATCTCACTCAAAAAGTCACACTGATGTCGCCGTAAGCACGACAACTTCATGTTTCAAAAGACTCAGTTCCACCCAACAAAACCAAATCCATCTCTACGTCGATACCCTTCTCCAATGGAACCAGGTCTCTCTCACACTCTCTCTCTCTCTCTCAAACAAAACAAAGCGACCATTTTGGTGGAATTAACATGTTGGGATTTTCGAATCACCTCTTATCTGCAACTCCTGGGTGTTTTTTTCTACTTAATTGAAGCTACTGATTCTGTCTCCTTTTCAAATGGGAGTAAAGTTCTCATTTTTCAGGGGATATAAGTTTTGTTTGTGGCTGCTTATGTAAGTTCGAATTGGCTTTTGTGATGCAGAAAATGAACCTTACAGCAACTAAAGAAGCTGATGAAGTAATGGAGAGGCATATAGAAGATTCTCTTGCTATATTGCCTCCTATTAAGACATGTTACAACTTGCATTCCAATGTTTTGTTTGATCAAATCAATTTAATTGATGTTGGAAGTGGTGCAGGCCTTCCTGGTTTGGTTCTAGCCATTGCTTGTCCAGGTGCTCTTTATGTTCCATTATAGTTTTGTTGTTGCAGATGCAGATTATTGAAAAAAAGCCAACTTCTTTGTGTTCAGATTGGAGAGTTACTCTACTGGAGTCTATAAATAAGCGTTGTGTTTTCTTGGAGCACGTCGTCAATGTCACAGGGCTTACAAATGTTAAAATTGTAAGGGGCAGAGCAGAGGTATAGTTTTAGCCCTCTGTTATATATTTGTAATGAGTTTCTGGAATATGCTTCTCTTAGTTTCTCTGGTATCTATGGTAACTCAATTTAGATGCAGCTTCTGACATTCTGAATTGGCTCTATTGTCCTACTTTTGTTATAGAACAGAGTTGTGGGCACGATGTTATGTACAGAGAGAAGTTTGATGTAGCTATTGCAAGAGCTGTCGCAGAGATGAGAGTTTTAGGTACTTTTATTTCAAGTTTCAACTAGTGTAGTGCTAGAAACATAGCTGCGTATTAATTGGTCGAAGTTGTTCTGAGTTTTTGTTATTTGTTATGACTTTTTCAGCTGAATATTGTCTTCCTCTGGTTCGGATTGGTGGATTGTTTGTTGCTGCTAAGGGTCATGACCCTAAGGTAAGACTTCTCATTTGTAACACTTGGTTTTTCATTTATGTTTAAAAATCATTTATGATGTTAGTGTTTGCCGCTGGGAGATATATTTTATTGCTACTTCTGAATTATGCAATCGGTATTTTATAACCTAAATGTTTCATGAATTACTCAACAACAGGAGGAAGTTCAAAATGCAGAAAATGCGGTTCGCATGTTGGGTGGTTCCATATTACAAATTAGTCCAGGTGTGTTTTCTTTGGGCCTATATATTATACACTTCAAGTTTATCCGAATACACTTAACATCTCTCGTTATAATTAAGTATAAACGAAGTAGAAAAGTGTTTCAGGAACTTTAGCATTGTGTGATATGATTTTTGTACCACCAAGAAACCTTCAACACAATTATGGATATACAAACATATATCTCTTTTTAACAGTTTTCTATAATTGACTTATTGCAAATCTTCTTGTTTGGAATGATTTTTACTTTGTGTGTGACAATATGATGCAGTGGATTCACATAGCCCATATGGACAACGAACAACGGTTGTTTGTCGTAAAGATCATTCCACCCCACAAAAGTATCCACGTGAAGCAGGTACTCCTTCTAAATTACCCTTGTGAATGCTGTCCACTTCACTTTCCTTTAACCTTGTTTTGTAATAAATTGAAAACAATATTTATAACAGTATTATTTCTTTGGTTAAGCCTATGGAATAGTAGCAATGTATATTGTTCTGAACTTGTGACGTTGGAAAATGCTAGTGCTGAGTCCATCACAAAGCCCTCAAACGCCAGCAAATTATTCACGTCTCTCATCTCTTTGTGACTGCTCTGCGTGTTGATATGTATGCATATGAAGTAAAAGACTATATTACCTGTAACAATCATAGAAACAGTAACGTTGAAAATGACATGGGGAAAAATGACTTAAGATACCTAACTAATCCATCTCTAATTTTTATTAAAAGAAAACACAATATTGAACCAAATGAGAATAAGATACATATTGCATGACATCATATGCCCACGACGTAGACATGTGCTTTTCTTTTCCTTGCTCGTAATTATTTCGTCCGTTTAATAAACCCTTTTGTCCTTTGAGTGGATAGGGCCGGGTCTGTAAATTAGGTAACCGATACAAAATCCAATTTTATTAAACAAACTACCTTCATTTATCGATCATTAAACATATACATTGTCATATCTTTCAACCAATAAGGAATGATAACAAATCAGCATTTCAATCTTTAAACCATTTAAGGAACAGAACCGCACTTCATCTATCTGAGGGTAATATTTTATTTCCTGAAGATAAAACAAAACTTGAGTTTTCGACTTTCTAGCTTGATATGGCATGATTCATAAGGAACGAATAAGGGATAATTTTATGTAAATCCTACTTTTGTCGAAAGCAAATGCCATGAAGAGATGCCTTTTTCCATTAATTAGTGTTAAAAATAGTGTCGATATAACTAATACCCATACACAAACTACTTGTCCCCTTTTGCATATTGTATGTGCTATTGGACAAATATAATAGAGTTCTTTAACAAAGATTTTTCACCTACTTGGTTTTATTAGATTCTGTTGAGACCAAATTGTTAGGAATTAGATTGTCAAAACATGAACAGGGGACTCGCTCTCAAGTCGACATCATGTGATGGAAGCTGTCTTCTAACGTTCTCATTTCACACATTCCACACTCATTCATCTATTCTCCCAAAAGATAAAAAAACTCATACAAAAATCCCATCAACATATATAAACAGAGGAAACAAATTGCTAAGAAAACAAACATATTTTATATCCCATCCAAAATTAAATGATTCAAAAACTCTTTTATAAGCTTGGTACCAAAATCTGCCAAACCTTTACTTGAGAGTCAAGTCCTCCACTGTAAATGTGATAAGAAGCCTCAGATTGTGTACCGGAATCACGTATAGCTCCGGTTAAGCACTTAACTGGTCCTGTATGCCCCTCTAACATAGCGAAGCACGAATACTCCGTCAGGGAACATTTCCACAGCCTCACCGTCTTATCTGCTGAGCCACTACAGAGTATATCTGAAACAACCGCGAGGCAAAGAACAGACTCTGTGTGACCTCTTAGCACTCCAGTAACACCAATGTGGTCACCTTCGTCGTCTCTTTCCCACACTGATATCGATCCGTCACATCCACCAGAATACAAAAGATTGTAACTGTGCAATGCCAACGCGTTAATACCCGAGTTATGTTCTGACAATGTTGCAACCAAATAATGTTTCTTCTTCTTCTTCTTCTTGTCGTTCTCCTCGTCGATGTTCTTCCTCCACACTTTAATTTTCCGGTCAGAAGACCCTGTGTATATATCTCCATTCTCGGACAATCCAACCGCATTGATTGCATCGTCGTGGGCGTTTGTGATAGACTCTAGGCATTTAAAGTCGGTGGTTCGCCATATCTTGAGCGTTCTGTCCCATGACACAGAATAGAGTAGTGCTCCATCTTTTGATAAGGCTAAACCTGAAACAGTGTCTACATGGTGAACCCACGAAACTTTCTTGTGCCTCCTTATTTCTACTTGGTTCTTAGGCATCAAACACTTTGCTAAACGGTCGCTCATCGTTGGCATCGTCGCTAGATGCATGTACTTTTTATTACCCGCGTCTTCCTCGTCAACGACGTCGTTTATCTTCCAGACACGTATCTTTTGGTCTTGGTGTGCTGTGAAGAGTTTATCAGCCAAGATTACCAAAGATTTCACGGCTCCTCCGTCTCCTCTTTCTCCTGTTATTACATCGCCGCTGGTGCTTGACGTTTCGGCTAATGTTTCCAGCGTGGTTGCATTCCACAATCTGACAACTCCATCATTGGAGCCAGTGTAAAGTCTCTTTCCTGCAAGGGTTAGAGATGAGATGTAAGAGGATGTGTGACCAACAAGAGTGGCGATACATTGATGAAATGCTTGAGAAAAAGATATTTGATGATCTTCAAGAGAACAATCTTGTTCTTCTTGAGTTTCGCGGCATCGTAACATTGTTGCTTGTGAAGGAATATTTGAATTGGTTATTAAACAAATTACCAAAATTTCTAGAGTTAATATAAAGAGGAAGAAAAGATTGGTGTATAGAAAAAGATGAAATTTGGGGGAAAGTAGTCGTGGAAACAACAATTGGCTCCAAGACTTGGACTATTCTTAATACTTATCAATTTGGACCCTTTACACTTGTGAGCAAATCTGACCGAAAACGAAAAGAATAATGGGACGGGAGGATGAGTAGGATGCAATATATATTTTTTAAATGTTGTATATATTTGCACAATCTTGTTTGGTAGATTTCTTTGTCACCAAAGTGGAGAAAAAGTTATATATGACCCTAGATTATTATTTTATTAGCTAAAGTTGGGATGTGTTTCATACATTGTGATGTGTTGATCCATACATTGTGATGTGTTGTTCCATACATTGTGAGTTGCGAGACATGCCATTTTTTAGATTTCAATGTGTTATAAATTTACAAGATTTTGTTGTGTTAAAAACAAGTATACATTTCTTTTGAAGTATATTTTAAAAAACAAATATTACCTTAAAAATAAGGAATAAATGAAATAAATTGTATACAGTTTCTTAATTATTAAATTAAATCTTGAAAAATATTTAACTAAAATTGGACCATATACAAAAAGTTACGAGAAATGCAATTATTTAGTACGGCTTTAATTTGTTTAGATAGTTTCTTTAAAATTTAATATTTATTTATTTATTTAAAATTTGGTCCAATTTGATGTATTCTTATTAATTTGTATATCGAAAATAAATTTCACCCTATTAATTTTGGTCCAATAAAAAATATTTGATAGTTTTAAAATAGAGTAAAAAATACTATCTAAGTGGTGAGGTACCAAGCGAAGTTAAACTGTAAATATTTTTTTCAACATTTTCTGAGATGAAAAAGTTGCAGTAAGTGTTCTGTTTTATGACATATATAACATGCCCTATTTTTGAATATTTAAGATTTATAAGACTTACCTTGGTGTGGTGGGCTTCCTCTTCAGGTCATGGTTTTCCTTTATTCTTATGGCTCTGTGTTGGCTTATCTATTCTCTGATTTTACTTCCTTTATTTGTTGAGCTCCTTTGAGCCAATGACAAGTTGCTTGCAGTTTGAGCATTTGTAGCGAGCTCATCTGTGAACTCTTCTGCTAGATCATTTTCTTATGTACTGCTGGTTCCATCTTTCGTTGCTTCTCCATGGCAGCTGTAGATATTTGTTGTGGTTTATGATGGTAACTAGCTTGTTTGTTTTCATCTTTGAAACTCGTTGTTGAGGTTAGAGCTCAGCTTGCGTGTTTTACACTCTTGATGTACTGTTGGTCTTGAGTGGGAGCTTTCTTCACAAACTCCTCAAGTATTTCTAGTTCGAAAATTTTCCCAGAATGGGCTGGTTCTTTGTA
This sequence comes from Iljinskaea planisiliqua, assembly GCA_900108845.1. Lineage (NCBI taxonomy): Eukaryota > Viridiplantae > Streptophyta > Magnoliopsida > Brassicales > Brassicaceae > Iljinskaea > Iljinskaea planisiliqua. Next base: position 796,759 of record FNXX01000008.1, read on the forward strand.
GTAGATTTGAGGAGACTTTTGTTGCTCCCACCACTCATATGCAGGTCTAGTAAGCGTCTTGTTAGCATTGGATAACTTCTCATCTCATACATTGATGTGATCATGGCTGATACCAAAGGTCTAGAGCTTGAACCAGAGCCAGAAGCTGGGCTTAAGGATGTGGAAAAGCATGAACATGAAGATGTGGAACATGTACCTGAGGACGTTTTGCAAGTACCAACCAGAACTATGACCAGGGCACGGACCAGACAATTTTCTCAAACACTAAGTTCTTTACTTAGTTTAGTTCAACCCTAAGGAATGAGATGTGAAACACATGACTTTGGTAATGTTCAAAGAAAAGTTAAGACTGTGTGTGCACATCAATTGAAGAGTCAGTCAACATGGAACCAATTCACTCACCCTCGTAGGGCGCTTGACAAACCCTTAAGAGCAGTGATTGTGGTCAGTCATCCCTTAACTCCTTAAGAAATGGAACCTAAATGGGAACGTGGTTGGCTCCGACCAGGGGATGACTGTTTCCAATTTCGTTTTGACAAAGAAGAAGATCTCCTCGAAGTTCTTGCCAACTGCTCATACCATTTCAGTTATTGGATGGTGATTCTTCAACGATGGGAGCCCATCATCTCACCAACATTCCCCTCCCAAATCCCCTTTTGGATCCGCATCAAAGGAATCCCACTCCGCTACAGACATAAAAAAATGATCTACAACATAGGCCATGAGATTGGACATCTGGAGGACTACGAAAAAACTAAAACGTCAGCCAAGTTCCGAGTTATGGTAGACGGATTTATATTAATTACAAAAGAAATAATCTTGGAGTTTTCAACAGGAAAAGAAGTGTTAATCGAGTATGGAAACTATTATTTAAAATAAAAAATAAAAATAATCTAATCAATTATTAAAATGGTAAAATAAAATTGATTACATAATTTTCAAGTAAAACATCTTATATTTTAAAGTACCAAACATTCTCTAAAACATACACACTTTATGAAATAAAAGAAGTATTAATTTAATTTAAAGAAATCATTTAATTTAATTTTAAGTCACTAATGTTTAAATTATTAAACTTACTATTTATGTATAAAATTTGATTTATAACTATTGTATTTATAAGCAAAGTATAAAAGTGTAGATCTAAATTTCTTATTTTTTAGAATAAATTTGTAAAACAAAAAAATTAATAAAAATTTAGTTATTCTCCTTTTCTTTTCAAATTTTGAATATTTTAATACTCATTTCTCATTTACTTACGATTATTTATAATTATTTGGTCCTTCTTTTTTAATTTTATATTTTCAATGATTTGGAAAAACATTGCTCATACTTCAAGCTCACCCACCAGATCCAAGCATGCCCTGAGAATCAAAAGGATGCCCAGGAAAAAAACGAGAGCAGGTCATGGAAGAGCTACGGGAAGTAACTATACAGTACACTAACTGTGAAGATCCAATAGAAAGTGCTGCCCGTGACACATAGTTCTCCAAAGTGAAATGGACGGGTTAGTGGAAGCTACAGCCACAAGTATAATTATAGCGCCATAGCCGTCCCTACCTGTGGGCTCCACAGCTGCTCACTCGGGTCTATGGGCTCATTCCTGTTCGACTTGTTTACTGACCCTACAATCACCACATGATCGTTCCCGTACTTTTTTCTCACTCATACGGTATCAAGAATGACTTTCAGATAAGTTATTCATCCTTTGACTACTCCAGCTTAAGCACGCTTAAGTATGAAGTTCTCTCTGGATGTGTGACTGAAAAGGTAAGTGCACTTTGGTGACATAGGTAGTCAAATCAATTTACTTAAGTCTTTCGATATACACCCCAATGTAACAGAAATCGAGATGTTACAATAATAGATGCGGCTACACAAGCCCATCAGACTGCAAACAAAAGCCCTACACCAAATTCTCCTTTCACCACCAGCCAAGTGCAAACAATCCAAGTTAGTCCACCTCTGATGGAAACAAGAATCGATAGAGAGAACTTACCAAGCTCGGAATTAGGAGAAGCCTACCCGGAAGAAACTCTGAGACTACAAACATATAACAACCCACTTTCTCAGGCCCAGCAAGGCCCAATAAGTCTGCAAGAAACTCTAGGTATTTATCCCTATAAATAGATTGTGCCTCCTTTGTTTTTCTTCAGAAAACCTAATAGCGTCGAAACTCTGCATAAATCAAATCTACGGGAAGCGTTAAGACCCTTGTGCCTCAGCAATCTCATAGTCCTTCTAACCCTGCATCGGATCCGAGTGAAAGGTATTCTCAAAAACCGTTTTCCATTGTTTTTTCTTCAAGCCGACCAGTAAATCGCCCATAACTTTTTAACAGTGTGGAATTTTTCAAATCCAAGACCGCCATTGGACTCAGGAGGACGAGACGAAGCCGTAGAGCCAAAGATCAGCCCGATCCGCCGCCGGACGCACCCTCACGCGCCGTCAGAAGCTCGCGCGTGTGCCTCACGCGCCGCCACCTCTCCACCGTCGCCGCCGCCACCGCCGGTGACTTTTTCCGGTAAGCTGTCGCCGCCTTGACTCGCCGGTGACTCACTGAGTTGACTCAGTGACTCACCGAGTTGACTCGGTCAACTCGGTCTGGTCCGGTTTAGGTCTGGTTTAATTCTGAGTCCGGTTTAGTCTGGTTTGGTTCGGTTTAGTCTGGTTTGGTCCGGTTTGGTTTGATTTGAGTCCGGTTTGATTTAGACTGGTCTGACTGTTGACTCTGACCGTTGACCGTTGACCGCTGACCATTGACCGTTGACCGATGACCGTTGACTTTGACCAGGTTGACCAGTTGACCGTTTTTCGCCGTTCGAAAGCCGTTCTCACTCGATTTTTCGTGCTGATTTCAGATTTAGCATCCGTTTTAGCATCCGGAGTGTAGAAGTAGCAGTTAAGCTCCGTTTTTGCTAAGGTGAGGGATTTTTTGCAGAATTCCGTACTTCCTTCTAGGACGCCTTAGATGGAATTAAGTTTTAAATGTGATCCGTCTTCTCTGATCGAGTCTAGGTAGTTTTGGTTGTAATTTGACTTAGGATTATAGAGGATTCAGCCCATCATTGTATGTGCATTAAAATGATAATTGTTCTTTTAAACATGTTTAATTAATTATATAGTTAGTTAAGTGGTTAGACGATAGGATTGCGGGGGTACAGAGACGTGACTTCTGTACTTGCGTCGCGTGTTGTGTGCGTAGTGGTGCTGACAGCTCAGTCGATCTGTTGTCTAGTACCATTAGAGATCGACAAATCGTCTTCGGGCGGTGCCGTTGGACACTGATTCCATATTGTCCTCTTCGGGGGGTGCCGGCGGTCACTGGAGCCGTCAATAGGACCGTTGTTTGTTGTTTGGGTACTTTAGGTGCCATGTTTGCTCATGTTTAGTCTTGTTCTATTTTTGGAGTGCTATGATCGGAACTGCGTTTTCTGTGATTAGCATCCCCAACATCACTGTGTAACTCCCCTGTTACTCACCCCCTCTTTTTCCTTCCTTTCAGGTGAGACGGACGAGCAGTGGATGTGTGTCGGACGTGCTGCTATTTATTTTGGGATTCTCACGTTTTCTTCGTATTTTATTTTTAGACTTCGGTTTTATGATTTATTCGAGATATTTTAGTTGTGGATTTATTTAAGGATTTCCGGAAATCAAGTTGTATTTAATAAAGTGGAGTATTTGAGTTTTAAGATGTGTTAGTGGCACGCTGTTCTCGAGTGAGGATGAGACGGGTGTTACATTTTGGTATCAGAGCGGGTTTGTCGTCCCGGTTCTGACCCGGGAGACGGTAATAGAAAGAATTTTTTTTATAAATTCGGTTTTCAATGGTTTTCAACTTTTTCTGGGGCTGGAGGATTTTTTCAAAAAAAAAAAAAATATATATATATATAGCACCCATTATGTCTGATACTAATCTATTATTCGTTAATTTCAGTACCAATAGAAGTTTAATCATCTCTTTTCTCCTTGTTTCAGATGCCACCGAAGAGAGGTCGCCCCCGAGCTAGGGCTATTGATCGTGAAGAAACAGCGTAGAACAGCCAGGCTGCAGGCAATCAAGTTGATGTTACTGAGACCGTCATTCAGCAGCAAGTCAATGAGGATGCAGTCAGGCAGATTGCACAGGAGGCAGCCAGGCAAGCTGCTCAGGAGGCAGTGCAGCGCATTGCCCAGGAGACTGCTCGGGTAGCTGCGCAGGAGGCTGCTCGGGTAGCTGCGCAGGAGGCTGCTCGGGTAGCCGCTCAGGAGATTGCTCGCCAGTTCGCTCTTCAGGCTGAGCAAGCAGCTGCTGCCGCACCACCACCACCGGCACCAGTGGGTAATGCTGAGGGTGTTGATCTTCTGCCACCACCACCACCATCGGCACCAGTGGGTAATGCTCAGGGTGTTGATCTTCCGCCACCACCACCACCACCGGCCAGAGTCAGAGAGGGACCCACGTATTGGGAGATGATGAAGCAGATGCGGGAGATGGGTTTGGATCAGTTCACTGGAGCTGTGGATGCTGCCGCCGCAGACAGTTGGAGGAGGATGCTGAACCGCAACCTAGATCGCATGAGGTGTCCAGAGGAGTTTCGGTTGGACTTGGCTACTCAGTATCTGAGAGATGACGCTCTTCACTGGTGGGATGGAGTTGTTGAGGGTAGTCGCGGCCGTCATGTTCTGACTTTCGAGCATTTCTAGAGGGAGTTCGACAGGAAGTTCTTTCCGCAAGAAGTCAGGCACTCGAATGCCAATGCTTTTGAGCACCTTTCTCAGGGCAATTTGAGTGTCAGGGAGTACGAGCGAGAGTTCAGTCGTCTGCGCCGATTTGCTGGGAGTATCTTAGATGAGGAGGACTTGATCAGGAGGTTCCAAAATGGTTTGCGAGTGGAGATCCGCAACCGTTGTGCTGTTCGAGACTACACCAGCTTGATTGATCTGGTCGAGAAGGCTGCTATTCAGGAGGCAGGGATAGCTGAGGAGCAGAAAATCCTTAAGTTTACTCAGCCCAGGCCTGGGAAGGCCCTAGAGACCCAGAGGAGGACGTCAGATCAGTCGGGGCTACCACTTTGTTCTTGCTACCAACGTCATCATACCGGGGAGTGCCCCAAGTGCTATTCTTGTGGGCAGATAGGACATCTTTCGAGGACGTGTCGGGTTACGCCAGTCATTGCACCAGTCATCAGGCAGATCGCGGCACCAGCAGCACTAGCACTTACACCGAGGGTCTGCTTCAGTTGTAACCAGCCGAGTCACATTTCCAGAGATTGTCCGAGGAAAGTGCAGACTTTACCTCCGCCGCCAGCCAAGCATCAAGCGATTGCTCCGCGTGTTTTTGCTGTGGGAGACCATGAGGGAGTCGAGCCGATAGCCGGTACACGTCTTTATTCTAGATTCATTTCCGTGTTCTTTTGAGTATTTTGTTATCATAGAGAAATTCTTGTTTAGATAGTATGTATGTGTAGGATCGGTTTTAGTTGGAGGTGATGCAGCTTATACCTTATTCGATTCGGGAGCTACGCATAGTTTCGTGAGTCCGAAATTGGCCAAGCGTTGGTCATTTCAAGGAGTGTTCGAGCCAAAGATCAAGCGGATTGAGACAGTCGGCACAGAGAAGTTGGGAGTTACAGGCGTTTATCGAGAAGTGCCAGTTGTAGTCAGAGGAGTCGAGTTCAGCGGGGATTTATCGCAGATGGAGATAAACCACTACGACGTAATACTGGGGATGGATTGGTTAGCAAGACACCATGTGACGCTGGATTGCCATAAGGCAAGAGTTCATATTCCGAGAGCAGAGGGGATGATCACCTTCCATGGTATTAAGTTGAACATGGGAGTTTCCATCATCTTTATGTTGCATGCAGATGAGTTGTTGGAGAGAGGAGCTGAGGGGTTCTTAGCCACTATTGTTATGGCCCCAGCAGATGGAGAGGGTGAGTTGCGAGATATACCTGTCGCTGCGGAATTTGAGGATGTTTTCGAGCCTTTGACAGGGCCACCACCAGCTAGAGGAGACACCCTTACTATTGAGTTGGTGCCAGGGACGACTCCAGTTTCCCGAGCACCGTATCGCTTAGCTCCAGCAGAAATGGCTGAGCTGAAAAAACAATTAGAGGAGTTGACGGATAAGGGATTTATCAGGCCGAGCAGTTCACCTTGAGAGCTCCAGTATTGTTTGTTAAGAAAAAGGATGGGAGTTTCAGACTTTGCATTGACTACCGAGGCTTGAATAAGGTGACTATCAAGAATAAGTATCCATTGCCGCGGATTGATGAGTTGTTGGATCAGTTACAAGGGGCTTTATGGTTCTCTAAGATCGATTTGGCATCAGGGTATCATCAGATTGCGATAGCTGAGGAGGATGTACGTAAGACAGCTTTTCGGACACGTTATGGGCACTATGAGTTTGTGGTGATGCCGTTCGGCTTGACGAACGCACCAGCAGCATTTATGAAGCTGATGAATGATGTGTTTCGTGAATACCTAGACCAGTGTGTGATTGTTTTCATCGACGACATCTTGATTTATTCCCGGAGCAGAGATGAGCATGCAGAGCATTTGAGGATGGTGCTGGAGAGGCTCTGATGAGTTCTTGCCTAGGATTGATGCTTTTGCTCGGTGAAAGATAGATGTTTGTGGATTGACGGGTCGCACTGAGGGTGCGGAATTGGCTCAGATATTCCCAGATTCAAACTCCCTTGGATATGACGCACCAAGACAGAGATTGAAGGTTTGAGTGTTTGGCTAAAACCACCAAGCAATCAGAAATTGTTTGCTGAAGAACAAAAGAGAAAATGCTCTCAAGATATGACTTAAAATTTCAGAATGTATTGCAAAATGAAGAAGAGTTTACAATATAAAGGAAAAGAAAGGAAAAAAAAAAAACTTAAGACTTAATTGTTTAGACTAAAAACTGAAAAGAAATAAAAGTGGACAATTAAAGAAATAAATGTGAAGAGTCAAAGGATTCTTCAGTTTCAAAAGAGCTGGGAAGGAAACTCTTTGTGTCCAGGTGAAATGTATCATGCTTGGCTTGACCTACCAAGGTTCCACATGATGTTTCTCCATCCTTCCTCGGCCCAAATGTCATCAGCTCGGGCCAAAAGTGAAGTCTCACGTTCAATCTCCTCAATAAGTAATTTGGCCCGTGGATTAGAGTTTGGCTCAGAAGAAAATTCAAATGGATCATGAAATTCTTCCTCTTCCATGTTTGGCCCGATGGTGCGGCAGTCTTCCCGGGCTAAACCCCAAGCGTCTCGATGTTCAGCATGTTTGGCTTGGGCTAAAGTGGTTCTGCTTGTGTCGTTAGCTTCCTCTCGGTAATCAGGACGGTGAATGTCACGTTTTGCCCGAGTGAAATGATCATCAGATCGTGGCACCATGCGAAGCTTGTCTTTGTCTCGTGTCGGGTCCAGTCGATAAACAGCAGTGCGATCGGTACATCTGGATGGCATAGTGTCTCGGTTTTGCTCCACTGGTTCATGCTGCATCCCATCATCCGAGCTATCCGCATCAATGTTTCCGGAGCTGCTTTCCAGATTCCTATCAGGCTCAGAGAGCAGAAGTTGTTTGCTAAGCTGAGTAAGTGCAGATTTTGGCAGAGGCGGATTGGATTTCTGGGTCACGTTGTTTCAGAAGCAGGAGTTGAGGTAGATCCGGAGAAGATCACAGCCATTACCGAATGGCCCACGCCTAGGAATGCTACTGAGATTCGCAGTTTCTTGGGCCTAGCAGGATATTACCGGAAGTTCGTCAATGGATTTGCCAGTATAGCGAGGCCGATGACACAGTTTACAGGCAAGGATGTCAAGTTTGAGTGGACAGATGCTTGTTCCCAGAGTTTCACCGAGCTGAAGAGGCTTTTGACGAGGACGCCAGTATTGGTACTTCCGCGGCCAGGAGTACCATATGCAGTGTACACTGATGCGTCTGAATCGGGTTTTGGTTGTGTATTGATGCAGGAGGGTAAGGTCATTGCATATGCATCTCGTCAGTTGAGGCCTCATGAGGCTAACTACCCCACTCATGACCTAGAGTTGGCATCTGTGGTTTTTTCCCTTAAGATTTGGAGAGCTTATTATTATGGAGAGCAGGTGCAGATTCTCACTGATCACCAGAGTCTGAAGTACATCTTTACTCAGGCAGATTTGAATTTGAGGCAGCGCAGATGGATCGAGTTGTTAGAAGATTATAATCTGGAGATCACTTACCACCCCGGAAAAGTTAATCAGGTGGCAGATGCTTTGAGTAGGCGCATGAGTGATGTATCAGGGACCAAAGAGGTCCAGGAGCTGACTGGGATGATTGCTAGTATCAGATTGTGTGCAGTTACTGCAGATGATGATACTGTTGGTCTTCAGGCATTGGACCATGCAGATCTGTTGTGGAGGATAAGATATGCACAGAAGAGGGATGAGGCTTTGTGTAAGCAGTTCGAGAAGAAGATTGACGGCTACAATACTGCAGCAAATGGGATGTTTCTGTATAGAAACCGAGTGTGTGTGCCAGATGATGAGCAGTTAAGGAGAAAGATCCTGCAGCAGGCACATCATTCGCGTTTCTCCATTCAGCCAGGAAATACCAAGATGTACCGGGATCTTAAGCGATATTATCATTGGGCTGGTATGAAGAGGGATGTGGCTACAGTTGTATCGTGTTGTCAGACATGTCAAATGGTTAAGGCAGAACATCAGGTACCTAGTGGATTGTTGCAGAATCTGCCACTACCAGAGTGGAAATGGGACATGGTGACTATGGACTTCATCATAGGATTACCGACAGCAGTTGGCGGGAAGAATGCCATTTGGGTTATGGTGGATCAACTCACCAAGTCAGCTCATATCTTGGCGATTAAGAAAACCGATCGAGCAGATCAGTTAGCGCGTAAGTACATCGCCGAGATTGTGAGGTTGCATGGAGTGTTAGTCAGTATAGTGTCAGATCGTGACACGAAATTCACTTCCACTTTTTGGCGAGCCTTTCAGAAGGCATTGGGGACTCAGGTTCATATGAGTACAACTTATCATCCGCAGACAGATGGTCAGTCAGAGAGGACTATTCAGACTTTGGAGGACATGCTCAGGGCTTGTGTTTTGGATTGGGAGGGGAGTTGGGTCCGATACTTACCGTTGGCAGAGTTCACCTACAACAACAGCTACCATTCGAGTATTGAGATGGCACCGTATGAGGCTCTTTATGGTAGACCGTGTCGTACACCACTTTGTTGGACAGAGGTGGGAGAACACCGAGGCATAGAACCAGCAATGGTTAAAGAGACAGTTGAGCAAGTAGAAATGCTCAAGAGACGGCTTAAAGAAGCCCATGATCGTCAGAAGAGTTATGCAGATAAGCGCAGAAGAGATTTGGAGTTTGAGGTGGGTGACTTAGTATATCTGAAGATGAGGACTTTTCAGGGAGGATGCTCTAAGACCCGGAAGATGAAGAAGCTTAAGCCGAGATATATGGGACCTTATCTTATTACTGAGCGGATTGGGACAGTAGCGTATCGCCTGGCATTATCAGAGGAGTTGTCCAACTTCCACGACGTTTTTCCAACCAAGCTCCAAACGTCTCTAAATCTGTAAAGACTCTAAGAGACACCAAAAACACTAAAAAGGCACAAAACTTATATTATGGTCAAAACTCCATAAAAACTTTGATATATAAACGAACAATCACACAGGTACCTTAAACTGTGGGTTGAGGAACTGAGAGGCGAGAAGCTGAATCTAGATCCCCAAGCACGAACCAAGTGGATAAGTCAACCCCGACCACGGCCTGGCCTCCCATCACATTGATTCCCGCAAGCAAGGCGTAGGGTGGATTTTCAAAATCTATCCAAGTCTCTTCCTTAACCATAGTATGTTGGAACTGTCAAGGGTTGAAGACTCTGGGCAGTTCAAAGACTAAGGGACATTCACTTATCTATAGTCTCAGACATCCTATTGCTCACGGAGACGAAGAATTCTGATGAAGTCATCCTTTGTAAACTCCAATGGATGAACTACACGAACAACTCCCTGGTCTTTCCACATGGACATGCGGGAGGGGGACTAGCTCTATTCTGGAATCAAGATATCAATTTACAAATTATCTCCACCTGCAAGAATTTTAGTGATACAAACATTAAATATGAAGGGAAAATGTTCTACGCTACCTTCCTATATGGAGATCCAGAGAGAAGTAATCGTAGAATCATGTGGAATCAGCTCTCAGCAATACAAGCGTCTCGCAATAAACCATGGTTTATCTCGGGAAATTTCAGTGACATAACTAACAACTCTGAAAAGTCAAGAAGAGTAATATGACATGGAGGCAGCTTTATTGATTCCCGAACCTTCATTTCAGAGTGCGATTTCTATGACTTATAACACACGGGAGTACCACTATCTTGGCGAGGAAACATATCAACATACATTGAACGATGCAGACTGGACCAGGCTATGGTGAACAGCCTCTGGGCTGAAATCTTCCCAGCCGCAAGATGTGTGTATCTCCGCTTCAAAAGATCGGACCGTAAACCCATAGTATCCTACCTAGAACCTACACAGAAATGAGGCATACAATTTTTAAGATACAATCGTCGACTCAGAGACAACAAAGAAGTTCAAACTCTGGTGGAAAAAAACTTGGAAAGAAACAAGAAATGGAGCAGTAAAGGTACATATCTCACGGTTGCAACGGGCCATTATCCAGTGACATAAGGATAGTCAACGGAATTTCAAGCTAAAAATAGAGTAGCACCGCCAAGCCCTAGAAGAAGCGATAACAACGATACAAGGCAATGACGAGGTAATTAAAAAAATTACTGAGGATCTAAAGTAAGCATATAAGGAGGAAAAGAATACTGAAGACAAAGGAGCAGACTACTCTGGTTAAGCCTCAGAGACAAGAATACTAGCTATTTCCATGCGGTTGCTAGAGAAAGGAAAGCACTAAACAAATTTGGAGTCCTTGAGGACACTGAAGGTAATCCTGTCTATGAAGAACCTCAAATTGAGTCTATCATATCAGAATATTATCAGGAAATCTTTACAGCTACCAATACAAACAAAGAAGCTACAGTCCATAAATCACTTACGACTTGCATTTCAGAGGAAGTAAACAATCAACTGATCTCAATGCCAACTTCTGAGGAAATCAAGCAGGCAGTTTTTTCCATCCATGCGGATAAGGCCCCAGGCCCAGATGGATTCTTTGCAAACTTCTACCACTCAAACTAGACAGCTATCATACCTGAAATAGTTAAGAAAATTCAAGAGTTCTTTAGAACAGGAAAACTACCCAGGATGATTAATGAAACATATGTGAGGCTTATACCTAAAGTACACGGGCGGAGGAAAGTTGTTGAATATAGACCCATTGCCCTATGCAATGTCTATTACAAAATAATATCCAAACTGCTGACTAGAAGGCTGCAACTGGTTCTGCCACACATAATTTCAGAAAATCAATTTACATTCTTCTAAGGGAGAACAATATCCGACAATGTTTTAATCAACACGAAATACTATGTTGGGGTCAAAACCAGCCCATCGAGATGGATAAGCCGAAGAATTTAAGTATCAACGAAAATGACTAGTCTCAAAACATAAGAACACAAAATAAGCAGGTCACCCGCTCTTTCCAGGAAGGAGGATGGCAACCTGCTCACTCTGAAAAGGCAGGTCGCCAACTATCTCTCCCGGGAAAGAGAGAGTGGCGACCTGGTCCTCCCAAAGGGGCAGGTCGCCCACTCTCTCTCCCAGGAGAGAGAGAGTGGAAACCAAGTCCCCTGATGGAGCAGGTTGCCCGTTCTCCCTCCCGGGAGAGAGAGGGTGGCGACCTGGTCCTCCCTAAGGGGCAGGTCGCCCACTCCCTCTCCTGGGAGAGAGAGTGGCGACCTGGTCCCCTGAAAGAGCAGGTCGCCCGTTCTCTCTCACAGGAGAGAGAGAATGGCGACCTGGTCTCCCAAGGGAGCAGGTCGCCCGCTCTCTCCCCTGGGAGAGAAAAAGAGGCAACCTCACCTTCCCGAGGAAGAAAATCGCTAGTCCGTCTTACGGAATATGGCTACCTCATTGCAGTGTCTAGACATCAGAACACGAAGAAGCAGGTCGCCCGCTCTCTCGGGAGAGAGGATGGCGACCTGCTCACTTCGAAGAGGCAGGTTGCCAATTCTCTCTCCTGGGAGAGAGAGAGTGGCGACCTGGTCCTCCCTAAGAGGTCGGTCACCAATTCTCTCGCCCAACAGAGAGAGTGGCGACCTGGTCCTCCCTGAGGGGTAGGTTGCCTACTCTCTCTCGAGAGAGGGAGAAAATGGCGACCTGGTCTCCTGAAGACAGGTCACCAACCTTATCAAGAACGGTTCTGGGCGACCTGGTCCTCCACACGATCTCTTTACTTATTTCTTGACCAAACCGGCGAGCTTAAACTTTGGTTGAGCATTATTCAGTCTCGGAACACTGTTCATTTACCAAGCATGAACCTCCGACCATAAGACCAGGACAGAAGCGGAACAAGACAACAAACAAAACTCGAATCAAACAGGACCAAAACCTAGGCGAGCTGGGTCGGGACAGGGCCAAACAGCGACACATTGAGAAGACGGGCCGAAGATAAAGCCCAAACCCATTGACGTCGGCGGACTGTTATACTTAGAGATGTCCCACATCAATAGTAGTTCATCTCAGAACAGTAAGTCGGTCAGTATATATAGATAACATGTATTAAAGTTTAAACCATCCCGTTCCAAGTACTTAGACTTCGTATTATAAGACTATTAAGCTTTTACAAAATTCTTTGTATTTGATAAAATGATCATTGAATAAAATAAACTTTCGATCTCGGTTCTTGAGTTCTTTTAAAATTGGATTTTCGAGCCCCCATTTAATATAAGTTTTGATTTTATGTGTTCCGACTCTCATAGTTTGGTGCCGTCTGTGGGGACGAGAAGTATTTAAAACCCTAAGAGCAAGAGGATACGAGAACGAAAGCCATGCCCGAAGAAACGAAGGACTGGAGCCATGCACAAGAGTTTCAAAGCAGTAGGATCTCATTCAATGGAATTGAAGCTACCGGAATCGACCACCCTTATGAAGATCCACTTATCATTAGCCTGTTGATCGGAAACCATAATGTGGCAGGAGTTCTAATAGACACACGGAGTTCAGTGAACATTATATTTCGAGAAACCCTTCGGAGGATGAACACTGGGACTTAGCATCTGACAATCCATCCTAAACCGTTGACTGGTTTTACTGGAAAAACGACAACGACCTCCGGAACAATCCGAGCCCCCATAAAAGCCAATGGAATGGAGAAGGAAATTGAATTCTCGCTGGTTGACCGCCCTACAATTTACGGCGCAATCGCCTTGGCTAAACTCGATGAAAGCCGTTCCTTCAACTTATCACTTTTGCTTCAAATTCCCGACTCCAACCGGAACTCAGACAATCTGGGGACGACAGAGAGAATAACGAGCTTGTTTTCTAATGGAGCATAAACTTAGAGGGCCGGTGACTATTCGATGCAAAGACAAAACAGAAGATGACAAGAGTGAAATGACAACTTGCAAAGCTGGAGTACAAATTAGCGGCTGAAGAAGCCCGACACGTAGAGAGCAATCCCCATGCGAGCTGATAATCTCGACATGCATTGACGAAGTACACCCGGAACGGTGCACATAAATTGGAGCGAACCTAGAGGAGCCGATCAAATCGGAGTTGATCTCTCTCTCGAAAGAAAATGTCAATACATTCGCATGGGCGACAGAAGATATGCCCGGAATAGACATCCATATCACGAGCCACGTCTCAATGTAGACCCGGCCTTCAAACCGGTGAAGCAAAAAAGACGCAAACTATGGCCAAAACGATCCCAACCAGTAAACGACAAAATGGAGCGGCTGTTGAAATTCAGATCCATCATGGAAGCAAAATATTCTGATTGGCTCGCTAACCCGGTGGTAGTGAAGAAGAAGAAAGGAAAGTGGCGAGTCTGCGTCGATTTCACAGATCTGAACAAAGCATACTCGAAAGACAGCTTCCGCTCACGCATATTGACCGGCTAGTAGAGGCCAGTGTTGGAAACAAAATGCTGTCATTCATGGACGCTTTCTCTGGATACAACCAAATCTTGATGAATCCCGACGACAGGGAGAAGACTGCTTTTATAACAGACCGCGGGATATATTGCTATAAGGTGATGTGTTCGGTCTTAAAAATGCTGGAGCGACATACCAAAGACTTGTCAACAAAATGTGCGCCGGACAGCTCGGAAAGACGATGGAATTTTATATCAATGACATGTTGGTAAAATCCCTAGAGAAGAAGGATCACGTCGAACATTTGCGAGAATGTTTCGAGCAACTCAACCGCCACAATACGAAGCTGAGCCCGACGAATTGCAGATTCGGAGTAGCGTCGGGAGAGTTCCTAGGCTACCTTGTGACACACCGAGGAATAGACACAAATACGAAGAAAATAAACGCGTTGATAGAGATGGTCTATCCAAAGACGAAAAGAGAAATCCAGAGGTTGACGGGGCGAGTCGCTGCACTAAACAGATTCATCTCAAGATCAATGGAAAAATGTCTGCCATTCTACGACACCCTCATGGGAAACAAATAGTTCTTATGGATGGAGAAGTGCGAGCAGATGTTCTAGGATTTGAAAAAATATTTGGCGAGTCCACCTGCCTAGAAAAGCCGGTTGAAGGGGAGCCCTTGTTCCTGCCGCGGTGTCATCCACGGCGGTAAGCACAGTGTTCATAAGGGAGGAACACAACAAGCAAAAGCAAATCTTTTATGTGAGCCAAACTTTGACGAACGCGGAGACTCGGTACCCATTAATGGAGGAAGCGGCACTGTCGGTGTTGATGTCAGCCCGGAAGCTGCGACCGTATTTTCAATCACGTACGATCATCATGCTTACAAATTTCCACCTGAGAACAATATTGCATAGTCCAAGTCAGTCAGGACGACTAGCGAAATGGGCGGTGGAACTAAGTGAGTACGACATCGAGTATCGGAAAAGAACATGCGCCAAGTCCCAAGTGCTGGCAGATTTCCTAGTCGAACTCCCGACCGCAGACGTCGAAGAACCAAATCCAAATTCAGTTTGGACGCTTCACGTGGACGGATCATCGTCAAAGTAAGGTTCGGGAGTTGGAGTGAATTAGCATCACCCACCGTAGATATCCTGGAGCAATCGTTCCGACTACTGTTCAACACCTCAAATAATGAAGCAGAATAGGGCCTGTGATTGGCCCTCAACCTACAAGCATACTACGATTCACAGCTGGTCGTAAACCAAATCAGCGGAGAGTACGAGACAAGAGACGACTGAATGGAAGCCTATATCAAAATCGTCAAAAGCTTGGCCAAGCAATTCAAGGAGTTTGAACTCACGTGGAGAGAATGCCCCGGCCGACGCATTTTCGGCCCTAGCGTCGACTTCGACCCCCGAACAACGGGGAGTTATTCCCATGGAATTCATCGAGCATCGATCCGTCCCAAGTCGAAAACCTTATACAATCGCCGGAAGGGGAAGAAGAAGAAGACCCTCCAGAAGAAGAAATTGCAACGGATCCGCAGGAAGAGTACGGCTGCGATCGCAAATGGATGGGTCCGATACGAGCCTATATCATGGACGGAGAGATTCCAGCAGAAAAATAGGTGGCCCGAAAGCTGAAAGCACAGGCAGCCCGTTTTTTTTACTAGATGGAAACGTCTTCAAGTGAAGGCTATCTAGACCATTAATGGCTTGCGTAGAAGGCGAAGAAGCAAGAAGAAACATGGAAGAAGTTGACGGTGGATCATGCGGAAACCATTCCGGAAGAAGAACTCTTGCAATAAATATCAAGCGGCACGGACACTATTGGCCGACCATGGTGAAGGACTGCGAGAAATTCTCCCTCAAGTGCGAAAAGTGCCATAGACACACACAGACAATCCACCAGCCCACCGAAGTCCTATCATCCATTTCAGCGCCGTACCCATTCATAAGGTGGGAAATAGACATCGTGGGGCCAATGCACAACTCGAAACATAAGAGGTTCCTACTTGTTCTTACGGAATACTTCTCAAAATGGGTCGAGGCCAAATCTTTCGCTAGCATCAAAGACGCCCAAGTTGATCACTTTGGGTGGAAAAACAACATTTGCCGACACGGAGTGCCATACGAGATCGTCACCGACAATGGCTCCCAATTCATCTCGGTCCGATTCGAAAGATTCTGCAAGAAGTGGAAGATACGACTAAGCAAGTCAACACCACGCTATCCCCAAGGCAATGGCCAGGCCAAAGCAGCCAACAAGACCATCATCGACGAACTCAAAAAACGCCTAGGTGAAAAGAACGACCGGTCGGCAGACGAGGTCGAAGGGGTTCTATGGTCTCATCGAACAAATCTAAGGCGAGAAACAAGAGAAACAACACTCGTACTTGTTTACGGTAACAAATACATATCCCATCGGAGGTCGAGTTTGCCAAAGTAAGAGGTAGACTCCTCTCCGGACAAGAAGGCTTGAACCATCTGATGCTACTTGACGAGCTAGAACTGATCAACGAAAGGCGAGACCAAACACTTGTCTGTATCCAAAACTATCAACAAGAATCAGCCAAATACTATAACTCCAAGATCATGTAATGCAATGCACCTAAAGAAGTACTATCACTAGACTTAAACGTTGTAAACGAACTATGGTTGGCTTGATCCCTGATCTCAGGGTACGTAGGCAACTTATATTTTGATAAGTTCAGCTGCCCCTTTTAAAATTTTATAAGGAGGGAGTGGGTCCGTATATACATATACTCCCACCAATTCGTTTTGCCTCTTGGCACATATCTTACCGTCTATTGCTGATCACAACAAAACGAATTAATAACCACGGTTCTTTAGCCATCCATAGACGGATAAAAAAGCACGATATATAAATTTCCGGATTAATCCGAATGATATTCGTTTTAGCTTATCTTCAAGTGCGCTTCGTAGATTGGAAATACTGTGGAGCATAAACCCCGAAATAAGCTCGCAAACCCAGTAACCATCGCCCTCGGAACACTGGTCTTACAACATCTCGTGAACATAATACTAAACTGGCTCTGGTATGAGATTATAAATATGTTCGCCGTCGAAAATGTGCACGTAGGTGAAAACGTCAAGGACCCTAAAACTAGACAAAACCTTAAACCCAGGAAGCCACTTCACGCTGGTTAAAGATGATTTCCTAAGCATATTACTTAGATCAGAACACCCGGTAAAAACATTCTCATCGAACGCATCTTGGCACACTACTCAAACATAAATATTCAGTAAAAATGACAGTTGGCACGTGAATATTTAAAAAACCATTGTGACTAAAATAATCAAAATTTTTCCGTATCAGATCGGTAAATAAGAACAAAACCAGACAAAAGTCAATTCATAACATAAAATGCGCAGAGGCCAACACGTAAAATCAGCAAAAGCTTAAAACTAAAAACTCAAAAACAAAAACGTACAAAAAGAACTGAGAATTCCATCATTCGACCCGGCTGGGTCAGCTACTCCAACCGCCGAAGCCTCATCTTCAACCGATCTATCCCTAAATGTCGAAACGATTTCACCTCGAGAGGAAGAACTCGGCCATGATCCGATCTTTTCTCAAACCTGAGCCATCACCTTGTCAAACTGACCTGTAGCTCCGTCTAAATCCGCTTTCCACCCGAACAAAGCTTTCATTTCCTCATCCAGACTCGGAGGTTCATTTCCCTGAAGCAAAGCAATGAGTTTGAGATTGCCCACCACCTAAACTTCTTTAATGGAAAGTTGGAAAACAGCTATCGGGAAAGGATCGTAAATTGACAAGGAAGAAAAGAGGGCACATGTATACCAGAGCCATCTCAAATCCAAACTCGAGGAGGAATATGACTTACCTTTATCCCGAGCCAGATTTTTCGGCATATTCAGATAGAGAATAACATTTTCCATTTTTTTCAGCACACCGATTTCAGCATTTGAATATGTTAATATAAAAAAAAAAAATATATATATATACATATATATCAGCTCGCCTCTTAGCATACATCTCAACACTTTAGTTCATCAATTTTGATCAATACTTGATTTAAAACTCTTCACTCCCGCACAGGGAACAAACTAGCTGTGGGGGGCTAACTGTTGGAGTCAAAACCCGCCCCTCGAGATCGATAAGTCAAAGAATCTAAGTATCAACGCAAAGGACTAATCTCAAGACATCAGAAAACAAAAGAAGCAGGTCGGCCGCTCTTTTTGGCAAGGAGGATGGGGACCTGGTCACTCTGAAGAGGCAGGTCGCCAACTCTCTCTCCCGGGTGAGAGAGAAAGATAGTGGCGACCTGGTCCTCTCTAAGGGGCAGGCCGCTTACACTCTCCCGGTAGAGAGAGAATGGTAACCTGGTCTCCTAAGGGAGCAGGTCACCCGCTCTCTCCCCCGGGAGAGAAAAAGAGGCGACCTGGCCTTCCCAAGGAAGCAAATCTCCAGTCCGTCTTACAAAACATGGCTACCTGATCACAGTCTCTAGACGTCAGAACAAAAAGAAGTAGATCGCACGATCTCTCGGAAGAGAGGATGGCGACCTGCTCACTCCGAAGAGGCAGGTCTCCAACTCTCCCTCCCAGGAGAGAGAGAGGGTGGCGACCTGGTCCTCCCTAAGGTGCAGATCCCACCCCGTCTCCCGGGAGAAAGAGAGTGGCGAACTGGTTCCCTGAAGGAGCAGGTCGCCCGTTCTCTCTCCCAGGAGTGAGAGAATGGCGACCTAATCTCCCAAGGGAGCAGGTCGCCGACTCTCTCCCCCGAGAGACTAAATGAGGCGACCTGGCCTTCCCGAGAAAGCAAATGGCCAATCTATATTACAAAATATGGCTACCTGATCGCAAGTCTCTAGACATCAGAATACGAAGAAGCAGGTCGCCGCTCTCTCGGGAGAGAGGATGGCAACCTGCTCACTCCGAAGAGGCAGGTTGCCAATTCTCTCTCCCAGGAGAGAGAGAGAGTGGCGATCTGGTCCTCCTAAAGATGTAGGTCGCCAATTCTCTTCCCCGTGAGAGATAGAGTGGCGACCTGGAACTCCCTAAGGGGTAGATCACCTACTCTCTCTCCCGCGAGGGCGAAAATGGCTACCTGGTCTCCTGAAGACAGGTCGCCAACCTTATCAAGAACGGTTCTGGGCGACCTGGTCCTTCACACGATCTCCTTACTTATGTCTTGACCGAACCGGCGAGCTTAAAGTTTGGTTCAGCGTTATTCAGCCTCCGAACACAGTTCATTGACCAAGCATGATCCTCCAATCATAAGACTAGGACAGAAGCAGAACAAGACAACAAACTAAACTCGAAATAAATCGGACCAAACCCGAGGTGAGCTGTGTCGGGACAGGATCAAACGGGGATGCCTTGCGAAGATGGGCCGAATATATATCTCAAATCCATTAAAGTCGGTGGGCTGCTATACTTAGCGATGTCCCACATTGGTAGTAGTTCATCTCGGAACCCTAAGTAGCTCAGTATATATAGATAATTTGTATTAAGGTTTAAATCATCTTGTTCCAAGTACTTAGGCTTCGTATTGTAAGACTATTAAGCTTTTACGAAATTGTTTGTATTTGATAAAAAGATCACTCAATACAATAAACTTTCGATCTCAGTCATTGAGCTCTTTTAAAATAGGATTTTTAAGCCCGCATTTGTTATAAGTTTTGATTGTGTGAGTTCCGACTCTCACATACTACATTTCCTGAAAAATTCTGAAGCTGAAAAGACCATCAAGGAGAGCCCCTTTCCCCCTACCTCTTCATCATGGGCAGCGAGGTCCTTTCTGGCATGTGTAAGAGAGCATAAGAACGAGAAGCAATTTAAGGTATAAAGGTAGCAAGACATAGTCCCTACATACATCACCTTCTTTTTGCGGACGGCACCTTGTTCTTATCCAAGGAAAATGACAAACCATGTGCAACCCTTCCATAAGTCCTATCGGAATTTGAGCTAGCGTCGGGGCAATGTATTAATAAGGACGAATCTTCCATCTCTTTTTCCAGGAAAACCCCACAGTGGCTGCGGGAAAAGATGAAAACAAAACAGAATATATCAAAAGAAAGAGGCATGGGCAAATACCTCAGACCTCCCAAATATTTTGGCTGAGCAAAGCGAGTCCAATTAACAGGCATTGTAGAAAAAATACAACAAAGAGCCAAAAGTGGGAATAAAAAGTTTCTAACCCCGTAGGAAACTTACCATGCCGAAGAGTGTCCTCTCGTCCATGCCAAGCTATGCGATGTCACCTTTAAGCTACCATAATAACTTTGCAAGCGGATCCAATCAGCTCTCACACGTTTCTGGTGGATGCCCAAACGAGAAGAAGGGTATGTAATGACCCTGTCGAGGACTAAAAATAAATGGTTGAGTAGACCATGTGGCACAATTTTAAAAATTCCGGGAACAGACATGGAGTTAGACAAGGAACTACTGAAGGTAAAGAAAGAAAACTCGGTCGAAGAAAAACTCGGCCACCACGAGTAAAAAATTAATGGACTCTAGAGAAGTATTTCTTCCAAAGAAAATTATCAGAGGACCGAAAGAAACAACGGAAAACTCGCGAGACCCAATATTGAGTTATAACGGCTAAATCCGTTCAGATACATTAATCTGGAGAGTTCTTACGTAAGTTATATTGGACGACCGTCACGATATCAATATTTGAGGACCAAAGAGAAATAATTAGGTCGGTGAAACCACAATGCCCTGGTAATTCTGGCGACTAGAAATAAATGAAGTGGTAAAAAGAGAAATTTGCAACCAATCAGGGAGCGCCACACGTCTGAAGAGATAAGGATGGATTGGCAGGCCTAGGAAGCTATGAGATGAGGCCTTAGACATAGGCTTGGGGTGTGGCCTTCATCCAAGAGAAGTGGAGCCCAGATTGTGTCACACGGGTTAAGTGAATAGGAACCGTTATTGTCTATAAATACCCCTCCATTCCACACTTTCTTCCTCACTCCAAAACCCTTAGTAAACCGTAAGAGAGAGTGAGAGTGTAGGCATCAGAGTTGAGAGTTAGGAGTTGTCGGCTTGAGTCAAAGCGGGTTTCGGTCTTGTGTCGAGTTTCAGGTGAATCCCGGTAGAGGTGGACTAACGTGGATAACTGTTTGTATTGCAGCGTGAGATCCCGAGATAGGTGGGTTAATGCTGTCATCCATTGCAGGTTCTGTTAGAGTAGGATCTGTGCATGTGTGTGTGAACTAATGTGTGTTGCAGGTTTAACCACAGATAAGTGTACATGCGTGTGTTGTTAACCCGTTGGGTGAGGTAACGACTGGTGCATTTCTGCGGGTCATGTTCCCATCCTTACCGGATTGAGAAGTGAGGGTGTAAGGTCTGCCGTGATCATTGGATCAATTTGCATGCCCCTGCACCGAGTGGACTGATGTGCGGTTTAAGGAAAAACCTGTTGCATGGCCAGAAGGTCGTGTAAGCGGCGTTGGTATTAAACATACATGAGTGAGATTTAAGCGGCCGTACGGCTAAGCCGACACATGCTTGAACTATGAACAAGATTTAGGACTAGCAGCCGCACGGCCAGCACACGCTAGGGCGCGAACCTCTCGGTGTATGGAGAGCCTGATCGGTGAGGATCGGCGCGGATGATGAGCATGGTGGTGTGTGATCCGCCATGATGAGATAGTCGGACATGTGTGTGATCTGTCGTGACTATCATAGTCATGTTGGTGGGTAATATCCTTCATGGGTTAGTGACGGTGTGGTCAGGATTCTCTATGTAGCCCATTGCTAGCGAAAGACCGTCTAGGTGGGAAGAATTAGAGAGACTGGATTGCAGCCTAGAGCTGAGTGATATCCGGCGGGATATAGAGACGATTACCAAGAGGCAATGTGGAATCAGCCGAGATGCACCGTGTATTTATCAGGGCTCGGTTGTAAGTGAAGTTCCAGCTTGACTTGTCGTTGTGATAGTCAAGTGCAGGGTGTTCAAGGAGGGAATTGGCCGACCCACTCTGAGATCTCTGTGTCCACGCATGATTGAGCGTTGTGAGAAAGAGATGTTGATCGGGAGGGGTGATATTATTGCATATAGTTGTTTAGGATTTGCATGCTTCGACAATTGTTTATTAACATGTAATTGCTTGTGTTTGGAGGTTATATTTTGGGTTTGGTATATATGATGTTGTTAGTGGGTCCTGGACTCATTGAGTAATCTTAGATTACTCACCCCTTATTCTTCTTGCAGGAAACCTTAGTAACCAAGTGGGATAGAGGGTTAAGCGGACATTAGGACCTCCACAGTAGAGTTCGCTGTCTATTGTAAATATAGTTAGTATGATTTGCAAGAAGTTTTGTAGAGCATATTCGAACAATGAATCTGCTATGTATAATATAAGTATTGAAGACTTTGTATTATATAAGCTTTATGAAAAAATGGAGTTTGAATATAAATATAAAACCCTTGTTGGCTTTCG
This sequence comes from Iljinskaea planisiliqua, assembly GCA_900108845.1. Lineage (NCBI taxonomy): Eukaryota > Viridiplantae > Streptophyta > Magnoliopsida > Brassicales > Brassicaceae > Iljinskaea > Iljinskaea planisiliqua. The sequence goes on from FNXX01000008.1 coordinate 819,209, forward strand.
CTAGCATTTGAATTAGGCCGAGTTAACACAACTCTCGACTGGAGTACGGGTTGGCAAACCTTAGGCTCTGGTGGAGAGGGTCGAACTAACTTGACGGGACAGTCTTAAGCTTAAAGTTGTTTTAAGACGGGCTGACTTGTCGGTGAACCTCAACTTTTGTGACGTCTCTGGCCGGGAAAGGTCTTATCCCGAACCAGGGGTGCCACAGGGTATGTCTTCGATAGCCTAGAAAAATTTCACAAAAGCAAAGCAGCACGGGGATTAGGCTTTCAAGACATACCGTGTTTCAACGATGCTCTCCTAGCAAAACTAAGCTGGTGTATCCTTCAAAATCCTACCTGCCTACTAGCGTGTGTGCTCCTCGGAAAATACTGTTCTTAACCAGCATAACCCCGACCAATGCCTCCCACGGATATACATGAATACTTATTAACCATGATCCCCTGAAAAGAAACCTGGGATGGGCAACTGGTAATGGAGAAGACATAAAGGCATGGGACGAGTCCTGGCTATCTACCTCTGAACGACTTGCGCCTATGGGACCCTCACCTTTACAACACCAGAAGCTCATAGTGAAGAACCTCTTCCTACCTTTACAAGAAAAATTAGCGAGTTAGTACCCTTTCACGAAGAGCAATCCGGGAAATTAAAGTTAGCAAGACAAAGGCGCCGGACAAGCATATATGGCTCAAACACAACTCTGGCACATACTCAACATAATATGGCTACAATGCACCTAGAGAAGACGTACAGCTACAAGAGGACCCCCTAAGAGCTAACCTGCTCAAAGTCAATTGGAACAAGGACATTTGGAATCTCAAAACAGCCCCGAAATTAAAGTTCTTCCAATGGAAGGCGAATCAGGATACTCTACTTGTCGGTGCACAATTAGCGGCTAGATGAATCGATCTGAACCCTATCTGCAAAAGATGCAGTGCAGTTAAAACTATCCTCCATGTCCTCTTCACCTGCCTCTTTGCGATCCATGTCTTAGAAGGATGGACAATCTGCAACCGGATCCAAGGACTACCTCCAAAGGGACTTACAGCGGGTAACCTAGTAGCTTGGATATGATGGACGATTTGGACTTCCAGAAACAATTTTCTTTTCAACGGGAAGGATTTCTCTACACAAGAAACATCATAGAAGGCCATTATAGCAGGCCGCGAATGGACTCTGTCTTTCTTCATCACCTGCAGATCGCCACACCAACAGCCCCCCTGACCCGAGACACGAAGCGACCATATGCAGATCTGATGCGGCTTGGAGAAAGGATTCACGACAAACAGGTGTGGGATGGACCTTCACCTCACACACAGGTGGAGTGAACTCCCACCACAGAAAACATAACCCGCGGTCAACTCCCCACTCACGGCGGAAGGCTTAGCGCTCCGGGCGGCAATCGAGATGGCCTAGGAACGGAACTTTCACAATTTGGTGGTGCATGTGGATTCTCTACAACTGATCAACGTGATCAAGGGGGAGCTGACTTTCTTGGATCTATTTGGAATCATATCCGACATATCTTCCATACGAAAAAAAACTTCTCATCTATCTTCTTTTCCTACATTAGGCCTGAATGCAATAACGAAAATGACTCTTTTACTGATCAAGGGATATGCAAACTAGATGTGAGGTTCGATGATTATCAAATATTCCAAACTTGTTCAAAGAGAAAAACAAATTTATGCATTTATATGGATGCAACAACCATAAAAATTTAACAAATGCCATAATCGAGACTGAATGCAATGAAATGATGGACAATGTGATCACTCTTTTGTTATTTATTTTGGGAGAATATTGTAAAGGAGTTACATTAAAAACTGAAGGTATGATTGATATAGGTAATAGTAAAGCAGTAGCATAATGTTCTACCTAGTTTAGAATGTATTCTAACTCTTCTTCTATGTTTTACCATGCACTAGCACACATTTGCTGCTATCCTAACTTTTTTTTTGAGTTCTACGTAGTTTAGAATTCATATTCTAACTTTTGTTTTATGCTATACCTACGCAAGAATATGTTTGGTTCTATCCTAACTGTTTATCTAATTCTACCTTATTTAAAATGTGTCTTTGATCTTATTCTAGTTGTTCCTTTATGTTCTACGTTTATCTAGAATTTATATTCCACCCATTTCTTTTTGTTTTACCGGCTTTAGAATATTTTTTCTGCGTCTTTGAGTTATAAAATTCTGAATATTTTTCAATAATTTTCTTCGTATCTTTATGTTCTATTGTCTTTTTCTCCATTTCTATCTTTTCTCTTATATGTTTTCTTCTCTCTTCTTTTTCTCTGTATCTCTCTTCTTCTTCCCCGCCATTTCTCTCTTATCTTCTTATTACTTAATAAGTTAAATATCTATGTAACATTTGGTGTATAGAGATCTAGTGTCAGTACCCAGTGGAGGTTCAATGCTAATAATGAAAAAAAAGGTAGACTACTTTCTTTAGAATCTAGTACTACTTTGTTGAGCTATGGATGATGGTTCAGAGGATTATTGAACGGACTAGAGTATTGCCAATATCGGGTTCAGTTATCTACCAGATATTTTGATCAATAATTTAAAAATTCTCTGTTGAGGTCAAAACCCACACTCTCAAGATTAATGGCTAAAGATAACACATTCCCGAGTTAAATTCCAATTCGAACGAGCCAAGAGGCTGGATGGACGAGACCATCCTGAGCTGGATCAGCTCGAAAACCCGTAGCTGGATCAGCTTGGAAATTCGTAGCTGGAACAACTCGGAAACCTCGAGCTGAATTCAGCTCGGACACACTTGAGCTGAATTCAGCCTGGACACTCTCAAGGTGGAGTGTACCCAGTCCAAAGCTGGATTTCGGTCGTTCCCGAGCTAGAATATGCCCAATCCAGAGCTCGACTTCGACCATTCATGAGCTGGAGTTCATTCTCTCGAGCTGGTTTCGTACGTACACTTCAAGCTGAATTCTTATGTATTCTCCGATATGCATTGCATCTTTGATAGTAGGTTTTTAGACTATTTGTCAATACCCAAACCACTATAAACCGTCTGTAGTATAATATTATGGGTTAATCAATCCATTTGGGAAGCTTGAGATAATGAGTTTATGGGATTCTGGGTAAGCTAGGGGGATCAAGGGAGATGATGGGTGAAATAGACTATCAACCTAATGAGAAACAGACTTAATAAAGGCTTAATTAAATTAAGAAAAAAATCTAAATAAACAGTTCAAGAGAAGAGCAATCTGAAGCTAGAAATAAGCAAGGAACTACAACCGGTTCTAGAATTGAGTTATTGGTAGGCAGAATCGAATAAAGGGTGAATCTTTGAGAATAAAACCACTTCACTGAAGCTAAACTCTTGACAAAAGGGTTACAAAACAGACTAATCCACTTTCGTGCCAAGAATCCCTATGGAAAGCCACAATCTAAGCTACCTTTTGCCTAGTGATACACAGATGAGCACGCCCGAATAATAAACCCTTTATCGAGCCAAAATCATTTCTTAGTCGGCTAATTTCTTAGGCTAAGACAAATGACTCTCTTGTTGATAGATCGAGTCCCACACTACCATGGTATTTTCTTAGGGAGACTTAGATTCAAGATCCAAATAACGAAGATAGATTCAGCCTTAGGAGTATCAACAAGAGGAGATCAAAACCGATAAGCTCAAGCAGGCACTAAAGACTCATCCTTTATTCTAACTGCCTCACCTAACTCTAAAACCTAGATTAATCTACTACTTACTAACCATAAATCTAACCGCTAATCCCATGGCGTAAGAAGGGTTAAGCATGATTAGAAAATAAGAAGAAGATTAAAACGTCAATAAAAATAGATAATTCTGCAATATTTAAGGTTTTACAATGGAGTTGTTGAGAGGAAGAGGGAGAAAACTAAAACTGACTTCGCAAAAAGAATGTGTGCCGCCCTCAATTCCGGCCGTGAGGTTGCTTTTATAGGCGCCAAACAAAAGCCCTACTCGGGACCACTTTTTTCCATAATTAGTTGGCCTTGGCGCGTAGTGCTCTGAGATGGAGGCACAAATAAGATTGTACAAACTTGTATCGCAATGGGACGAACATCAGGTTGAGACCGTTGTATTTGTGATAAGCTCATATTAGCCCTAGAGCTACTCTGCAAATTCAGAAGCACATAAGTAGTATATAGGGATCGAATCCACAGAGATTATGGATCGCACAATAAATTGCAATATTTTTATTAAGTTAGACGAAATCAAGTAAATTAAAGGACATTAAGCAGTAAACAAATTGGTTGTAAAATAATCAGGGAAAAGCGCTAAGCCTAGGGAATTCTCAAGTAATTCAGAATTGCAGATTAATTAGATTGTTAGGACTTACTAAGATCTGTTCTAGAACTTGAATTACTAATATAAAATCAACCAAATTTCGCTGCGAAGATTATCATGTCTAAACCTAAAATCCCAAATTTCTTTGCAATTTCAGTCAGCTCAAACAAGCATTAAAGATCAGGTTCAGTTGTTCACAAAATTTCTAAACCAAATTTCTTTGCGGATATGTATTTTCCTCATCTAAGATTAGTTTAGGAAATCAATAAAAAATTTTGTGTCTACCAATCAACATAAGATCAAATTCTAGGATATGAAGCTATAATAAGCATTAATCACAATTCAGATGAAGAACTCTAATGATTTAGCCTAACAATTTAAACCAATCCAACAATTCATTCTCAACCCTTGAATAACCATTAACCACATAAGGAATCTAATCAGACATGATCAATGAAATACAAATCATAATTTGAATAGAAGACATGAAAGAGAATTCAATAGAAGAAGTAAGAGAGTTCAAAATCTTCTCTGAATGAGTTTGATTCTTCTCTCCAAAGCTCTGTTACAAATCATCTCTCTAAAACTCTATGAAAAAACAGAATAAAACATGTAATAAACTTCTGATAAAAAGATTGATCTAAATCCTATTTTAATGGTCTAAAATTTTTAAAATATGGAAAAACACGTATGAAGCTTCTTTGTAAATATTTGGAACTTTGGGTCACTTATGCAATTTATCAGAAGTTTTTTAAGACAAGTCCAGGAATCTGTATGCGTGATGGGTGTCGGGCGACCCCAATCTTCTGATTTGTTTGTGACCTTTTTTCTGGAACTTCTCCAAATTAGCTGTAGAATACTCCAAAATCTCAAAATGTACTTCAAACGTACGTAAACCTGTATAAGACTCAAAAAGACTCCAAAAAGACATAAAATAATCTAAAAAAAGACTTATATCATGGCTAAAACCACTTAAAAACTATGATATATCGACTCTCACATGATTAACATTTGCTTTCCCTCAAGCAAAACAGAACGCCAAAATCTGTGAAAGAGGTTTGAAAACTTGTAATCCACCTTCTCAATCAGAGAATTACACCAACTGCTTAAACTTGTAATCCACATTCTTTATGAACCAACCCAAAAATCGACAACCATGTACTGTTCTCTAGCCACATTGCAGTTTTTCGAAATAAACTCCATAAAATTCAACATCATCCACTATCCTTCATTGCATAGAGAAATCGTCAATGCACTCAATGTCAAGAAGATTATATATTCTTTCACATACTATACCTTGACAAATACAATATCTTCTTTTTTACTTCTTTGGTACTCTTTCTCTCCCCTAGACTTATTAATGTCTTATGATTCTTTTTTTTTTAGAACTTCTTATTTTTGTTTTTTTTTTCGATTGCAAAGCTGTGACGAATAATAGGGTTACTGAAAATTTTCATATCCATCGTTTCCACTTTTGTGTGATCATCCCTTTCAAAGTAAAATAAATGGGGCATTGGAAATTTTCCTACCCCTTTACCCGAAAGAGAATCATCTTATATTTTCTTCTTATTAATTAAATTAAGGGAGAGGAGTACCATAAGCTTTTCACAATAATTGCAGATGTCAGGTATGAATGAGAGAATCAGGACCTTTGAACACTAGTTACAATTGATGAATCTCTGAAAATAGCTCAGGCCTTTGAAATCTGCTCGAAGTATGGGTCTTTTAGTAGACTGATCAGAGTTTGGATTTTTTTATTAATCTTAATTGAATTGATCTTGTAGATTTGGTCACTAAGTAGAAACAACTATCTCAACATTCCAATAGAATCATAAATCCCAACAAAAGTTTTACTCAATAAAACAATTTTGACACAACTTGACTTGACTCTAAAAATAAAACACAATTTTAGCAAGTACCTCCCCTAGACTTAAACAAAAATGTCCCCAATGTTATCAAGTCTAAATTTGGAAAGAAACCATTGAAAAACGAATGAAGTAAAGAAACAAGGTTGATAATACGTACCTGTAGGCGGTGTCGGGCGACACCAACCGTTGGTGTTAGGCGGCACCCTGGTTGGCTCAAAGCTTTCTTTTTTTTTTTCATAGTCGGTTATTTAAAAAAAAAAACAATTAGGAAATGAGAAACAATACCAGAGTGGGCTTTAAGTTTTGGTGGTTTACTTCATTTTCCAGTTTTGAGTAAACCTAGGCCAACTTGTGGAGGGTGTCGGGCGAGACCCACCGTTGGTGTCAAGCGACACCACGGCTGGTGTCGGGTGTCAAGTGTCGATCTGGGTTAACAGAGGTTCGTCTGTTTGAGTGTGGTGTATGGCGACACCAGCGGTTGGTGTCGGGCGACACCTTTTGTTATAACTTAGATTCCTTCATGATTTCTGCAATTTAGCTCTGCAATCTTTGCCTCAAGCACAAAAATGTCTTCCTTAGGCAACTTCTCTTTGATAAGATCCTCATCTTCAAGCTTAGTCTTTAAAAGATGATCTCTACTCCAATTCTCAAGCCCAGCTTCTTTCTTAGAAATCTCAACCAATGCCTCTTGAGCAATCAGCTTGATCACTTCCTCACTAGGATCCTCACCCATAGAAGTCTCTAAAGAGAAAGTCTGATCATCAATGGTAGATCTCCTCCTTAGCTTATCCATGTCAAAACTCATTACCACATAACCCAAATCAAGTCGTATCTTCCCGTTTCTCACATATATGATGGCACCAACTATAGCCAAGAAGGATCTTCTCATAATAAGAGGATCCTTAAGTTCTTCACCATATTCTAAAACCACAAAGTCTGTGGGAATCATGCAGCCTTCAATTATTATGGGAAAATCCTCTTAGATAACTTATAAGATCCTTTTGGATCGATCAGCTAGGATATGAGATATCCTAGTTGGCGTGAAATTAGTCATTTCAAGTCTAGCAGAAACAGAATAAGGCATCAAATTAATGCTTGAGCCAAGATCACACAGAGAATGAGGAAACCTTCTTATTGAGATTTAGCAATCTAGCACAAAGCTGCGTGAATCAATCTAGCACAAAGCTTCCTGGATCAGGTAATTTCTCTATAATTCTGCTCTGAATCATGGCATTGGCCTATTCAGAGACGATGACCTTCTTCTTCTTTGCTGGGGTCTTGTTCAAGAGGACTGCACTTATATCCCTGGTAAGCAATGCTCCTTCTTAGGAGTCACATCATTTGCAACCATCACCTTTGCATACCTCGTAGGGAAAGGTGAAAAGATTGAATGTATCAACTAAAAGTATTTCAAACATCAGTTTATCCATCATTTCCTTGCACCTACCTTCTTCTATCTCTTTTTTAGACCTCGTAGGAGCAATGGGGTAAGGAACCTTTGGTTTATAGACACTTTCTTCCACCACTTTCAGACTTGTAATAGTTTCTGGCAGGTCTTGTGCTTGGTGTCGGGCGACACCCAAGATAGGTGTCAGGCATGCAGTGTCGGGCTAGATACTGGTATGTTAGAACTCGAAATATTGGGAATTTGCATTGGTGTCGGGGAGGTATCCACCATGGTGTCGGACGACACCTGCTCTGGATAGTCAAAATCTGCATTTTCCAATTTTTCTAAGTCCACAAAATTTTATGTATTTTCATCTTTTCTAAACACAGTTTCCAGCTCTCTTTCATCTCCCAATGTAATGGCATTAATATGATGCCTCAGATTAGTATATGTCCTTCCATGAAGGAATCCTTCTTACATTCTGACAGACTCAGAAGTCTAAGAAACTTGAATACCTAGCTGTTTTACATGAGTGTTCAATGACTCAATCTACCCATTAAGGTCAGTGTACAGAGCATCAATTTTGCCAATGAAGTCCACAGTTATCTTGATTTGTCCTTTGAATATCTGCTCCAGCATATTCTTCACATCATTGTCTTGGCTTTGTGGAGGAGGTGATTGATAGGAAGATGAACCATAATTCCTTTGGAAGCTACTGTTACCCTGATATGGTTTGTTGTAGATAGAAGAGATTTGATTTCCTACAAAGGAACTCTTCTGACCATAAACCTGCTGAATGTCATATCTCAGACTTTGAAACCCAGCTCCATGCATAAATGAAATTTATATCCTCTTCTTCACACTCTCCAGCTGGTTCAAATATCTCCACTTCTGCAGCAAAATGAACTAATATATTGTTCACAAGGAGATTGTAAATAGAATCCAACTTAGCTTTAACTTCCGCAATATCATTTTCACTCATCCCGACTATCTTACTTCTCTAAAAATTAGTATTCTTGGTGCTACTGGTAGCTGCGACCACTACTCATATGGACGTGGATAACGGCAATATCCACTACCTGATGAAAGCCAAGTTTTTTCCACACCACGCTTTGATATGGCATCATACCAGAGTGAAATGTTTTCCAAAGAAAGCGATGTTTTGGATTATTCCTGGGAGGCAGCAAAGGACTTGTTTCGACGCCTCCTCTCCTTCCCGTGCTTTTGCTTCCTTCGGGTCGGATGCACCCGACTTTGGCTACAACTAAAAGTAATGTTGTTGTTAGATTCTCTATGGGTCTTTATGTAACAGAATCTTCCCATATGGCATTTTGTTAGGTTATATGAATATCGTTAATTTTGTATTTAATTTTACTGTTTTACGAAGAAAAACAATTCTCACATGAAACTCATATCGTTTTCAATAGGTTATATGAATACCGTAAAGTGTGGCATTTTGTGTTCAGAGGACGATGATGAGGAAAAAGAAGTAGAACACTTCATGAATGCAGACTCCAATGTTGCTTTTGCTAAACCGCTTCAAAGAAAGGAGAAAAATTATATATTTTATAAGGATGATATTTGGCATTTTGTATCCATTGTGAATTCACAATTATATGAATATCGTAAAATTTGAATTTAATTTTAATTTTACACAGTTTTACGAAGAAAACTGATTCACACATGAAACGCCCGTCGGTTTCATTAGGTTATATGAATATCGTAAAGTCTGATATCTTGTGTTTAGAGCAGGACGATGAAGAGGAAGAACAAGTAGAACGCTTCATGAATGCAGATTCCAATGTTGCTTTTGTTAAACCACTTCAAGGAAAGGAGAAAAAGTATATGCTTTCTGACGATGATATTTGGCATTTTGTGTTGATTGAAAATTCACAATTATATGATTATCGTAAAGTTTTGTATTTAATTTTACACAATTTTACGAAGAAAACCAATTCCCACCTGAAACTCCCCTCGGTTTCATTAAGTTATATGAATAATTTAAAGTTTGTATTTAATTTTGTAAGTATGTGTATAACGCATTTTGTGTTCATTGTGAATTCACAGTTGGGCCAATATAGTCAATAAAATTTAGGCATATATTCCTGTCAATCACCATTAACGTCAAATAACATAATGGTTCCCTATAAAAGCTCCCACAAGTTTCATTAGGTTATATGAATATCGTAAAGTTTGTATTTAGTTTTACACATTTTAACGAAGAAAAACGATTCAAAAATGAAACTCCTGTGGGTTTCAAAAGGTTATATGACTGGTCATACATGAGCGAATACAAATTAAATAAAGTGACAAATGATCGACTGGAATTGTTATAGACGACTTTAAACGACTACACAGAATATGTGTCTGAGGGCCAAGCAAACTATCGTTTGTCGGATTTATAGTTAGCAAGAGCCCAAAAACTTTGTCATACTCACGCCTCTCAACCAGAATAGCTCGATCAACTGTGTTTGGCCAAGCTCAGACCACAAAGATCTGAACTTCCTAATGTATTAGATTAAACTCCATGTCATTTTAACTGAAGATGTTAATAGCTTGTTTCACTTCAAAGACCCTACTTAGATTGGAGATGTTCTCATATACCATTTTAAGAGTCTCCCAAAGATACTTGGTTGTTTCACAATAGGAGTAAGACTCTAATATTGATGCTTATGAGACCATGGTCTTTCTCATTAAGTTGTTGTTAGTCGTACAAGATCGAATAACAATTAAATAAAGTGAAATGTGATCAACTGCATTTTTTTTCAGACAACCTTTGAAGACTACACAGAATATGAGTCAGAGGGCCCAGCAAATTTTTTTTTTTTTCAAAATAGGAATAAGCCTTCAAGATTGATGCTCCTGAGACCCTGGTTGTTCTCATTAGTTTATTGTTAGTTGTACATGAGTGAATGCTAATTAAATAAAGTGAAACTTGATCGACTGGAATTGTTATAGACGACCTTAAACGACTAAACAGAATATGAGTCAAAGGCCCCACATACGATACTACACAGAATATGAGCCAAAGACCCCAGCAGACTATCGTATGTGGGGTTTAATGTTAGCAAGAGCCCACAGACTTTGTCATGCTCATGCCTCTCAGCTAGAATAGCTCGATCAACTGTGTTCCGCCAAGCTCAACCCACAAAGATCTGAACTTCCCAATGTGTTATGTAAACTCTATGTCTTCTTGACTGAGGATGTCAATGGCTTGCCTCACTTCAAATATCCTACTTAAATTGGAGATGTTTCCATTTACCTTTTTTAAGTGTATCAGAAAGATACATTGTTTGGCTAAGCTCAGCCCACAAAGATCTGAAGTTCCCAATATGAATATCGTAAAGTGTGGCATTTTGTGTTCAGAGGAGGAGGAGGAGGACGATGACGAGGAAGGAGAAGTAGAATGCTTCATAATGCAGACTCCAATGCTGTTTTTTTCTAAACCGCTTCAGAGAAAGGAGAAAAGTATATGCTTTCTGAGGAGGGAAAATGGGGAAAATCAACCCAAACTTTTTTCAACGGGGATTTTCAGACCCGAAGTTTCACAATGGGTATTTTTCAAACCGAACTCTTTTAAAATTAAAATTTCATACCTAAATTAAAACAGGTTTGTGAAATCCAACATTGACTCTCATGAAATTAGTCAAACGTCAAATTTTGATGAATGTACACTTGATGTGGCACGAATTGAGGGATGCAATGTCGTTTTAATTGGATAAAACTAAAAAAAAATGAAACAATACCAGATTTTGAACCCGCAAAATCAAGGATAAATAATGAATCTTTAAGTATTTAGCTTTTATAACGCCGGTTTAAAACCTTATATTATTCCATTTTTTTAGTTTTATTTAATTAAAAATTGCATTCCTCAATTCATGCAACATCAGCTATAAACTTGTTTTAGTTTAGGTATGAAATTTAAATTTAAAAATATCCATGGTAAAAGTTTGGGTATGAAAATCCCCGTAGAAAAAAGTTCAGGTTGATTTTCCCCATTTTCCCTTTCTGATGATGATATTTGGCATTTTGTGTTCATTACGAATTCACAATTATATGAATATCGTAAAGTTTGTATTTAATTTTACACAGTTTTACGAAGAAAATCGATTCCCATATGAAACTCTAGTGGGTTTCTGTAGGTTATATGAATATTGTAAACTTTATATTTAATTTTAAAATTATGCGTATAAGGCATTTTGTGTTCATTGCAAATTCACAATTGGGCCAATATAGTCAATGAAATTTGGGCCAATGTTCCCGTCAGTCACCACTAACCTCAAATAAGATAACGGTTCCCTAATAAAGCTCCTGCAAGTTTCATTAGGTTATATGAATATCATAAAGTTTGTATTTAATTTACATTTTTATGAATAAAAATGATTTCCAAATGAAACTCCCATCGGTTCCAAAAGGTTATAAGACTGGTCATACATGAGTGAATACATTTTTCAAGCTCACCTAGCTCTTCAATAGCAGTTAGCGTTTGTTCATTAATGACCATTGTTTTCCCAGATAGCTGAATGCCAGCCTTCATCCACTGCTCTATACAAATAAGAACTTCAATCATATTAGTGATTTAGGCAGCTCTTATATGCCTTTAAAATCCTACCACTAGTGCTAAAAGTACTCTCGGATGCCACAAACAACACTTGCATTGCAAGAAAATCCTTAGCCATTTCAGATAAAACAGGGAATTTTCTTTGGTTACGCTTCCAATAAGAAAGTACTTCGTACACAGTCTCTTTCATTATCTTTGGATTCTCAATTTGTTCTTTCAAATAAGTTTCCAATTCATCCCTTGCATCATCAACTCATGTCTCAGCTACAATCTTCTTGTACACATAATCCATCCTCTAATAGGTGAATTTCTCATAATTCAACTCCATTTTGTTTAATCCATGATCTTTGCCACTCAAAGAAAATGTCGGGATCATCTTCTGTCTAGGATCACATATACTAGCCAAAATCAACATCTTGTTGATGTATTTCAACCCTTCCAAATACTTGTGAAACTTCTCTAACATTTCACTAACCTTATTCTTCAGTTCAAAATCTGAGCTACTATCCTTTTTCAGATTACTCTCTACTGCCACGATTTCACAGTAGGATTTACATGAATTGAAATTTGTAGAAATAGAAACAACTAAAGTACTATCATAAAATATGACCAAAAATCTGCATAACCTGTTCAATGCATCCCAATCCAACCTATCAGGATGTTTAATCCTTTTGTTCCCTGTCGCCTTATCCACCTCCAAAAAGTAATATAGGTAGAGTTTATCCTGAGCCCGCATTTTGTCAAAAGCTAACCTAAACTCCATTACTCTTGTTAACATCAGCAATATTGAGTTCCACCTACAATTCACATTTAATGGCACACTCCCACGAGTCATCTTTCCTGAATCAACTTCCCCTCAAAAGCCTACAACCTATTAGTAGTTGATCTAGCATACTGAATTCTGTTATGGATATCAGCCACATAATCACCTAAATCAGACAGACCCTCACACGTAAAAACTTCCCCTCTAATACAAAAGCCTCATTATTTAGTTGATTGAATCATTCATGTATGAAACCTCTTCCAAAGCTGAAGTGTTAGATTTTGCATTGTCTACTGTATTGCAAAACATTTTATCTATTCCCCATTCTCTTTATCTATTCCCCCATTCCACTAAATAAGCTAGCAATACAAAATAAATGGTTTGACCTTAATAATCTAATACATGCTTGAAGCCTATGATCAGTTCCTTCAGCCGCATAGAGTGTTATAACCACGTAACTAGCGCCTGATGAAAATGCAAAATAAAACCAAACGATTAATTATTTGAATTAAAACAAAGTAAGTAGTAGAGATGTCAAATTGGGCTCGGACCCGCGGATTAGGCCCAAATAGGCCCAATATAGAGCGGGTCTGGACATCATATTTCATGTCCAAAATATAGCGGGCCTAGCGGGTGTGACCCGTGCGGTTTTCGGGTTTCGTGGGTTGACCCGTGACAGATTTTGCGGATGTTCGGGCGACCCGCTAAAATTGTAGTTTTTTTTAAATTCTTAAATTAGTTTCGTAACTTTCTTTGATTTTTCAACAAATCTTCTCTCAGCTATGTAAAATACAGTACATGCAATCCTGGGTTTTCTATTTTGTCTTGTCGACCGATCCAATCGATATTTTTTTGTCCTAAAGACATATGCTTTATTTGAGATGGTGTATTCTACTTCTGATTCATATATGTACGAAGGCAAATTCACCTCACCAGGCTTCTGTCTTCACCAAATTCAGTGCATTATGTATTGGAAAAGTAAATGATTATATCCCAATTCGTATGTGTTCTTACTTTTGTTCACCTGATATAATTTTTTATGATTTCTTGGCTTCTTGATTTCTAAATATCAATCGTAAGTGCTATTTTTCACTCCAAGGAACATGAAGTTTCGAAGCGAAGCTTGGGTCATTCAGAGGTTCTGCAACAGGGTATTGAATACCAACATGGAAGGATCGAGTGACTCGAATCAGGTAAAGAGTATGATGCTTTGTTCAGGTCATTTTTTTTTTCCTTTTTTAATATGGTTTCGTATGCTCATATTTGTTGTGCTTCGTCACTAAATAAATACATGTACTTACCTGGTCTTTTGTACTTTTGTTGGAGCTTGATGACACTTGGGACTATAACAAAAACTGAGTGAAGGAGCTGAAAATGAAGGGTTAGTTAATTTTGATCTTCTCTTGCTTATGGAGTTATTGGAATATTAGCTTATTTTACTGTTGAAATGCTAAGTTATCGGATTGTTAGTGTTTAAACTTCAATTTCAGTTGCTTGTTGCGAATTGAGGTTATATATATATATATATTAATTTTTTTATTATATATTCTGAATTTTAATTTCAATTCATATCTTGCAAGAAACATAATTTAAGTTCATATCTTAAAATCTTCTTCATATATTAGAGTTACTATAACGTAAACCCTACTTAATTGTTAATAACCTAAAGGCAACTTAAAGTTACGCACTCGGCTAAAACAAAGAGGTTGAGTGGTTGACTGCTTGAGCAACGTGGGCACTGGGCAGAAACTGCATAGTGTTTTTGAGAGTTGAGAGACTGAGAATTGAGAAACAGATATCAAGAGAGTAGTGATCATCATGAAAGAATCGTCTTTACAACTGATACGTGATCGTGCACAATGGACCTGGTAATTTTCAGTTCAAATATGGTTTCATTCATCTCTGATTTGTGTTATGATCACTTGTGGTTTGATCCTTGTTTAGTTTAACACGTATTAGTAATGTAATCTTATATGTTCTTAACTCTTTTTTTTAGAACTCTGAGGACTTTGCGAATTTGCAATCGGTGGATTTTGAGTCTTAAAGACTTATGGGATTTCTAAACGCTGAAGACGAACAATGCAATTCTGAGGGATCACATCCATCACAAGTTCTAGAAGAAGGTTCATTAAAATTGAAGATGATGAGGATGATTCTGAAATAGAGATCATTTTTGAACCGACACAGAGAAATCAGTTTCAGACTAAAGTGAATGATGGCAAAGGTAAATCATCTCAGGTTAATAAGAGGATAAAAAACTTGTTTCAGTCTACAATTGATGTTGATGGTGGCAGAGGAAAGTCTTCTCAACTGAATAAGAGGAGTGAGGCTGAAGCGAATAAGAGGAAGAAAAAGGTGTTTGAGGCTGAGTCAAGTCAAAAGAAGGGAAAATATGTTGAACATGAAGATGAGTCAGATGATGATGACAAAGGAAAGTCAGCAAATCAGAAAAAGAAAAAGAACAGTATGCAATGTTCGGATGTGTGGGATGACTTTGTAGTGGTTACAAAGAAAAACAGTGAGCAAAAGGCAGTCTGCAAGCATTGCAAGACAGAATATGCTTATAATTCCCACAAAAATGGCACCAATACTTATAGAAGACATCGTGACAAATGCAGTCTTACGCCTCATAATGGAAATGTTTGTAATATGATGGTTACTGCAGAGGCGAAACTACAAGCACGGAAATACGATCACTCTGTGTTTCGGGAGATGGTAGCTAAGTCTATTATTCAGCATGATCTGCCATTTTCTTACGTTGAATATGAAAGAGTTAGAGCAACTTGGAAATACTTGAATGCAGATGTTAGGTTTATTAGTCGGAACACAGCAGCAGCAGATGTCTATCGATTCTATAAGAATGAGACAGCTAACTTGAAGAGGGAACTAGCTGGTCTTTCTGGGCGAATTAGTTTTACATCTGATTTATGGTCTGCAATCACATATGAAGGGTACATGTTTCTCACAGCGCATTACATTGACAGAAACTTGAAGCTGAACAACAAAATCCTAGCATTTTGTGCTCTCCCACCACCACATTCAGGTATGCATTTAGCAATGCAGCTTCTTGAGTCATGGAAACAATGGGGAATCGAGAAAAAAAAAATTCCATCACATTAGACAACGCTACTAGCAACGATTCAATGCAAGATATTTTAAAATCTCATCTTCTTTTGAGGAACGATTTGTTGTGTGGAGGAGAGATTTTCATGTTAGATGTTCAGCTCACATACTTAACCTCATTGTTCAAGATGGGCTGAAAGTTATTGGTGATTCTTTACATAAAATTAGAGAGAGTATCAAGTATGTTACTGCATCTGAATCTCGTGAGATATTGTTTGCAAAATGTGTGGATTCTGTGGATTTAAACTTGAAGGCTGGCTTGATATTAGATGTGCAAACAAGATGGAATTCAACTTATGAAATGCTTGATAGGGCAATCAAGTACCAAGCTGCTTTTGCTAACCTTAAAAAGATTGATGGGAAAAGCTACTAGTTCTTGCCTACTTATGAAGAATGGAACCATGCAAAGGAGATTTTTGTTTTTTTGGAGCCATTTGATGAGATCACTCGTCTTATGTCAGGTTCCACATATCCGACTTCCAACTTGTACTTCATGCAGGTTTGAATAATCAAAAATTGGCTAAAACAGAATGAGTTAAGCAGAGATGAAATTGTCCAAAATATGGTAAAACCGATGAAGGAGAAGTTTGATAAGTATTGGGAAGAAGTTGATGATATTTTTGCAATGGCTACAGTTTTTGATCAACGGTTGAAGCTTACACTTGCAGAGTTCTGTTTTGGGAAGCTTGATATGTCTTCTTGTGATGCAAAGATACAACACTTGCGTAGCAAACTGCATCTGCTGTTTGAATCATATGAGAAAAATCCTAGGTCTACGTCACTATCTGCTCAGTCACGAGAATTTGATGAACATTATGCAGATGATAGAAGACAAAAAGGGAGTTTTATGAATTACCATGTAAGTATTTTATCTTGTTATTTATGTTTTTTTAAAGATAAATGTAAACTTTATGCAACATTTTAGATATATTGGTTGACTTTTGAAGTAGAATCACTTCCTCTTTTTTATCAGGATTTTTTTGCCTTCCGCAAGTCTAGTGTTGCTGTTAGTGGAAAGTCCTCTCTACAAACATATCTTGAAGAACCGCCATTAGATATGATGAATTTTCAGAGTTTGGATATCTTGCAGTATTGGAAAGATAACTCTCAAAGATACAGTGAGTTATCTTCAATGGTTTGCGATCTGCTTAGTATTCCTATTACGACAGTAGCTTCGGAATCTTCTTTTAGCATTGGAGCTCGTGTTCTGAACAAGTATAAAAGCCGGTTACTTCCTAAGAATGTGCAAGTTTTGATATGCAGTCGCAATTGGTTAAGAGGCTTTGAACCATATAAAAATGGTAAACAAATCTATATTACAACTTTTTCAATTATTATATCACAACTTATTAAGTCTAATTTTAGTTAATCACATTTGTAGAGGATGAATCTGATGGTGAAGATGAGACACTTCCATCTTTTCAATCTATTCTCGATGATGAAGATGAGGATCAAGATCAAAGTTGATAAAAAACCAACTTTGGTGTGTTACTCTTGCTTGTTTTATTTTGAATTTTATTTGATGACATTAAGTTGATTTCGTTGCTTTTATTGCTCTTCCTATTTGATGACTCTTAGTTTTAGTTTTCCCTACATTGCTGATGTTTTCATGCACATGTTACTCTTCAGATTCATCTAAAAATTAGAGTTTCATATTAAATCAAATTTTTTTTTTGGTTAGATTGTTGTTGTTCACATTTTCTTGTTTGGGAATTCAGTTTGGTTTAAGATTTGCTAATCAGATTGGTTTGAGAATTGCTATAGTTCGCCAGTTTGTACACAAAACAATGATTAACTTAAGAAGTTCAAGTTACTAATTGTAAGTTATAAAACGTAAATGTTAAACAAACTATAACTAAATTGTATTTATTTATAATTCTGAGTTGACCCGCGGGTTGACCCGCAAACTGCATAGTATAAACGGGTTAGATTTGGACACGATATTAAACCGCAACCCGCAACGGGCCAACCTGCACAGATAAAGAAAAAATTGAACCTGCAGTGGGTTGGGCTATTTGGACGTGGGCTGGGCCCAATTGACATCTCTAGTAAATAGAAACAAGCGATGAATCAAAATTAAAACATGACATATAACTTGAGAAACTCAAATATCAATTGTTAGTGAGACAATTTACTAGTTAGTAATGAACTAGTTCTTCAATTCATATTTCCTATAAATATAGATTTTCACTATATCCTTAGTTGTAGTTTTTCTGCAGTTAGGCTTGTACAGTTGAACATTAATACAAATAGAAAGGGTGACAAAGTTAGCTAGATGAACATTTTAAGGGTCTGACTGGTTTAAACGCAGCGATTGCGGTTGCGGTTATGGGGGTTTGCGGAAGCGTACAATTGCGATTTCAAGTGTTATTAAGCGATTCATATGACTGGCACATCGGTTGAAAACGGGTGCGCTTGCGGAATATTTATGACTGGTTGATTAGCAGATGCAACAGCGGTTAAAAACTAAAGTAACAGCATAAATATATTATATAGTTATATAAAACATCAAAAATTATATTATTATAATAAAATATAAAATCATTAATTTTATATAATTAATAATAAAAATTTATGTATATTTTTTATAATTTGGAATAAGTTATGATTTCAGTAAAGAAATTATTCATTTTATGAGAAAATCAATGTTAGACTTAGAAAATTTTAGTTTATTATATTTATATATATACAATGTATATAATTCTATTTTATTTTATTTATATGTACATCATTTATATAGTGTCAAATTTATTCATATATTTCATAATTATAAGATTCAATTTTGAAAAAATTAATATATTATACTTTTTGCGGTTAGCTAACTTATTTTATGTATATTTTTTTTTAATTTAAATGGTTTTTTTATCATTTTGAAAATAAATATTTTTATTTTATTTTATTTTATTATTTTATATATATATATATATATATATATAGTATCAAATTTATTCATATCTTTCATAATTTTAGTATCCAAATTTTAAAATTTTAATTTATTATATTTTTTGTAATTAACTAACTTATGTTTATGTATATTATTATTTTAAATGATTTTTTACATTTTTCAAATAAATTATATTTTAATTACCCATCCGCAACCGCCCGCAACCACAAACGCTAGAGGAAATCAGCTTTTGATTTTGAGCGATTTAAAACGATACGGAGTGGTAAAATACATTTTTTATGATTGTTACAAAACGCTAACAACCTCTACTACCTGCAAAAGCTTCGTTTGCGGGTGGTAGGGGTAAACCAATCAACTCCTAAGACAATGAACTATGCAAACTGAGTCTATATATTCTCTAACCTTTATTGCATAAGTGTTTCCAAGCCATATTCTCAACGAAAGAGAGTGACAACTTTTCTAACACAAGCATCTCATTAATTAAAGGCTTTTCTGAAAACTGACTCATGCACTTTGGTTGGTTTCAAACTTCCTTCTTCATCAGTAACAGTCTGTTTGCACATTGACCTTCTGACCATGCATTGTGCTGCTTACAAATCCGCATATGTTATTTGAGGCTTGAAGTGCCTGACTAAAAAAATGAGATAACCTATAAAGATCATTTATGTATATTTTTTACAATTTGGATGAAGTTATGATTTCAGTAAAGAAATTATTCATTTTATGAAAAAATCAATGTTAGACTTAGAAAATTTTAGTTTATTATATTTATATATATATATACAATATATATATTTTTTATTTTATTTTATTTTATTTATATATACATCATTTATATAGTGTCAAATTTATTCATATATTTCATAATTATAGTATTCCATTTTTTAAAAATTAATATATTATACTTTTTGTGGTTAACTAACTTATTTTATGTATATTTTTTATTTTAAATGGGTTTGTATCATTTTTAAAATAAATATTTTATTTTTATTTATTTTATTATTTTAAATATTTACAAATATATATATATATATATATATATATATATATAGTATCAAATTTATTCATATCTTTCTTATTTTAGTATCCAAATTTTAAATTTTTAATTTATTATACTTTTTGTAATTAACTAATTTATGTTTATGTATATTCTTATTTTAAATGATTTTTTACATTTTTCAAATAAATTATATTTTAATTACACATCCGCAACCGCCCGCAACCACAAACGCTAGAGGAAATCAGCTTTTGATTTTGAGCGATTTAAAACGATACGGAGTGGTAAAATGCATTTTCTGTGATTGTTACAAAACGCTAACAACCTCTACTACCTGCAAAAGCTTCGTTTGCGGGTGGTAGGGGTAAACCAATCAACTCCTAAGATAATGAACTATGCAAACTGAGTCTATATATTCTCTAACCTTTATTGCATAAGTGTTTCCAAGCCATATTCTCAATGAAAGAGAGTGACAACTTTCCTAACACAAGCATCTCATTAATTAAAGGCTTTTCTGAAAACTGACTCATGCACTTTTGTTGGTTTCAAACTTCCTTCTTCACCAGTAGCAGTCTGTTTGCACATTGACCTTCTGACCATGCATTATGCTGCGTACAAATCCGCATATGTTATTTGAGGCTTGAAGTGCCTGACTAAAAAAATGAGAAAACCTATAAAGATCATTTATGTTTCGAAATCAACGATGATATATGCATTTGTAAGTTAGCCAACAACTAAGCATCAAAGTCAAACTATAATACCTGATTTTATAGGACAATTGAACGTTTTTAGGTAATACTGAAAAATGCATTTTTCACGATTTCCATTTACTCTTTCGAAATGAACCCATACGCCAGACCTAGTATTGAGTGTCACTTGCTTCTTTACTTTTGTGGGATTAGAAGCTGCTTCACTTGGTGTTTATTTTTATGGTTCCTTTATTTTTCCTCGAGTATCTGAAATTTCATTATCTCCATTGCCACCTTCTGCATCTTTATCAATGTTTCATGTATCTTGAAAAGGTGAAGAACCCATCTGAAACAAAAAAAACATATACTGTTAATACTTGATACTATCATTAAATCATCAATGATAGTATGATATCATAGAATAGAACAAAGTAACAAAGCTTTGACCACACTCCATAAGTTCATCCAAATCATAGCTCATATCATCAAGCATCAAATATTTTGTCTTCTCACAGTGACTGATAACTGATAAGAACAGACTAACTAAGTCTCTTCAACTGACAAAGAGATTTCTCAAATCTGAGAAACTAAAGTTACTAAACAAAACTTAAACTCAATTAATAGCTAGAGATTCAAATCAAACATGCAACAAAATCGAAACAGAATCTAAAAAGTTAAAATCCTTAATCGACAAAGAGATTCTTGCAATTCAAAACCGAATTGAAAAAAAAATCCGACAAACACACACGATCAGATAAAGATGAATCCGAATCAAATCGATGACAAAACTAACCTGTGACTGATTCCTGGACACCTTTGATAGAAGAGAGACAGGAGACTATGTCTCAGGGGTTAGGTTTAGAGATTTCTATTTTTTTAATTGTGTTTGTAACACATGTCTCATCCTCACTCGAGAACGGTGTGCCAGTAACTCTAACTTCTAACTCATACAAATTCATTTAATAAAATCTTCACTTTATTTCCTTAAATAAATCAATAAATCCAATAAATCGAATAATCAAAATAACTCGAATGAAATTATAAAATAATGTTTAAAAAAAAATGCGGAAAACCGTAAATCCCAAAAGTAGCACCCGAACCATCATAGCGTAAATCTACTCGTCCGTCTCACCTGAAAAGGGAAGAAAGAGAGGTGAGTAACAGGGGAATCACTCAGTGAGGTATGGGATGCCAATCACAGTAAACACAATCTGGTCATAGCACTCCAAACACGGAAAACAGTCTAAATATGAGCAATCATGGCACCTAAAGCACCCAAACAACAACCAAATGACCCTACTGACGGATCTCTAGTGACCGTCGACACCCTATCACCAGGA
This sequence comes from Iljinskaea planisiliqua, assembly GCA_900108845.1. Taxonomy (NCBI): domain Eukaryota; kingdom Viridiplantae; phylum Streptophyta; class Magnoliopsida; order Brassicales; family Brassicaceae; genus Iljinskaea; species Iljinskaea planisiliqua. The sequence continues at coordinate 841,137 of FNXX01000008.1, forward strand.
GGTCAACATGCAATAAGTGTCCAATGGCACCGCCAACTTTGATGATTTATCGATCTTAAGGCACCGGCCAGCAGATCGACTAGGCTGCCTGCACCCCCTCTCACACAAGGTGTCGATAGTACAGAAGTCCGTCTCTGTACCCCGCAATCTCTAAACTCTAACATACTCGATTACTTATATAATATATATAACAATAATCATTTATTTAACATGCACAATCAATAGGTTGAATCCTCTAAATTCTTATCTCCAAATTAACAATCAAAACTACCTAGACTCGATCAGAGAAACATAACATATTTAGTACTAAATTCCATCTACGGCGTCCTAGACGAAAGTGTGGAATTCTGCGGAAAGCCCTCACCTTAGCAAAAACGAAGGTTAACTGCGACTTCTGGACTCCGAATGCTAAAACGGATGCTAAAATCTGAAATCAGCACGAAAAATAAGGTGAGAACGGCCTTCGAACGGTGAAAAACGGATAACGGATCAGTTGGTCAAAGTCAACAAAAAAGTCAACAGTAAAAGTCAGCGGTCAACGGACCAGTCAAACCAGACCCGAACCGGACCCGACCCGACCCGATAACCCAATCGGGTCAACCCAGTGAGTCACTGAGTTAACTCGGGCGAGTAACCGAGTCAACTCGGTGGTGGCGACTTACCGGAGACGGCGGCGACTTGCCGGAGACAGCGGCGACTTACCAGAGATGGCGGCGGTCAATGGCGGCGCATGAATGACACTCGTGAAATTTCCAAAAGCGATTACAGGCGCGTCCGGTGGCAGTTTGGGGCGATCTTGGTGGCTACAGACTCCTCTCGTCGTCCTGAATCTAATGGTGGTCTTGGATTTGCGAGATTCCAAACGGTTAGAAAGTTATGGACGATTTACTGATCGGCTGAAGCGGAAAGCTATCAAAAAGAGGTTTCTGAGATTACCTTTGCCTCGTATTCGATGATACACTGATAGATCCACGAGGTGGCTGCGAGAAATCGCCTCTAACACTCTCAGACGATTTGGTTTTGACAGAGCTTCGCTTGATGAAGTTTTGCAGAAAAATACAAGGGAAAAAAGACTATTTAAAGGGTAAAACTAGGGTTTCTTGCAAAAATCAAATTGGGCCTTGCTGCGCATGGTTTTGGGTCGTTACAGTGTTATCCTATGGGGTATTTGGGGAGTGGAGATTTGTGATTCGAGATTGAAACACGAGGGAAAGGGCTAGAGTGACTACACAATAGAGGGAAGGGGAACAGATCTTTAAGTGACCGATGGACTGAGAGGTGAGTATAATTATCTTTGGGGTTTTTAGTTAGCTTCAGGTTTCTGGATTAACCCCAACCGAATCTGAACCCAAAACATCAGACACTGCATAACCGATCGGGTATTTTGCGAAAACCGAAACCGAGCCAAAACAACTTCTTCAGATCGGCTTCGGGTTTAGGTTACGGGTTCGGTTAAAACTACCAGGACTAACATTGCAACCAACCTAACCAAGGCTGATGAAGAGATCAACATCCCAACTATGAGACAACCCCCAAGGACAAGGTCATGAACAAAGAGTTGAAGTGACTAGTTCAACAATTAACTAGAGAGCCAAATCACACTCAAACAACATGATGAACTCAAAGAGAAGCTTCTCACCAAAAAGATAATCTGAGTGACCCTAATTGGCCCACAAGAGGAACACAACACCTTGAAGCTACACGTCTTAAAGGATGATCAAAGACTCAAACATCTCGAACATGAGGCACATCAAGAAACCAAAATCATGAAGAGGATTCAAGAAAACACTTGCTTGCGAACCAAAACCCGAACCAGCAAAGAAGCAACCCTATTCGTCATCTCAAGGATGGATCAAATGAAAAACTAAACCACGCAATCCAAGGTCAAACAGTTCTAAAGGTAAGATTTGAGTTTAGATTTGTAATCATTGTCCTTTTCTAGTTTACAAGATTTTCCATTAAACAGTATTCATTTATAATAAATAGAATGATCTAAGGTAATTTGCATACAATTCTTGTATTCCTTTTGTATTCCTTTTTGACCATGGAAAGTCACAGCTGCTGGATTATTAAATAAAGTCCATTCTTTGATTTGCTAGACAACGTTTTCTTAATGAGAACTTTGTTTTGAAGGCAGCTGCCTCTGCCTTTTTGCATGAGAAGCCTTGAAGCCATACGTTTAAACTTTTTATAGAGCTTTCCATCCTCTGTGTGGCGTCCTTCACTTCCCTTAGCAGCTTGTCCATCTCTACCAAATACACCAAGGAGAATCGTATGGCCAGTTGGTTGATACCCCATCCTATCAATCACTCTATCATTCATTTCTTGATCAGACAAACAGAATCGAACAACCAATTGCCTCTTTCCATCCATTCCCTTTGACCTCAGACGGTCAGTTTCTGCATCAGAAAGGTAGTACAAAATTGTAGAAGCACAAAGCAAAGTAAAGCCGCACACTCGGACTCAACAGAGTAAATGACACAGTCAAATGTACGCGGTCAAACCAACAGTCAACATTAAAATGATCTGAAGACTTAGGGTAATTGGTCAATAAAAGCGGAATGGTTATATTAGATGTTAACGGAAGCTGTAAGCTGTTAGTGAATAGTGCAAAACTGTAAGCGAAAACAGTTACTGTTATATTAAAGCTGTTGCAACCGCTTTCTATTTGTATAACAATTTTGTGCAACCGTTTTGGTGATTGGAAGCTATTATACATTTTTTTTTCTAACCGCTTTTGGTGGTCTCCCAATCAGACCCTTATTCAAAAGAACAAATAATGCACTTTGACTTGTAATGGCTAAATCCACCGAAGTAAAAGTCAAACAAATGTCAAATAAAATCGTGTAATGGATAATTTAAACATCATTTCAAACTATAAAAATAAGATGAATGATCGATGACAGGGAACAGAACAATCTCTACTCATACACTTATTACATTTCTCTACATGTTTCTCTTTGCACTTTTATCTCTATTCTTATAAAAAAAAAGTTATGCAATCATCAATACTAAAACCATTTTCTCTCACATTTCCATTGTTTTTCACTTCGGTATTCACTTTGCTTGTCTTAAACTCTTAAATATTTAGAAGCAAGAACTACTAATCATAGATGCTATAATAAAGTGAACTATCTTCTTGGTGGTATTGAAAGAATACGATCCGGAACACATACCTAAGAAACATTTGAATGGGATTTCTGATTTTTTCAGATTTTGTAGAGCCTATTTATTTATTATTATTACTATCATTGTCTTTGAAAAAAAATGTGGAAAACAATGGGTCCACAAAAATACAAAATGTATCTGATTTATTTTTGTAATATATAAAAACAATCTATCATTTAATAGAAGAGTTCACTCTCCATTTAGTCTATATCATCATCACATCACTTTTGAGATGTGATATTTTTTTAAATATATATATATATATATATACAAATTTAGTAAATCTAAAACCTTATTTGTCCATTAATATTTATTTGTAACTATTATATATTTAACTAATGCTACCAATTAATTGGTTATAAATAAATCACAAGTAATTAACTTAAAATAAATAAATAAATAAGAATTATATGAAAAAAAAAATTAGTAAATGAAAATTAATATTTACAGATGCAATAAAAAAATTTAAACAAAGTAAATGACACAAACTAAAAAAATATGAAAAGAAAAATTTAACTAATTATAAGAAAATTTTAAATTTTAAAAAATCAATGATAAGAAAATGTTATATATACTAGATTATTATATACTTTTTAAAAAAATTATTAAAATAACAAAAATAATAGCTACTTAAAAAAAGAAATCAAAAAATTATCCAGAAATTATTATTTTAACAAAAAAGAAAGAGCTAAATAATTTTAACAAAACAATGAATTTAATTTGGAAAGCAAAAACAACGAATTCAATCCGTGTCCACCTTTATAAATAATATATATTTTACATTTTAGATATGAAATATAAATTTAAAGAATAGTTAATAAATATTAATAAAATATATTTGATATAAAAAATGCATGCATCTAGAGAATATACCAAAAGAAACAACAAATAATTCAAGAAATTAATGAAATAATACAATGCATACATCTGCAAAGAAGATCCACTTAAAAATAAACAAATAATTTTAAAAAAATCAATGATATGATACAATGTAATAGATCAATGATATGATACAATGTAATGGATTAATAATAAAATACATATGTTTATAATATATTGTTAATAAGAATCAGTGAAGTTACCACCAGAATCACAACTTCCAATGATATTGAAAAAATTGTAAAGAAATCCAGCTAACTACCAAAATAAAAAAAATAAAAAAAATAGATTTAGAACTCTCTCTATTCACTTTCACATTGATTGGTGCAAAGTTAGATCATATAGTGATGAATAAAAAAAAGATGATTTTTTCACTTACAGAGTACACGAGAAAATTTACCACATAATTAAAATTTTATTGTCCAAAAACGGATAAAAATCAAAGGTTCTACAGCTTTACATCTTTAACACAGCATATGAGATGGGAAACAAAATCTAAACTATAAAAACAGAAGATTTTGACAGACAAAAAAACAATCTAACTTTACATAACAAAAAATAGCATATTTATGACTAATATTAAGTATAATGAAATTATATATATAATAAACAAAAAAAAAGATGAAAAAAGTAATCACCAAAAAATAAAATTATGCAACTAATTATAATTAAAAATTAATGATATCAAAAAGTAAAAAAAAATAGTAGAAAAATAAACTAACGAAAATGAAAATACACGAAGAAAATACTTAGTTAAAATAATAATTATCTTTCTATGTCAAATTTTTCACTTTAAATTAAAAATGTAACCGAGACTCATGAGGGATTGAAGAAAAAAAATGAAAAGCTTGAAAATTTGTTTTCAACTTCTTTATAATTTGATATGGAGGGAAAAGTGTACAAAGAGTTATTTTTCAAAATTGATAGAACTTTTTAATTAATTTTTAGGATACTGTTATTTTTATGCAAACTTTAATTCTTTAGCAATTTAATGTTTTTATGTATTATATTTAGGCCCCTACTTTTAGTTTCGTATTAGACCATAAATATCTGACGCCCGGGACCGGAAAGAAATATAAGAGAGTAGTAAAGACGGAGTAAACATAAGAGAAGAATACTTTAAAGGTGTAAGAAACACGGTTATGAAAGTGTGCAAACGAGATAGGGAACAAAGAATGGGTCCCTTGTTTACATTTTTGCCGATTTGAAAGCGTTCATTGTTGATAAGTCAACTTCACTGTCTCCTTTTTTATCAATCACGTAATTTTTGGAATTCTAAAATCGTAATTTACACGAAAAGTGAAATGCCCGTAAATTATATATGCAATTATCACTTCCGTAATTTACATATCAGTTTCATGATTTGCTCTCTAATTACCAGTGTGACACAAGTTAGTTTAAGATCAGTAGGGAAACTACTGCTTAATTTTCTAAGGGCACAATTTCCGGTTTAAGCTTGATTCAGGAAAAATTTTTAAGTTGTATATGATATTTAGTCTTATACTGCATGAGTGTAGTATGAAATGTAAGAATGTAAATTCTACAATGAAGCTAATTGAATATTTATAAAGTATTTATTTAAAATAAATTGATAAATTACATAAAATATTGACACAAAAATTTACAAAGAAAAATAGATTTACAAAAGTGAGATATTTTTTCTTTAATTTCATAAACATCTTCAAATGTGAGTGTTGCATTGAGTTCTAAAATTCCAGGATATAACTATATGTGTTTTTATCTTTCATCACCAAAAAATATAAACTGTCGAATATTTTTTTTTTGTGGCATTTTTACAAAAAAAAGTAAAATAAAGAAAAAGAAAAAACCACGAAAAGTAAAAAATTGTTATTGTGTATTCTAATTAAGAGAGAAATACATATTTTTTATGCTTTTCCAAAATCATTTTTAATAAATATTTTTTAATACAATAGAGATTTTATTATTGCATTATTCATCACATGAACCATTAATTTAATGATATAAATGAAGAGGAGAGAATGTATTTTATTTGACTAATTATAAATATATGTAGATCAAATACAGAATTTAAAACCAAATGTAAACAAATATGTTAACGGACATGCAGGTCATTTGCATAAACCCATATCCATGTCCGACACGACTCAAATGGGTGCACACGCACAAGTTTTCTCCTCTCTTTTTCACAAAGTGTTTAAGAAAATGAACATTTCTATGACTTTTTCATAATATAAATGATGTTCATTTCATGTCTTTCAAACAATAAACAATGGACAAGCATTTCTCAATTAAACAAACTCTAATTTTGACATATGAGTACATTACTTTATAGTGTTCACGGTGATGCATCCATCGCTCTCGCAATTCGATCTTATGTCTAAAAGTTGCTCGTAAATACATCGCTGCAACATGTTTTAAAATTGATTTCCAAAAATTCTCACACGAATAGAAATGATTTTAAATAAATGAAACACTCGATAGAATGACTTTTCAGAGTACAACGAAAAGTTCACTACATGAAGTGTTGGTGGCATTTTTCAACCTTGAATCAGTCGTTGTTAATACCTATTGGATTTACTTGAACAAGAGGTGAACATGTTATCTTGAACTCCCCCCTTCCCCTCCTCTCTGATTTTGATGTAAACCGAAAAAATACCTATAACACAACTTCATTCTCTCATAGAACAAGGTTTTCTATTGTGTTCATCTGACCTTAACCATGTTTGGTGAACCATGAGTGAACTTGAAGATTATAGTCTAACTTACATTTTCCTAGAAACAGTCCTCTTTCACACTTACAAGGTGATTTTCCATTAGCTTTGTTTGAAGGAGTATCATGTATTACTCCATTTATATCTCAAAGCTATAAAGAAAATTTATTAAAAGCAAACACTTATTCTCACACCTTACATGTAGAACTATACAGTTATTTTAGAAACTGGGTAAAGACACAAAGGGTCAAAATGCTCTTGGAATATTCGATTTGACTTAGTTTTCTTCTTAAACCTATTTCTTGGGATCTCCAGTTATTTAGATATGGTTATCGTCAAACATCCTATTAATTTGTAAGCTTTAAACTCATTCTTCTATGATTTTACAATTTGATCTCATGACACACCTTTAACAAATGGATCATAAGTTGTCATCTGATTGGATATAATCTATTAAGATTACACCATTGAAGATCAATTGTCCATTGGTGTATGCTATCTTCTTACAAGATATGACTAACCCTTTATACACAAAATTCAGAACCCAATCAATAGTCATAAAGGTCACACTAGTTTTCCCCACATCATGACATCTTTCACCAAGTTCCGAAAACACTAACCTTCATTAGCTTTATTTAAAGCTATGAACTTACGTTTCACGATTAATTTTTTTCAACAAAATTAATTTGGAAGATTTTAATGATGTTCTTTTATTGCCAAGTATAAAGACAAATCCACTTGTAGATTTTTTTTTAGTTTCTGGATCGGATAACCAATTAACACAATTGTATCCTTCCAAAACTATTTGTTTTTTATCATAGTGTAACCTATAACTTTTAGTATAACGCATGTAGCTTAATACTCTATTTACCTCCTTAATGTGCACATGACATAATTTACCCCCCCCCCACACTCTCTCTCCCACACATTTCTAGAGGTAACTTAAAATTATGCATTCATGATCGAGTAAGAATTAAAAAAAAAAAAGAATTATCTGCAACTCCAATAGGTTCAAGTGAATAAGGAGAATATGTCATTTTCTAGAATAAGTGTATTTTATTTTCATCAAACTCGCCTCTTTTATCACGTATAATAATTTTCATAGTGTTCTTAAATTGGTTTTAAATTTCTATCTTGTATACTTTTTCTTTTATAAGAAAATCATATATAAATTCGAAATGGGTTACAAATCGAACCAAAAAGCCCATAAAGAGTGTTAGAGCCTACCTGCCTCTAACACTAACCTATGCTAACAGATATGCAAAGGAAACCAAGTTAGCCAAAGTATGATATCCAAGTTTCTAAATAAGATGGTTGAGTAGGATAAATTCTTTGAGATCGAGCAAGAGGGTCCAAACAAAGATGAGCACAGCCGGAGGCCTTATTCCATCAGTATGGAGTATTGAGTTTCTCTTTTTCCAGATTGCGTAAATGGAAGCTTGGAAATTGAACTTGAAGATGAGGATGAGATTCTTGTCTAGTGAATGGTCTTTCAGCCATCTAACTCCATCATCGAATAGAAAATGAGGAGAAAGATGGGCACGATAATAAAAGAAAGACCAGACCTCTTTTCTAAATGAACAGTCGAAGAGCAGGTGCTGCCTTGTCTCATCCTCAGCATTACCAAGCAAACACACCGGGGGAACTGGTAGACCCCAACTGAGCAACCTGTCTCTAATAACCAGCATGTTTCTTACTATGATCCAAGTCAAGAAGGCATGTTTTGAGATCCTCCCCTTGAACCAAACCTGGAAATTCCAATCAACTGTCTGTTTTACCAGGTTCAAATGCTTCGAAGTATTGAAAGAGGAGAACCTTTCCGATGCTGACTTGGCCCCAGGTTTCCATAGATATTTATCGTCTAACTCTGAAGAAAAAAGCTTGTCGGGTTTGGTAGACACTGTTTCAGCAGAGCAATGAGCGGATTCCTGCTTCTACTCTATGCAATTCACCAATCACCATTTCTCAGACCATATGCCACTACTGCATTCAAATCTAAATGGGTGACCGCAGAACCTCTTTCACCCGTGATTGCAATCATAGGACCCATAGCCGTCCAGTTATCAAACCAAAATCTAGCTGTTATCCCTGAACCAACCTCGCACACTACCATCGGCCTAGCTAGAGGGTGGAGCTTTAAAACACTCTTCCAAATCCAATTCGAGTTCGACTCAGCCTGAAGATTCCATAAGCTTTGTTGACCAATACGGTAATATATACATATATCACAATACATATTATTAATGTTACTTTCTTTCTCTTTAGTAATTATATACATATATCACAATACATATTATTAGTGAACAAAGTCACTATTTAATTTAGTTATTTTCAACCATGTTGACTTCAAAAGCTACACTACATGTGTCAATTTCATACAGATTTTTCTGAGATTTCTCATTGTCTTTGCATGGTTAATCTTGCTTTACATTTGTTAGCAATGCAGCAAAATGAATCAGCCTAATGACACATCATATCAAACTTATATCATTTTCCATTGACCTTCTTATAAACATTCTGTTTTTTGAAAGAGTGGAAGCTTTCAGATGAATCTTAGTCTTTTTCTTGTTCTTTTGAAAAATCACATTTGCATTATGTTCACAAAGGTGATCTATGCTTTGTGACTTTTGGAGCCAGTCTACTTTCTCATAATCAAGCCATCAAGGCTGAAATTTTCTAGCATTAGTCATATGTTTACATCACTAAACACTAATGTGACAATCTGATAAACATCAGAATTTGGCATAGTCACATGTGGTAGACCACTACCAAACAAATTTGGTGTGTCGATTCACTATTCTTGTAACCAATAATACCTCCACCACATTCGATGTGAATAGAATATTAACATTCAGATAAACATCAAAATTCCAATTTATAAAATACACAACGTCGTAGACGGCATACAATTTTCCATTAAGAATTAGAATGTCGATTCATCAGATGTCTATTTAAACATTTTCTTTGTTAGTTATCTTTCTAAAACGAATTAAAAACACACATATAAATTTATATACATATGTTTGATTTAAACTAATAACATAGTGATATTCAAATTTAAAATCAATTATATACACTATATGAGAAATTTAAACAATATAAAAAATTGCAATAATAATTAAATTAAAACTTTCTAGAATAATTAAATCCAAAAATTAAAAATTTAAGCTAAATAAATGCAAAGACAATATTTTATGCACATAAATCTCTCAACTATGTAGCAAATAACTCAAATTAATTTTCCAGAAAATCAAGAATCTGCAAAAATATATTAAACAAAACGCCTACGAGTTTATGTCAATAATTAACAATGTCATAATTGTTAAAGATGTGTGAATCAAATGTGGTAATTATGGTTTAAAGATTGTCATTTATGGTTTGGTTCAAATAAAGTCTGATCAAATTTGGTTTGATCATTTGAACTTTGGTATTGAATAAATATGAATATAGAGGTTATGTGTATAAAGACTAATTAGAATGTCATTTATATTCTATAATGGATTGAATTAAGTGACAAAAATACAGGACCGGTTAAATGACGATTTACTGGTTTGGTTATGGTCCCTAACTCATGTATGGTTTATGATATGTGTATATATATTTGGTTTTGTATATGTATATATATATATGAGAGAAAATATAAATAGAAGTGAGAAGAGAGATAACAAGAATTTGAAAACAAAGGCAACAGCTTTATCTGTTCACATTAAAACCAAAAATAAAACATTATTTTTTCAGGAATACTAATGTGTTACTTCTCGAGGAGGTTTTATTTATCGGGAAAAAATTATTCTCAAATGAGTCGATTATTAGATTAAAAAAAAGTACGTAAAAACAAAATGGAAACGTTGAGGTTGGTTAAATGCTGCACGACGAGTTGTTCCCTTTGTTAAAATGGAAAAATGCACGAGTCGAATCATAACTTGCCTTCGTCCTGTCTCTTTGTCTTTTTATTCGGACATTCTTCCAATATTTTCAAGATTGCTATGATTATAAATTTTTTACCCTTTTTCCTCAATTTCACGTGTGGATCACTTCACATTCACCACTACTTTTGTTTGGCATTTTGATACAAGCTAATCTCAACACTTTGTATCATTCTATACTTCAAAGGTTTTTTTTTAAGACTTACTAAATTCTGGGAATTTTTTTGTTCTTTACTTTTTAGTTTTTTTTAAATAATATATATTTACAAATTTAAAATTTTAATATATACTAACAGTTTTTATTTCTTATAAATAGTTTATATATTTTTAATATGTTTTGAGAGCAAATGATATTGTTTAATTAACTTTTGTTTTTCTATACGTGTCAGCTTTCGGTCGTTATAGATGGGTTTATCGAAGCGTTCCCTAGGGTAATGATGATGAGCGCATTGGTAAACGGTGCGTTCATCTTTATAAATACCTGTTCTTCTCACTTGGTTTACCATTTCTGCTTTTCAAAGGTAACTTTATTCTCCATTTTTCTCTCGCTCTTATCTTCCTTCGTTTTGCTACATTTAAATTATGTGGTTCTTTTTCGTTTTTTCGCGATCGTTCCTCGTTCGGATTTCTTTCCTGCTTTTACCTTTGACTGGTCTGAGTTCATACTCGATTTCCGGGTCTGTTTCTTCGGATCTTTGCGAATTTCTGGGTGCTTTTGGCGACCTGTTCTTAACGAATTTCATAAGAAGCTTCATCTTCAACATGGGAAGGATTCGAGCTGAATCGAGTGAATCTTCGGGATCCAGGGGATCGGTCTTCGGTAGTTTGGAAACTACGCCTGCTTCTTCTTCTCGATCTGTTGAGGATAGTCTGGTGGCGGGAATCCCACTTACTCAGCAGGGGAGACGGATTGGGAAAAGCGGCAGCGATCGAAGTTGTTTTCCGATTCCCCTGTCGATTGTTCCGATCTCGACTGCTGAACTCGATGAGACGAGTGACAAGTTGGATAATCTGCCGCTTATTGCTCGGAAAGTAGGTTCATCCAGACCGCCGATACGCACATCGGTTGGTATGTCATCTTCTGGAGTACAGCAGCTGCCTCGCGCCGGGTCTCCAAAGAAAACCGTTCGCCAATCAGTCAGGGGGGCCGAGGGTCATAATTTGCTGCTTCGAATGCAGCACCTTCGCAACATGATTCCAGCGTTTGGTTTTCCACCTGAGATCGTCCTGCGACCTGCTTCCTGGGGCAAGCGTCCCTGGAACACCCCGGCCGGATACTTCTGTTTATCTGAGCATTACTTCAAGCAAGGCCAGTTATGATTCCCATTGCTGAGGCTGCTCACCTCCTACTGTGATACTTGTGATGTTGCGATATCTTAGCTTACTCCAGCTTCTATCGGAAACATGGTCGCAGCGATCATCATGGGGAGAGAAGCCAGTATTGATGTCGATCTGCCGTTCTTTGAGGCGATGTCTTCTTTTTGCTCAAACGAGAGCAAGACTCCGGGGACCTTTTATATTAACATTAAACCGGAATTCGCCATTTTGGGAGGTCGTCCGAGCAAAGCCAATGACTGGCAGGAGAACTTCTTCTTCGTGAAGATCGATAGTATTTCGGTTCATGACCATTGGGCCAAGTTTCGAGCGGAGTGGAACTCCAAACCTGGTAGAGAGCGAGTTGATCTCGATTTTAGAGGTGATCCCGTGCTAGCCTGACCCTGCTTGCGAGCTGACCATATATTTTGTTTCCTTTATTTCAGTTCGCAAGTTCGGGAAGAAACCGACTGATTTCAAGGTGTATATCAACCGACTTCACTGCCAAGGGAAAATTCAGTGGAGCGAGCTTCTTTGGAAAGAGTTCGGCAAGCCTTGAACCGTCCTATTCGAGGTAGGTGGTATTCGACAGTTCTTACGCATTCCTGATTAACATTTTATGCTTATGTTTCTTATATGTGTTTTTATAGTATCCGTTGGTGCTTCGTCATCATCTCGTCCTGTTGCGTCTCCTAGAAAAGAGAAGATGGTAAAGTGTAAAGAAAACTTGCAACATACGCTGATTTGGTGCAGTGAACTCCCCGCTCAGAAGATGACGCTCCTGTCGGGTTGTCTTGTCCGAAAGGCGACTATGTTCTAGCTTCTACTCCATCGGCCGCCGCTTCGACTATCCAACCGACCGAGGCGAAAAGATATGGGCATCCTCCAGTGGCCAGAAATAGGAAAGCCAAGAGTTATACAAGCGGTGCTGCGGAAGTGGTGACCCCGGTGTCCGGACCGCTTTTTGATATTGACGTTGACCAGCTACCGGACCCGGTTGTTGATGTTTCTTCGCCGCGGTTAGTGGGTCCTCTTGCTCTTCTCTCATTCGAACAAATTAATGCTTCTTCCTCAGCCGGGCCTGGCAGGCCTTCTACCTCGGCTGATCCTACTTCAGCGCCGACTATCACTCCGGTGTTTCCTGATTCTTCGGAAGACGTCCCTTTGAAAAGGCGGAAGATCAACCTGGTAGGTCCGCATGATTTCGTCTTCTGTTACAACAAAGGGATTCCTATCGAAAACGACGAGGTAGGAAGTGCCGAGTTCGTTCGGAAGCTTAAAGGCGGACTGCAGGCCCTTCCCCCGGTTGACGACCTCGAGGAGTCCGAAGGCTATAAAAAGGGGGTTAATTACTTTATTAAAGTTCGAATTTGTTCCATCTCTCGTTTTCTTCGTTCTCGTTTTGGGAGTGAATTGTTTTGTCATTTGTCTTTTCTAGGGGCTGTCCCGTTTTAACCAGGTGGTTCGATCATATGATCGTAAACTGAAGAAGAAGGAAGAGGAGGTCACTGCGGCTCGTGGTGAGGTTGAAGCAGAGAAGCTGAAGGCAGGGCGTGCCGATTTGAGGGCTCTGAATCTGGAGGTTGAGAAGGAGGCTCTGTTCGCCGAGGTCGCGACACTGAAAGGGAGACTTGCACTCGCTGACGAGAAGTTCATCAAGACCGATGAGGAGAAGAAGTCTTTGCTGACTCGTCTGGAGGAGAAAGACAATCTCTTTATGTTCGAAGTCAGTAAGCTGAAGAGGTCGAGGGTCGAGGCCGTGGTGCGCGAGTGAGAGAGGGTGGAGGCTGGACTATCAGCGAGGTACGGCTCCATCTTCGAGAAGGTCAGGAGCTACATGAAGGAGCAGGCGCGGGTGCATGAGTTAATTCTGATGGAGAATCAGATTAAGGGGATCCTCGACATTTGTCGCATGTACATGTCGAATGACATTCCCTGACTCGAAGATTGAAGAGCATGAGGTGAATTTGCGGCTTTGGACGGAGAAGGTCGACGTGCTGGACGTTACTCCTCTTACGGAAGCCGATCTGATGATATCGCCGGTTCCTCATGTAGAGCTGATTTCTCCTCTGTTCCCTAGGGACAGATCGGCGGAGACGCTTCCTGGGTTAGATCAGCACGGGTCTAACCTAGCCGGTGTCGTGGGGGCTACTTTTCTGGGAGCGACTTCGGATCTGCCTCAGGCGCCGCCCGATGCTTAATAATAATTATTATATATATATATATATATATTTTTTTTTTTGTTATGTAATGCTTCTTTATTTTTCTTTTCGGCTTTGATGGATATTTCATAATTTACTTGATTTTTATTTCCTTTATTTTACTATTGCTTAACAAACGCGAGAAGTGTGCCATTTTAAGTGGATTTCCTTTTCCCCTTTTAATATTGTTTAAAATCGATTTGTTTGAGTTCGGGTGCGAGAAGTGTCTCGGCTTACCCCTTCGATCTGAGTTACGATACCGGCGTGGAGTACGGCACATTTATCGTTTTAATCATAGATTAGTGTGGGTCTGGCCCCGGCTTTTATAAGCTTTTATACTTCTTACGTGTTTATTGAGAACGTTGTTTTCCGCACATCTGGCCAAGAAGTGGGAGTTTTGAGTTTATGTGGGGCGAGCTGGCACATATTTTGGCACTAATAGATAGAATATATTGATTATAGCTGTGTTTTTTTAGGGGCTGCCTACATACTCATAAATGGGATCAAGTCAATCCGTAGTTCGTTTACAACAGATAGGTGTATATAATATTTTTTTTTTTGCCGACCTGGGGTGAGCTGACGGTCTAATAGTGATATTTTTTGAGATTTTCTGAATTCCAGGATCGTGGTATAAGGTCACCAGCCATCGTGGTGAGTTCGTAGCCGGACTTGACGATCTTGGAGAGGAGATATGGTCCTTCCCAATTCGCGCCGAGCTTGCCCGCCTTCCATTCTGCTGTGTTCTCGAAAACTTTTATAAGGACGAAGTCGCCTTCAGCAAAGTGGCGTTCCTTGACTCTCTTGTTATAATAACGAGCTGCCAGATATTGGTAGTTCTGGATGCGTAAGAGGGAGTGGTCGCGTTTTTCTTCCAAGTAATCGAGCCAATCGTGGATCAGGGCGTCATTCGTGTCTGAATTGTTTACGAGTAAGGTTCGTCGCAGGGTCGGCACGTTGGCTTCCGCGGGGGCCATAACTTTCATTCCGTAATATAAGGAGAATGGTGTTCTTCCAGTGGATGTGCGGGGTGTGGTTCGGGGTGACCATAGTACTCCGTCGAGCTCGTCCACCCAAACTCTTTTCTTTTCATCCAGACGCTTTTTGATGCCATCTATGATAGTTTTTAGTTGCTTCCGCTTGTCTGTTTCCCTGCGGGTACCTCGGTGTCGACTTGCTGAATCGTATTCCCCATGTTGCGCATAAATTTTTGACTTTGAGTGAGATGAACTGTGATCCATTGTTGGTGACGATTTCATAGGGGAATCCATGTCGGCATATGATATTTTTTCATAGGAATTTGCGCACATCGGTATCGAGAATTCGTGCGTAGGATTCTGCTTCCACCCATTTGGAGAAGTAATCTATTAGAACAAGTAGGTAGCACTTTTCTCTCGAGGCCGGCAGTGGTTCAACGATGTCCATGGCCCATCATATAAACGGGTAAGGAGGGGTCGCGCTTGTTAGTAGTTCGGTCGGTGACTTGATCATCAGGCCGTGTCGCTGGCACTTTTCGCATTTGGCTGCGTATTTGATGCAATCAGCTTCCATTGTTGGCTAGTAGTATCCGAGTTTCTTGATTTTGAGGGTGAGTGATTGTCCGCCGGAGTGATTGTCACATGCTCCTTCGTGGGCTTCTGCCATCATGTGTTGGGTTTCTTCGTCATTTATACATGTTAGCAATACTCCAGACATGCTCCATCTGAATAGACTGCCGTCCAGGTGGACGTACCGTGTTGTCTTGGCTTTTAGCCTTCTCGCCGACCATTTGTCGGTAGGTGTTTCGCCGGCCTCGATGTAAGCTAGGATCTTCTTTCGCCAATCTTCTTGAGATGGTGGGCTGTCCGGTGTACCTTCCTCCGAGCTTTCTCTGGTGCTCTCATCGGGGTCTTGTTCGTTGATGAAGTTGACACCTCTCGCTAGTTTGATGTTGGGGTGATCGATGCTTTCTACCGGGATGATTCGGCGCTGGTCCGGATCGGAGGTTGAGGCGAGGGTGGCCAAAGCGTCTGCCGATGTGTTATCTCTGCGGGGTATTTTGGTCAGGGTGAACGATTTAAAACCGGATGCGAGTTCTTGGACGACCTTCAAGTATGCGTCCATCCGTTCATTTTTGGCTTTGTACTCCCCACTAAATTGCAGTGCGACGAGCTCTGAATCACAGAAGGCGTCGATATGTTGAATCTCGATTGCTTGTGCAAGGCGCAAACCGACTATCAGGGCTTCGTATTCCGCTTCGTTGTTTGATGCCAGGAAATCAAGACGAAAAGATTGTTCGAGTATTTCCCTGGTCGGTGATTCCATGCGGATGCCGACTCCCGATTCGTGCCGTGAGGATGAGCCGTGTGCATGTAGGGTCCACCTGTCCTCTACTGGCATGTCGTTGACATGTTCTGCAGATAATTCGATGAGGAAGTCGGCAAGTACTTGAGACTTTATGTTGGTCCAGCTTCGGTTTTTCAATATCATATTCGCTCAATTCGATCGCACATTTTGCTATTCGACCAGATTGACTCGGGCTATGCAGGATCGTTCTTAATGGTTGATTTTTGAAGACGATGAAAGAGTGAGAATGGAAATAAAGGTGTAATTTCTGAGCTGACATAACCACGGCGAGAGCCATTTTTTCTAATGTCGGATACCTCGTTTCCGCATTGTCGAGGGTTTTGCTGACATAAAAGATTGGCTTCTGTTCTCCCCGGTCTTCTCGTACTAGGACGCCGTTAACTGTCGACCTGGTGATCGTGATGTATAGATAGAGGATGTCGCCGTCCTCAGGTTTAGTTAGGATTGGCGGCGTTACCAAATACTCCTTCAATTTTCTAAATACTTCCTCGCATTATTCGTTCCATTCAAATCGCTTGTTTCCTTTCAGCAGCTGGTAGAATGGGAGACATTTATCGGTTGATCGAGATATGAAACGATTGAGTGCGGCGATGCGTCTAGTTAGGCGTTGTACTTCGCAGGGACTTTTAGGAAATGGGAGTTCGGGAATGGCTGCGATATTCTTCGGATTTGCTTTGATACATCGGTGTGTGACGATGTACCCGAGAAATTCACCAGATGTGATGCTGAAGGTGCATTTGGTGGGGTTCAGCTTCATACCATATTCGTTTAAAGTGCTGAAACAGGTTTACAGATGGCCTTTATGATCCTGAGCGGGAAGCGACTTGACAAGCATGTCGTCGAAATATACTTCTGTCGTTCGACTGATCTGTCCAGCGAACATTCAGTTAACCAACCATTGATATGTAGCTTCCGCGTTTTTTAGTCCAAACGGCATTACTCTGTAACAATATGTTCCTTGATTGGTGATGAAAGCCGTTTTTCTCGATCGTCCGGATTAGGCCTGGGCACAATACCCGAAACCCGAACCCATATCCGGATCCGATCCGAAATACCCGAATCCGATCCGAACCGGGTTTAAAAAATTATCAATTTGAACTTAGAGCTAAATATTTCGGGTTTTGGGTAATACACGAACCAAACCGAAACCCGAACGAGTATCCCGAAAAAACTAATTTTACATAGTTTTGTATAATTTATTTATTTTCAAATATTTTGAAAATTCAAATTAGTGACTTATTTTATTGTTTTGTTTAAGATGAATGAGTTCAGTCATATTTATCAATTTTTTATAATATTTAAAAGATTTTATTAGTTATATAGTTTAATTTTATGTGTGTTTTAATTAAAATATGTTATTTTTAAAATGGATATCCGGAACCGAAGTGGTATTATCCGAATCCGAATTGAGTTTGGATATAAAATGGGACCTGTATGGTATTACAAAATAGATCTGAACCCGAAAAATTACTAACCATATCCGACCCGAAAATTTATAAAACCCGAATGGATCCTATGAAGCCTAATCCGAAAACCCGAAAATCCAAAAAACCTGATCTAAACCCGAACACCCAGGACTAGTCCGGATGGATAGCATTTTGGTTGTACCCCGAGAAAGCGTCCATGAAGGATAACATTTCGTTTCCAGCGGTGGATTCAACGATCCGATCTATGTGGGGGAGTGGGAAGCTGTCCTTGGGGCATGCCTTGTTTAGGTCGGTGAAGTCGACGCAGACTCTCCAAGATCCGTTCTTTTTCTTGACCACTACTGGATTTGCCAACCATTCCGGATATCGTACTTCAGTTATTGAGCCTGCTTCCGATAGCTTTTTGATTTCTTCGTTCACTGCTTTCGCTCGTTCTGGGCCAAGCTTCCTTCTCTTCTGTTTGATCGGCTTGAAGGTTGGGTCAACATTTAGCTCGTGGCAGGTGATGTCGGGGTTGATCCCGATCATGTCGTCAGTTGACAAGGCAAATATCGAAACGTTTTCCTTTAAGAAGAGAATGAGGTTTGCTCGAAGCTTTTCTTCCAGATCGGTGCCGATGGCGACACACCGTGTTGAATCGTTTGGGTCGATGCTAACTTGTTCGACCTGTTCCCTTGGTGGATTATCCTGCTGTCGTGGGTTGTTTTGTAGGTTTGCTTCTATGACCAGACAGGCCGGTGGCACTCCTCGGAGTTTGCATTCGATGAGAAAGCAATTTCTTGACATAGCTTTATCGCCTCTGATTGTACAAAGACCGGCTGGTGGTAAGAACTTGATGCATTAGTAATATGTTGATGCCACCGCCCGCATTACGTGTAGCCATGGTGTGCCGAATATCGCGTTATAGATGGCCGGTTTATCTACTACGACGAACTTGACTACCATGGTTTTGCCACCGGCGTAGACCGGGAGTTTGATTGTGCTGACTGTCATCGTTGTGTCTCCTCCGAAACTGGTTAACCGCTTTGTCCAAGGTTTGAGTTCGTAGCTTTTGAGCTCTATTTGTTGCAACGTTTCTTTGAATTTGAGGTCGACCGAGCTGCCAGTGTCTACTAGTATTTTGGCGACCTCACAGTCCGCCAATGTCAGTTCTATGACGAGTGGGTCGTTATGCGGCTGATCCAGTCCTTCTGTTCGTCCTTGGTGAATACGATCTCTCGTGTCATAGTATCGAAAGTGACTCGCTCTCTTTGGTTCGTGGAACTCATCTTCTGCTGGTTAAAGCTCCGCCTGTCGTATTCTTTAATGGATCATACTGAGTCGTTACAGGATACGAGTCCGCCCATTATCATACTTATCCTGCACCAAGGTGGAGGTGGTGGTGTTACTTCGGCACCTTCCTGCTCGTTCCTTTCACGCTTTGGCTCGCTTATTTCTACTATGGGTATCCGGCAACCTGGTTGCCCCTCGTAATTAGGTCGGTGCCATACATTTGTACCACGTCTTTCGCCCTGTGGATAGTCGTACTCCGGGGTCTTGATCTCCCCTTTCTTGAATTTTGCAAACAACAGATCTTTAAGCTGCCGAAAATTCTCCGATGAATGTCCGGTTTGCTTGTGATAGTCGCAATATCCCCCGCTATCTTCGTTTTTGGGATGGGTGTTCCATGGCCAGTTTTGTGATCTCTGTTGCATTTCTCCGACTTGATACACTGTGGCAGATCGTTTTTCTTTGTTATCCCTTTTGTAATCACGATCGTAGTGTTGTCGGGGCTCGTGGTATTCCGTCAGTGTTTTTTCTTTGGTGTGAGACGAGAGAGTGGTGTGCTTTTTCACGAGGATCGCCTTTTCTTCTTCTAATTCGGCGAAGAGAGTTGCTCGGTGTAGGGCATCCTCCAAGGCCGGTGGTTTGTTCAGCTTCATGTCAACCCGGAAAGGCGATTCGTGCCATTAGGCATTCCGCAGGGCGGCCAGGGTGATCTTATCGGAGACCGTCAGCTTAGAAACCACAATTCTAAAGCAATCAACGAATGATCGCAAGGTTTCTTTGGGCCCTTGAGATAGCGTATAAAGGTCGGTTTCCGATGCCTTTTCTTCAATGTATATCGAGTAGTGCATAAGGAAAGTCATGGACAGTTGGCGATAACTGTCGATCGAGTTTGCCTTGAGCCTAGAGAACCAGGCGAGGGGGGAGCCGCTCAGGTTTTTTACGAAGAGTTGGCAGTAACCGGCGTCTCTTTCTTCCGGGGAAAGTGGGCCCGGCCCATGGCGATGCTGAATGTGGTCATGTACTGTCGAGGATCGGTCCTTCCTTTGTAGGTCGGAAATTTGTTCTTTCCAGGATGTCGGATAGGGACGTTGGTTATCCGAGCTGTGAAGGGTGTACTTTGCGTTTCTTTAAAGACACCGTCTATCTCAGGGGCCGAACTGGTCGCTTTGTGAACTCGTGATGACATATCTCGGAGGGTGTTTTGCAGTCTTTGATGGCTAGATCTTGCTCAGTTTCGATGCCTAAATACGTGGGTGTACGGTCTTGTGCTGCTGCTGCCAGTGTTTGATCGGTTGTTAAAATCGTTTGGTTTAAGGTAGGAAAAATATTCCTTTGCAGTCTCAGGATACTTCCAAGGTTCGGCGCCGTGGTTGCAGGGCTGATCTTCCCAGCTCCTCTTGCAGATCGGCAGGATTGGGCTCATTTGCATTGTTGTGGTAGATGATCTGTGCCGCAGACAGGGCATCGAATCTTGCTTCTGTGTTCCATGCTACTTCGTCTATTCTTCCGAATAGTGCTTGCAAAAGTGTTTGGACATTGGTTTCGGCAGGTGTCCGTTGCAACTCGCCAACGTTGGTGTTGGTCGCTGTCGGGATATCCTGACTACCTTCGACATTGTTCCTCTGGTCACAGATTGCAAGGTTTCCCACCAGTGTGGATTGTGGCAGCGGGGCCAACAGAGGTTGCGGTCGCGCAATGGATGCTAGGAAGTCATCAATGGCTGTCGGTGTTGGTGTCCTGCTGTTTGCCATTGGTATGACCGTTGTTCCTTTGTTGGGGGTCGCTTCGACCGATGACGGCTTCGGTCCGTCCGTTGGCGTTGGAGCAGGTTGTGCTGACGCCGGCGGTTTCGGGTGAGTTATCTGTGCTCCGGTCATTTTTTCTGGTTTGTTCCGTGCGCTAGAGATATCTCCTGCCCCACGGTGGACGCCAATTGTTACTGTGCAGATGGTACAAGATGGTTAAATGAGGAAGTAGAGTAAGAGATTCTCGTTCTCTGATACAGTGACCTTCTTCTTTTCCCTTCCCCTCTATTTATACCCATTTAACCTTGGCCTTTACGCACATTTAGGTTTGGTTCATTACCCATCGGTTTATCGAGAGGTTGCACTGAGTGGGGTTAGGTCGGCTAGGAATCATTACCTTGAGGTAGGCCTCCCTTTCTATCCAATGGTTCCCGGGAAATCGTGTCAGATGCGGCGGCTAGGTCGGCTATAGGGTATTATTTCTTCTCTTGTTGGGTTTGGGATGCATTTCGAGTTACTTTCCTTACTCTGGCCCAACCCTGTCCTGATTATATCATCCCTTAATGGGCCGAGGTCGATTTCACTGGGCTTGACCGGGGGTCGTCAAGACCCACATCCAACAATCAGTGTCTGAGCTTGCATCTGAATATATATTTCCATCGTGGTGTAAGAGCGAAAAGAATCTGAGGGTTCTTGTTAAAGATAATAAAATTTTATTTCTAACACTGTTTTCTAAATGAAAACTGAATATTATTTTAGAAAACTGACTTAAAATTTTGAGATGCTATCGATTGATCAAGATGTACAATGAATAACTTACACAGTTCTGTCTCCTTAAATTTACTGAAGTTAGCTTTTCCAATAGCAATATGGAAAGTGGATAGAAGCGACCTAGAATATTTTTAATTTTTTTTAAAATGGAATTTTCTTCGTTTCTTCTAAAACATGCTCAATTTTCATGTCCACACAAGTTGCATGATTAACTCGTTCTTGAACCGTTCTCATGTTTCTAAGAATATCCGGAGGATGTACTAAAAATTCTTCGTATTAAATTCTCATTGAAAATTGACCTATCTTGGTCTGAATTTATATAGACAACTTTTTTTTTTTTTTTGAATTTGATATCCTAAGGCTTTTTAGATCTATTCACAAAAAAGGAAACATTGGTGGAAAACCAGATGAAAGAGCGAGAGAAGTGTTGAAATGAATTCAAATTTTTTCCTAGTGGTGGGAGCACTTTGAGGTGATTTATTTATTATATTTATTTTTATTTTATAACATTTTTTTTAGAAAACTAATATTTTTTCTTTATAAACTAAATAATTAAGAAAAAATAAACTAATAATATTGTTTTTCTTACTCTAAATATTTTTTCTATTTTATAATTTTCTTTTGAAAAAATCAATACTTTGTTTTAAATAATTAAAAAAAAAATTTATAATTATTTTATGTTACTTTATAATACATGTCACATTTTAAATTAATGATGATACATATTAAAATCAGGTAAATTAAATTTTTCTTATGTATCTAGTTGATGTTGTGCATATTCTATTTATTTTATAATTTAAAAAAATCAATATTTTTTAATAATTAATAAAATAAAGTTTTTAATTATTTTATGTTAATTTATGATACATGGTTCATTTTGAATTAATAATAATACATATTAAAATCAGATATATTAAATTTTTCTTACGTATCAAGCTGATTTTGTAAACATTCTATTTTATATAATAAAATATATTACAATAGTGAAGTGCTGAAAAAATAAAATAAAAGATAGACTACAATAGTGAAAATTTTGTTGTTTAAAAAAAAAAATTGTTCTTGTTTCTTTCCTTCATTGGTAATCCATATATTCAACAACTAGAGAATGTTTGGTTCCGTCGATGGTTATATATACAAATAATTTAGCACCATTTAGTCTAACTTACGAAAAAAAATATATAGTTTGTTTGTTTGTTCTTCGTTTTGGTCGAACTTCATCACTTTAGAATTTCCAAAAGAAAATCTGAAAATATCTCGTAAGATTTGTTAGAAATTTAACTTAAGTGCTCAAAACCAGCTATAATGTACAAGCACAAATACAAATTGGTCTTACCATGATGTGATATTATGATCCCATTAACAACAGGGAGCCAAGGTCACCGAAAGTTGTTTCTTTTTCGTAATTGGTAAATCTAACAGATGTTTTGTGTAATGGTAACTGATAAGAAAGTACCCCACATGTTTTCCTAAACAATTTTGGTCTATACTCTCATTATTGGGATGGTTTAAATTTGTTGGTTGTTTCTTTCTCAAAACTCAAACAAAAGCTGGACTCTCATGTAAAAACGATTTATTTTTCAATTAATTTAACACTAAATTAAAACAAAAAATAGGTATGATCTATTTCAAAGTAAAAAAAAAAAACAAAAAACATTTCCATTTTCTTGCAATTTTGCCGTCTCTTTTTTATTTTTGTTGGTGCAAGCAAATCTCCCTCCTATTATCATAAATCAAATTCATCCTAAAATCAATAATTATAAGCATATAAGTAAATGCTGTTATTAGTTATGCAATGTTTATTGGTAAAAAAATAAAAATAAATTGTCCTTTATTTTTCACACCTATATTTCTTTCTTTTTATTTTTCTTGTCACAATCATACTTATATATTTCATATTACGTTTTTCCAATATTAATCCTTCACGAACTTCTAAAAGGAATAATCAATCGACATAACTTTTTTAACATGTTTGACACAATACGTTTGAACATGTTAAAACAGAAAAAATAAATATGAAATGTTGTCATTTGAGTTGCTGAGCTGGTATTGTTTAATCAATTGCAAATCCAATATCAAATTTCTGTCGTTGTCACTAGCGAAGGTCCGAAAGAGTGAGTAAATAAGATCTTACCTCGTTGTGTTGGTCTCCGTAGAGCGTAGGGCACGCGTGGTAGGACCGGTGATACTCTGGTATGCAACGGTATCACTATCAAAGCGATGTTGTTGCGCGATTACTTGATTACTTAATCTGTTTTGTGCTAAATTTAATGCTTTTTTTGTTCGTGTAGAGAAAATAAAGTAACAACAAATAAACTAATAAATGAGATTTAATAAGAAAACGTATTTAAATGAATGATTTACATCTAGACACACTTTATAAGATTGTTATTATTATTTAAGATATATTGTGCTCTTTGGATACTTTGGTTGTAGCTAAAGTCCAAACTAGCATTTTTCTTTCTCTTTTATACATTTTTTCTTTGTTAATTTTTCTATTCTTCCAAATTTTTATTATTTTCTAATATTTTCCCACATACTTTATTTACTCAGTTTCATTATTTACAAAAAAAAAACCATTTTACTGATAGTATAAACTATAATTCATTTTTTTTTGTAGTTTGATATACATTTGACTACTATTTACTTACTTGTGGATGAAACTTTATAAACAAGAAGAAATTAAGAAATGAATGGTATTCAAGATTAAAATTTGTGAAAAAATCTACAATGCATGATTATTTAGAAAACATAAAAGATAAACAAAAATATTAAGATATATGTATATCTAACAGATTAGTTGTAACAAATTTGTGTGTTTTTATTAAATACATGTGCTTAAGGTTTTTTCAAAGAACTAGAATAGAATGAGAAAACATTTAAATGATGCAATCAAATTTAAATTCTTAATAAGTTTAGCAGCTGATAAAAATATAAATATAAACAATACAGAGCCAAAATTTTAGTATAGGTTATATATGTGTATGTTTAATATAAAATTGATTTATGTATTTTAATTTAAATTTCAGAATAATTATAATTTAAATTTTGACAATAAAAATCATCAAAAATCGATTAAAATTATCAATAATATTTTTTCTGTAAATATATAAAAATTAAGAAAAATCTGACGGATAAATAAATTGAAATAAAATAGAGTAAAAAAATTTACTCTGAACTTCCATAATCAGAATAAATATTATTTTTATCAAGTGATATTTTTTAGCAGCTAAAAACTTTACTCTACAAAAAGGAGGCTGAAAAGTTTATTCTGGTTTTTTTTTGTACCAAGTTTACTCTGGTTACGGTGGTTCCATACAAAATTTCCACCATTTTACTCTAAAATATTTACCAGAGATAGAACTTAAATATTTAACAAGTTAACTAATATATGACGCACATATCTTTGAATGTATCATGTGTTCTGGTGTTCGCAATAAAGGTAAAAAAAAAATGAATGGGATAAGAAGAGACAAACTAAAGAAAAAAGTAACAAGTAATAATGTAGAGAAAAGAGAAAATTGGCGGGTGTTCGTTGTCAAAGATTGCATGCGTGTGGGGGAAGTTGGTCCAATGTTCCCCACCGGAAAAGTGGTTCCCTCCGTCTAACCACTCACTTGTATTTACACCCATCTTACATTTTCTGTTACTTTCATTATATCTCGTTAAACTAAATTCCCTAAACACCATACCATACCAAAAAAATAAAAAAATAAAAAAAAATCTTTACCTAAAGAATCAATTTGGGATCCATAAGTGTACTCGTACGTAAAACCAAATAGATTATGTAATTCACTAGTTCATCTATCAATTAGGAAGTCTTGAAAGTGACTAAGTAAGTACAAAATTCACTTGTTCATGTATTAATTGAGAAGAATGATTATGCTTTAAAAATGTATTGTCAACAGCTAATCGCAGACATTTTGGAAAATTATAGATCGAAACCCGACATTTCTATGATTTATTGGGAAAATAATAGATTTAGAAAAAACATTCTTCCAGAACTCTTTAACCAATTAAATTAAATGACACGTGATCTATTAATTTGAAAACATACAAAAATTGTTTGAACAAAAATATAAAAATATATTTGTAATTACTTTGGCATAACTGATGATGGTATTAATTATGAGTTTTAAAACTAGTGGAAACAAAAAAAAACTCAGTTTTTTTCTCTTCTTTTTTTGTAAATTTCCATTAATATCTAAATTGGGTTATAATTTGGAATGCAAAAATCCAAAACATGGGGATTAGAGTATATACTTCTAACTCTACGCCTGCGCTAAAGATACAACCGAAATAGAATACAAATTTAGCTAAAAAGAGAGTGCTAAGTTTTGATTTAAGAAGGAGCCGAAGGTAGGAGGCGTTGAGCCCGAGCGAGGGGTAGAAGTCTGAACTTGATAGTCTACTTAATGTCTTCTATAAGACCAGCTGGAGGTCGTGCACTTTCCAAATATTGCCTAGCATTTCTTTCTCTCTATTTCGAAAAACTCAAGACAGAAAAAAACTTTATGTGATATACAAAGAAGAAGAAAAATCTTATTAGGTTTGAATAGAAAATGGAATTTCAGAGAACATGAATAAAATAGAAATATAAATGAGATGAGAGGGTTTGCATGAGTGGAATGAGTGTAAATGGTATGAATCATTCATCAATTATGTTAAGATTCTGGTGGATTAGTGGAAATCTATTAATGAATTCCAAAGTAAGTTTTTTGGATTTTAATCAATGAATTTGAGTTTTGTCTATATCAAAATTGATTGATAACGACAATAAGATTGTGAAAGTCTTCTTAGAACTTTAAACAAAGTTCTTATAGAATACTTATATAACGCCTCAACCGTCTCTACCAGTGAGCCCCCATGTCCTTTCACTAGGCCTATGGGCCGGCCCACCCCTGTCCGACTGTCAGAACGTTAACCGAGAGGTTTGAAAGTCATGATATACTGACCCTGCAATCACCATGTGACCGTTACTCGTGTTTTGGCCTCATTCACACGGTACCACGAATGACTTTCCGGTAGATCACCTATCCTTTGACTACTCCAGCTTAAGCACGCTTAACCCTGGAGTTTTCTCTGGATGTGCAACTGAAAAGGTAAGTGCACTTTGGTGACATAGGTAGCCAAATCAATTCTTTTAACCTCTCCACATATACCAGAAATCGGAATGTTACAATTCACCCCCACTCACAGAGTGCAACATCCTCGTTGCGCACTACGACAGGTCCTAAGACGCCTCCCAGGTCAGAACTGGGATGACTAACCAGCTCTGATACCACTTATAACGCTCCAACCGCCCCTACCAGTGAGCCCCCATGTCCTCTCACTAGGCCCATGGGCTGGCCCACCCCTGTCTGACGGCCGGAGCGTTATCGGGAGGTTTCAAAGTCATGATATACTGACCCTGCAATCACCACGTGACCGTTCCCCGTGTTTTGGCCTCACTCACACGGTAGCGCGAATGACTTCCCGGTAGGTCACCCATCCTTTGACTACTCCAGCTCAAGCACGCTTAACCCTGGAGTTTTCTCTGGATGTGCAACCGAAAAGGTAAGTGCACTTTGGTCACATAGGTAGCCAAATCAATTCTTTTAACCGCTCCACATATACCAGAAATCGGAATGTTACAATTCACCCCCACTCACAAAGTGCAACGTCCTCGTTGCACACTACGACAGATCCTAAGACGCCTCCCAGGTCAGAACTGGGACGACTAACCAGCTCTGATACCACTTATAACGCGCCAACCGCCCCTACCAGTGAGCCCCCATGTCCTCTTAGTAGGCCCATGGGCCCGCTCACCCCTGTCCGACGGCCGGAACGTTATCGGGAGGTTTCAAAGTCATGATATACTGACCCTGCAATCACCACGTGACCGTTCCCCGTGTTTTGACATCACTCACACGGTACCGCGAATGACTTCCCGGTAGGTCACCCATCATTTGACTACTCCAGCTCAAGCACGCTTAACACTGGAGTTTTCTCTGGATGTGCAACCGAAAAGGTAAGTGCACTTTGGTGACATAGGTAGCCAAATCAATTATTTTAACCTCTCCACATATACCAGAAATCGGGATGTTACAATTCACCCCCACTCACAAAGTGCAACATCCTCGTTGCACACTACGACAGATCCTAAGACGCCTCCCAAGTTAGAACTGGGACGACTAACCAGCTCTGATACCACTTATAACGCCCCAACCGCCCCTACCAGTGAGCCCCCATGTCCTCTCAGTAGGCCCATGGGCTGGCCAACCCCTGTCTGACGGCCGGAACGTTATCAAGAGGTTTAAAAGTCATGATATACTGATCCTGCAATCACCACGTGACCGTTCCCCGTGTTTTGACCTCACTCACACGGTACCGCGAATGACTTCCCGGTAGGTCACCCATCCTTTGACTATTCCAGCTCAAGCACGCTTAACCCTGGAGTTTTCTCTGGATGTGCAACCGAAAAGGTAAGTACACTTTGGTGACATAGGTAGTTAAATCAATTATTTTAACCTCTCCACATATACCAGAAATCGGGATGTTACAATTAAATGTAACACCCATCTCATCCTCACTCGAGAACGGCGTGCCACTAAACTCAACTTATGTCTCAAATACTCCAATTAATAAAATCTCAACTTTATTTTCAGAAATCATTAAATAAATCTCATAAATCTAATAAATCGAATAAAATCTTAAAATAATGTTTAAAATAAAATACTGAAAACCGTTAAATCCCAAAAATAGCACCCGATCGTCATAGCGTAAATCTACTCGTCGGTCTCGCCTGAAAAGGGAAGAAAGAGGGGTGAGTAACAGGGGAGTTACTCAGTGAGGTATGTGATGCTAATCACATAAAACACAATCTGGTCGTAACACTCCAAACACGGAAAACAGACTAAACATGAGCAATCACGGCACCTGAAGCACCCAAACAACAATCAATTGACCCTACTAACGGATCCAGTAACCGTCGGCACCCTCTCACCAGGAGGACAACATGGAATAAGTGTTCATTGGCACCACCCGAAGACGATTTATCGATCTCTATTGGTACTAGACAACAGATCGACTGAGCTTCCAGCACCACCTCTCACACAAGGCGTCGATAGTACAAAAGTCCGTCTTTGTACCCCGCAATCTCTAAACTCTAACATGCTTGACTACTTATATAATATGTGTTTATATATATGTATATATATAACAAACAATAATCATTTATTTAACATGCACAATCAATGGGTTGAATCATCTATATTCCTAAGTTCAATTTACAAGAAAAACTACCTAGAATCGATCGGAGAAACATATCACATTTAATAATAAATTCCATCTACGGTGTTCTAGACGAATGTGCGGAATTCTACGAAAAGCCATTAACCAATAAGAACAATAGGATTTACTATGCTCTAAAACTCCAGATCAGTTCTCCTTCAACCGAAAGCTAGATCAATGATTCCAGAAGCTTCCAGAAAAGATTCAGGTCAAACAGACCACGTTTGCCTAAGCAAAACACACATCTCAACAGACTGGTCTCGGATCAGCACTACACAGACACGCTTTAGAAACACGGATACAATGTTGTACTCATACCTCCGATCTATACGACCTCGGCCTCTCTGGAGAGAAGACATTCGGAGCTTTCTAACAATAGGTTGATTGTTTCGTGGATCCTCACGGTTCGTCGGAAAATTGCCTCACAAGATGGCGGCGGACTGATAACGCGGATCCGGCACTGCACCAAATATACTCGAAGAAATAACCATAACTTTCAGTATACATATCCGAATGATAAACCGCTTGCGGCACTAGATCAATAAACGAGTCAAGAGCATACATACCAAGTTTCAGGTCGATTGGATTAGATTTACTAGTTCGATTCTCCCTTCTTCCAGAACTAGTTGAATCTGCTTTCTAGGACTTTCTAGGTGGCTCCGGTAACTAATCGACGGCTACACTTCGGCAGGGTTTCGGTGTGGTTAGGCTTTACAGGGAAAATAAAGGAGGAAGGAAGCTATTTATAGGGAAAGGAACTTAGGGTTTTATTTAGACAAGTTGGGCCTTAATGGGCATCAGGGTTAGGGTCGTTACAATTCTTCCCCACTTGACGGGAATTCGTCCCGAATTCCAAGACTCAAAAACTCCGGAAAACAAGACCCCAAAGCCCGGACGGAACACAGAAAGATATTTAAAGAATAGTTGGAAGTTCTTAGAAAATGTACAAGAACGAGAAAGCTTTGAAGGAGGAAAAATATATCAACAAGAATTCTTTAGAAAAACGAGGAAAGAACTTCAACAACTACGAAAGAAAGAAGAACACCAAAATAAGGAACAACTATGGAACAAGAGAGATGAACCGGACAACTTTGGCTAAAACTGAGACTAACGATTAATAGATCATACTAGACAGAATGGGTGCTAATATTTTTTCCTTTTTAAAATCCCCCAGTCCCAAAAAAATTTGAAAACCGTTGAAAACCGAATTTGTAAGATCTTTGTACTATCGTCTCCCGGGTCAGAACCAGAATGAAAAACCCGCTCTGGTACCAAAATGTAACACCCGTCTCATCCTCACTCGAGAACGGTGTGCCACTAAACTCAACTTATGTCTCAAATACTCCAATTAATAAAATCTCAACTTTATTTTCAGAAATCATTAAATAAATCTCATAAATCCAATAAATCGAATAAAATCTTAAAATAAACGAGTCAAGAGCATACCTACCAAGTTTCAGGTCGATTGGATTAGATTTACTAGTTCGATTCTCCCTTCTTCCAGAACTAGTTGAATCTGCTTTCTAGGATTTTCTAGGTGGCTCCGGTAACTAATCGACGGCTACACTTTGGCAGGGTTTCGATGTGGTTAGGTTTTACAGGGAAAATAAAGGAGGAAGGAGGCTATTTATAGGGAAAAGAACTTAGGGTTTTATTTAGACAAGTTGGGTCTTAATGGACCTCAGGGTTAGGGTCGTTACAATTAAGTGTCTTATTTTAGATTTTATAATTGATTTATCAAAGATAAAACTAAATAAAAAACAAAGCTATAAATCTTCCTTATATATCCACTAACACCAACTTAAAATATTATGAAATTTAATAATAAATATCAAATGAAAATTAGAAAATTAGAAAATAGGAAAATACAAAAAAGAAAAAACATAATTTAGAGAATACGTCGAAACACCAACATCTAATAACATGTTCTTCCTAGATGGATAAGGATGCTCTGTTTCAATTTCCCCCGAGTAGAAGGAGATTCGTCCTCGTATCTGGATTGTCGTTCTCCCTATGATATGGATAGATGTACTTGACATTGAACACATCAACAGTCCTAACATTCAGAGGTAGTCTGATGTGATAAGCATTGACTTTCTTGCGTTCGACCACTTTAACTGGATCAAGTTTACGGGAACAGAGCTTGTTGTATTCATGAGCTGGCATCCCGTATATACGAGGTTGAAATTCCACTGTACAATGACACATATCGACATGTTCCTTGAATGAATCAAGTGAAGATTGAAGATTTGTATGTGCTTGTTGATGAATAGTTTGGACGTTTTCAACAAAGTCAATGGCCTGATCGTGCATACGAACTTGATCCAGTAGTTGAGCTAACTCAAGGAGATAATAGGAAATGATAATGTAAACCACTTTGAAAGGGAAAACAACCCACACTTTGATTGGAAACATATTTATGAGCAAACTTGGCAATGCATAACTTTGAGTCTCAAGATTTTAGATTGTCACCCATCAAACTACGGAAGAATGTTTCCCAAATCTTGATTGATGACTTCTATTTATCAATCCATTTAAGGATGATAGGATGTATTTATGTCAATTCTAGTGTGAAGTATTTTTCATACATAACGTCAAAATGACTAAGAAACGTGTGTATATGTCCGAGACAATGGAAGTAGACTATCTATGAAGAAGATAAACCTCTTGAAAGAATAACGATGCCACACGAATCACATCCATCATCTTCTTATATCAAATAAAATGCGTCATTTTATAAATTTATCCACCACAACAAAAAATTTGTCACTACCTTTCTCAGTTTTCGGAAGACCAATAACAAAATCCATACAAATATTCGTCTATGGTTCTGTTGGGATAGGTAATGGCAAATATAAATTGGCGTTAAAATCTCTCCCTTTAGCTTGTTGACCCATATGATAACATTACATAAATTACATAATGTCTTAGAGTTGGTCAGATGTAAAAATCTGTAACTAATTGTAGTGTCTGATCCCTGCCCACATGACTTTCATCATGAATTCCTTAATAATGCACACTTGGAGGCAACATTCACGAATACAAAGTTTTCCTTTAAACAAGAATCCATCATGAATATGAAGAGTAAATTCAGGTCGACAATTCCAAAGTGATATCATCTATGATCCGAGAGAGTTTGGAACAGAACAGTAAAGATCAGATAATGTGGAAAATCTCTGATTCAAAGTATGCATTCATGGAGACTAAGGCATGTCACCTACTCAATGCATCAGCTACTCTATTAAGTTTTTCAGCTTGGTGGCGTATTGTAAATGTGAATTGTTGTAAAAGTGCTACCTATGTAGCATGGCGAGAAGAAACTTTAGTCTGACTATTCAAGTGTTTACGAGTTTCATGATTAATAAACAGAATGAACTAATGATGAAACAAGTAATGACGCCAAAGTTTTATAACCTTGATAACAACATATAATTCAATATCGTAAGTACTATAATAGATTCGAGCATCAGAAAATTTCTTGCTATAATACGCAAATGAACTATCTTGTTGGCTTAAGACATTGCCAATTTCGAACTTTGAAGCATTGCTGTGAAGCTCAAAACATTGTGTAATATCAGGGTGTACAAGAATTAGGGCTATTGTAAGCTTAACTTTGATATCCAAAATACCATTGAAGCTTCCTCTGTCCAGAAAAACTTGTCTTCTTTCAATTATTCACTAATGTGAGCTATAATGGTACTAAAGCGAGGCACAAAACATCGCTAAAACGAAGCAAAACCAAGAAATTCTTCATTTTTGTCAACATATGCGGTACATGTCAAGACTGAATGAATTCCACCTTGCTTTTATCCACCGATAAATCATCTATGGAAACAACATATCCTAAGAAAATGACATGATCGGAATCAAACTCACAATTTTATTTTGTCATAAAGAACTTATCTTGCCGTGAAATGTTCAAATCACTTCATAGCTGCATGGAATTATTCTTCTGCAATGGTGACTGTATGGCGACTGTACCTCAATGGTGTTCTTTACTAGCGACATAGATGAGGAGTTTTGCGTCGGTAAGAGGATGATCTTACGATTCTCAAAAACAAAGCTATAAGTATTTTTGCAACTGTTGTGAGAAGTATTCCGATCATACTACCATGGACGACAAATAATCAAGTAACTCATGTCATTGGGGTGACATCACAATATATGGTGTCTTTGTAAAATATGCCAATACAAAAAAACCAAAGTTCGATGAGTAATTTCAACCTCATGTCTTTTTGAGATCCATACAAGAGTATAAGGAGCTGGATGATCTTCCATTTTCAAACCAAGTTTTTTTACTGCCAGTTATGATAAAATATTGTGACAACTATCCAAATCAATGACCATATTGCATAACTTTCCTTTGATTGTAAATGTGAACAAAAAAATATTTGTGCGCAAGTATGGATCTTCATAACCCACCAGAGTCAAACAGATACAACAGAGCATTAACGAAGGTGATATGAGGCGACTTTGGCTCATTCTAACCATTGTTTTCGAGTCTTTATCGAGTCATTTCAGGTCACTAAGATGCTATAAACGAAGATTTGAGGAATTGGAGCCTCTGAAGTAAGTCAAAATGGAGTAAAAGGGAATCAAAATGAAGGAAACGAGCCTAAGTTTCACGTGGATCAGTCACTTCAGGCGCAGTTCACTCGATGGAGCACCCGCTCCAGCCTGACGAGAGAAAAAAGGAAATTCCATTTTACCTAATTTCAACCAAGGGAAAACTAATACGGGGTCAGTCGACTTTTAGAATATTACCATCGATCAGTTTCTGAGTTTTAGAGAGTTTTTACATAGATTTTCTAGAGAGATTTACATCTTGAGAGATTTGGGGTGAAGAAATATTTGCAATACTTTGAGAAGAATTCGGAGGCCCATTTTGTCTATTTTCTATTTTATTCATGGATTTCTCTTCATATCTTGTTGTGATTTTCTTCTCTATATATAAGTAGTTCTCTAGTTAGGTTAAGGGTTTTAAGAAAATTCATGAATCACTGAACCATCTGTTAGAATAGGGATCTATTTTCTATTTTTTCATCTATTGTTGATTTTAATGTTGAAACATGATTAGCTACCTAGTTTCTGATATTAGGTTGTTTAATGCACCAAAAGTGTTTGTTTAAATGTCTGAAAGAACATAGATGAACAAAACGTCCTTAGCCAATGAAAGTTGAAGTTAAGGCGTTTTATGAACATATCAAACCTGGTTTTAATGCATGTTTAGTTTCTTGAATTCAAACGACAGTTTAGAATCTTAGGTTATTAGACATAGTAATTGATACTACGACATTAGGTTGGTTATAAATCAGTGTTTTGAGTTCTACAATACAATTAATGATTTCCTAGCTCGATTATCTAGTTCACAATCTCTAAGTTTCTGCGAACTTGCCCTTGACCTAACACTTTGCTTATACAATGAATTTTCCTGTACATTTGCAATCTTGCTTAGCTTTAGAAAACAAACAAGCCAAACTTTCGTCTTAGCTATATTTTACTCTCGCAGATTTGTAGTGTAACCTTGGTCTTCTTTGGTTCAAAATATATATACTACTTTGATTTGTAGTGGTATTTTAAGTATACACAAAAAGCCATATTAGTAGGGACGCTACTATAACAAGTAGTGAGAGCTTCTTCACACCACTATGTTTAATCGTCTTTCATTGAACCGTCTCGGATTGGTGTCCTCCATAACCAAACCTCTTTTTTGTTGTTTTTGAAAAATCGTTTGATGATCCCCTAGTTACCACAATTATAACACCAAAGTATATTAGGAGGAGTGGAACGACGTAAAGTTATTTCCTTGGATGTGGTGTTGCTTTGAACTCGTTGTGGTGGTTTGATAGAAGTCTTGATGAATCGGATTCTCGGGTTCTGTAGTACAACTTCTCAAGTTGCTTGAAGAATTCCACAACAACCCTGTTTTTTCTAATTTTCAATAGCAACAACATGCCTCTGAGCTTCAGTCATTGTTGTAGGATCAAATTGAGTTAATCAATTTTGTAATTGTGGATGCAAACCATTTATAAAATGTGATATCAATTGAATTGGGGTATTACGTAGTTTGTTCCTTATTAACAGCAACTAGAATTTTTCAGCATAATCATCAATTGAGTGTGTCCCCTGTTTGATATTATGCAGTCTTGAAAACATGGTACGATCATGATTTAGTTGCAGAAGCTATTTTTGGAGATGCTTTTTTAAGCATTTTCCATGTTGTGATTCACTGTTTTCCGAAGAAATCATCACTTTAAGTTGTAACCACCAAAACATATTTCGTTCTCAAAATCGTGTAGCAACAAGCAAAACCTGTCGGTCCGGCATAACCTGTTTAAACTCGAGAATTTCTTCTACTGTGATAATCCAATCGATTATATAATCACCACACACACACTTCTTTCAAATTTTAGTATCTCCATTCTGAGACCTGTTTTTTATCGCTGATCATTAATATGGTTGTTGTGAAGAGGAAGCTGATGATATCCGACCATCACGTGATTATAAGCATTCACATCTTTATGCATTGTCTTCTAGATTTGCCATTTGATTATGATTGTTGAGAGCAGCAACGAGAGTTTGTTGATTATGTACCAATCTGTCTCCTAACGTTTAAAAAAACTGCTGCACCGATGCTTGCTTGAAAGGCTTCTTGCATCGCCACCATAGATTGTCGAAATTTGGTATAGTCATTAACAAAATCATTTTTGTCAACTGGTTGATTTTTCTTCACAATCCATAAACTTGGAAGAAAACTCACAAAGAATCACCTTCTCATCCTTTGATCCCCAACAAAAATATAATAAAACCAAATAAAATCTCGAGAAATTTTCCAAAATATATTGAAAAAATTGATCTTTAGCTCCTTTACACTTACTTCATTCAATCTTTGTCCCTTACTCTTTTAAATATTTGAAAATTCTATTATATCCTTAATATAATTAACTAAATTGA
Organism: Iljinskaea planisiliqua; assembly: GCA_900108845.1. NCBI lineage: Eukaryota > Viridiplantae > Streptophyta > Magnoliopsida > Brassicales > Brassicaceae > Iljinskaea > Iljinskaea planisiliqua. Next base: position 877,096 of record FNXX01000008.1, read on the forward strand.
AGAAAATGGAATAATTAGTTAATAATGTTTTTAACTGAAAAATATTTTTATCAAAAAAGAGAAACATTTTTATTAAAAAAAATAGAAGATGACGACTTTTTTTGCTAGAGGAACGAAACATTTGAAAATGTTTAGTCAATATTTAGTAACAATATTTCCTATATATATTTTTTTATATTTTTGCATAATATATATTCTGCAACACCTATAAAAGGAAAAAGTGATCGAAATTCAATTATTTGAATGATAAATTATAGTAACCACGGTAAAATATGTATATTAAACACGATAGGGTACATAACAAATTTTTGAAAACGTATTCTACTAAATCTTATTGAACTGTAGAATATAAACTAAAAAGTAGAACAGACATTTTACGGTTGCCTGTTGGTATAAAGATAATGGGTCCGATTGGTAACTAGCTGTTAGCGGAAGTTGTAAGCGGTTAGCGGAAGCTGTAAGCTGTTAGTGAATTGTAAAAACTGTAAGAAAAAGTTGTTAGTGAGCAATTTTACTGTTTAAAAGTTTTGGTGATTAGTAACACTTAAAAAAAAATTTTAATTGTTTAAGAGGCTACCAATCAAACCCAATATTTTACTATCGGTAGAATTTACAGAAATAAGTAAATAATATATCATACTAGACATAATTTTTAGAGTTGGTAAAATATATATATTTTTTTACTATAAATTTTCACAAAAAATGTTCATATATTTTTGTAAGTGTTTTTTTCATTATTTTGAATTTTTCTAATTTTATATAATAAAAATATTAATTTAAAACTTATTAAATATATTTAAAAGATAATATAGTCAAATTTTGATAAAAATTTAAAACGGCAAAGATAGAAAATAAATCAAATTTTTAAATTTTTTTCCAAAATTTGCTTAAAATCTCTATTCATGCATTATTTTATGGGTGAATTTGTGGAATAATCATATTTTACAAAAATATAAGAAAGTAACAAAATTTGTTAGAGAGAGATATGAAGAAATAGAGAGAAAAAAATGTTAGTTTATGAATTACGATTTTTTTTTGTTATTCTTTATAATATCTCTTATTTTATTGTGTATATTCAGTTTTTACTTTTATATATTTTCCGCTTTTAGTATGCGTGTTTTCACAAAAATGTTCATCTGAGTATGAATCAGTTACGTTTTTCTATAAATGATAGGATAACTGGTCAGATGACCATAAAAATATAAAATGAAAATTTTGTAACTAGCAGAAGATATGAAAATTTTCAGAAATACTTCTTAATATCGCATGTTTGCAAAACTTACCAAGATGTTTAGGTCTTGTACGGATTTGACAATGATCACATAAAGCTAGCAACTTCATTCTTTGTAATAGAATTCTATGAAAAAATAGAATTCTGTGTAAGTGTCTTAGTTTATATTATTTACAACTTACAACACAGAATTCGTTATCTATACATAACTTCCATGTATACACTAACATCATTACTTCAATAATAACTCTTGCGGATTAAAAATTATTTGTGTAGTTAAATAAAATTATACTGTATATAGAATTGATTAATCGATCTAAACTCTTCTACAACATTTGCACACCAAAAAAGAAAAAAGAAAAAAACTCTTCTACAACCTTTTTCATTTCATAAAGTTATTCCACAAAAAAAAAACAAATTATTTTGTTTTATCAGTAAATACAAACTCTGTAAAAAAAGTAATTGCTTACTTTAATTCCAATTGTGATCAAAAGTAAAAGAAACATGGACGAGTACTCGTGTGAGAAGTTACTATCGAGCAATCAAGTAATTGCTTACTTTAATTCCAATTGTTTTTGTGACAAATGACAATAAAACACACACAAGTATATGTGTATATATAGATACGTGTGTGCATGAGCCTCCTCTATATGAGTGATCAATTTTATTGAAGTTCAGCTACAAAATCTTCTCAATCGATTCTCTCTCTCTGATCTTTCTCTCTCTTTCTCCGATCTCTCTCTCTCTCTCTCTTTCTCTCTTTCTCTCTGATGAAGGGAACACTAAGATACTTAGCAGGAATTGCAGGGCCAAATGGGTTTGGTTCAAGATCTACAGCTGAACAAGTTACACAACATTGCTTTTTCCCTTACTCACATCTCACTGCCATAATCACTGGTTTGTCTCCTTTGCACTTTGAAATGCATAATATATTTTAGGATGCTTAATATCTTGAATATATTTTCGTGGAGTAGCATCTTGTGCATCCCTTCCTTACGAAAGAGAGGTTTCAAGGTCCTCTATAAAGACCAAAGAACCGAATTTTGTTGCAAGACCGAAGCAAATCATAATTATTCACACAAAATTCCATGTACTCACCTCCAAGTCCAATAATGAACTTCTCAAATATAGTTTACCATCGTAACCTTCTCGTAATTACAATTAATATTTCGTTTATCGTCTGTGAAATATTATGTTATTTATCAAAAAAACATTTTGTTATTTATTTTCTTAATCAGTCATTCGTTTAATTTATTTTCCAATAAAAGAAACTTTTCAGACAAAAACACAATCTGTATAATATTATTCTATAAATATGTGTTTTATGTATGCCGGCGACAAAATATGGATTTTGTCTCCATTGAAATTTGTGAAACATATTAGGTATGGTTGGTTACAGCATATTTCCATAGACAATTGATTTGCCTTTTTGACTTTAATCTTTCAAACATGTCTCATCGTTGCAAAACATTACTTTATTCAATTTTCTTTAGCGATCAGCCTGCCCAAAACGTACTTTATGCCATCTTTATGTTCCCTAATTTGTCGGCTGAAACTTTATACGATAAGAGTCAATGAATAAGTTTTTAAAGTGGTGTCTCTTTACTCTTTATTTTTGTTGCAAAAAACAAACAAGAAGGCTGCTTTTCGAGACATGATTTGTAGATAACTAATTCCACTACTAACTTCCTGATAATTAATCCGGTTTAAGAAAGACGATTCTGTTATACCGAATCTAATTTGAGTATGGTATACTCTATTTTCTTAAAATGAAACAAGACTCTAACTGAAAATGAAATGCTTCATGTAATTATTTTCCTTATATGATTCATTCACTTCACTATCTCACAGGAGGAACGTCTGGGATCGGTGCGGAAACGGCGAGAGCGTTAGCAAAAAGAGGGGTGAGAGTAGTGATGGCAGTAAGAGATATGAAGAAAGCAGAAATGGTGAAGGAGAGAATAATGAGAGAGAACCCAGAAGCTGATATCAAATTATTGGAGATTGATCTCAGCTCTCTCTCTTCCGTTGCCAGATTCTGCTCTCAGTTTCTTTCACAAGATCTTCCCCTCAACATTCTCATGTACGTAAGATTCACTCAACCACCTATAACCTACCTCATGCATCCATGCACATATTGCACTAGTAAAGCTACATAAGTTGTGTCGTACCGTCATTTTCTATTCCCGTGCACGCTCATATACTCAATGAGACTTTACTTAATATCTAACTTTTATAAGAAATAAAAATATAATTTTGTTTTTGTTTTTGCAGAAACAATGCAGGCGTTTTCTCTCCAAATCTTGAATTCTCTGAGGAAAAGATTGAACTAACATTTGCTACAAATTTTTTGGGTAATATTCTGGAATCACTAGACACATGGCTTTATTGAGTGAAGTAGAATTAATGATGGGAAGTATAACTTTTTCAGGACATTACTTATTAACAGAGATGCTGATAGAGAAAATGATAGATACGGCAAAGAAGAGTGGAATCGAAGGACGAATCATTAACCTTTCTTCTGTGATTCATAGTTGGGTTAAACCTGATTGTTTCTCCTTCCCTAAATTACTCCATCCCACTAAGTAATTGACATTCCTTTTCTATTTGTTTTTATAATTAAAGCTACTGTTTATAGGAAACTATTCATATGATCAGGTTTTTGTTTGGTATATTAATTTGTGTTGCGTAACCAAAGGTATAACGGGACAAAGGCATATGCTCAGTCAAAGCTGGCCACAATTTTACATGCCAAAGCGTTGAGCAGACAATTAAAGGTGAATTTAAAAATTACTTATTACATCTATCGTTTATTGTTTTTTATTTTACTTTCTGCGAACATAATAATTGGAAAAATTCACAACTATATGTGCTTACAGGAAAGAAATGCAAACGTCACGATAAATGCAGTCCATCCAGGGATTGTCAAAACAGGAATTATCAGAGCACACAAGGGTCTTTTGACAGGTGAAATTTTTTTTTTTTCAATATATATAATAGAGTAATAGGAATTTAATAAGTAAGGACAAATAAAAGAAACTAAATCATGATGTGGTTTGATGCAGATTCTCTGTTTTTGATAGCTTCGAAGCTGCTAAAATCTATAAGCCAGGTAGGTGTATATATATATTCGTTATTTTTGTCTAAACAGTACAATCATTGGCCCAACAAGTTCATAGTCTTTTTTCTGCCACTGCATTTATTCATTCTTTTTTTTTCTTTTTTTTTTTTTGCATCCCAAATTTAAGTTTTGTCGTCATTATCAACATTCATGCATAGACTCGTATATAAATACATGACTCTACAAATCAAATCATGTCTCGCATGTACAATATAAGAACTAACCCATTTAACATACGTATACATATTAACAATTTTATAATATGTTAACTCTCTCGTGTTCTTTTTGTTATGAGGTTAGGGCGCAGCCACAACATGTTATGTCGCATTGAGTAACGAAACCATAGGGTTTAGTGGAAAGTATTTTGCAGACTGCAATGAGACAAATTGCTCAGATTTGGCGAATGATGAGTCTTTGGCTCTCAAGCTCTGCACCAACAGTCATACCTTAATCCATGATTATTTGCATCAATCTCAAATACATTCCCGTCCTAGTTTGTGTCTTCTGTAAATCTTCTTAATAAAATCCATTTTCTGCCAAAATAAAATCCATTTTCTGCCAAAAGAAAATCCACCAATTTATTCATGTAAAGCATTGTATCAATAAACAAGAATGGTCTCATCATGTGCGTTTACATTTAGAGACCTCAGCATTTTCCTCAGGGATCTTATCAAGTCTATTGACTTCATACTAAACACTTATTCTCATTTCTTCTTATGTAAAAGTTCTTGTAAAGGATGTGTCCCTCTTCTAATTTATTAACATTTATATTGTTACATCCGATATTTTGATTTTATCTAATAAAAAGCAAACAATCCTAAAACATAGGACTAACAATAATAGAAAATATCTTCAATAGTATCGAATCAAAACTCCTTAAACTGGAACATGAAAATAAAATGTCAAATTTGAAACAATGCTATATTAAACTCAATACGGTTTAATACTTTAGTGAGAATGTCGACAAACTACTCAAGTGTATGAAAATAAGTTAGCTTCACGCGCCCAGTTTAAAGAGCATCACCAACGATATGACACAATCAATCTCAGTTTGCTTTGTACATACGTTTGTGAAACACATAATTAACAGCAATGTGCAAAATAAATTGACTACAAGATTCCGGTATGTTCAAAGAAGGACGGATTGGATTTTTCATTTTATAGTTAGTTTTCTTTTAATAATATGTATTTGTAAATTTGAAAGTTGAAATTATATTAATATTTTTTATTTTTGTACAAATATATATAATGTTAATAAATTTAAGAGCAGATGATATTTTAATTAATTTATATTTTTATTTTATATGAAAAATGTATGTGTGAATATTAATTTGAGATGTGCTTATAGTTTTTTTAAAGTACATGATGGTACTATATAATTATTATATTTGTTTACTAATTGTTTGTGTTTTAATATTTTATAATTCAATTTACAATTTTATATAATTATAATTACATATTTATGAAAATTAAAATATGATAATCTATCTATTAAACTTATTTTGTATTAATTATTTTTAATATTTTATAATTAAAACAATTTAATTAGTCTTTTTATCCTATTTTTCAATTGTTTAAATATTTTACATATTTTGATGGAACAACTGTAAAAATCTATAACTGTAAAAATATCAACTCGTTTCACTATATGATTAAATAATATATATATAAACATACTGAAAAATTTCATGATGGAATGGTAAAACTTTTCTTTATTCGAAATAACCAAGATCGCATAGATGAATATTTATGGGAATCTTCTTCCCTGCCATAAACTATTGATCTAGGAATGAGTATCACAATTAGCAAAAGATTTTTCTAGAGAAGATAAGTACAAGATTTTTCTAGAAAAGATAAGTGTCCAAAATTCCAGCTTCGATTTTCAACATCCAATATTCCAAATTCTGTTTTATGAAATGTTGATTTTCAAACACAAATACCAAAACTTGTTTACTGAGAAGAAAATAGTTTATCACAAAATGAATTTATAACAAATCTGAGCCAACAAGTCCAACATTTTCAGCTATTATAGATTATATGATAAATGAGTTAAATATTTTTAAAAAAGAATTATATATTAATAAAAATTTACTAAGAGATGATTTCTACTCCAAAAATAATAGCAAAAATAGAATTGTTTTTCCAAAATTTTTTAGCAAATAGCAATTATATTCAAGATGAATTTTATAATTGTCTTCAAAAATATAAAATACAATATATTTTCCATTTTCTTAAACAGCAAATCCTATTAAAAGTCGCAATAAAACCCCTGAATAGCAAACACTTGCTAATGGTAAAATCATTGGCTCTAGTTATCTTCCTCTCCAGGGAATAAAACTTGATTTGTTTTCTGTTTTTTTTTGTCAAACCATACTTCATTAAATTAAAGTCTCAAACTCCATAAAAGGAGGAAATGTTACAAAATAGAAAGGGAGAACTAACCAAATGGTATGCTAACATAAACAAAAGCTGAAATTACAATGCATAAAAAGAGCACATAAAGGATCAAATAGCGAGTAAGATCCGATGAAACTCAATTGACCAACTCTATGAAAGAAGACGAATGAGTTCTTGACAGTCTGAAATGCAGACAAGCTTGGAGACGCCCATACTAATGGCTACAACATTTGCAACCAAAAGAGCTAGACACTCTACAATTGTGGCAGGAAGGTCATAAGGCCGGAAAATCTTGAACATCCGAATATAAATCCATAAATGATTTAAGGAGACGGAAATCTTCAATTAACACCAAATTCTTTGTAAAACTAACACTCAAAACAAGTGAAAGAAGTGGGAAGAGGATAAGTTTCATTAAGGAGTAAATGAGGCTACAAAAGCCGAAAGGAAACCGAGTCTCTATATAGGAGCAGCTAGCATTACTTTCCTTTTCAATCTGGCCCAAGTGGGGAGAAATCAATATGAATCCAACCACCATCAGAGAAAATATAGATCTACTGTAGACAACAACAAGTAAAACCTCAAGCTGAGGTAAGGGGACCTCATACTGAGGTAGAGAGGGGCTACACAAAAGCCTAACAGCCTCATAAAGGGGCAATTGAAGTGAATAAGCCATAAGAACAAGTGAAAAAATCCTAATCCAGGACAAAATCCAGTGAAATACAAGATATTCCAGAGGGTCACAGAGACCAAACCTGTCTGTAGGGAACTTATGCGTAAGGAGGGAGGCAAAGACATCAATCAGAATACTATCATGGTCGGAAAGATTAGTGAAAAATCATGGGAAACACTATCCTGTTCAACCGGGATCAAAGCAGAGACGGTTTCACAGAGTACATCACGGTAGTCCTCCAAAGAGGGTAGATAAGTCAGAGACGGAGGTGCAGGTACAGGGGAGGAAGGCGGTCACCAGGGATCCGGCGGATCCGTTGGTTTTGGCGGAGAGGTCAGTTGCAGCAGAGGCGATTCACCCGAAGAGGTGAAGATGACTAGGAACGAGCTACCGAATCTGACGAGAAAGACAGGATCGAGAACTCCGTCCTCAAGAGCACAATAGATCCCATCTGAAGATTCGCCAGAAAGAGAGGGCCGAGGAAAGGAAGAGAGTGAATTGCAGCCTTCGAAATCTGCAGCCTTCGAGAGTTCACAGATTCTGCACCGGAGGGTACAACGGTTCTTCGAGTGACTCCAAATGGAACCCCACAAATGAGAAGCATAACCTCTCAGATGGATAGTCCGGCAGCAGAGAAGTGTTGTTGCGTGTCCATGGGATGGTGGAGATGAAGCATGGACGGCACCCTTGATTCTCGTGCCCGAGAGAAAACGTATCTAGGGAAAAATCTTTTAAATAAGAGTCTTGTCAAAGCTTGATTGATTAGGCACGTCAATTGAAGCAATGCCTTTTAAACGACCATATGAATATGATAAGACTAGCTAATGTCAAAAATATCATCACCCAAAATAATTTTTTCAAACACAAATCTTGATACGATAAGCAAACAACTTGAAAGAATTGAAAAAAATCAATTCTAAGTCAATCCACTATTCCAAAAGAGTCCTTGCATAAAAGAAAACTAAAAATCTCATATTCAAGTTTTTTCAAATTTCCAATTCCATTATCAAAACTTATTAGAATTCATTTTTGCCCTCTAAAGTCAGTTAAACAGAGTTGAAATAGGAGAAATAGCTGTAACGACCCAAAACAAGACCCAATTTAAATTCAGCAGAAAACCCTTTAAATAGCCTCCTCTCCCATTTTATTTTTCTTCAAACACTTCATCAAGCGAATCTCTGCCAAAATCAATATGTCAGAGAGTATTAAAGGTGATTTCTCATAGCCACCGCATAGATATATCAGTCAGTCATCGAATCTGAGGTAAAGGTAATTTCATAAACCAGTTTGCGATAGTTTTCCGCTACATCCGGACAGTAAAACCTTGATAACTTTCTAACCGTGTTTAATCTCGCAAATCCAAGACCACCATCAGATTCAGGACGTCAAGAGACGAATCCGTAGCTACAAATATCTCCCCAAACCGCTGCCGGACGCGCCCGCAATCGCCGTCAGAAGTCTCGCGTGTATCGTCCACGCGCCACCGTTGACCGCCGCTGCCGAGTTGACTCAGTGACTCACTGGGCTAACCCGGTTGGGTTATCGGGTCGGGCCGGGTCGATTCAGGTTGGTCCGGTTAGGGTCCGGTTAGACTGGTTTGACCATTGACCGTTGACTTTGACCAGCTGACATGTTATCCGTTTTTCGTCGTTCGAAGACCGTTCTCACTTGATTTTACGTGTTGGTTTCAGATTTAGCATCTGTTTTAACATTCAAAGTTCAGAAGCCACAGTTAACCTCCATTTTGCTAAGGTGAGGGATTTTCGCAGAATTTCGTACTTTCGTCTAGGACGCTGTATATGGAATTTAGCACTAAATGTGACCTGGTTTCTCTGATCGAGTCTAGGTTGTTTTGATTGTTAAATTGGAGATAGAAATATAGAGGATTCAACCCATTGATTGTGCATGTTAAATAAATAATTATTGTTTGTTATATATATATATATATATATATATATTATATAATTAGTCGAGCATGTTAGAGGTTAGAGATTGCAGGGGTACAAAGACAGACTTCTATATTATCTACGCCTTGTGTGAGAGGGGGTGTGGGCAGCCTAGTCGATATGCTGTCTGGTGCCTAAAGATCGATAAATCGTCAAATCTGGTTGTGCCAATGGACACTTATTCCATGCTGACCCTCTGGTGAGAGGGTTCTGACGGTCAATGGATCCGTCAGTAGGGCTATTTGGTTGTTTTTTGGGTGCTTTAGGTGCCGTGATTGCTCATATTTAGTCTGTTTTCCGTGTTTGGAGTGCTATGACCATATTGCGTTTTCTGTGATTAGCATCACTTACCTCACTGTGTGACTCCCCTGTTACTCACCCCTCTTTCTTCCCTTTTCAGGTGAAACGGACGAGTAGATTTACGCTATGACGGTTCAGGTGCTACTTTTGAGATTTTAAGATTTTCAATATTTTATTTTAAACATTATTTTATGAATTTATTCAAGTTATTTTTATTATTCGATTTATTGGATTTATTGATATATTTAAAAAAATAAAGTGGAGATTTATTAAATGGATTTGTATGAGTTAGAAGTTAGAGTTAGTGGCACGCCGTTCTCAGGTGAGGATGAGACGGGTGTTACAATATCATCCCACATAATTCTCACATCCCTGATACTCCTACTTCTAAAAGCCAAGTAAATACCCAAGTGCAAGATTCAGATATTAATGAATACTCCGAACATTTCCAAAATTCTGTCCCAAAAATAAACCGCCTTTAGTGGAAAAACTATCAAGAACGCCAATTAATCTATGAACCTGATTTAGGACAAATCCAACCAATAAAGAAATATAGGTTTAATTCCTCATCAGTTTATAACTTGAATATTGATGGTATTTCTGAATATAATATCCTAAGTTTCCTCCAAAAAATGACGACGGCCACAAATGCCTATAAAACCCAAATAGGAAATGAGGATAAGACCATAGTTGAGTTTTTTATAGTGGTTTTTTCAGACAACTTAAAGAATGGTGGGACAACTACCTAACCAATCAGCAACGCATCGAAATTCTAGATGCCGTCAAAATGGATGAGGATAGTATACCAATTTTAGATCATTTTTGAAATCGCCAACAAAATTCTGTTTCTACATTAGTCATAGCTATAATGTTACATTTTATACGAGACCCCTCAGTTCTTAGAGACAAAAATGTGGAACTCCTTTCAAATCTCAAATTTAAAAAGCTAAGTGATTTTTCATGGTACAAAAACACTTTTCTTACTAGAGTCCTAGTCCATCAAGATTCTAACTAGCCTTTTTGGAAAGAAAAATTCATAGCAAACCTTCCTACCCACCTAGGAGCCAAAGTTAGAAACAAAATTAGAGATTCTATGGGAACTCAAATAATAGATTATGATGATTTCACAAATAGAGAGTTGGTCAGTATTGTCCTACAAGAAGGACTTAAGATCTGTCAAGATCTGAAACTCTATAAACATCTTAAATGGAAACTCAAAAGAACAAAAGTTGAATTATGATCCTTTTGTAAGCAATTCGAAATAGACCCAAACAAATGTAACAAATCTTGCGTATGAGATTGTAGTAAAACCTACTACTCTAAAATTAAGCGTAGAAAATACTCTAGAAACTATTCATTCTCAAAATCTCGCGGCAAAAATTTGTGACAAAAACCTCGCAATAAATTCCCTTCAAGAGAAACACCAGCAAAAAAACATTTCTATAAAAATCTTTCTTGCTTCAAATGTAATAAGAAAGACCACACTTCAAAATTCTATTGTTTTAACCACAAAATCCAAGAACTCGACCTTAGAGAAGAACTTTCAAGTAAAATATCAAATATATTGTTAGAACATTATTCATCATATGATAATTCTGATTCATCAACGACTTCTGAAAAGGCTACACATGTTGTTGAACTAAATAGTTCATCATCTAATTCAGAATGAGATGAAAAGAATATCCACATCCTTACTAAAGAACAGGAACTCCAGATTGAAATCCTAAATTCAATCTCAGATCCAAGCGGAAAACAAAACTTTCTAGAAACAATTCTTTCCTTCTTAAATGGAAAAGAATTAAAAAAAATACAGAAAATACTCCAAAACCTGATGGCCCAGCATCTTCCAAGTCCTCATATAATCTAACCACTATTCTCAACAAAGAAAGATAGATAGTTCCAAAACCACGATACAGGATCTTTGATATCAAAGAGGTAAAATATGATCTCAAAATCCTCAAAGAGAAACAAAAATGTGATTCCAAGTATTTTTTAATCAATTATATCTTCCATCAAAAGAGAACACGATTCTAGTTCCATTGAACAAAAAAATGATTGCTTAGATAATTAGAAGAAAACCTTAATCTAAAAGAGCAAATACAATCCCTAGATATGACTCCTAGTGATCTTCTATTTGTCATAATAAAAATTCTTCTAGAAAATATAAGATAAAAGTCACAATCGTTTTCTCTAAAAAATACAAAATTTACATGATTGTGTTATTCTTCACGGGTGCTGATCTTAATTTCATTAAATCTGGGCTTGTCCCAAAATGTTTTCATTTTGAAACTCGAGAAAAGTTATCTGATGTTAACAACTCTAAACTTCGTATATAACTTCTAAGGCAGAAGCTTCCATTTTAGAAGAAAATATTCTTATCAAAACTACATGTTTCCTCACAAATGATATATACCAAAACGTTATCTTAGGTACTCCTTTTATTAATTTTATCACACCATACAAAGTTATGGATGACTCAATTTCTTTTAAAAACAAAAATTTAAATTATCTTTCACCTTTTATTAATTTAATCACACCATACAAAGTCATGGATGACTCGATTTCTTTTATTTTTATTTTTTTTAAATTATCTTTCAAGTTTCTTGAAACTCCAAAGAAGTGAAGTATGAAGTTAATAAAAACTTGTTCAATACAAGAAAAGTTTTAAAATTCTTTAATACATAGTAAAACCTTCCATCTAGAAAATTTAAAATCAGAAGTTTTACTTCAAAAAACAATAGATGATTTAGATTCCAAAGAAATAAAAGAGAAATTTTTTACTATTAACAAATTATTTGAATTTTTTTTTTTTTTTTGGATTTACCAACTGCTTTTTGGAATCGAAAAAAAAAAAAAGTTGTTGATTTACTGATGGGAATCAGGACGCGGACAACACTTTCGGACCAAACATGGAAGCAATGGATTCGCGGATGGAGGTTGGCCAGAGCAGTACGGAAAACAAAAACCGTGGTACGGAAACTATCGACCGTGGTACGGGAACTCACGACCGTGTCGTCTACCGTATTGACCCAAAACGACCCGGGACTGAGCTGAGGAAAGATCAACGACCGAACGACCGAATTCTTCGACCCAGACTTCAAAACTCACACCCAAGTGACCAAGAAAATGAGAACAGTCGAGCCAGAATGGCTTTGGTACGGGGAAAATCGGAAGAAGGACGAGAGGCCCCCTTTCTCGGACGTGAAGAACAGCCGGACCAAGGGACGGACATACTACGAGGTCCATTCACCAAGACCAAGCTCAAGGGACTTCAGATTCAAGTTGAAGCCATGATTCAAGGCCGTGAACTTAGGCCGGAACAGTCAGGCCACCCAAACGGCTCGACCTGGTTGACCCTGATCCAAACTAGCGCGGCCGAGTAGCCGAAGGGTCACATTTGGAGTAGCCGAAGGGTCAATCCGACCTAGTCAACTCTTTAATTACTTGCGAGTTTCTAAGTCTAGTTTTCTGTATTTTCTCACCTAATCTCTTTGACTCAAAAACTCTATAAGTTTCAGACTCTTCGTATGGAATAAGAACCTTTGATCTTTTATCGAACTTTCGTTCTCGTGAGCAATCTGCTGCGAATCTCTCTGTTCTTTCGGACAGTCTAACTGTTGGTAAGGGTTACTTCCACAGTGAACCTCCCAAGGGCGTCGTGGTGAGTCACATCCACGGTCCAAAGGAGAGGGAATACTAGAGGCCTTCCGCGTCCTCTAACGGTCCCTTACAATCCATCGCAATCCGTAAGTGCTAGTAGCCTTCGGACCAAGAACTATCCAACGTAGTACCACCCGAAGTGCCAATCCTAGTTTCGACCTTCTATCAAGTGGTATCAGAGCCGCTTCTGGTTGGTACAACAATTCCATATTCTCATCTCCTCCAAATCTCTTTCGTTTAAAAAAAAAAAAAATCCTTTTCTGTCTATCTATCCTGCTAGCTGAGTTTATCCCCATCCAGTTTGATTCAAAAAAAAAAAAAAAAGTGAGTGAAATAGAACCAGGAGAAATCGGTTCTAGGGGATAGGCCAATCAGCTAGCCAAACGAAATCTTGCAATCTGTCTATCTTCTTCTTGGCTGGAACTACCCTCCGACTGGTTTGGACTGTCTGCTCAGAACCTTGAGAAACTAGGCTGCGAGAGACCCCGTGTGAGAACCAAACACCCGAGAGTAAACACCCTTGTTTACTAACTTGTTTGCTCAGTGCTACAGGTAAACCAGATGTCCAGAAGTGAGAGAGACCTGACCGAAGTTGGCCTGACCAACAAACAACTGACCCATCTCAATGAGCATTTTATTCAAGTTATGAATGCTGGGTTGGAAGTAATACACAAAAGGCTAGACAGAGTACAGGAGGATCAACAGGGCCGGCACGCTCACACTACAAGGAGAAACCGGACGAGAGGTCGAACACAACTCTCTGATGAGGAAGATGAAGAAGACAAACGGTTTGAAACTCGTTCCATTCAGCCGAGGAGAGGCCGGAGGGTGCGAGAGGAGGAAAACCCCTTTACTAGAAGAACGACCGATGATAATCTTGGGGGACTCCGGTTGGAGATTCCGTCATTCTTAGGCAAAAATGATCCCGATGCCTACCTTGAATGGGAAAGGAAGGTAGAGCTTACCTTCGATTGCCAAAATTTTTCAGAAATTAAGAAGGTAAGATTAGCCTCCTCTAAGTTTGGGAGCTACGCGATTAACTGGTATGACCAGGTAGTAGCTTTAAGAAGAAGGGCAGCAGAGCCTCCTGTAGCTACTTGGGATGAACTAACATTGCTAATGCGAAAACGTTTTGTTCCTAGTCACTATCACAGGGAACTACATCAGAAGCTGAGACGCTTGACTCAGGGAACCAGGAACGTGGAGGACTATTTCCAGGAAATGGAAACACTAATGCTGAAAGCTGATATTGAAGAAGATGATGAGGCGACCATGGCCAGGTTCCTGTCCGGCCTCAACCGCGAGATCATGGACCGGATGGAGCTACAAGAATTTGAAAGCGTGGAAGAAATGCTCCACAAGGCTATCCTCATTGAACAACAGGTCAAAAGGAGGGGATATTCAACACCAGCCTATCTTCCCCGCGAGACCTATCAGGCCGCGGCCTCCACCAAGCCTGTTCCGCAAGAAAAGGGTACAGTTTCGAACCAAAACCAAGTTTCCATGTTCAAAACTAACCCTTCCTCTCGGTTTGACAAAGGCAAAGCCGTGGACTCCACGAGCAGGGCTAGAGACATTCGCTGTTTTAAATGTTAGGGTTTGGGACATTACGCGAAAAAGTGTCCGAATCAGAGGGTGATGATTCTCCTTGAGAATGGCGAGGTCGAATCGGAAGAAGAGAAAGAGGACACCGGGCCAATATTTGATGAGGAAGAAGGGCCACTCGATCTCCCAGCCCAGGGCCAGCTTCTGGTCACTAGGCGCACCCTCAGCTTACAAACACGACCCGAAGATTCGGAACAAAGAGAAAACCTCTTCCACACACGATGTGTAGTGCAAGGAAAGGTATGTTCTCTAATTATAGACGGAGGAAGTTGCACTAATGTAGCAAGTGTTTCCCTTGTCAGGAAGCTCGGACTACTCACGCGACCACACCCTCGACCCTTCAAGTTGGAATGGCTGAACGAGGATGGGGAACTTCAGGTCAGGGAGCAGGTTACGATTCCTTTGACCATTGGAAGGTACACCGATGAAGTGGAATGCAACGTACTGCCTATGGACGCCAGTCACATACTTCTTGGGCGACCTTGGCAGTTCGACAAGAAAGCCATTCATGATGGCTTTGCCAACCGACACTCTTTTGACCATGACGAGAAGAAGATCACCTTGGTTCCTCTTACTCCCACCGAGGTGCACCAAGACCAACTTCAACTGCGAGTTAGCCGAGACCTAGACAAGAAAAGGAAGGCCCCGGTTAAGGAAACCAGTCTCCTGATCAAACCTAACCAGGTAAGAAAGTCCCATACTGCACAAAATCAATACATCTTGCTAGCCTATCAAGACAAAATAACGGCTACTGACCCTCCACCGGAGATTCCGAGTGAGCTGAAGCAATTACTGGACAGGTTTAGCGATGTATTTCCCGAAGAGAACCCCAGTGGACTACCACCCCTTCGAGGGATTGAGCATCAGATAGACTTAGTCCTGGGAGCATCATTGCCGAACCGACCGGCCTACAGGACTAACCCCGTAGAAACCAAAGAACTGCAAAGGCAGGTCGAGGAGCTCCTGGATAAGGGCTTCATACGGGAGAGTTTGAGCCCATGTGCCGTGCCAGTTTTGTTGGTCCCGAAGAAAGACGGCTCCTGGAGGATGTGTGTGGACTGCCGCGCCATCAATAACATTACAGTTAAGTATCGCCACCCCATCCCTAGGCTAGATGACATGCTAGATGAGTTGTATGGGTCTAGGATATTTTCTAAAATAGATTTTATGAGTGGGTATCATCAGATTAGAATGAAAGAGGGGGATGAGTGGAAGACGGCTTTTAAAACTAAGCATGAGCTTTATGAATGGCTAGTCATGCCATTTGGTTTAACTAATGCACCTAGTACCTTTATGCGACTGATGAACCATGTGCTTAAGTCATTTATTGGTGAATTCGTCGTGGTTTACTTTGATGACATTCTGATATATAGCCAAAGCCTCATTGATCATGTACAACATTTAGGCCAGGTTTTAGAGGTCCTTAGAAGGGAACGTCTTTTTGCTAACATGGCCAAATGTACTTTTGGAACGGATAACTTGGTCTTCTTAGGGTTTGTTGTAGGAGCAGAAGGCATCCGCGTGGATGAAGCCAAGGTCCAGGCCATTCGGGACTGGCCAACTCCCAAGACGGTGGGAGAAGTCAGGAGTTTCCATGGCCTAGCTGGGTTCTACAGGAGATTCGTACAGGACTTTAGCACCATCGCCGCACCCCTGACTGAGGTTATCAAAAAGGACGTTGGGTTTAAATGGGGTCCTGCACAGGAAGAAGCTTTCAAAACTCTAAAAGGGAAGTTAACTAACACTCCCTTACTAGTATTACCAGATTTCCTTAAGGCTTTCGAAATAGAATGTGACGCCTCAGGCACTGGAATTGGTGTCGTTCTTATGCAGGAAGGAAAGCCAGTTGTCTACTTTAGTGAGAAGCTGGGCGGAGCTACCCTCAACTACGCGACCTACGACAAGGAACTATACGCACTTGTGAGGGCTCTCCAGACGTGGCAACACTACCTCTGGCCGAAGGAGTTCATCATCCACACTGACCACGAGTCACTGAAGCATCTCAAGGGCCAGCAGAAACTTAGCAAGCGGCATGCCCGGTGGGTAGAGTTTATAGAAACCTTTCCGTATGTCATTAAATACAAGCAAGGTAAGGACAATGTCGTGGCCGACGCTCTGTCCCGCAGGTATACCCTTCTCTCTACACTTGGAACCAAACTTCTGGGTTTTGAGTTCATTAAAAACTTGTATGATACCGACCTGGACTTTAAAATACCTTATTTGGCCAGTGCTAGGCATGCGGTTGGTAAGTACCATCGAATGGAGGGATTTCTGTTCTATGATAACCGTCGCTGTGGGCCTAATTGCTCTTTGGGGGAATTGTTCTGTGGGGAAGCCCATGGAGGTGGACTGATGGGACATTTCGGGCCAGTCAAGACTTTCAAGGTCCTACAAGACCACTTTTATTGGCCGGCCCTGCGGAAGGACGTGGATCGCATATGCAGCAGATGTGTTACCTGCAAGGAAGCTAAGTCCAAAAACTCCACCCAAGGTCTGTACTCTCCCCTGCCAATACCTTCGCATCCCTGGACTGACTTGTCCATGGACTTCGTACTAGGATTGCCTAAGTCTAGGACCGGAAGGGACTCTATTTTCGTAGTGGTAGATAGGTTTTCTAAAATGGCACATTTCATACCTTGTTTGAAATCCAACGTTGCATCTCATGTAGCTGAGTTGTTCTTTAGGGAGATAGTTAGGCTGCATGGTATGCCTCGGAACATAGTCTCTGACCGTGATGCCAAATTCCTTAGCTATTTCTGGAAAACCCTGTGGGCTAAGCTAGGAACCAGGCTATTGTTTTCTACTACCTGCCATCCGCAGACTGATGGGCAGACTGAGGTAGTCAATAGGACCCTCTCGGCTATGCTTCGAACATTGGTTAGCAAAAACTTAGGAACTTGGGAAGAACATCTGCCCCATGTGGAATTTGCCTATAACCATTCGGTGCACTCAGCAACCAAATATTATCCTTTTCAAATCGTCTATGGTTTTAATCCACTGTCTCCTCTTGATCTTTTACCTCTGCCTATTAACGACCGTGAAAGTGTTGATGGTAGAAAGAAAGCAGAAATAGTCAAGAAGACTCATGAGCAGGTTAAAGCAAACATAGAAGCAAAAACCAAGCAGTACGAGAAGTATGCCAACCGAGGAAGAAGCAAGGTGGTCTTTCAACCAGGAGACCAAGTATGGATTCATCTTAGAAAGGAACGATTCCCTGAAGAAAGAAATTCGAAGCTTATGCCCCGGAAGGACGGGCCATTCACAGTCCTCAAGCGACTACATGACAATGCCTACCAGATAGACCTCCGAGGTAAGTATGACATATCTACAAGCTTTAACGTCTCTGACCTATCTCTTTTTTGTGGCAGATGATCCGGATTCGTGGACAAATCCTTTTCAAGAGGAGGGGAATGATGGAAATCATGACGCGGACAGCACTTTCGGACCAAACAAGGAAGCAATGGGTTCGCGGATGGATATTGGCCAGAGCAGTACGGGAAACAACGACCGTGGTACGGAAACTATCGACCGTGGTACGGGAACTCACGACCGTGTCGTCTACCGTATCGACCCAAAACGACCCGGGACTGAGCTGAGGAAAGATCAACGACCGAACGGCCGAATTCTTCGACCTAGACTTCAAAACTCACACCCAAGTGACCAAGAAAATGAGAACAGTCGAGCCAGAATGGCTTTGGTACGGGGAAAATCGGAAGAAGGACGAGAGGCCCCCTTTCTCGGACGTGAAGAACAGCCGGACCAAGGGACGGACATACTACGATGTCCATTCACCAAGACCAAGCTCAAGGGACTTCAGATTCAAGTTGAAGCCATGATTCAAGGCCGTGAACTTAGGCCGGAACAGTCAGGCCACCCAAACGGCTAGACCTGGTTGACCCTAATCCAAACTAGCGCGGCCGAGTAGCCGAAGGGTCACATTTGGAGTAGCCGAAGGGTCAATCTGACCTAGTCAACTCTTTAATTACTTGCGAGTTTCTAAGTCTAGTTTTATGTATTTTCTCACCTAATCTCTTTGATTCAAAACTCTATAAGTTTCAGACTCTTCGTATGGAATAAGAACCTTTGATCTTTTATCGAACTTTCGTTCTCGTGAGCAATCTGCTGCGAATCTCTCTGTTCTTTCGGACAGTCTAACTGTTGGTAAGGGTTACTTCCACAGTGAACCTCCCAAGGGCGTCATGGTGAGTCACATCCACGGTCCAAAGGAGAGGGAATACTAGAGGCCTTCTGCATCCTCTAACGGTCCCTTACAATCCATCGCAATCCGTAATAGCTAGTAGCCTTCGGACTAAGAACTATCCAACGTAGTACCACCCGAAGTGCCAATCCTAGTTTCGACCTTCTATCACTTACCTTACCATGAAAGTTTTGAAGAAAAAGAAATTCCAACAAAGGCTCGTCTAATTCAAATGAACTCAGAATTGGAGAAACAATGTAGAAAAGAAATTCATGATCTTCTAGATAAAAGATTAATTTCAAATTCAAGATCACTTTGGTCTTGTGCTGCTTTTTATGTAAATAAAAATTCTGAAATTGAAAGAGGGACTCCTAGGTTAGTAATTAATTACAAACCTTTAAACGCTACTTTAAAATAGATTAGGTATCCAATACAGAATAAGAAAAATTTGCGTCAAAAACTTTACTCAGCTCGCGTAGTTTCAAAGTTTGATTTAAAGTCGGGATTTTGACAGATTCAGATATCTGAAACTGATCATTATAAAACTGCACTTACAGTTCTTTTTGGACAGTACCAATAGAATGTAATGCCTTTTGGTTTTAAAAATGCATCCTCAGAATTTCAGAGAATCATGAACGACATATTTTCTGAATATTCAAAATTCTGCATTGTCTATATTAATAATATTTTCAAACTCTATTGATGAACATTTCAAAAATCTTAAAACCTTTCACTGTGTTGCAAGAAAAACTGGCCTTGTTGTTTCCTAAACAAAAATATATTTATTTCAAACTAAGATAAGATTTCTAGGTCATTACATATCGCAAGGTATGATAACTCCTATAGTAAGGATCTTTGGAGTTTGCAAATAATTTTTCAGATAAAATTTTGGATAAAACCCAATTACAAAGGTTACTTGCAAGTCTCAATTATGTGTTAAATTTCTATCCAAATATAAATAGAATAGTTAAACCATTGCATAGTTGTCTAAGAAAAAATCCAACTCCTTAGATTAAAGAGCATACTGCATTGGTTCAGAGAATTAAAAAAACAAGTCCTAGAAATCCCGAGCAGACCCAGATTTAGATAAATTCGTAGAAACCAACACTTCAGATTTAGGATATGGAGGTATTCTTAAGCAAAAGAGTTTTGATGGTCATAAAAATACAGTTCAACTTACGTCTTCCCATTGGAATGATACCCAAAAGAACTATTCTACAGTTAAAAAAGAATTTTAAGTATAGTATTATGCATTCAAAATTTTCAAAGTGATCTCTTGAATAAAAATTTTCTTTTATGAATTGATTGCAAAAGTGCTAAAGATGTTTTACAAAAAGACGTCAAACACCTTGCATGAAAACAGAGTTTCACGCAATGGCAAGCAATTTTGAGTATCTTTGGGTTTGAGATTGAATTTATTAAGGAGATACCAACTGTGTCCCAGATTTCTTGACACGAAAATTACTCCAAAACAGGTACAATGCTTCCGAAGAAGATTGATAAAGGCAAATGAATAACTTTGGATCCAATCTCAGAAACAACCGAACCTCTAAACACAATCCCTCATCTAAAAACAGAACCCTAGATTTCATTTACAAAAAGAGTGTCAAAAAGAAGTTACATCAAACACTCCAAAACCTCCTCAATCTCTGGAGTAGATTATGGATCAAATCTTGCAATTGCAAAAAACTTTTGAGCTAAGTTTTTCAACATGAGATGGGTAATTCTTACAGAAAACCTCTATTCTCAAGCTATTTCAAAATTTAATGAGGTCCCTTCAAAAATGGTTTTACGAGAAAACCAGACCTCTAAAGTTGTTTCAAAACCTTAAAATAATTCACAAATTGCTTTGAAGGAGATTTCGCAAAGCTCCTACGCAGAGGATTTTGAAAAATCTATTTACCAAATTATTATAAATACTGAAAAGGATGTCTTGTCAACAATGATCCATTTTCAGCAATCGAAAAAAAATATTTTTTTCTCAAACCACATGATACATATAAAACTGTGTTATTATTTCAAACGATGTTGAAATTAACAGAATCAGAGTCCTTCAAGCATTTTTATCTCAACAAAGACCACACTGATGCTGCATATTCCACTTTTAACATTCATAAAATCACTGCACTATGTGACTGGGAATATGATCTTAATGAAATTTTAAATTTCCGAGAAAACGTGAAAAACCTTCCTTGTTTCACTATCTCTATCAATTATTGAGATTATTGCCAAGCATGATACAATCTACAAACACATATACACTTGGTTGATCTTTTTTGACACAACTTGTGACCTATCCAAACCCCCTTATTGGTTCATACAATGGTGGAACTATTTTGGTTCTGTCACATAAATTTTTAAACCTAACATCCAGAAATCATTCCAAATCTTCATCAAAAAATTCCTTCTATCCGAAGAATAAAATATTTTCCCATTAGCCCTCTTCCATTCCACATTTCATATTCCTTGGATATTTTCTTGAACACTTGAATTTTCATCCGATAAAATTCCTATTATCCGAAGAAAATTCGGAGTCAAGTGGTGGGATAAATATAAGATTCCATCAAAGTTTTATCCGTCAAACATCCTAGCATAGATAAAAGAACAAAATTTGAAGTCTCATAACCAAGCACAAGAAACTACCCTTTTCTTGGCTCTAAAATCCAAAATGATATCTATGTTGGCAGGAGCAAATTTGAAGAAGAAATTAAGACAATCTCCCTACAGTTTCTATCTTCAATATCAGAACAACCGTCTCAGGCTTTGGGAAGCGAATCAGAGTCTAACATCTTCGAGGTTGGTGAAGATTTGTTTGACAACAGTGGAGTATGATCTCTCTCGACCAATGCATTGTTTCAAATCTCTTGATTGCGGTTAAACTGTTACAAATCTTTGGATACCCATATTTTGTTATGAATCTTTGTTCACGATCTATTGTCTCAATACCCGACAAAACCATGCGTCAAATAATAGTTATGGTCTCTTGAAGCCATCATGACCAAAGTCTATTTGTGGGTGACAAACTTTCACTATTGGAGCTTAACGGAAACAGTTTTGGTGAATGGTATTATCCATAGATGCCAATAGTTTATTTTCTTTTTTAAATTTTATTATTGTACCCTTGTAAACTCCTATATAAAGAAGTCTTAGTTTCGTTTGTAAGACACTCTCATTTTTCACATTCTCCCTCTCTCTCATACATCCTCTCTCTCTACCATATTCTCTCATCCATGTAATCTCCAACATTGTTACGATCTCCTTTAAGTAAGTTTTCAATAAATAAATATTTTAATCTAGTTTCTTTTATTTAAATATTTCTCTTTTGTTTAAATTTCTGTTTATGTGGCTGTTTTAGTCGCCATTTTACTTATTTTATTTTTAATTTATCTTATAATTTATTTTAATGTTATCTATGTTTTATTATAGATATATATATATATATATTGACTAACTTTTAATATTATAATTTATCAAGTAAAAGAATATATCGTCCTAATTTTTAATATTTTAATTTTTGTCAAATTTAAAAATCTACATTTTATGAAATTTTAAACTTTTAATATTAAGTTTGAATTTTTGTATTCATGTTATTTTCTTCATTATTTTGGTTGAAATATGCTCAAAAATATATTTATGTTGCTTTTTCTCTATGCTTACGAAAAATTGGTTTTATGATTTATAAAAATAACTGATGTACTAAATTATTTGATTGAATCTATCATTTGATATAATAATTTAATATATATATTTATATTTTTGTTTTTTTTTTAATTAATTAGAAAAGTGAGATACATTATTTTTATATCGTTTGGATACATGTTTAATTATTATATTATTTGGAAATATGTTTAGTAGAGATAATGTAATTTTTCATAATTACCCTTAGTAAATTTTAATCAAACTATATCTATTCAATGGCATATTTAATAAATAACACATGAAGACAAGGTGAGTTCCATAAAATTATTCTAAATAAATAAAATAGTTGATAATGAAATTGCATAATAGGTGGCTAAGTATCCAATTTGCCAGCTAGTAAAAGAGGAGCACAAAGTTTCAAGTGGGTTGACGTAGAACTTTCCAGTGTCCACGTATATGTGGAATATGATCACAATGGATTTTGTGAGTGTGCTACCTAGGACAAAGAATCTCTGGATTTTGATGTGGGTGATAGTAGACCACTTGACTAACTCTGCTTATTTCCTTGTGACCTAAAATGCTGATGAGGTGGATAAGTGTGTTAAGCTTTACATGAAGGAGATTGTGAAATTTTCATGGGACCCCTGCTAGCATCATGTCGAATCAGGATGTGCAGTTCTCTTCAAACTTTTGATTTACATTCCAAAAAACATTAGGCACTAAAGTGCACATGAGCACGACTTACCATCCATCAAATATATGGGCAGTCAGAGGCAGACAATCCATATCTTGGAGGATATGTTGCGGACGTGTGTTCTAGACTTGGATAAGAACTGGGAGAAGCCTTTTCCATTAGCATAGTTTGCATACAACAGTAATCACTAGAACATTGGAATATCGCCGTATGAGGCATTGTATGGTTGTCTTGAAGAGGGGGAGGGGTGAAATCTTCAGCCGGGAGTGATAAAGGAGACTAAAGAAATGATCAAATTCCTTAAGGAGATAATGAAGGAGGCCCAAAATCGGGAAAATAGTTTTATAGATAAAAGGAGGAAGGAGTTGGAATTCAAAGTGAGTAAGGTGGTTTACTTGAAGACAGTAACATTTAAGGTAAAAAAAGGACTTCAAGGATGGGTAAGCTGCAACCAAGCTAAGAAAGGTGATGGACCCGACGTGGATTGCTCCCCAACCACTTGAGGACTCAGGGTCAGATTTTTCACCTCAAAGACGATCTATCAAAGTGATGAGGCTGCCATACAAGCAGGTTAAGAGAAAAAGAGTTCCCATGGCCGAAGTGGTATAAGAGTATGATGGAATTCAAGAAAAGACCCAAGAACGAGCAATTAAGAACAGTGTCGGGCATCCAGAGTTGTTAAAATATTCTGATGTCGAGCAGCTGGTTAATGTGGATTGGGGGACGAATTTCACGTAAGTGGGGAGAGTTGTAATGACCCACTCTCATAATATTTTTCATTTGATCAGAAGAGGCACATGGGAATTTATTTACAATGGAGCTTTATTTTGCTAAATGTTGAAACACCTGTAATTGCTTAAGAATATAATAAAGAAGCTTAATTTTACTAAGTGTCGAATGATCCATGAGCATTTGAAATGATTCCTATCCAGACCTAGTGATCATAATCCATGGAATGGCTAGAGTCTATGCAAGGTAATGACGGAACCACAAAGCCATTTAAGGAATGTTTGGCTATCGGCGATGGGGTTTCTAATTAAGGCAAGTTCGATTGACGTTAGTGCATGATCATAAGAAAGGAAAGTATGATCAGCAATAATTGATTATGGAATGTCTATCATAAGATAAGTCGGGAATTAGTGGGAAATATAGAATTAAGTCAAATATGGAATGTCTTACAGAGGATGAGTCAAAGAATTAATGGTGAGATAAGATCAAGTCAAATAAGGAAACAATACTAAGTGCTCCGCTTGGTGAAGAAGCTTGGGAAATACTATATAGAGAGAATACAAAGAGAAAATGGTTTCTTAGAGTAAGAAGATCAAAAAGGAGGATCAAACAAGGAAGAGTGCATAATTTCTTTGCCAGAGAATTCAGAGTCTTTGAATCTTGTAGATTTAATAGAGGTGAGAACATTATTTGTCGCAATGCAGTATTTTTTAATTATTCTTTTTGATATATATGTTTACTATTATGTGTCTTGTTTTGAAGTTTTATGGAAAGTTCGTTCTTCGAAGGGATTCTTCAAGGATTAAAAAACATTTTCGTGTTCGTATGATTTGGTATGTTTGATTGAGTTTCATGATGGAATGTTTAGGTTGAGATATTTATGTAAAAATGATGAATTTGATTTGAAGCAGCAATGGCATACTAGTTTGAATTAAGAAAATGAATTAGAAACGAGATTAAATAAGGAAAGTATAGAGTTATGTGTATGTTGAGCTCAGGCCATGGGGAATCTTGGGATCGTATATTGGGTTCAAGCCGTAAGGGATATTTGGATCATATGTTGGCTTCGGACCATGAGGGATCTTTCGATCGTATGTTGGTTTTGGCCGTGAGGGATCTTTGGATAGTATGTTGGCTTCAAGCTGTGAGAGACCTTTGGGGTCAAGAAGGTCATGAGCCATATGTTGATTGCAGACCATGAGGAACCCTTTGAGGTCGAGTGCTTCGGGCCGTATGTGGGCTTCTGGCCGTATGTAGACTTTGGGCAGTATGTGGGATTCGGGCCATGGTGGACCTTCTGGTTGAGTGGCTTCAGGCCGTATGAGATATTTGGATCGTATATGACCTTCGGCATTGAAATTGTATAGAAATGACTAATTAAACAGAATTGTGTTGAAATGACTAAGTAATCTGAAAATGGCTACATAACTGAAAACGATTAAGTGTGAGAATGGAAAATGTATGAATAGGTTTTTAGTATGGAAGATATAGCTAGATTTGATGGTTTATTATATTGTGTTTGCATGTGGGCGTTATTGAGCTTCTTCACTGAGTATTTTTTACTCCTACCTTCTTTTTTGATGCAGGTGAGAATTATTTGTTGGAGTTGTAGTGCGAGACTATGGAGACCATCGGTGACATGAGTGTTTTGGGACATGAGTGTTTTGGGACATGAGGGATTTATCAGGTGTTTTAATTAAAATTATGTATCCTACGAGTTTTACGGTATTTTGGGTTCAGGTCTTTTATTTAATAAAGAATCGGTTTCGTTTATAATCTTGTTTGATTTGCTTAATAAAATGTTGGTTCGATATTTACTTGGAAATTTCAACAGTTGTTAAAAGATTTCCTGGTTAGGGTGTTTTAGAGCAACCTTGAATTTTCTGACCTATGAGAAGGAGCTCTATACTTTGGTTTGAGCATTACAAACTTGACAATATTACTTGTGGCCTAAGAAATTTATGATTCATACTGATCATGAGTCTCCTAATCATTTCATAGGTCAACAAAATCTTAATAAAAGACATGTTAGGTGGGTTGAATTCATTGAAATATTTCTCTATGTCATCAAATATAAGAAATGTGTAGTAGCCAATGCCTTGTCAAGAAGGTATGTACTTCTCTCAACTTTTGACACCAAATTGCTTGGATTTGAATTGGTAAAAGAACTCTACGAATCTGATCTTTACTTCAAAGAACCATACAATGCTTGTTCTAAATTTTCACATGGTAAATTCGTTAGATAAGAAGGGTTTTGTTCTATGAAAACCAACTTTGTATTCCTAAATTGTTATTTGAGAGATTTTCTAGTTAGAAATCTCATGGAGGAGGATTAATAGACCACTTCGGAATTGCTAAGATACGCAAGGTTTTACAAGATCTCTTTCACTAGCAACACTTGAAAAAGGACATAGAAATTAATGTGGAATGTCTCTCACTTGCAAGCAGGCCAAATCCAAGGTACAACCCAATGGTATGTACAATCCTTTGCCTCTTTATACTCAGCCATGGATACATCTCGATGAAATTTATGTTAAAATTTCATAGAATTAGATCTGAAAAGGATCCACCTTTGTTCTTATAGATAGGTTTTCAAAAATGGCACATCTTATACCTTGTCACAAGTATGATGATGCTTTGCATATGGTTGAACTGTCTTTTAAAGAGATTGTCCGATTGCATGGCGTGCCTAGAACTATTGTTTCTGATAAGGATACCAAGTTGTTGAGCTACTTTTGGTAAACTCTTTGATCTAAATTAGGAATTAAGTTGTTGTTTCCAACCATTTGTCATCCTCAAACTGACGGGCAAATAGAAGTAGTTAATAGAGCGTTGTAAACATTATTGCATTTCATAAGTAAAAAGAACATTAGAACTTGGGAAGTTTGCATATAATTATTCGGCTCATTCAGTTATTAAGTACTCTCCTTTCCAAATTATTTATGCTTTCAATCCACTAACTACAATAGATTTAACACATTTACCTTTGAAAATAAGAAGGCTGACCTTGTTAAGCAGGTTCATAAGAAAGCACGGCTCAACATTGAAGCAAAAAAATAATAGTTGTATGAGAAGCAAGCCAACAAGAGTGGGCACAAGGTTATATTCGAACCAAGTGATCTAGTATAAATGCACATGAGGAAAGAAAGGGTTCCAAATAAAACAAAGTCAAATCTCATGCCCATGATTGGCGGTCCATTCAAAATCCTAAGGCGGATCATAGTGATATACTGATTTTAATACTTCTATTTCTTACTGAAAGTGCACATCATACAAAATAGTATAGATATATTTGAATTCCAAAGGAATAATGTTACACTGAGTATCTATGAGGATTGGAACTAAGCTAAGACGAAATGGAGGGTTTTGGTTGTCAAAGTAACACACGAGAATAAGAATATCGTTGTAAAATAGTAAAACAATGCGCTAGGTCAAGGGGGACTCACAAGAAATTAAGAGATTATGAACTACCAAACAAAAATTCAAGGTACATTTTAACATATGTCTCGAACTCAAATATAAAAGTAAGACTGATCTACTGTTGTGGCATTAACAACTATATATAGCAACTTAGAATTTTAGATTGTCGTTTGAACCAAGAATTCTAGAAAAGCATTATTGAGCAGGTTTAATTGGTTCACGGGTTGCCTTAACATTAACTGTCGTTGGTTAAGGACAAATCATTCATCTAAGTTTTTTCTAGCAACATATTACACTTTTGATGAATAGACTTGAATCAGAGATTAAGTAATCAATTCAATCATGACATTAAGATTATTTTTAGATGAAAACAATCGATTGGTACGCCCTATATATGCTCAGTTCATTGACTTATGAATCCCTTTGAAATCCCTAACATAACTAGGAGACTACTCAAGCATAGAAAAGCAAAACACAGTAAGAGATGAAAAGAAATCCATGAATGAAAATAGAATAATCAAAGGGGTTCAGAATTCTTCTCAAAGTATTGCAGAGAGTTATTCTCTCCAAATCTTACAAGATACAAGTCCTCTAAAAATCAGTTTCCATTTGTCTCTCATCTCTCTCTCTCTCTCTCAGAGAAAAACGTCGATGTCTTGTACAAAAGTCGGCTGGCTCTATTATTCATTTTGTTCCTTGGTCGAAATTAGGTAAGTTAGTATCTCATCTCTCTTTTTGTCAAAGTGAAGGAGTGATTGCTCCAGATGGAGCGACCGCTTCGTATAGAGCAACAGTGGAGTGACTCATTTGTGTTGGAACGACTGCTTCGCATATTATTTATGGCTCTATTATTCAACATTGACCTCTCTTTTTTCCACAATCTCAGAAAGCTCTAATATTTATCCATAGCCTCTTTTTGACCTGAAATGACTTGACCACGACTAAAAAATATCGACAAGGACTCGAAAATAACTGTTAGAATGTGTCAAACGTAACATAAATATGGTTTACCAATCGATTGTCTTCGTTTATAGTTAATTTTAATGCTCTGATTTAATTGATCACTTATTATCTAATTCTAAGTTTAATATATTCATCAAAGTGTAATATATTGCTAAAAAGTTTTAGATGAGCGATTTCTCATTAACCAACGACAGTTGATGTTAAGGAAAATCGTGAACAAATTGAACCTGCTCAAAAATACAAAGTTTCAGTTTTGTTCTTGGTTTTATGGAGTTTTGTTGATTAATCAATTGACGGATGATTCCTAGGTTCCTGCTTTAACTTGGATACTTGTCAAATTTGTTTTAGAATTCTTAAATTACTATATGTTTTCTTCATTTGCTTTATATGGTTTTTGCAAATGGGTGGTTAGAGATATGTTTTTGTATAATTTTGTTAAGGATGAATTTAAATGTTTATCTAATAATTAAGAGAAAAATAGGGAAGTAACTTAATAAGATCTTTTTAAATCCAAAACGATCTTTGGTTTGCAAAGAGAAAGATGTGTACAGAAACTGAGTGATGGTCCCTTTTGTTTCCATGTTCTTATCATCATCTCATAAGTTGTCCTAACATAATTTAATATAATATATTTGTGTGGTTGGTATGCTTAATGGATTTGGAGTCTCTTAATACCCTAGCATATCTCAATGCTCAAAGTGGATTATTGGATATAAATGAGAAAGATATTATGAATGAGAAATATGATATGAAAAGATGATATGAATGAGGGAGAAATAGAAATGCAAAACTTGTTAAAAGTGATACTCAACCAACTCAACCAACACAATCACTTTAAAATCCACCTTCAAGATCAGGACATTTAAGCATGCCATGAGATTTTTCAATGATATTTTTTTTTATGTTCAAGTTTATTTTGAATTTATGTTTAAAATCGATATTGATGTTCATTTTTTTTGTTTGTTTATTTTGAATTTTTGCTTGAAATCGATATTGGTGTTTGTGTTCAAATCAGGAGATTCAAACAAAATTCTGTTTCTTTCATATTCTATTTGAAATGGATATTGATTTTTAGGTTTGTTGGCATTCTCAGACTTTTTGTTTTTTAAAAAATAGTAAAATTACATCAATTCTAAAAGCAATGTGAAATAGATATTTTGATATAATAGATAGAAACTGAAACAGATAATATGTTTTTTTTATTACATGATCAAATGAAAAAAAAGTATAACAGAAAAACATGATTTTTTTTAAAAAAAAAGTAAATAAATAAACGGACCATTTAACCCCAGTTAATTTAAAAGTAAAACGAACATAAGTGAACCTAAATATAAACGGACTTCAACGCACAGGCCTTCAACGGGCAGAGTTTTAACTGATCTGGGCTACCCGTATAAACTATCTTTAATCATCTTGAATGCAAGGATGTTAGAAGTAAAGGCATTCAAGTACCTTAATTACTAATCTGGATAGGTGGTAAAGAAATTCACTACAACCATGCATAATGTCATTAAAAACAGTGAAAATGACTTCTTTAATTATGATGAAAATGGATTCACAACTTGAAGACTGTTATAAGGCAATGTTATATATTTGGAGATCGGCCTAGTGGATACAAAATTTCAGAGTTAGGTGAAGAAGTACCTCAAAAATAAAAAAATAAAAAAATAAATGTTAAAAATGTGGTAGGCCTAAAAAGAAAGCCCATGAAAAGGTTTCAGGAGGCAAATAAAACACATAAGGTTGAAAGAAATTAAGTTGCAGTATATGGGTCATACAAGATCAACAAAAGATTTATGGATGTATTTAACATGAAGTTATATGCAGACAGATATAGCAAAAGAAGATAGTCTATCCGGAGCTCATTAAAGACTAGATCTAAGCTACATATCTCTTTGATTCGAGGATGAATTCCATTAAAGTGGGGAAGAATCGTTATGGCCAAATCCCTACAAAATCCTACAAGCTCAAAAAACACATTCCCTATGACCTAGTTGCAAATCATAACCTAAGATCTTTCTATCTCTTTTTAAAGACTTCTCTAAAAATTTATAAGAGTAAAAAAGTTTTTCTTTGACAAAGCTTTGTCCATTTTCCTGATCTCTCAGAGTCTGAATCAGTTCCGACCAGTCATATTGAGGGTTGTTTTCCCATCGTGCTAAAAGCATCCAAAATCAAGATCTTGATATCATTAGAAAAATATTGATCTCAGCTTTTCAAAACATCCGATCTTGCATAATTTAGAGGTATATTCTATGAGATGTGGCTATTTCCTTCTGAGGCGGAGAATCTGTCCCAAAAAAATTTGATTGTGGGTTATTCTGTTTTTACCCAGTTCTGTGAAAGGATTTTGCGAGACATTTTTACAGCAAACTATGAGGAACCCCATGGCGTACATATTGCATTACTGTTGGAAAACCCCAGTTTTATTTCTCTATAAATCTGATTTTTTCCATTTGATTATTGTATGCTACAATCTGCTAGAATCTCTAACATTG
The DNA here is from genome assembly GCA_900108845.1 of Iljinskaea planisiliqua. NCBI lineage: Eukaryota > Viridiplantae > Streptophyta > Magnoliopsida > Brassicales > Brassicaceae > Iljinskaea > Iljinskaea planisiliqua. The sequence continues at coordinate 908,170 of FNXX01000008.1, forward strand.
ACAGATCTCATCAGGTCCAATAGGATATACAAACAGATGAGCAAAGCTACACTCATCATTAGGAAATTTGGTAAGAAAGTTTCTAACTCTCATATAAATCTAAATTCAAAATCGGATTGCAATTCTGATATATAAATGGAAAGTTACGGATGTTTTTCCAGGCCTGATTTGTGCAGTACGAATCTGTGACCAGAAAAAGGAAAAATTGTGTTTTGGATTCTACAGTGATCCTTTGGAACTTAAATTTGGTAAAAAGATGTGTAATCCTTATACGTAAGTGTCTATAAAATATGTCTCCACTGTCATATATATTTTGGAATTTATGATATCATTACCGGTATTGTTTTTTCCAACACACAGATTGGACCAGTCCAGCAAAATGAAATGTTTGAACAGGCAGATCAAAGAGGATCATGGTTAAACATCGCATAAACTTTTAGGACAGCTAAATATATCTCATGGTTGAAGGAGAAACTATTTTAGACTCATTAGCATGAGAAAACATGATGTTAAAGTCGTTACACATAATTTGTCCAAAAAGAGAAGAAAAGAGAGTGAGTTGTTCTTTATCATGAAGTGGTTAAGGTAAGGGTCTGTGATCTTTGGATTCATGTTATATAATATTATGGTTTTGTAAGCTTATATACTAGTTTGTGAAATAATGATTTACGTATTGAGTGCAATGATGAGTCATGCAATTGTTAGGATGAAAGGTAGTTATGTTATGTTGGATAATGGTTATGTGTTGTGTATGATGTCGGACTGAGGGAGAGGGCATGGCAATCCCAATTAAGCTCGTAAACCGGTTGATGAGCCAAAGGTGCCTAACCACTTTTCGTGGTAACGACCAGCTCAAGTGTTATGTGATAAATGTGTGAAATTGTGAAATGTGAAATGTGATTATGTTGTGTTAGAAGATAGGTTGTATGATACATAACTGTTTTAAAACTTAGTATATTGGTTTGTTAAATTATATTGTTATATAATATGAATGATATGGATATATCTAATCGTCTCACCGAGTAATTTACTATTCAGTTCTTCCCATTATTTTTTTTAAACATGTGAAAGTGTTTTTTTTTTCAAATTAGGACGAGAAGCCTAAGACTTAAATTGCTGAGTAATGAAATGTAACTTTTAATTAATTTGATTAGGAGAATACATAATTTTTTAAAAAAATATCTAAGAAAATAAATTACCACTATATAAATAAACAAGAATTAAACCTAAACTTTTTTGTTGGCGTATAAATTGAATTTTTTTAAAAAGATAATAATAATAGTTCAATATTATTTGGGTTAGTTTGTAATTTTCGATGTTTAACAAAAGAAAAAGGAAAAGAAAATATTATTAAATAAAATTATATTAGATTTACGAACCAGGGTATGCGTACATGTTGACAACGTTACACGACAGGTCTTGGCAGATAGAGTAAATTATGTGCGTTATTTAAAAAAAAAAAACCCCAAAGTCCTCCAAATAGAAAATTAATAAACCGATGTAATATATTTACAAAATTTTCCAAATAGAAAATTATATGTTTCATCACGTCAAAAATACTGTTAATGTTCCCGAAAACAATCTTACAAAAGCCAAAAAAAAAAAAAGAGAAAAAAGGAAAAAACAATCTAATAAGAAGAAAATATAGATCTTAATAACAGGAATATAGCATTAATGCACACAAAATATTTCATTTTTTTCGGTTTGGGGTTAGTCAAGGACATCGAGGGTTCCGACCAGGTCCTCCATAGTAAAAATAAGTCCCCCATACATTGTTTTTGCCTTGTCTGATGTCATAACAAGCCGGGTGATCAGCCAAGACATGGAGATTGTTCAGAGGCAAAAGATTGTTGTCCCAATCAACTACTTGTAAGTTCCTGAAGTATGCAGCTTTCTCAAATCCTTCATCTGCGAAATGGCCACTTCCCATCTGCGTTCCTGTGTGAGCGCCGCTTGATCGGCTGTTCACAACTTCGCCACCAAATTGAACCATACTTGCATGACTCCTCAAGTGGCTGAACAGAAAGACTGGCCAGTAGCCCACAAGAAGTCCATTTCCTAGTTCAAGCCACCAATGCCCATGTTTCGGATCCTACGTTATGTTAATTGGACCACAAAATTGGGTATACAACGTTTAGGTCCAAGACAGAAAAAAAGTATAGTATAGATGAGACAACGAAGGTATCAAGAATCAACCCAAAATGATTTTGAAGTGAAAACTACTCTACGATTCTATTTAAGAAATTATGTATATATATTTAGTTTCTTAAACAGTGAACGCAACCAGATTCCTTCTGAAATGTTCTCATTATGTTTTTGTTTAGTGATTGCGTTTATTGTTGGCAAACGGAGACTATTTAAAAAGTTAATGGTTGTCTGTAAAACGCAAGCAAACAATCTAAACCTTAAAACCAACATGAGCTGTAGATGAGGCTAACTATAAATTGTAGAAATCCTTCATTATGAGCTTTTTTTTTCTTTTAATAACCATCGTTAGTTAAGTTACCATTTAAGCTTATGTTTTATATTTTTGTTGATAGGAAGGGAGATCAGCAAAATGTGCCCATATAGGTTTTTAGTTGATGTACATTAAAGCTATGCTTTTTCTGCAGGTGGAGTGAAGTTTCTGTCTTAAATTTCATATCCTCAATTTAATGCTCTTACCTAATAGAACCTTTTTATTTATTAACAATGTCTGAAGTTATCTCTTTTATTAGTTCGGTTTATGAAATTCGAGGTTGGTTGATTTCTTTATTCTTTCCCAAAGAGTTGTTAGTATTCAAATTAACTACAATGGAACACACTGTCCTAACTAATTAAGCATCTCTCGGGTGATTTTCGTTTGTTTGATGAGTTGTAGTATTAGTTTAATATATTCCGTTAGTTTTTTTTACGTAACTTATGTCTATAATAAAAAAGTCATCGCCTTAGATTAAATGGTAACCTTGAGGATTTGGTTTCAAGTTTTGTCATGGGAAATGGAGTAAGTAAACATGATTTGAAATAAATGCTTACACATTTCACTCTAACTAGTAATTAGTATATACTACTTTTTATGTTTCTGGAGATATAAATTTCAATCAAAACTTTTGTTTCAAAAAGATAAATCTTTGAAGATTTTTATCCCTTTTTTTATAAATTACTAATTATAAACTGTAAAAAAAAAAATTAAAATTCTTAAACGACTATTGGTTGAAAGTTATTAAAAATTATTAATTATTTATAATGATTTATTTATGGTCAAATTTTAAAAACATGTTTTTTATTGTGTGAAAACTGAAAAAACCTATTATATGGAAATAAAAAAATACTATTTATATTCATATGTATTATATACTTTTCCATGCTCACTGTATCATAAACCTAGAAATCGTCATTGAAACATCGCATTTGAATATCCATATAGACATATATCTATGTCAAGTGTTAAAAAAGTAGATTTTTGTAAAGAAATTAAGATAAGTAGCTGAGAAACATATATTAAAGGAAGACAAGTAAAGAATGGTTCGAGGGGCTCAAATTAACATTTCGTGGGTTAAGCTTATTTTTTAATGTGTCGGTCTGAATTAAAGATTTTTAGCAAACATATGCGTAGCGTACGAAGTTCGTTATTGACTTATCAAGGACTTAAGTTTGTAACTATGTAGCAATCATAAATGAAGCATTAATTACAGATAATCATTTTTAATTGTAATAGTGAGTCGTCAGCTTCTACTTCTTACTAACATCTAGAAAGAAAAGAAGAACAGAACACCTATTAATGCGCTAGACTACACATTCCGATTCATTTAAATGTCGATGGAAGTACATTGGTAAATTCAAACACCACATGCACGTACTACTATAACTTGATTCTACCATAACTTTCATCAAACACTGATACGAGAAAAACAAAATACTTAAGTAGAACAGTATTATGTGGTTTGACCAATATCAACTATGTATAATATATTGTAAGTTTTCAGGAATTTTTTTGTCCTTATTGATGAATTGAATTGATAAAATATGTTTAGAAAGTGGGGAAATAAATGGAAGAAAAGAAGACTGACCTTCCAAATCATTAAACCGATATCAAACTGTCTTCCATTATAAGAGGACCTCGGGGAGATCGCTGCACCAATTGCAATTTTATTGTTGGTTTGTACGAACCCTGAGCAGAGTAAATTGTAGCACCCAGTTGCTTGGTATGCATCTGTCTGCTTTTTCAAAATATTCAATTCATTTTCGTTTCCATAATATCAAATAGAAAACCAGTAAGGAACAATATTTGAAAAAAAATGAAGTAGAGAACTCCAATTTACCGTCCAATATGTGAAGAATCTTGGATAATTATCTCCGTATAGCTCAGGACTAACCTGCAAAAAGGTTCAAATGCTATGTAATCAGTAATCACCAATTTAATTATTAATTGGACCCACTCTTTTTCCCCACCTCATTCTTTTGCAACTAGCTACTGTATAATAGTTGATTAGTGGGTAGGTTCTCCATTTAGAAAATTAAAAGGTTAAGAAAGGTTTTGCTTGTTTCGGGAGTTATTTATTAATTTTTTTTTTGAAACTTTTTATATAAATATTAAACGCAGAAAAAACCCGTAAAAAATCTCCTTTAAGTTTGACGTTTGCATTTGTAAAAAGAAAAAAAAAAAAGCTATTATGTTTACTATAACAAAAATTTTGCATTTATCTGAAAAAACTTAGTATATGAAAAGAAAAGAAAAACTAAACATATAAATAAACAATCTACATCTAATTTATAGCTAGGTTGATTGTCCTTCAAAGACCCTTTTGGAAGAAAAAAGCTAAGTTGATTCTCTATATATTAAATTTTTATCAGCTATTTAATAGTTAAAACATCTCTAATTTTTTATTTCATTTATTTTTAAATGATAATTTTTTTTTGTATTTTCACACATATTAAAAATATATTAAATACTAATTATTAATTATAAATATTATTTATTAACAATTTTAATAAATTTAAACTAATATAGTAATTCAACAAATTTATTTATTTTTCTAGAGATTTTCAATTTATTATTCATAATTAATAAAAATAATTATAGAAACTTCAAATTTTTATTTTTGAAGCATTTTTATTTAAAAATTTATCTTTGAAAAACAGTGAGAATATATATTTAAATCATCATAAATCATTTTTAAATTGTACCTGCCAACCAGCTTCAATGGTGTTTAGGTCATGGCCAAATGAGCCAGAGATTAGCCAAATCTGAGATAAACTAAACTCATAAGCATCAGTGACACGTGGCGCCCACACATTTATGCTTGCTTTTGCTCCATAATATTGTTCTCCATTGACAAACACCACTGCGTGCTGCATGTAAATTAAACTCTATTAATGCAAAAACTTTTAATTTTTACACCTTCAAAAATAATTTAGGTTCACACTTTATTTTCAATATCAAGAAAGTTCGTTTGAACATTCAAAGACCCTTTCGTTTCTTTATCTCGATCGAATCATTTGTTTTTATGCTTTATTTCTTGTTGGAGAATAAAATGCTTTATGAACCAACAAAAGTTAAAAAGTAAAAAGCTTTAGAAAACATTACTATTCTCCCGCATGATAGATTCGTAAGAGAGGTGTAGAAGAAGTTACCTCGTGACCGCCTCCGGAGGAATCTCGTCTGATTGGTTTTCTCAGTCTCCGACCAAACCGTCTAACTGATTTGGCCCTCAAAACATCACTCTTCGTTGTCCTTCTCATCGGTATTGACCCAATCGGACAACTTTCACCCGACTGACTCCATAACTGATAAAAACTTTCCTCATTTGTTGTTTCATTTCCTCTACTTGGCCTCTCTGGCGAGTCCTGCAAGTTTCCATTTATAGAATCACTTTTTCTGTACGAGATAGATTTTGTATCGAAACTCAAGACTAATCTCTGAAGTGTCTACACTAGCTGCGGCTGCCAAGAGGATAACGATTTTCATATATCGTTGGAACTTGATCTCTGGCCTTGACCCACATGTTGAATCCTCTACTCACACAAAAAAACCACTACGCTACACGCTCTTGGTTTATAAAGTTACTTCTTTCTTTTCTAAAATTGTAAAACAACTAGAGTGAAAGAGTAGATATATTACCAGTGGTTTCTGCCCTCGTAGCTGAGGATGATCAAATGCTGGTTGCAGATGAGACGGTACACATTCTATTACATCTCCATCTGGGCTCTACAGTTTCACAATAACAAAATAAGTTCCAATAAATTTTAAAAGAAATAGAGGATTCCTTAAAAAGGTTATGTTTGGTTACGTGGATTGTTTTGATGGAAGGCTTGTTGATTCTCTTGAGATATGCTTCAACTCTTCTAAGTTTCTGAATCTCTCTGTTGGGTCTGAAGGAAGTTTGGTTTTTATGATGAAGAGCCGACCCAAGTAACAAGTCTAGTTGAAGAGAGAGAAGAAGAAGAAACCCAATAAATTTGGATGTGATAGTTGAAGAGGAAAATGAAGAAGAAGAAACCATTACTAGAGAATGTACGGATTGTTTGGTAATGAAATGGATAGGTCTATTTGTCTGCTTGTGCTTTCTTGTTTTGTTTTAGCACAAGAACAAAGAAGAAGTAGAAGATGAAGGAAGAATGAGAATGATAAGTTGGTTTAATCCCAATGTCCAGACAGAGGAAAACAGAGAGCAAGCAAACAAAAAACTACTAATGTTATTTTCGGTTTGATTCTATTTCCTCTTTTTTTTAGGGGGTTTCTTGGGGTTTGTAGAATCTCAAACTTTTTCTCTCACTTCTAGCCTTTGCTTTAAAATAAAGAAATAAAAAAGGAGAGAAAAATATGAAGTAAGTGGCTTTGGGGTTGTGTTTCTGACAGTCTAAGCTTTGACAGGCACGAATTACCATTTAAAAGAGAGTGCTTAGAAGGTGGGCCTTTTGCCTTTTGCCTTTCCCCACGTTTTTTACCCATAACCTCATGTCCACTTAACCATCAGTTTACTTCACTCGAAGTAGTAATATGTTAATAATGATTATTATCTAGCAAACAAGATGACGATCTGACATGGATCTATCACTATACTTCGAAATATTAAGGTTCAAAGTCTGTTTCATCATCTTATTCATGACTTTCCGCAATACAAGAAACATGAATAGAGTAGAAAGTGTAGAACGAAAGTACGTAGTAATGTAGTCTAATGATTGTATTAACTAACTCTAACTGTTGATTGCATTACATAAGAATATTATGTTACTGATAACGGTAAGTACGTTACTATCACTTTCTCTAGGGTCCCTTACCTAATATACATTGTGACATACACACTCTTCTAAAGCAATATCCAAAGCAAGGAGTTTTACTGTATTTGGCATGGTCTCAAATCCACATACGTTTAGAAATTTTAGCAAAATTATGTTTTTTCCTCATCTGGATTTTCATCAACATTTTTCATGTATATGTTTTATATCATCCTCTTCGTTTGGAAGGTTATTCGATAATTATATATAGTAACTCGCTAAAATGAATTTATTTGTGAAACTAGTGACATATTGTCAAGATGTCAAGACTCCAGAATGGCTTGCTACTATGGTATCTCAAATCAATGTTCCAGAGAACAATAACACATGGGATATGGAATCACTTCCCACTAGGAAGAAGCTCGCCATATATGGTATTGATTTTCTTGACACTTTTGCACTTGTGTTAAAAAATGCCGAGTATTCGCCTAGTCTTTGGTGTTGTTGGTGCTAAAATTTATGAACTTCATCAAATAGATGCTCATAATGCCTTTCAACAGAGAGATGTTGACGACTTTATATACATTAAACTGTCATTCAAAATATATGACCTCTCTCTTGTTTGCAAGCTTAAAAAAATCTCTTTATAGGTTAAATCAAGTGCCCCATTATTGGTTTGCAACATTATTGATTAAAGAGAGCTTGGCCTATGAATTATTGTTTTTAATTAAAGAGAGCTGGCCTATGAAGAGTCAAGAGTATGAGTATGCATAGAACTTGCAAATGCTTTTTGTCTTAAATCTTCTACAGTCATTGAAAACATCATAGATTCAATTGGAAAAAGGCACATCCCTATTGACTTCCAAGTTCTAACTCACAAAGTGGCATGGTTCAAAATAAATCAAGTCACGCTTGGCTTCCAATCTTAGTAATAGTTGGAGCTTTGATTTATTACTCAAGAAAAATGATATAATTCACAAAACTCAAGGATAAAAACCTGTACCTACTTTTGAAGTAAGACTATGCATCTATGGCTACTAAGTTACGACATGGAGATCTACACATGCCTTTGGTAATGTCCCAATTTTTTTGAAGATTTTAAAAATAAATAAGAGATCTACTAACTTTTTCAAAAAACAAAGCAAAAACCACCAAAATAGAAGAATAAAAATTTCTACAAAGATGTTCGATTTGTTTTAACTCCTGCAAAGGCTAATGATGTATGTATTAAGAAGTCCAAAAGTATGGCTAAGTTATTTACAAAGGTTAAAATCTTATCACCAAAAGAGTTTGATGCAGAAAAAGATGGAGTAGAAAAAATTAAATTCGAGGATATTGTGAAGCTTTTCCCAAGAGTTTCAATCTTCAAAAACAACAACATAGATAATTTCGGAGATCCTAAGATACCTTCCTACCCTCACATCTAAGAGCAAGAAGATGCTAAAGGTGAAAAAAATCTTTTGGTAGATTCATCTAGAGTCTAAAAGTAAAATATAGAGTCGAGCTAACGATTTAACGATGTGCGACACAACTCATAAGTTTTATTTATTTTATTAAATTTTTAAAAATGTATTAATAATATAATTATCTTATTTTATATTTCAGAAATCTTTAAAAATTAAGAAAAACCAAAAAAATTGATGAAAATATGAAGAATGGATCAATGGACCAAAACGGATCGAAGAACATCCAATCCTCGGTCAAAACCTGAGTGAAACCACCCCTAATACAACCCCAGCCGAGGAATCCACATTCAACTATGTCCTATTCGTTGCATCCCTCAGCCATAACCCTCGACCCTTGGCCATGAAACAACATACGATAAAGGTTCACTCCTGTTTGTGATCCCTTCCAAATATCCAGACCCTCGACCAAAGACCGAGACAAAGTGCAGCTGATGCTCTCCAGGCCAAAGATTTGATGTCTGCTAGCTTCATCCCCTAGACCAAGTTCACCTCCCCTGGTCATGACCTTAATTCAGGCTGAGGCCACATCATCTCGCCCCGCCCCATAGTCCACAAACCTCGTCCCTCGGTTGAGAGACATAATGGACTGCGGCTGATGCCTCCACACCTGAGGCATCAACCCAATTCCTACCATGGTTGGTCTGGTCCCATGTAATTTCTCTACCCCGTCCTAAACCAATCTAAATCCAGATTTTCACCAGAATAAATCAGTGTGAACCAACTCCTCTTTTTCCAAACAATTATAAACAATTTTAAAGGCAAGAAAAATGAGATTTTTAGAACTAGAAACACTGTTTCATATTTTAAATTTGGAAAACCTTGAAGGACAAAAGATTCTGCAAAATTTTCAAATCTCTACAAAGTCTTTCAAATTGTTTCTTTTAAAACTTTAAGAAACTTTATATGTTTATCATCGCTAATCCTCATCCCAAACAAAAGTATGGTCTCGCTAAAAATCCAATTTGTTTTTACTTTTCAAGTTTATGAAATTTTTAAATTTTCTATGGATTTGACAAATTTTCATTAGATTCCAAGGAAAAAATGTTTGTTTAGATTATGTCATGATGGGTAATGCATAACAAATGAGTTTTAAGCATGATTATGATTTAAATTTAAAATTTGGAACTTTTTTTTTTTAATTTAAAGCTTTCTTTTTAAAATCCAATTTGAAGCTTTCAAGCATGAGTATTGCATTCATTGAACTCTTTTAGCCTATATACTTGATAAACAAATGATTTTCACATTTCTAGGAGCTTGATTTCAAGTTTTTTAAATTGTTTTGTGAATCATGAATAGTAAATTCGAAAACTGCAATAATTTTGTGAACCTTCATTTTGACGATGGATATTGATTTTTAGTTATTGATGAGCTTCCATATGCACTTATTTCATCATTAAGACTTTTGATTATATATGTTTTTGTATCTGAATATGAGTTTTGACTAAATTTTCTTCAAGAACTTGGTTTTTTTATAAGTTTTCAGTGGACAAATAAAGGAGATATTCAACAGTTACAAAAGTCGTGGATACAACTTTGATTATTAGAAAACATCGAGAACTAAATCCCAACTGCCCAAAGACCAAAAATAAATTTAAATAAGACCAAGAAAAGACATGGAAAATATATTATTGAAGAGGATAGTGAGGAAATTTTGAGTTTGCAACTTAGAGATGAAGATAATGAGATGGCTCCTAATGATGAGAAGCAGATATGTATCACTCTTCCAAACAGCTCACTTCAAACCTTAAGTGAAGGCAGCACATCTTTTGATATTCCTAGATATGAGTTGTTCAAAAGATACATTGGTGGTCTGATCATTGGAGTTAGTCACTACTACATTGATATGCCAAACTAGGCATGGTGAGTACACAACATCACTCTGCATCAGGTCCATCCAGTTCTCACCCTTCCTTGATACCACCTAGAAATATGTGCATAATTTACAAAAGTTGAATGGATAGTTTTTACTATTGTTAATGAGTGTGGGGAAAGGATAATGCTTAAATAAGTAGAGCAAAGGGATTTCTAAGCTAGCGAAGATGGTGACGAAGTTTGTACCCAAAATTTTCAAGAAATTTTCACCAAGCTGACCTTTTGGAAATCAGGACTTCGGCAGCCTTTCACTTGTCTCTCGATTGACTATATGGACACCTAATACCAACATAATAATGTGACCAGCCAGCCTTCCTAGCAGCCCAGACGTGCTAGTTCAGGAGATGACACATCCATAGGAAATTCTTAGAAATTCACAAAGACGATAGATAATGATTCAGATGATGCATATTCTGCAACTTTCATTGAGTTTTGTTCTAAGCCTTTTGTCACAAATCTTTTTTTCATTTAGTTTTCATTTTATTAGAGTCTTTTTAACTCCTATTGCTGTAAAAATTTTAACTGTGACAATTCAAGGTAAAGTAAGTCCTTGGAAAGTGGGAAGTGGGAAGTGGGAAGAGGGGGGGGGGGGGGGGCAGAAGTGATATCATTTACTAATACATTTACATTTTTATTTTATTTTTCTCATATTTTCTGAGTTTATGATGAATTATGTGTTTAACTTTCTAGTGACCCTTAAAAATTCTTAGCATCACCACTAAATATCCCTTTAACACCTAGATACAATTTTCCTCGAATGATGCTTTTGATGACAAATCACATATACTTTAATGAATATAGATAATTAGTCGATTTGAATGTAGAGTTTCTATAAGTTTGGAGTTCATATGAAGAAACCAAGGATTATAAAATGCATGATGAAAGTGAGAAAAGCATCAACATAACTTTTTTTGATGTCGTCTGCAGATCTTGATTTAGTAAGTACATTTTCTAATGATTTTTTAGTTTTTATTGTTCATAAACCTCTTTTCAATGACTATATTTTATATTTTGTTCGATGATAAATAAATATCTAAGTCTAGGGAAGTTAATATAAGTGATTTTTACATGTTTTTTTAATGGTTTTCTATATTAAATCTTAAAAGATTGTTGTGATTTTTTTTTTTGTATATTTTACTTTTTTTAGTCTTTATAGGTTAAAACATCAAAATAATACAATAAAATCAAAAGAATACGAATACAGAAAAATTGGACTCAAACTATAACGTCCCAACCGCCCCTACCAGTGGGTCCCATGTCCTCTCACTAGGCCCACGGGGCGGCACACCCATGTCCGACAGTCGGAACGTTAACCGGGAGGTTTGAAAGTCATAATAAACTGACCCTGCAATCACCGCATGACCGTTTCTCGTGTTTTGGCCTCACTCACACGATACCGCAAATGACTTTCCGGTAGGTCACCCATCATTTGACTACTCCAGCTCAAGTATGTTTAACCCTAGAGTTATCTCTGGATGTGCAACCGAAAAGGTAAGTGCACTTTGGTGACATAGGTAGTCAAATCAATTATTTTAACATCTCCATATATACCAGAAATCGGGATGTTACAATTCACCCCCACTCACAGAGCGCAATGTCCTCGTTGCGCACCACAACAGGTCTCAAACCGCCTCCCATGTCAGAACTGAGATGACTAACCAGCTCTGATACCACTTATAACACCCCAACCACCCCTACCAATGGACCCCATGTCATCTCACTAGGCCCATGGGCCAGCCCACCCCTGTCTGACGGTCGGAACGTTAACCGAGAGGTTTGAAAGTCATGATATACTAACCCTGCAATCACCACGTGACCGTTTCCCGTGTTTTGGCCTCACTCACACGATACCACGAATGACTTCCCGGTAGATCACCCATCCTTTGACTACTCATGTCAAACACGCTTAACCCTGGAGTTTTTTCTCTAGATGTGCAACCGAAAAAGTAAGTACACTTTGGTGACATAGGTAGTCAAATTAATTCTTTTAACCTCTTCAAATATATCAGAATCGGGAAGTTACACAAACATGTTCCATAAATGAAATATTTTAGGACAATACAACCAACCAAAACTTCCAATCCTCAAGAAGTCCAGTTTCCAGCAACATAATAGATCTGATGTACCAGAAGTACGACCATGGACGGATATCTTCTATAGGAGCAGCCTTTGGATGATATTTGGTGGAGAAAAAGCCCTTTGAATTAGATTTCGTATTAAAGTGGAATCAAATCATTTAGAGTTTTGGTTGGAGAGGTATACAAAAGTTAGTGGAGAAATGTCTATCTGGTGACTAAACGGAGCGACCAGAGGCAACTTGATCTGATCCTTGACCGCACGATGACCACAAACCACATACCACAACCGATTTTGTCTTGGATAAGGGATGCCACACTTCCATCCGAAGACGTCCATCTCGGCCACTCAAGCTAAGCTTCGTCCATAATCACTTCTTTGGCCAAGGGCAACATGACTTTTTCTTTTCTTTCCTTTTTTAAATCTTAGTCAAATTAGATAGTTATAAATACTTGTTTTTAGCTTTATGGTCAACACACAACCCCTTAAATACATCAAAATCACGACTTTGGTGAGTAGATTATGTTTCCTTATTGCTTTTGGATCTAAATAGTTTTCAAGGAGGAGATATCACTTTGTATCACACATAGAGATGAAATATTTCCCTTTATCTCTTTACTTCCATCATTTTTATTATGATATCTATTCAAATTTGTTGTGTTCTCTATATCATCTACCTCGTTTATGATTAATGGTTTGTTACATGTTCTTTACCTTTACTTATTCTTATTACATGATTTCTTTACTACACATTTAGATATCTAATCTAAGGATTTTAGAACGATAACAATGCTGAATTTAATAACCTGAACTAGTATTTGGTGAGTTAAGTATCATAACCAATGAAAATTGAGCTGCAGTGTTTAGTGAATTTTATCTGAAATTGGTCAATTGATGCATATCTACATATTACAATAACAAAAAAAATCTGATTTTATTTATTTATTAAGTATAATGATTGGAACCAAGACAGTAGAAATATTATAAAACTTTGTTCTGAGTTATAAACTATAAAAAAATAAACATATCATATCGTGTTTATTCCATGTTTCCTATATTATCTTTAAAACCTAATACTTTTCTAATTGCTTTCACAACCAAATTTTATGGATGCCTCCTATTCTCTTTCACTACTCAATTACTTATTTATTTTTATTGCATTCACCGACAACAACTTTTTATGACATCTCTAACCTGATTAAAATCTCTAAGTATTTAGTGTAACCATACAATTCCTTGACGATTGATAACTCTGACTATACTAATCTATTCGCTGTCTGCTTGCATCTAGTTCGAAATGGATAAAAACTCACATCCCATCACAAAGTTTAAGGCTCGTAGGAATTTTTCTTTTCTTATACATAGGATTGTAAGTGGATGGTCTTCTGCACAATTGAGGTTCCTATAAACCAATAGATGGTTAAAGTGTGCCACAATACTCACAACCAAGAGAAAAATAGCAAAGTCACACTGCTGAAGCAAGATGTTAGTGCAATATTTTAAAGAGATTAGTTAGAAAGCAATGCTTATAAAACTGAAAATGAGATCAAAGAATGTTCAAGAAATGTATAAGTGGGTTGCCTCAAGGTCAAAATATTTGAAAGTAAGAAGAATTACATTGGATCTCCTTCTTAAATACTCATCAGCATGGCCAGATAAGATCAAATAAAGGTCTCAACACATAATGTGTAGTTGCTCTAAAAGGTGGGCAAGTGTTTGTCTGGTTTTACATCTTCTTTGCAGAACTAAGGAACACTTGTAAGAAGCTTTATAGACTTGTTATTTGGCTTGATGTATAAATCTGCCAATGGAATATAAAAGGTGAGCGAGCTGGTTGCTACGGTTAGTAGGAATGCAGATAAGATAATTTATCCTTCATCATGGACAATAATGAGAGGTGAAGACGATGAAATTTTGGTTTAGTTTGTTAGAAAACTTAAATTAGACTTTGGTGTGGGACTAAGAGATAAAATCACCACTACATCAGACAGCAACCAGGAAACTGTAAACAAGTTGGGGAAAAAATAACTGATAAATATCTAAAAGGTTCTTGTGGTAATTTAAAAAAAAAACAAAAAACTATTTATAAATTTTGAAATACCACTCATTTGTAAAAAATATAAAAATGTAAAGAATTTAGAACGATTCAAAAACCAACTAAGTGGTTCAATATCTACATGAATATCTACATGAACAATATTGACGATTATAGACTAGCACTCTATAATAATTTATCTATCCTTGTGTTGTTTTCACATGAAATAAGTAATATAACAAAGGTTTTAAATAACCTTTTGAATTTCTGAAATTCTTTTACCTTGATATACCACTTTTTAATTTCTATATATTTTTTATTATTAAACTAAAATTAGTTATAAAAAATGATATTGCAATGGTATATTTTAATTCTTATTATTTTGATCTAATATTATACATCTAATATTATTTTTAGTAAATTTTTTTTATCTATTTATTATGTAAAACATAAATATATTCAAAATTTTAAAATTTTAGAAAAGGATTTCAAAATATAAAAGATTTGTGACAAAAATTTAGATATTTGTCTAAAATATATATATATATATATATATATATATATATATATATATAAGGGAGTCTTAAATCATGGAATTTGGTAGGATCTATTATCTAAACCAAAACAACATTTTATTTCCTCCTTGCATATATATATGTGGGAGATGGAAAACCTATTTCTTTTAATATGTCAATTGGCTTTTTCTTGGTTGCATCATAGACATCACAAAATTTGATTGAAAACCTATGATGACATATGGATTTTCTAGTGCCGGATTGAAAGGAAAATCCATGACATGCTATGTTCTGTAAACGTAACTATGTTATATTTATATGTGAAGCAAGAAAACTGTGTGTGTAAGAGAAAGAGAGAGAGTAAACTGAGGGAACATAAATGCATAAGTTGAAAAACATAATATATTTCTTTATGGAGAAAAATGGTTTATGGTAGAACATACATGTCTTAGACAAGTATAATTGATATAGGGGAGGCGGTTGGGTTCTATACGTATGAGTATTTGTATGGTACATTTTTTCATAGAGATAAAATGTGACATTTAGAGCTTAATTTTTTTAAATGCAGCGGTTGCAAGTGCAGGCGTGAAAGTTTACGGAAGGTGATAGTTGCGGTTTTAGACGTTATTAAACAGTTTATATGACTGACACAACGATTACAAATTGGTGCATTTCTAAGATATTTACGACTGGTTGATTAATAGATGTATTAGATGTTAAATAATAAATTAATAATATAAATACATTATATAGTTATAAAAAGTATCAAATACATGTTTTTATAATAAAATATAAAATAATAATTTAATATAATTAATAATGAAATATTATGCATATAATGTTTATGTTTATTTTTTATTTTCTTTAGTTTTGATAAAAATTATGATTTCAATGCAAAAACATGTGGAGAAATTGCTTTTTGTAGAGAAAAATATTAGATTTAGAAAATTTTAGTTTGTTGTATATATTTAAATTTAAATTTTAATTTAATATATATATTATGATTTTGAAATAATTTTAATTGTTTTTTAATAACCCATCCGTAACCGTCCGCAACCGCAAACGCTCGATGAAAGCAGCTTTTGATTTTGAGAGGTTCGGAGCGGTACAAAGTAGTATAAAGTTTTTTTATATAATTAAACGCTAAGAACCATTACCATCCACAAAAGTTGTCTTTGCGGGTGGTAGCGGGCAAACCAGTCAAACCCTATACATGTCTGCTTTATAAGTTTTATTTTATCAATGTTGTGTTTTAAAATGATTTTATTTCCAGATAATTATTGTACTGGTTTCGTTTAAAATTTGCGATATATTTTACTATTACAAACATGTTTGTGATTTTCCTTCTCTACATTTTAGTTTTTGTTCAAATTTTATTATTATTATTATTATTTTATTATTTTTTCTTAATTTTAATTTCAATAAAATTTTTGTTATTAAAAATATATTTAATTTTATGCAATTTTGAAGATTGTTTTAGTAATCATCTCACAATCTTTTGTATATACTTACGAAATGTATATAAACGAAACCGTCTTTAGTGGAATAACACGTGCTTAGGTAGGGCAGGAGGTTGAATTCTATTTTCTAAGTGAAAAAGAATGGTCCTAACCCTTTCTAAGCAATATACTTTCCAAAACATATAACACGCAAAACTAAACAAAAGCTCCTGTCGACCTAAACACCATGCGTCCATCAATTTATGTGTGGTTTCGATTATGTGTCTGAATCTTTTTTTTTTTTTCCTAAAATTTGGTAAAAGAGGAATTATTCTGAATCTTTGTTCTATATATAAATATATTTTCAATTGATTCAAGAATTCAAATCTTTTTCTAAAACGAACAACGCAAAAGATATATATGAAAATACAGAATTATTCAATGAACTATTAAAAAAGTATCCTAATTTTATTGCTATATGTTAATACTAAATAAATTATGAAAGTAGATTTTGTTTAGGGTATTTTTTATCTATTATAGACAAATTTACTGCAAAACAAACAATAATGTCAAAGAACACAATGGTTAAAGTGTTTTTCGACAGCTATCGAATGTTTAAACTAGAAAAGAACTGAGATAAAGACCAAAGGGAGGTGTGCGTCAGTAACCCTAATGTAGAATCGAAAAACGGAGAAAGAAAAAATGTTTTGGTTGTGCAAATGGATCTAAATGAAAGTGGGTCTATAGTTGGACTGACTTTAAGTATTTAGAGAGAATTGTAAGAGAGTAGTGAAATAATAAGAGTAAACTGAGTAAATATGTGAAAATGTGTGAACTCTTCTCCCGTTGAAGGGAGACTTGTATTTATAGAGTTTACTTGGTTTAAGCTCGGATACCAGATCGGATCCATGGATTCTAGGTCGGTTTTGTAGATATTTGTTCTGTTGAATGAATTTTGGTTAGTGTACTGTGATTTTGATAACATGGTAAGCTTTTCTGCTCCTCTGGTCATCTTTCAATACGAACCAGAAACAACAGATTAGTTGTGGAATGAGCACCTCACATACCTTTGTCATTCTTTAACTCAGCAAATTATCACTTTCTCAATTATCATATATGCGGACATAATGTATTTAAGGTTGAATCAGTGTATTCAGGAAGTATGGCATAATATTCAACAAGTTTTTATCGTCGATTGTGCGAAAAATGTAAAGGTTAAAGGGATTTATGCTACCTTAAAAAAATTCATACCGGGCATAATTATTTTGATGCCAAGAATTGGGGTGTCATGGCTGTCTGCTTGCTACCTACTGCAGCCTAACCTCTGTGGGCCACTTGTCTCACAATCTTAATTATTCCATATTACAGGCAAGAGTTTAAGATTGGTTAGCAGTGGTCTCTCTCCTCCTGAAAAATTAATCCCTAGTTCATTTGTATCCAGTAGCTCGGCCACATTATCGTAAAATGGCAGCCTAGAACCAAAAGGCCTAACTTTGAATTATTGGGCCGGAGGCCCAAAGTTCAATGCTATTTTTGCGGTTTTGGACCTGGTGAACTTGAGATCCGGTTTTTCCTTTGGGGGGTTGGGGGAGAGGGAGGGGTCATTCTTGCAAAAAAAAAGCCATGGACAACACGTGGTAACATATAAAACATCCATATGGGAGACAAGATAATTATCCTATACAATTTTTTCTCCCAACTTCACGAGTTCGCGTAGTGGGTTTGTTGAGTGAGAAAACTCATTATAGACTTTTAGCTACTCCTCTGTTAGTACATACCTCAAGATGGAACCCATCCCTGAGGCACGTAACACCATTTAGATGGAGAAAAGATCCTGAGTATCCAGTGCCTGAGATGCATAACACATTTTGATTAAGGAATGATCCTGAGTCTAATGGACCTGGGATGATAACACCCAAGAAGGAATGATCCCATGTCTATATGAGCTGTATAAGGTTCATTACGCCTTTCTAGTGAATGAATTATGTTGAGGCTCTAGTGATAGAATTTCCCCAAGGATGATGCATTCTCAGTTGGTAAGGATAAACTTTGCATCTAAGAAACTGTGAAGTCTCAAATGTCAAAGGATGTAGAGAGAATGGACGCACAGAAGTTGCAGAAGGCTTCTGATTTACCGATGGATCGTAGGGAGCGTCAAGGGTTGCGGAAGGCCCTTGGTATACCCACTAAATGCCCTAGGATATGACACACCTAGACGACAAAGAGGTTTTGATCAATGATGCAACCCACCATAATCAGATCAATAGATATTACACACAATTGAAGAAAAATGAGATAACTTCTCAAAGGGTTTCGAAAATAACAAACAACTCTTATTTTATTCTTTGCACGAAATGATGCTTAAATAGATTACAAATCTGTTAAAAGCAAGGATAAATGTGGTAAAAACTAGGCGCATGGAAACTAGAATAAAAACCAAAGACTTAGACTTGAAATAAATGTAGTTTGAATGACTCTTTAGCTTGTAATAACCCTTGATCTAATTCATTTCTTTGGCTTTTCTAGAATTGGGAAGCTGCCTTCTGAGATGGACCAAAATTATAGAAAAATTCGGATTCTAACTTAATATAATCTGGTCTGGTCGGAATTCTTCATTGAATGTGTGTAGGTCTGAATCGTGTATACTTGAAATCACCCAATTTGAAAATGATATAACTCCTTTATTTCAACTCCGTTTGATCTGATTCTTCTTCGAGGAGTTCCGTAATTGAGCTGAGAACATTCTCCAATTGGTTTAACGCATAGAAGCCTTGTGGTTTAGAATATATGATTCAAACAATGAACATATTTCTTTGCTGACTCCCATGATTTCCATCACCTATGACCTGGGATAATGATGGCCGACGAAGTACAGATCCGGGCGATCGGACTGCTCCGCAAAATGGGCACTGTCCATCAAGCGTATTGCTTTTCGACGATCAGTTCGAAAAGGGAGTGTTGACCCAAAGCCGAATTACCGGTTCTAAGTTGATCTGCAGAGCGTTTTTTTTTTTTTTGGGAATGATTTAAAGTTATTAGACCAAGCCAAAGAAGGAGAGCTGGTCGTCTGGCTGTGTAACCAGTGTTAGAAAGTCATCCGCAAAGGGAGTACCAACCTAGTGTCGTGCTCTAGATCTTGGAAAAATCTGCAAAGGGATGCCGGTTCCAAGCCGACCGCTAACTACGAAGTTAATCGATCTGCAGAGAGGGAGCCACACATGGTCTTAGTTATTTGATTTCATGTCTGGAAGTACTTAGCGATCTTAAATTTATATTTATACCTTCGTGTTTCCTGGGGATGGAGTGACTGACTTTATAAATTTCTTCATATAAAACTGTCATCTTGAAGAAGTTGCACGAGAGATTTTACTTCTTCTTCTTGGGTGTATCTCTAATTGAATTGGTCGTCTCCCCATCTTCTCCGGTTTCTTCTGGGTGCATCTTCTGCTTGTCTTTTTCTTCTCCCCATATTTTCTGATATCTTCTGGGTGCATCTTCGGGTTAACTTGGTCTTCTCCCCGTTTTGGCCTTTAAGTAGATTTTATAGAAAATCTTTCTTCTTCTCTCCTATCGTGTTCGTCGGTCTCTGGCTAATCTTCTTTAAGCCTCTAATCCAAGGGGTCTTGGGTTATCTTGGTGGTTTCTTATGGAAAGTGTCCCTTATTCGCCTCTATTATTTATTTGGAGTGTTGACTTCACCGCGGTGGTCCCTTCATGTTTTCATTGGAAAAGTTTCTCAGCCCTCTTCATTTTTCTACGATTGGCTTCTTAAATACAAATTTATTCTTTTCTATAAGGCCCATTAAGTGATTCTTGTAGTCTAACCCGCCATTGATTCTAGCGTTGCTCTTCAGTCGAGTTACTTGAGCAGCTGGCCCATTTTCTCTTTGGCGTGATGGTGAAATTTTATTTGATCCTCTCGTCAGCTTCTCTGTCATACCTTTTCTACCGCTCTCTGCGTGCCCCCATGCATGTTTTCTACTTGCCATATGAGTGGGTTATGCTTTTGTTTTTTGTTTTTCTTGACGTGATGTCATCATGGAGGCTCCCAACTACCTTCATGATGCATCAATATGCACATTTGATGTGTGTCTCCTTGGTTCCCTGATTGATGGTGTCCATTTATTTATGGTATCCACTAGTGAGATTCATGCACCATGTTAAGTAATTTCTATTATCTCTTTTCTTGGGATGTATGACACATGACATCGTTTCACCTAAAATGTGGTTTTCACATTGCGAAACTTCTTTTTCACGCCTTTTTTCCATTTGACACATGTTTGCGCTTGCTTTCCACTTACACATTTGTTGGGCCACATGTTTTCCTCTCCCTGAAGTGAGTTGAGCATTGTGATACAATTCTATGTATTACACTATTTTACATGTTTCCTGAGAATCGTCTTCTCATCTCTCAACACATTTCCCTATTTTTCTCATTTGTTGACCGGGGTGGTAATTAAAATTTTCTAAATTGCTCTTATTTTCTAACGCGTGACATCATTTCGTTGGATGTGGTAGACGGTTGCGCTAGCATTTTTTCTATAAGTATTATAGTGAACCATTCTTCTTCATTTGTCATTCATTTTTGATTTTTTTCGGTTTCCTACATCTTTTAGTGTCGCATTTACATCCACTGTCATTTCGTCTTTCTTGAGATATCATAGGTTTCGTAACCCGACTCTTAAAACTTATCATTTGATTTCTAGTTTTATTTTCGGTTAGGCCGATCCCCCAGGACCAGGTTCCGATTCAACCAATCCTCCTCTGGAACTCACACCGCTTACTTTTCATGTGCTATCGTCAAATTTCAACATTTCTTCTCCCCAATCTTGACAGGCTACTGTTGGAAAATAAGAATCATTCCTAGCAAACTGGTTGGTTCTTAACTCTTGGGCCTACTTCATTCATTCTCTTCATGTGCTCTCAGATTTATCCAGTCACCGGATCACATATTTGATGGTGAATTGGACCTTTCGTCTCTCGAAAGTCATAGGTAACTTCATGTGTTTCAAGCCCATTCTTCATGCTGATGGGCTGTCCCTAGATAACGATGACCTCTCCGACTGGTTGGAATGGAATGTCGATATGAGATTTTCTCTCTGGCGTCTAGGTGAATCTTGTCTTCTCGACCATGCTTGGATCCATTGTTGTTGGAATTTTCCTGATTTTCTCAACCGTTGTGACAAGTTCCTAGCTGAGAGAGGTCTATGTGGCATACAACCAGTTCCTCAAGGAAGGCGATCAATCTTCTTGCTTTTCGTGATCTTAGCCCCATTCATGCAGCCTGTTGTCAACGTCTTCTAGCGAGCGCATTATGACTCTAGAAAACACATGAAAGCGAAAATGAATCGAATTATTTTAGAAATTCTTACAAACCTAATACCTGAGAATATGATAAAATATTTTTCCTCGAAAAAAACAAATGAGAAATGGTTCCAGAAACTATGAGTAAAAGAATCCTAAAATTTGAAACAAACCCCACTTATAGCTTCAGCAAAAATGGGTGAACAGTCCTTGTGGAAGTGACCAGCACGAGGCCTAAATTTTTGATCAACAAAGTAAAAGCATTTTTTTTTAGCTTCATCAATGCGAAGAAATTCAGAGCATAAGAGATCTATTTCAGTTTGAGAGATCTTGCTTAAATTTGAGATGAAATAAATGAGTAGTCACAGAAGAAAAATGTTATAATCTACAATACGGTAAAAGGAAAATAACGGGAGCAAAACTCCTAATGCCAAATCTACTAAGATTCAAAAGAAAAAGCATACAAACGATACAAGCAAATAAAAATCATCTATAACCTGAATTAAGAAAATGGGAGAACCATTAAAGAACCACTTACAAGAAAAAACACATAACAAATCCTAACCAATCCCCCAAAATAAATAAAATAAAAATACTTGAATGAGGAGACTATTTTTTTAGGGCATTTACCTCTGCAGGTGATCCAGATGATGAAGGATTAGAGCACGAGTTAGCAACTAAAATATATTTTTCCAAGGAATCTGAAACGACCCAAAACCAGTCCCAACAGGGCCCAATTTAATTTCAGCAGGAAACCCTAGTTGCTCCTTTATATAGTCTCATCTCCCATTTTATTTTTCTACAAAATCTTCAACAAAGCGAAGCTCTGCGAAAATAAATTCATCGTAGAGTGTTAGAGGTGGTTTCTCGCAGCCACCGCATGATATCTATCAGTGTGTTATTGAATCCGAGGTAAAGCTAATCGCGGACACCAGTTTTTGATAGTTTTCCGCTACATCCGTTCAGTAAAACCTCGATAACTTTCTAACTGTTTTGAATCTCTAAAATCCAAGACCACCATCGGATCTAGGGCGTCGAGACAAGCCCGTACCCACCAAGATCACCCCACACCACCGCCGGACTCACCTGCAATCGCTGTCGGAAGCCTCATGAGTGTAGTCCACGCGCCATCGTTGACTGCCGCCGACTCCGGTAAGTTGTTGCCGCCACCGAGTTAACTCGGTGACTCGCCCGAGTCGACTCAGTGACTCACTAGGTTAACCCGGTTGGGTTATCAGGTCGGGTTATCGTATCCGGTTGGGTTCTCGGGTAGGGCCGGGTTCGGTCCGGTCCAGTTTGACTGTTGACCAATTTGACTGGTTTGACTGGTTTGACCGTTGACCGTTGACTTGGACCGTCGACTTTGACTGTTGAGTTTGACCGGTTAACCTGTTATTCGTTTTTCGTCGTTCGAAGGCCGATCTCATTCGATTTTTTGTGCTGATTTCAGATTTAGCATCCGTTTAATTATCCATAGTTGAGAAGCCGCAGTTGACCTCCGTTTTGTTAATGTGAGGGCTTTCTGCAGAATTCCATACTTTCGTTTAGGACGCCGTAGATGAAATCTATTACTAAATGTGACCTGTTTTCTTTGATCGAGTCTAGGTAGTTTTGATTGTTAAATTGGTGATAGGGATATAGAGGATTCAACCCTTTGATTTTGAAAAAAATGATTATTGTTTATTATATATATATGTAGATATTATATAAGTAGTTGAACATTTTAGAGGTAAGAGATTGCGGGGGTATAGAGACGGACTTATGATCTTCTCTACGGTGTCAGGATCCCAACTACACTTTTTCTCATCTTGTTGCACAGATACAGTTTATGGCGATCATCCGAAAGAGACG
Source organism: Iljinskaea planisiliqua (assembly GCA_900108845.1). Lineage (NCBI taxonomy): Eukaryota > Viridiplantae > Streptophyta > Magnoliopsida > Brassicales > Brassicaceae > Iljinskaea > Iljinskaea planisiliqua. The sequence continues at coordinate 931,925 of FNXX01000008.1, forward strand.
ATGGCTTTTTCCGTGAATATAAAATAGGGGGATGGGATCAAGACCATGACAGTAAAACAAGAGCTGAAAGGACCATATGATGTAAACACGAAAGTTGTACATTTTATCTGAGTCCACCGCGACAAAAGGAGGAAGAGATTAGGACCAACTAAAGCTTCATCAACTCTGAAAAAGAAGTATGATTGACACCAACTGTCATCCTTTGAGACAAGCTCACTAGTAATCCATTTCACCCCTTTATTAGTATAAGAGAACGTTTCATCATGCCTCATTGTTTTCAAGTCACCGAGTCATTGAAAGTCGTGCATATGAAAAGAAATATAAACATCATGGGAAGTACATGTAATTCCAGAAACTAACAAATCACACTTATATGCAACGGTAAAAGACAAATGTCCGCATCGTCAAGATATTTGAATAAGATCCTCAGAATAGGAAACTGAAGCCCGCAAAGTATGATTCGTAGACGCAACATAATCATGAATTCAATTCAGAGCGGAGATCGGCAAGCAACTCAACCGTGAACATAAATTTCGTCTATTTAAAAAGGAATATATACGCTATTGACAAAATCAAAGCAAAATTAAAGAACAACAAAATGTCAAATCAAACAGAATTAGTTGAGACGTTAAACATGATTTCAAAATTTAAAAACAAAACGAAAGATAGAAAATAATAACAAACACTAGACATATTTTTTTATTAAATTCTTCTTATAATTTTATCCCAATAATTGTAAAAGATTATAATCATCAATAATAAAAATCGTTTGTCTCATTTCATTCTTGTTTTACACTTCATTTCGCTTACCTCATTTTTTAGATCAAACTTTTCCATAATTGACCAAAAACACTATATTTTTATTGTGTTACAATAAAAATGTAAGAACATATCACACGTAGTTTTTGGAATTAATGATTGACCCCATGCACTAACAAAGAGTAGAATACCGTGCAAACAGATACAAAGATGAGGAGAATATTTTTCTTACACACTGGTGACGTATATATTGCCTATGTGAGCACATCGCAAGTGGTTGTAATGGAGCTACCCACTCATATTCATTATAGACAAATTCTCTACCAACATATTTGGTGGCAACTTTGGGGCGACCAAGATGGCTGAAAGATCATTAGGTTCTTCTTTTTCCTTTTTGAACTTTTATCATGGACACCATGTGCTTGTTGTTTCTCTTCAATTATTTCAGCGCTTACAATTGACCAAATCGTCTTTTCATAGTATTTATATATAATAGGTCTATTTTAAGTTTAATCCTAGGATATTTTATTCGGAATTTGGCTCTTCATTAAACTAAATAATTATATGTGAATTTAATGAATTTGTTAGATGAAAAATGGAGAAGCAAATTACTAATTATGATGTTACTTTTAATTCAAATATATTTTACTTATCGAGGTGAGAGAAAGAATCCTGCCACGAAGCCGAGTCGCGCCCACGAGACTGAGTCCCATGAGAGATTATGACCACAGGACGAATTCCACCGACTGCTTGCTCCAAATTGACTATTGTAGATTGTAGATATAAGTAACCAAAAGAATGATAATAATTAAGTTAAGACCATTATATATATAAAAAAAAAGAAAAGAAATTAAAGCAGAAACATCAAATGTTTATAAATTAAAAACTGAATAGGCATATATGTGGGTTGTTGACTGCCACGTGCTGACCGACTATATAAAATATGCTTTACAATGGTCTGAAAAGAGAACAGAGTTTTTTCATCCCGACCTTAACTACGAAAAATGATGCATATAATGTCTATAGTGTCTTGTTTACTTTTATTTCGGACGTTTGATGCGGGGTCTATCATCATTAGTGTTACCATCAATTCGTCAAAAATTTGTTTCAACTAAAAATCTAACTGTTTTGTAATTATTACGCTTTTGATAAAAAAAAAAACTAAATCTGGCTGATGTATAGTTCGACGGTGTAATTTGGTTGTTGGGTGCGTCTATAGGAGACACTATAGGTTCCAATTTGGCTATATCTCTCTTGTTTATTATAGTTTTCTTAGCTTGATTAACCTGTGTTTATCCTGACTGGATTGGTCCCATCTTTAGCATTAGTATAACGCGGTCCAACTTTTGAGGGTTTGTCTCCAAGGCTTCAAGCTCATTCTCTTCCTCATTGGTCATTTTGGATTCGCACCCGTTCGATCTCCTACCTGTCTTGATCTTTCATGATATGCTATACTCGGTTTGGATCAATTCGCACTTTAATACTGAAGAAACCTATCGAGATCTTGTTTCTTTTTAGTGTCCTATTAATACGTTTACAATTCATTAATCAGCTGACTTCCCCGTATTTGAAAAAATAGTTTAAGAAATTTTTAGTGGTTATGTTTTACCGAATTATAAACCTAAAAAAACTTTTGTAAAATTGGAAAGGTTTTTTTGTTATAGGAGGTTTCTTTTGTCAACTAAGTTTTCGTAATTTTTTTTCAAAGAATAATTTTGTTTGTTGTTTCGGTGTTAGCATCTAATGCTGGATTTTTAAGTCATTGTTTTTCTGGTTAGTTGTGGGTATTCATCTTGTTTATTCGTTGTTAGTTGTTGTATTGGGTATTGTAATTTTAGTTTTATATTGGTCTTGTTCTTTTACATGTCACAACGACTTGCAACTTTTGACTGCGATTTTTTAGTCGCAGGTTGTTGTTCGTTTTGCTATCGCAGCGACTGGTCGGAAGGTTTTTAAATAAATCGCTAAAATTTTTAGCGACTAGTCACAGGTGGTTGCGATAGGTCGCCGCGACTAATTACAAGTTGCTGCGACTAATTGCAAGTTGCTGCGACTAGTCGCAAGTCATTGCGATATGCAAACGAACAAAAATCTGTCGTAGATTTTAGTCGTAAGTTGCTGCGACAGATAAACCAATAGAACCATTATTTCCTGTCTTAGGGTTGTGTTTCCAAGGAAACATGTTTTCCATCAACTTTTGTTTTTGGAGATAACTTTGTTTTCCACCAGCTATGATGTTATCTTGTATCAACCATGTAACCCACCTTGTTTTTATCTTATAACCTAAGTGGAAAAAATAGAACCAATTTTTTTTTATTAAGCGCCGGTCAAAATATTCGGACGAGAGGTGAGAGATTTCAAAAGTGGCTGTCGATTTCGTAATGGCAGACGTTGCTCCAACCGTAATCAAGTAGTTAAAGCACTCTAATCCCAAATTGTTTCTCCACGTTTGACAATCTTGGCGCTATGTAATTATTATGTTGAACAACATGTCTCTAGAATTAGTATTTTCTTACATATCTTTTTCATTACAGATAATTATGGTAAATGGCACAAAACTGAAACAAAAAAGTAAATAATAAGTGATGGACGTCTAATTAGGTAAATAACTATGAAGCAAAATAAATACTTAGTTGTATATGATTTCAGCATTCATTTAACCTCTACGGAATGAGTGTATCTGTTTTTTATTTTATTTTGTCATAACATGTTAATTCTTTTTCTTTATGTAGGTGGACGTCTAATTTAAGAAATGGACTCTCAATAAAACAAAGCCTACTCTATACAGTTTTGAAGAATATATTCTTCGTTAGATTTTTTTTTGAAAGTTTAGAGAAATTAAGTTTGAAGAGTCGGAAAAGTGCAAACCCAAGGTAATAGAAGTTGAAAGCAAATGTATAAAGTTAGGGAAAATCACATCTTAGTATCTAAACTATGTCTAAATGTGACGAACTATAGATTTTGGGATGAATGTGGGTTTGTGTACCCATAAAAATATGATAGGTGTCAGAATAATAAATATCAAGTGTTTTAATATACTAGATTTTTCACCCATGCTACACGTATGATTGTCTTCATATTTTTTATTTAATATATATAATCAATTATATTTATCGAAGTATTAATTTTCTATTCATAATATATATATTATGATATATTTAATCTATTAAATTTTCATATTATTAGTGAATCAATTATTTTAGATAAAATACAAGATTTAAAAAAATTACGGTTATATAAAATTAAAATTTAAATTGATTATCAATAGTCAATTATTTTTATATTATATTTTTGTGATTTTAAAATATTTTGTTAATTAATTGGCTATTTTTATGAACTTTTTTTATATCTTAAAAATAATTTTATTTTTACTATTTATAAGAAAATATTTATATATTAAAAAAAATTATTTAAAATATTTTCCAATTAAAACTATTATAAATATATTTAAGAAATATTTTATAGTTTGTATTTTTAGTATATTAAAATATATTATATCATAAATTTGTAGTTTTGAATTCATATATTACACATATATTTTTCATCACATAAATTTTTTTTCTTCTTCTTTAACTTCAATATTTTTAATGAATGAACTCAATATCTTCTATTTATAAGTTTATTTTTACATATACATTGCATTTTTTAAGTACTTGAAATTAGATTTTACTCACACATTTTAACCAATGAAATAATTTAGAACTACAAAATTGTTGTTTTGGAAAATATATTTTTATTTATATTCGAAACTTGTTTTTAATTATGTATTTATTTGGGAACAACAAAAATCAAATATAGTTATTCAATTATAATATATATTTTTCACTCATATTATTCTCTATCACCCACCAGCCCGCCAATTAGCTTTTAGCTTGCCATTCGTCTCTTCCGAGAGAAACGGGTAGGCTGAAAGTTTGTACGAAAGAAACATGCGGGCTGAAAGTTCATATGAGAGAAAATGGTGGGCTAAAAGTTCATACGAAAGAAACGGGTGGGCTGAAAGTTCATACGAAAGAAATTGATGTAGGCTGGATAAGGATGGAGGCGAACCGCTGGTCGTATGACTCTCTCAGTCGATCCTAAAGATGGTTGAAGGGGAAGGATGGAACCTTGCAACTGGTGGTATGACTCTCTTTGCAGAGGTTGATCGGATGGGGATGAAGTGGAGCGAGGGTCGCCACAAAGCTGGTGAGAAAGCTTTGATAAGACATGAGTTTTCGGGCATTGGATTCTCTCCTTAGCCGCCGAGTTCTTTAGCAAAAACTAGGGTTTTTGTTGCAGAGAAGAAGTGCAAGTTTTTATTGATAGTAGGTTAATGATACACAGCTGTGAGAGAGGACCTTAATAAAGGGGTCCGAACAGCTTTGCCCTTCTAGGGAACTTGAAGCAAATACAATATTCTACTCTAAAGAAAAAGGAAATAAACAATAAAGACAAAATATATGCGAAACTTAACCTGCAAGACAGAAGATTTATTAGCCGTATTAGGAAAGTAAAATTAAACTCTTACCTCGGTGGGTCAGGATGCGGATGCTGGCTGAAGGGGTCTTGAGGTTGTCGCAGTGGGCCTTATGTGGGCTGGATGGTGAAGATGGTTCGCCCCTGAACTTCTTGAATGAAGTCCAGTGGTCGGATTGGCCCATTAGTGTGATCGTGTCCTTGTTCTGGCCCGGCCAGGTTGCCTTGTCCTTGGTGAACCTCAAGCGGCTGTTCTTGGCTAGGAGCTTGGGTCGGTTCGCGGGCCAGTTGCTGCATGTTGATCGAGGGGTCTTCTATGACTTGTGCAGCTAGGAGGTGTTCCACGGCTTTGTTAAATTGCTCCCTTAGGACCTTGGTTCCGGACCGTGTGCGTGGACCTTGCCGGACGATAGGAACTAGGTCTTCTTGGGTGGTTGGAGGCTCGGCCTCATCATCCTCTCCCTCTTGAAAAGGTTCTGTCCTCAGAATAGATTCATCTGCATGGAAATGAGCTAGGTCAGTAACATTAAAAGTTGGAGAAACAGCTAACTCACCTGGCAGTTCCAATTTGTAGGTGTTGTCGTTGATCTTTTCTAGGACTTTAAAAGGACCGTCGTCTCGGGGCGCTAGCTTGGACTTCCGTTGGTTAGGGAACCGGTCGTGTCGCATATGTAACCACACCCAATCACCAGGTTCAAAGGTGATGTCTTTCCGTCCTTTTTTGGCTTGCTGTCTGTACTTCTCGGTTTTCTTCTCTATATTCTCCTTGACCCTCTGGTGTAGCTTCTTGACGAATTCGGCCTTAGTGTCTCCTTCGGTACTAGAGTAGATTGCTTGGGGTAATGGCGTGAGATCTAAAGGCGTCAGAGGATTAAATCTGTATACTACTTCAAAAGGAGAATGGTTAGTAGCAGAGTGGTTGGCATGATTATAAGCAAATTCAATAAATGGTAAACAACTCAACCAATTCTTCAAGTTCTTACCGACCGTAGCTCTCAAAAGAGTTGAGAGTGTCCGGTTCACTACCTCTGTCTGACTATCGGTCTGAGGATGAAAAGTAGTAGAGAAGAGGAGCTTGGTTCCAAGCTTCTTCCACAGCATTTTCCAGAAGTGGCTGAGGAATTTTGTATCAAGGTCGGACACGATGGTTCTCGGGATGCCATGTAAGCGGACCACTTCTTTGAAAAGGATCGGCGGTCTGGGTGGCATCGTTGGATTTGCTGCAGGGTATGAAGTGTGCCATCTTGGAAAACCTGTCAACTACAACGAAGATGGAGTCTTTGTGTTGTATCTTGGGCAAGCCCAGCACAAAGTCCATGGAATATTTACCCAAGGGGCGTTAGTATAGGTAAAGGTAGATATAAACCGTATGAATGTAACCTGGATTTTGCCTTTAAGCAGGTGATGCACTTAGCACACAGCCTCTCCACATCTCGCTTCATGTGTGGCCAGTGGAAATGCTCAGTCAAGACGCTCAGGGTCTTGTCTCGTCCGAAGTGCCCCATTAGGCCTCCTCCATGGGCCTCCCTGGTGATCAACTCGTGCATGGATCCTTGGGGGAATGCAGAGTCTTTTGTCTCGGAAGAGGAACCCGTCGTGTTGATAGTAAGATCCGAATGCGGCCTTGGTGGTCTCCTGGTAGATATTCTGAAAATCCGTATCGGATGGGTAGAGGTCTTTGATATGCTCAAATCCCAAAACTTTGGCCTCCATGGTGGCGATCAGTGTGTGTCTCTGGGACAGAGCACCCGCCACCACGTTCTCCTTCCCTTTCTTGTACTTGATCACGTACGGAAAGGTTTCTATGAACTCTAACCATCGGGCATGTCGCTTCTTCAGTGTGGTTTGTCCCCATAAGTGTTTAAGAGTCTCGTGATCGGTGTGAATGACAAACTCTTTGGAAAGGAGATAGTGCTGCCAAGCTTCCAGCGATCGGACCAGGGCAAAGAGCTCCTTGTCGTAGTTGGGGTAGTTAAGGGCGGCTCCGCTTAGTTTTTCACTGAAGTAGGCTACGGGTCAGCCTCCTTGGGTTAGGACCGCTCCAATCCCTGTTCCTTATGCATCACATTCAATTTCAAACATTTTATCGAAATCAGGAAGTACTAGTACCGGGGCGTGCGTGAGGCTAGTTTTGAGTTGTTGAAAGGCGGCCTCCTGATCTGGCCCCCAGGCGAACGTAGTGTTCTTCTTGATCACCGAGGTTAATGGTGCGGCCACGGTGCTGAAGTCCTTCACAAACCGACGGTAGAAGCTGGCCAGTACATGGAAACTTCTGACATGGCCGATCGTAGATGGTGTGGGCCATTCCTGAATGGCTTTAATCTTTTCTTCATCTACTTTAAGTCCCTGCGAACTTACAACAAATCCTAGAAAGAACAACTGATCAGTGCAAAACACTCATTTCTTAAGATTTGCGTATAGTCCTTCCAACCTAAGTGTGTCTAGTACTTGTTCCAGATGTTTAAAATGTTCCTCTAGGCTACAGCTATAAACAAGAATGTCATCAAAGTATACCACGACAAACTTACAGATGTAAGACCTGAGGACGTGATTCATGAGACGCATGAAGGTTGAGGGCGCATTGGTTAGCCCGAAAGGCATGACAAGCCACTTGTAGAGACCCCTTTTTGTTTTGAAGGCGGTCTTCCACTCGTCTCCCTCTTTCATCCTCACTTGGTGGTATCCACTTTTTAGGTCGAATTTTGAGAACACGGTGGATCCGCTAAGTTCGTTCAGCATGTCGTTGAGCCTCGGAATTAGGTGCTGGTACTTGATGGTGATGTTGTTGATGGCTCTGCAATCGACACACATTCACCATGTCCCGTCCTTCTTGGGCACGAGCAAGACCGGTATGGTGCAAGGACTGAGGCTCTCCCGAATGTAATCCTTGTCCATGAGGTCCTGAACTTGTTTCTCCAATTCCTTTGCTTCTTCAGGGTTGACACGGTACGCTGGCTGGTTTGGTAACGATGCTCCCGGAATGAGGTCAATTTGATGTTCGATCCCCCGGATTGGTGGAAGCCCGGCTGGAATCTCCTGCGGAAAGATGTCCTTAAAGTCATCTAACAGTTTGAGCATCTCGGACGGTAGCTCCCGGTCTTCTTCTCTTGAAAACAAACTTTCTCGAAAGATCATGAGTAATACCTGTCCATGATGATCCAAAGTTTTAAGGACGGAGGTAGGGGTGATGTATATGTTGGTTTTACTTACCTGGCCTCCTTTGTCCATGGCTCGCTGCCTTTCGTGGACTTCGGTTGGGGTCAGGGGAGCTAGGTTGTGTTTACGGTTGTTGTGAGTGAAGGAGTAGTAGTTGGTACTTCCATTGTGCAGTGTCTCTTTATCGAACTGCCATGGCCTCCCCAGTAGAAGGTGTCCGGCTTGCATAGGCACTACGTCGCAGGTGACACGATCTTGGTACTTGCCAATGCTGAAAGGAACAACCACTTGTTCTGCGATCCTTAGCTCAGTCTCGCCGTTGAGCCATCTTAAACGGTATGGCCGCATATGCTTGGTCGTCTTTAGCCCTAACTTATCCACAAGATACTTGCTAGTTACGTTAGTGCAAGAACCACCATCTATGATGAGTCTACATACCTTGGCCTCTATGCTACATCTTGTATGGAAGATGTTTTCCCGTTGGATGGTCTCCGGGTCGTAAAGGGCACTGAGGGGTCGTCGGATCACCAGTATCTCTCGTACCTCGGGGTAGTCCGTCACTTCTTCCTCGGAGTCAACTGGTTCGGGCGGTGCTTCATCCTCAGACTCGTATTCTCCATTGTCACGGATCACCATGACTCGCTGGTTCGGGCACTCCCACACGTAATAAACTTTCCCCTGACATTTGAAACAGGTAATGTCTCGGGATCTTGTGTTAGGAAGCTTACCTGGTGGGGCTGTGGGTTTTGGTGCTCCCGGGGTGGCCTTCTTAGCCCGATCCTCGACAAAGGTCGCTTTTCCTTTGTCAAAACTCCTTGGTTGCTGGGTGTTCCAGCTGGGTTTGGGACGGCTGATGGCTGCACCTTTGCGCTTGATGTGTTGTTCGGCCTGGATGGCTAAGTGAAGTAGCTCATCGAGATCGTTATACGTCTTTCTTTCTACCTTGCACACGATGCGGTCCTGAAGTCCATCCAGGAATTGTGCCATGAGGGTTTCAGGCGCGTCCGTGACCTCCAGCCGGTTCTTGAGGGTCTCAAACTCCTCAAAGTATTCTTCCACCGATTGGGTACCCTGGTGAAGCTTATGGAACTTCTTCTGAAGATCCCTGTGGAAAGAAACCGAAACGTACATTTTCCGGAGATGGTAGCTCATGTCGGCCCAAGAGCTGATTGGATGTAGATGTCGCCTCCGGCGGTCAGCCAACTCTCTATCCCACAATGCCAAAGCATTGTCGGTCAGCTGAGCGGCTGCTAACGCCACCTTACGTTGTTCCGAGTAGTTGTAGTACTCGAAGATATACTCCATGCGGCGTTCCCAATCCAAATAGGCTTCTGGGTTGATTCGTCCTGCGAAGGTAGGTGGAGAGAGTTTGAGGTCTTTACCTTTTCCACTGTGGATCGTCATCAGGTTCCCGGTGTCTGTCCCGTTCGTTTCCCGGACGGTGATGGTCTCGCATGCGGTCATTCCTGGGTTGGTCGGGTGCCGGTGGTGGTCGTACGTCCCATGTACGTTCGCGGGTACTCGGCGTGTCCGATGTGTATTCCTCTTCAGATCGTCGTTGTTCCAGGCGATCTAGATGTTCCTGCATGGATTGAAGGTTGGCTAAGATCTGGGCCAACGCGTCATCACTCTTGCTCCCCATAGAATCCTGCAAAATTACCCACAAAGATCAAGAGCTTTATGGGTTCTAAAGAAGTGACCAGGTTCGCGGCAGAAAGGAAGAAAATACTCTAGGTTTAAAACCGCAAGATTTAGGTAAATACCGAAAAGGAAATGAAATAAATGACATAATGCAATGTCAAACAAAAGGAAAGAATGCAAAATGGAAATGTTCGGCCCTAATCTTCTTGAATGAAGTCCAGTGGTCGGATTAGCCCATTAGTGTGATCGCGTCCTTGTTCCGGCCCGGCCAGGTTGCCTTGTCCTTGGTGAACCTCAAGCGGCTGTTCTTGGCTAGGAGCTTGGGTCGGTTCGCGGGCCAGTTGCTGCATGTTGATCGAGGGGTCTTCTATGACTTGTGCAGCTAGGAGGTGTTTAGAACTACAAAATTGTTGTTTTGAAAAATATATTCTTATTTATATTCGAAACTTGTTTTTAATTATGTATTTATTTGGGAACAACAAAAATCAAATATAGTTATTCAATTATAATATATATTTTTCACTCATACTATTATCTATAGAATTCTCAATATCTTACTAATTTTATAGTTTTTTTTAAAAAAAGAAATATTTTAAATATATTTACTAAAACGAATTCAAAGTTTTAAGAAAAATTGAAGAATCCAAATTTAAATATTTTATAATTTTGGAATTTCTAAGTTTTTTTTTAAAGTTGATATTTAATTTTTTTCCATGGAAGATTAAAGTTGATATTGAGAAGTCACTGATGATTATTATTGTATCATATAACGATTAAACCACATGTAAAACATTGTCGGATGCCTTTGTATATATATATATATATATATTTTTAAGCTCTGAATGAGCTCTCATGTTTGTTTTGTTCTTTATAAATCCATCAAATGTTTTAATAAATACCTCACACTAAGTGGTTCTAAAGTGTAGTGCTGAAAATACCATTAATTTACTCAATTCAAATCATTAGATTATTCAACATGATTGTTTTATAACTTGTTTTATAACTGCTTCCATTAAGTTATCAAAAGTTATTGGTTATTTGGTACAAACCATCAAGTCAATCCAGGCCGCCGGTTAGCTTCCTCCTTGGTGCAGGCCGCCGAGAGCAGCACACCAGCATCTGCAGCCCACCACTTGAGCAGGTCGCCAAGATGAGTTGCTCGCCCTTCGCCGTGTCCAGCCATGCAGCTCACCACGGGAGCAGATCACCAAGAGGAGCAGCCCACCATGCTCTCTCTCACGGACCAGGCCGCCACTTTCCCTTACGAGTTCAGGCCACCACTTTCCCTTCCAAGCTCAGACCGCCACTTTCCCTCACTCACCAGGCCACCACTTACTCTCATTCACCCGCCTGCCATATTCCCTCTCACCCACCAGCCCGCCATCTTCCCTCTCACCCACCAGCTCGCCATCTTCTCTATCACCCACCAGCCCGCCAATTAGCTTTTAGCTCGCCATTCATCTCTTCCGAGAGAAACGGGTAGGCTGAAAGTTTGTACGAAAGAAATAGGTGGGCTGAAAGTTCATATAAGAGAAAATGGTGGGCTAAAAGTTCATACGAAAGAAACGGGTGGGCTGAAAGTTCATACGAAAGAAATGGACTGACTGAAGTTTATACAAACATTTTATGGTGAGCTGAAAGCTTAGCTCGAAATCGCTTGCGTCGGAACATTGTTCATCCGAGATCATCCACAAAAGCACTATTCACGGAACACTGTTCACGAACCGGATACAAAATCAGGAAGGCGAAGATTTGGTTCGACGTAACTCGGGCTTGGAATACTGTTCATAAAATACTGTTCACGGAGTACTGTTCACGGGACTGTTCATGTACCGGTCAGAAAACCGGAAATTGGGTCCAAGCAAGGCGGAAAACCGAAGTCAGAACAGACCAAGCCAAACAGGAGGTGGGCTGGGCCAGAACGGAGTCAAGTGGCGACCTGCTGAGAATTTGGGCCGCGGATCGGGCCCAAATCCGTCTAAGTTGGCGGACGGCAGAGTTAAAGGCGTCACACATCGCTAATAAACTTCTTCAGCACCATATATTGCTTGCTATATATATGCTAGCTTGTATTATGTTAAATCCATCCAATTCCGAGTATTAGACTTTCCGTATTGTAAGACATTAAGCTTTTACGAGATTTCTTGTAATTTGGCAAAAAAGACTACTAAATAAAATAAACTTTCGATTTCGGTCCTCGAGTTCTTATAAAATAAGATTTCCGAACCCCCATTTATTATAAGTTTTGATTGTTTGAGTTTCGACTCTCACAGTTTGGCGCCGTCTATGGGGATGAGAAATATTCTAAACCTTAAGGGCGAAAGGATACGAGAAATAAAACAATGTCTGGAGATGGAGTAAACAATGACGGAAACAATAACAGAAACAACGGAGCAAACAATCAACCCGTGGAGCAGCCGACTTAGGCAGAGCGGCGGTTTCCATGACCGAACTAAAGACGATGCTAGCCACACTCCTGGAGCGGCAGGCCGAGTAAGAGAAATTCAACGGCATAGTGACTCAACAATTGGAGACAATTCGGGAGGAGAGCCGAACCAGGAACGTTCCCCTGCGAGGAGTCTCGGAGCAAACCCGCCGAACTTTCGGAGTAAGGCGTCTTAGATTCTCGCCGCAAGGGACAAGGGTGGACCCATCCCAGCCGCCACCGCTGCAACGAAAGAACACCACCAGACAAAATGCCGATCGACCTACATCACAGTAACTGAAGAAGAAAACGGAGGACAAACCAGAACCGCAGAGGACAAAACCATCCAAGACGGAAATGAAATGGAAGATGAGGTGTGAGTGCTCACCGAAGATGAGGAAAACATACTCTGGGTAAAACAACAACGGCGCACCAAAGAGCTAGGAAGAGTATGCCGACCAGACAGAATGCTATTCTCTGCAAGCCAGAAAAGCGAAATGGCCGAGTTCAAAGCCCAGCTCGCCCTCGCGAAAAGCAAGATGAAGATAGTGCGTTCCCAGGTCCACCAGGACATCAGCGCAGCCCCAGAGATTGCTCGGGTCTTGGAAGAAACCCAGAAGATCCCGTTCACATCCCGAATCACGGATGTGAAGCCTTCCGGTTCCGAAAAAATCCGGATTCCATTCTATGATGGGACGTCAGATCCAAGAGCTCACATGACGACTTTTCGGATCGCCATGGGTCGAGCCCGGTTCAAAAGCGAAGAAAGAGATGCCGGCTTCTGCCTCCTCTTCTTCGAACATTTGAAAGGATCAGCTTTGATGTGGTTCTCCAGATTAGAAAGAGATTCAATCGATAACTTTGATCAACTATCTGCCGCTTTCCTGAAGCATTGCTCTATGTTCATAAGCCGATTGACGTCTGACGCAGACCTCTACTCTCTGTCCCAAGGGCCAACAAAAAGTCTTCGAGATTTCATCGAAGAGATTCAAGGTGATAGTGTCTAAAGTCGACGGTTTAAGCGATAAAGCCACACTAGATGCCCTGAAGAATATGGTTTGAGTCTTGCTTCCGCAAAGAGATTTTCTTGAACAACCCGCTGACTATCCAGGACGCCTTCCACCGCGCCTCGAACTTCGTTGTCCACGAAAAAGAGATGAAGGCCCTGACAAAGATACATCGCCCATCGAAGCCTGCAACCAGTGATACAATCCTCCCAAGGAGTCGGCACTCTAAGGTTGGTAAGAGGATAAGCCTTCTTTCAACAGACTGTGAAGCCATGAAGAACAAGGAGATGTGGAGTGAATGGTCGCACAGAAGCTGTGGAAGACTTCTGATATACCGGTGATCCCTTGGATATGGCGCACCAAGAAGGATCGAAATTGATTGAAGGGAGCGTCAAGGCTTGCGGAAGGCCCTTGTTATACTCAACTCAATGTCCTAGAATATGATGCACCTAGACGACAAAGAGGATTTGATCAATAATGCAACCCACCATGACCAGAAAATGAGATAACTTCTCAAAAGTTCCAAAAATAATAATCAAGTCTTATTTTTATTTCTTGCACGAAATAGAGCTTAAATAGGTTACAATTGTGCTAAAACCAAGGATAAATATGGTAAAAACAATGCAACCTATAAACTAGAACAAAACCAATAGACTTTGACTGAATTTAACAATTGTTTGAATGACTTTGCAGTTCAATTGTCTCTTGATCTTCATATGCACACCTGACCTTGTAGAATTGGGCTGAATCCACTTTTCTGGCTTCTCTGATGGACCAAGATTGTTGAACAATTCGGTTTGTAGCATTATTCAATTTGGTCTTGTCGGAATTCTTCATTGAATGCTCGCAGGTCTGAGTTGCGTATGATTGGAATCACCTGATTTGTAAATGGCATAACTCCTTCATTTGAACTCCGTTTCATCTGATTCTTCTTCGAGGAGTTCCATATTTGAGCTGAGAACATTTTCCAAGTGGTTGCATGCATATAAGCCTCGTGGTTGAGAAGATAAGACTCGAACATTGATCATATGTCATTGCTGCTTCCCATGATCATATTATTTCCTCCCTCTTGAAAAAAGATTTGCCCTCAAATCTGGTTTATCAAAAGAAGAGTTGACACAAAGCAATTTCTACTTCTTCTTTTTTTTCAAATGATACAAAGAAAAATAAAATAGAAATAGAAGATAAAAAGAAGAGAAGATGAATGATAGAAGATGGAAAGATGAGAAAATGATAGAAAGATAGAAACCAAACTTAGAGTGGTGCTTTAATACCAAATGATACAATCCTCCAAAGGATTCGACACTCTAAGGTTGGTAAGGGGATAAGCCTTCTTTCAACAGATTATGAAGCCATGAAGAACAAGGAGATGTGGAGCGAATGGTCGCACAGAAGCTGCGGAAGACTTCAAATATACCAGTGATCCCTTGGATATGACGCACCAAGACAGATCGAAATGGATCGAATGGAGCGTCAAGGGTTGCGGAAGGCCCTTGGTATACCCAACTCAATGTCCTAGGAAATGACACACCTAGACGACAAAGATGATTTGATCATGATGTAACCCATTATGACCAGAAAATGAGATAACCTCTCAAAAGTTCCAAAAACAATAATCAAGTCTTATTTCTATTCCTTGCACAAAATGATACTTAAATATGTTACAATTGTGTTAAAAATTAGGATAAATATGGTAAAAACAATGCAACCTAGAAACTAGAATAAAGACAATAGACTTTGACTGAATTTAACATTTGTTTGAATGACTCTTCAGTTCAATTGCCTCTTGATCTTCTTATGCACATCTGGCCTTGTAGAATTGTGCTGAATCCACTATGATGGCTTCTCTAATTGACCAAGATTGTAGAAAAATTTGGGTTGTAGCTTTATTCAATTTGGTCTGGTCGAAATTCTTCATTGAATGCTCGCAGGTCTGAATCGCGTATGCTTGGAATCACCTGATTTGTAAATGGAATAAATACTTTATTTGAACTCCGTTTCATCTGATTCTTCTTCAAGGATTTCCATAATTGAGCTGAGAACATTCTCCAAATGGTGTCATGCATATAAGCCTCGTGGTTCAGAAGCTAAGCCTCGAACATTGAACATATATCTTTCCTGCTTCCCATGATCATATCAACCAGGATGCCGATTCAACCATCCAATATACCGGCCGAAAAGCGAAGCGAACATAGTAGTGGGTACATTAACCACGAAGGGGAAAACGCCGGTGGAACGCATAATGACCAAGTAAGCACGGAGAGATCGCCTGACAGAGCTGGATGCGGATGAGGATCATGGAACACCTGGACTCGCAGAATGGGCTTCGACGAAAAAGTTTTTTTTTATTTGTACCAAGCCATTGGTGCAAATTGCAAAACCATCGCAAGAAGGCTCATTGCCAAATTCTTGGCAGGAGATTTTGGAGACGCGGTAACTATGGAGAGCCTCGGGGCAACACAAAGAAATGTTGAGACGCAGGACAACCAGCCTAACGAAGAACGTCCTCGCAAGCCGGCCGAGGAGGCACCAAAACGAGGAAGGAGATCTGACGAAGAGTCCCCTGCAAGTAACCAGAGAAAGGTCAACATGATCATGGGAGGCTCTTAGTACTGCCGAGACACGGTCACGTCTATAAAGGCCTTTCAACGAAGAGGAGATAAAAACTAAAATCCGCAAGAGCCGATTACCCTAGACAATGATCTGATCACTTTCGAAGAAAACGACGCCGAAGGACTTGATCAACCCAACGATGACCCTCTTGTGGTGAAATTAGTCATTAATGACTGCGATGTTTCCCGAGTCTTGGTTGACACGAGAAGTTCAATGGACGTGATATTCCAGAAAACATTCCGAAGGATGGGTGTCAGTTTTTCCGACGTAAAACCCAACCCGAGATCGCTGACCGGGTTCACCGGAGAGGTAACCATGATGGACGAAACGATCCGACTTCTGGTCCATGCTAGCGGAATCACGAACATTATGGATTTCTTGGTGACCAATCATCCCGCAATCTACAATATCATATTGGGAACCCATGGATCAACTCGATGCGTGCCATCCCTTCAACATATCATTTATGTCTTAAATTCCCTTCCCCATAAGGACTTAAGACGATCTGGGAACCAAAAGGAATCGCGGACCTGCTTGTTGGCCGAGCATAAACTCAGAAGCCTGACGAACCCACCGAAAGATAACCCGAAGCACAAGAAGTCGGACATGAGCATCAAGCCGCACCCCAAAGCGTCTAAAACCAACAAAGATGAGAAATGAGAAAAAGAAGAGCTCAAAAAAAGGAAGTCATTCCCGAGGATCCAACGACAACACCTGCCAAAGAGAGCACCCTCAGAACGACCGTACTTACTAAAGATGATGTCATTTCCTAAGATAAAAATAAAACGGAACTACGAGTGGCTTGATCCATTTCTCAACGGGGTACGTAGGCAGCTCGCCTAAAAAAAAGAGTTCAGCTGTCCCCCTCCAAAATAGGGGGGGGGGGGGAGGTGAGTGGGTCCGTATATGTCTATATACTCCCGCAAATCTCTGGAGCTTCCTATTCCGAGAAACAGTTTGAAGGATGAACACTGGACTTGGCATCTCACAGCCCATCCAAAAATCGTTGACTGTTCTCACCAAAAAAATGACAGTTACCAACAAACACTCATATTTCGAGAAAATAGTCCGGATGATGAACACTGAGACTTGGCATCTCACAACCCATCCAAAACCATTAACTGATCTCACCTGAAAAATGATGCAAACCATCAAGGCAACCCGACTATTGTTTCCACAACTCTCTCGAGTTTTCAAAAACTTGTCTATTGCTGGCCACGAAAAGATACATGTAGTCCATGCAAGGACTTTAACCATGGTTCGTTTGACATCCGAAGACGGATAAAAATAGCGCGCTATACAAATTTCTGGACTAATATCCGAAAGGCGTAAGCTGATCTAGAATGCGGGAAGCATCTGGGCGATATTCAATTTAGCTTATCTTGAGGAGCGTTTCGTAGATTATAAATACTGCGGAGCGTAAACTGTGAATTAAGCTTGCTAAACCCAGTAAACACCATCCAAGAAACACTAATACAATTTACATCTCGCAAACATAGTACCAAACCTGCTCTGGTACGAGGTTATAAATGGGTTGCCAAATAAAGGAGTTCGTAAGTCGAAAACACTGAAAGCTCTGAGATATGAAAGATTAACGCTGAGCATCAAACCCATAAAGTATCTCGACGATACACAGGTCCAAAAGATCGGAATGCCCAGCATAGCATCCCCGTCACAATACCCAAGACTCAAGTCAATCGAAAGATCCAAGACAAGCAAAAGATAAAGGATAATTATTATAAAAGCACAAAAGTTCAAACAAGTAAAAAGAGTTCAAAGATCCTAAAGAGTAGACAATACAACAAGGACCTAAATGGCCCGGACTAAAGAAGCAAAGGTACAAATTACAAGTGTCTTCCTAATCGGAACCGACACCGAAACAATCATGCAGGACGCCGAGGTTGGTGCCGGCGGTATCCGTCACTCCAACGTCTGCGGCTTCATCCATGATCGGGTCCTCACCAAGACCGCACTCCAACACGTAAGGAGAAACGGGAGAAAAGGTCAACCACCGCCACAACTGTCCATAACCCTCTGAAAGGAACCCCACTCTTGCTTCTTCACAGCCTTGCCGATTTTCTGCTCAAGATCGAGTTCCTTCTGCTCGAGGCTCTCCTTGAGCAACTTCTCCTCAGAAAGGGCCTCAACTTTATCTGCCTTGTACCGACGTGCTTTCTTGTCCGACTTCTTCAACTTAGCCTTCAAGTTTTCGATCTCCTCAGTTTGACGCCGAATCTCGTGGGCTGCGGAATCATAAACTATCTTGGTCGCGAACATCTCGGAGCAAAACTGGAGCAAGACAAAAAATTTTAACAAGCAAAACGAAAAGGAGAATCAAAATCCAACACAAGGAGGAACATAAAGATACCGGAATCACACTTGTGGCCATGCTTCTGTACGACCTCAGATGATCAAAGGGCTGGAAAACGGTCGGAGACGAGCCGTAAATCATATCCACGACTTTCATGGATTCAGAGAGATCTCCACCAGCCACCTTGCAGGCTTCAAAAATAAAGCCGGACCTCGGAGATCCGGCCTGACGGGAGTGAGAACTCCTAGTACTCCTCGGCCTGACTTCACCCTCGGAAACTCCTTTGCCTTTGTCAGCCGCTGAGGCACACTTACCCCCACGGAGGACGAGCGGCAGGGACTACAAGCACAATTCCAGCAGGAGAGCTGGTTCCAGTCATCTCCGGCTGAGTCGTAGGCATGCTCTCCTGCTCGTCTTGGAGAGCCGGGGCACTACTTGCTCCGACCTTCTCGAGAGGGTAACTGTACACACCTGCCATCCCAGGGTAGCTAGTCATCGGAGGATCAGCAAAGTCAGGACCCTTACACGGGATAAGTCCACAGAGAATATCCTTGGCTTCCAAGAAACGACCCCAAAGATCTTCACTCTTCCAATTGATCTTCTTCAAAGCGATGGCGCCAGCTATCTTGGAAAAGTCACTTATACACTCTGGAGAAGGATGAGAAACTACAAAACATACAAGAAGATAGAACAAGTTATGAAGTGTCCAAGCATACTTAAAGAGAAATAAGGTCACGTAGAAGAACTGATTCCACGGGACTTAACAGTTGTTACTAACACCCTCGGAGAAGTGACTAGCGAGTTTGATCTTCTGAGAGACATAAATAAACAAAGATTCCGTATGAACCTTTCTGACGTAGAAGAGGTTCAACAAATGACCCAACTTCAACTATATCCCACATTCGATGCCACAAACCACTGCACCCATCAATTATCGTATCGCTTGCGGAACAAGCTGTGAGATCGCGACCTCAAAGTAATCTAAAAGCTCGAGTATCGGCTTCGGAACCGGGAACCAAAGGAAGGATTCATAGAATAAAATTTCATACAAAGATAAAGACCCTGGCGGACTTCTGTATATCCGATCGTCGTCGTCAGACAGAAGGAACGAGACGTCTTTCGGATCCTGAAATTGTACTTCAGATCATCCAAAGACTCCACCGTGGTCCGAGTAGCACCCAACATAGCATCTCTCCTCGACCTCAAACTCCTTTTGTTGGGTTTCGGTTGTAAAACCCGATAGCTCGAGATCGGTGCACCCTAGTACGCATCTACCTCGTCCAGAGAAGGAGGCTCCCACTTAACTGGATGGTCTTCCAAAGACTGTAAATCGGGGACCCTGCCATCTTGCTCGCATTCATCCTCGCATCTTGGTAAACTAGAATCATCACCAACTAAGGGCAGCACGCCCCTTCCGCTAGAGCATGGCTGGTCGCCGTTTCCCTGATCCAATTCACCATTCGAACAAGACATATCGCCATTCTGATCATACTGCTCGCCACCATAGTGCGGAGAAGGCAGCCCGCCACCCCTGCATGGAGGCAGGCCGCCGTTTTTGCCAAAGACCTGGCTGCCGTTTGAACTACATGGAGGCAGACCGGCATTTTTGCCAAAGGTCAGACCGCCATTTGAACTGCATGAAGGCAGGTCGCCATTAGCCTCGAAGACTAGGCTACCATCATTGTATACCAATGGCAGGTCGCCAAAATCAGCACTCCAATGCTGCCCGCCACTTCCGTTTGCATTGGCTGGAAAGAACTCATCCAGTAGTACCCCATAAAAGTTTGCATCCAGAACGTAGTCAAACTCAATCGGGACGTGCGGAAGATCATCGAAAGTGTTCTCATACGAACTTGAGGACATGCCAGAAGTTCTGGCACGTTCATGAGGAGAACCAGACATTGCAAACAAGAAAACAAAGAGTTTAAAGAAGAAGAGAACTCATGATATAAAAGAGGGCACAAATTCCTGTAAAGCATAGTGGGACCGTACTTATCTCACAACAAAGAAAAGGAAAAAAAGAAACAAGTGAAAACTCATAGCTAGCCTCTTGGCATACGAACTACCTTCTCGATCCATCAATCCCGATAAATGCTTTACTCAAAGCTCGTTGCTTCGGCAAACGGAAGCAAGAAGCTGGGGGGGGGGGCTAACTGTTGGGGTCAAAACCCACCCCTCGAAGATTGACGGACCAAGAAGTCTGAACACTTATAGAAAAGATTATCCGAGGACCGAACAACCTAGCCAACTTCCTCAAGGAAGGATTTGGCTAGCATGAAACTCGTTCAAATATACGAAAGCTCAATTGTCACTACGAAGTCCGCCACTGGCTATGTCCGTGAAGGTCAGGCTGCCAAGGAGAAGACCAGCACGCCATAAAGTCCATCCAGGCCGCCGGTTAGCTTCCTCTTTGGATCAGGCCCCCGAGAGCAGCACACCAACATCTGCAGGCCGCCACTTGAGCAGGTCGCCAAGATGAGCAGCTCGCCCTTCGCCGTGTCCGGCCATGTAGCTCGCCACTTGAGCAGATCGCCAAGATGAGCTGCCCACCATGCTCTCTCTCTCACGGACCAGTGATACGATCATGGACCAGGACGGATCTGCGGATGATGAGCTGGAACATAATCAAGATGCGCGGACGGAAACTGAGGAAACCATGACGTAGGTTGACCAAGTAGTCGAAGAGGTCACTTTGACCAAATTTAATTAATGCTTTGCTAGAACATACACTTAGTTTTCTGCACCACAATCAAGTTTCGTTGACTTGATTTTCTATTTATTTATACTCGATATGATTTTGTAAGAACTTTTGATCATTTTTCTATAGAAATTTCCTTTTCGAGAATTTACATTTTCTCTTTGTTCTTCGTGAGCAATCTGTTGTTTGGTTTGTCACATCCACTCAACACCCTCTGATCCAGCGTCTTGGTGAATCATATCCAAGGTTGGCCAAGGGATCAGAATACCAGGAGACTTTCGCATCTTCTGACGGTCCAAATCGATCTACCCAGTTCTCTGAAGTGTTCATCCACTTCTTGGTTCATATCTAGTATTAGAATACCAATATTCAAGTGTCAGTCTTGGGAAAGTTTGTATCAAGTGGTATTAGAGCACAGTTGAAAGGGTATTATCATCTTCTCATGTTATCATCATCTATAAATTTGGAAACACTTCTTCTCTCTATCTAGCTAGAGTTTGCACCATTATCTTCCCCATGTTAACGTATTGATACTTTTTTTTTAAAGAGTAATATTTTTAACCGAGGAAAAACCGGTTAGGGTGGCTGAAGAGAAATCCAGTTGGCTGAGGAGAAAGCCGGCCTGGAGATGGTTAAGTGGGATTCCAAAAAGAAATAAACTCTTAACCTTCTATCTCTTTCTTTGGGTGATTTGGGTAGTGAAGCATTGGATTTGATCGAATTGCTTACCTATAACATCAGAGTGAAGTTTTGTGTAGTGAAACACTTGTGAGGAAAACCGAGTTTGTGAGAGAGAGAGTTGTTATCTACTAACTTGTTTGCTAACTAAGTTCCAGGGCAATCATGGAAGAACAAGAAGAAGGAGTTGGAGCCGGTTTATCTAGCATTCAAATAAGGGCACTAACTAGTGAGCTTAAGCGTTTTATGACTACAAGTATGGAATATTTGCATGCATGGCGGATTGTGATGAGCTTCTCACCCTCATGAGGAAGCGTTTCGTGCCAAGTCATTACTTGAGAGAACTTCATCAGAAGCTAAGACGTCAAACGCGAGGAACAAAGTGTGTTGATGATTATTTTCAGGAAATGGAAAGCTTGATGCTGAAAGCCGATGTTGATGAGGATCCTGAATCTACTATGGCACGATTCCTCAGTGGACTCAACCGTGAGATCCAAGATCGCATGGAGTTGCAAGAGTATGACAGTTTGGCTGAAATGTTGCACAAGACCATTTTGGTGGAAAAACAAGTCAAGAGAAAGAGCTTCACACGGCCCTCCTACCAATCCTTTTCAAAACCCAATCAACAAGACAAGGGTAAGGCTCCTTTCCGAATGAATACTGAATTTAAAACTAACTCGGTTGCTATTGTTGACAAGCTAAAGCAGGAAACCGCTCCGAACCGAGCTAGAGAAATCAAGTGCTTTAAGTGTCATGGATTAGGCCACTATGCCAACAAGTGCCTAAACAACCGAGTAATGATCCTACGAGAAAACGGAGAGATCAAGTCAGAAACTGACCAGGAGGACACCGGCCCAGTGTTTGATGAGGAAGAGGAAAAGGAGGAAGACTTGGACTTGCCGGCTAAAGGGAAGTTACTGGGGACCAGAAGAGCTTTGAATGTCCAGACAAAAATCGATGACCGAGCTCAGCGAGAAAACCTCTTTCACATCCAATGCCTTATTAAAGACAAGGTATGTATTTTAATTATCGATGATGAGAGCTGTACTAATGTGGCCAGTGAGTCTCTTGTCAGGAAATTAGACTTGGAGACCCAGAAGCATTCACGTCCATACAAGCTGGAGTGGTTGAATGATATTGGTGAGATGTAAGCCAAAGAACATGTAGAAGTGACTCTTGCCGTTGGCCGTTATGAAGACAACATCCTTTGTGATGTGCTGCCCATGGACCCCAACCATATACTTCTTGGAAGACCATGACAGTATGACAAGCGAGTGATTCATGATGGCTAATCCAACCGCCACTCATTTGAGCATCAAGGCAAGAAGACTACACTTGCGCCTCTAACTCCCCATGAAGTTCATCAAGAACAACTTCAGCTCAAAGAAAGCCGCAAAGAAAATCAGGCCAATACGGAGGCTAAATGTAAGAAGTCTAACTTCTTTGTCAAGGAAAGCCAGGTAAGAAAAACTTTTTGTTCTCAACAAACCATGATTCTTCTTATGTTTAAAGAAACACTAATGACTAAGTCTGATCAAACACCGGAGCTTCCGAGTGAACTCAAGCAACTAGTGAAGGACTTTGGCGATGTGTTTCCAGAAGAAACTCAGAGTGGATTGCCTCATATACGCGGTATTGAGCACCAGATTGACTTTGTGTTAGAAGCCTCGTTACCAAACCGACCAGCTTATCGAACCAATCCTGTGGATACCAGAGAGCTTCAAAAACAGATCGGTGAACTCATGGAAAAAGGTTACATTTTTTAGAGCATGAGCCCTTGTGCCTTACTTGTTCTCTTGGTACCCAAGAAAGATGGAAACTGGTGGATGTGTGTTGACTGCCGGGCAATCAACCAAATAACAGTTAAGTATAGACATCATATCCCTCGGCTTGATGATATGCTTGATGAACTCCACGGTTCCAGTGTTTTCTCGAAAACTGATTTGAAGAGTGGATACAACCAGATTATGATGAAGGAAGGAGATGAGTGGAAAACTGCCTTTAAAACGAAATTAGGATTGTATGAATTGTTAGTTATGCCATTTGAGCTTACTAATGCACCTAGCACGTTTGTAAGGTTGATGAATCATGTACTTAGATCATTTATAGGTATCTTTGTAGTTGTTTACTTTGATGATATACTTGTATATAGTAAAAGTTTGTGAGAGCACTTATCACACCTAAAATCGGTTCTAGAAGTGCTTACGAAAGAACAGCTTTATGCTAACTTTAAGAAATGCACATTTACTACAAATAATCTCGTGTTTCTTGGTTTTGTTGTAGGGGATGATGGTGTCAGAGTATATGAGGAAAAGGTGAAGGCCATTCGAGATTGGCCTACTCCTAAGATCATTGGTGATGAAGCTTTCATTACCTTGTCGGTTTTTACCGCAGGTTTGTAAAGGACTTTAGCACTTTGGCAGCACCACTCACGGAAGTTATCAAGAAAAGCGTGGGATTTAAATGGGAACAAGCCCAAGAGGAATCATTTCAAGAACTCTAAGCTAAATGCTCCTTTACTTATTCTGCCTGATTTCTCTAAAACTTTTGAGATTGAATGCGATGCTTCAGGAGTTGGTTTTGGTGCTGTATTGATGCAGGAAAGAAGACCAGTTGCTTTCTTTAGCGAGATGTTGGGAGGAGCATCCATGAACTATCCCACTTATGACAAGGAGCTGTATGCGCTGGTGATGGCCTTGCAGACTTGGAAACACTACCTATGGCCAAAGGAATTCATGGTGTACACAGACCATCAGAATTCATGGTGTACACAGACCATGAGACTCTCAAATATTTGAAAGGATAACAAAAGCTCAACAAACGACATGCCAGATGGGTAGATTTTATCGAAACCTTTCCTTATGTGATTAAGTAAAAGAAAGGAAAAGAGAATGTTGTTGTTGATGCTTTGTCTAGGAGATATGCTTTGATCACGGTTATGGATGCTAACGTCTTAGGTTTTTGACAGATTGAGGAAGTGTATGCTTCAAACTTAGACTTTAAGGAACCATATCATGCTAGCTCTAGGTTTGCTTCAGGAAAGTACTTTAGGAATGATGGATACTTATTCTTTTTTAACCGGCTATGCATTCCTAACTGTTCTTTGAGGAATTTGCTGGTCAGGGAAGCATACTGTGGTGGTTTGATGGGCCATTTTGGCATTGACAAAATCCTTATGACCCTGCAGGATCACTTCTATTGGTCAGGACTGAAGAAAGATGTGATCAAGGTATGTACTCGTTGTGAGGTTTGCAAGCGAGAAAAGGCCAAAGCCCAATCGACAGGTAAATATCTTGCCTCACCTATTCCTGATCAACCTTGGACAGACATTTCAATGGACTTTGTGTTGGGACTACCTCGAACTAGATCTGGTAGGGATTCAATTTTTGTGGTTGTTGATAGGTTCTTTGAGATGTTTCATTTCATACCCTGTCACACTACTAATGATGCTGTGCATATTATTTCTGTCTTGTTCTTTAGAGAAGTGGTACGTTTTCATGGCATGCGTAAGTCCATTGTGTCAGATAGAGACACTAAGTTTTTGAGTCATTTTTTGAAACCTTTGTGGGCTAAGTTAGGCACAAAACTTTTGTTTTCAACCACTTGTCATCCGCAAACTGATGGTCAGACAGAAGTCATGAATAGGACTTTGTCTACCGTGCTTAGGGCTGTTGTGAAAAAGAACTTAAGAACTTGGGGAGATTGATTCCCTCATGTTAAGTTTACCTACAATAGTGTCATGCATTTAGCTACTAAGTTCTCACCATTTGAAATTGTTTATGGGTTCATCCCATTGTCTCCCATGGATTTGATTTCTTGGCCTTTGAGTGAAAGGGCCAGTTTGGATGGGAAAAAGAAAGCTGAAAAAGTTAAGAAATTTATGAGAAGGCAAAGGAAAACATCGAGAAAAGGACCAAGTAATACGCGGTCAAAGCCAATCAGCACCGGTGTGATCAAAACTTTGAGGAAGGGGACCTTGTGTGGATCTACCTAAGGAAAGATCGGTTCCAAACGAGAGGAAATCAAAGCTCATGCCCAGAGTTGACGGACCATTCACCGTTACCAAAAAGATTAATAACAATGCGTATCAAGTTGATCTTCAGGGTAAGTATAATGTTAGTTCAAGTTTTAATACTTCTGACTTAATTCCTTTTCTTGCAGATGAAGCGGATTTGAGGGCAAATCCTTTTCAACGGGGAGGGGATAATACGATCATGGACCAGGACGGATCCACGGACGATGAGCTGGAACATAATCATGACCCTCGGACGGAGGCTGAGGAAACCCGGACGTAGGTTGCCCGAGGAGACCCTAAGATCGACAGCAGGACGAGGCCCAATGACCGAACTGTGTTTTGTATCGATCCTACGCGACCGGGAAGCGAACTAAGGATGGAAACTCGACCGGAAGTGACAATTTCTCGACACAGCCGTGAAGGACTTCGACCAAAAGGGCATTCTGAAGCTTTGGGTCGTGACCAAATTGCCTTGGTCCAATCAGACTTTGGAATTGGTCGAGAATCGTCCTTTCTCGACCAGATGGTGGACCTACCGTGTAGATCACTCACCCGAGTGTAGGCTGATCAGCTCAAGACCAACTTGGGGATCATCTTTCTTAATTTCTTTTGCGACCGAGACAGCCTTCACGACCGTGATTCAGGTCGTTGGTTACGATCACGGCCGTGTGTGACCGAGTAGCCGAAGAGGTCACTTTGACCAAATTTAACTAATACTTTGCTAGAACCTATGCTTAGTTTTCTGTACCACAATCCAGTTTCTTTTACTTGATTTTCTATTTATTTGTACTTGGCATGATTTTGTAAGAACTTTTGATCATTTTTCTATAGAAATTACCTTTTCAAGAATTTACATTCTCTCTTTATTCTCCGTGAGCAATCTGTTGTTTGGTTCGTCACATCCACTCAACGCCCCCTGATCCAGTGTCTTGGTAAGTCATATCCAAGGTTGGCTAAGGGATTGGAATACCAAGAGACTTCTGCATCTTCAGACGGTCCAAATCAATCCACCTAGTTCCCTGAAGTGTTCATCGACTTCTTGGTTCATATCCAATATTAGAATACCAATATTCAAGTGCCAGTCTTGGTAAAGTTTGTATCAACCAGGCCGCCACTTTCCCTTACGAGTTCAGGCCGCCACTTTCCCTTCCAAGCTCAGACAGCCATTTCCCTCACTAACCAGGCCGCCACTTATTCTCATTCACCAGCCCGCCATCTTCCCTCTCACCCTCCATAATGGATCCCTCGGTAGAATTGGACTCTTTGTGGGTAATTGGATATGAATGAGACCGCAGCTACTAGCTTTTACGGTTCAGACTGATGGATCGAAGGAGACCGTCAAGAGATGTGAAAGTCCCTTGGTATTCTCCACTCCTAAGACTCAAGGAAGTAACCCTTGCAGTGAATCTTAAGGAGGTTGTCGTTTGGAAGTAACCCTTGCCAAACAAACGATATGTTCCAAAAGAACAAAGAGAATCCCTCTCAAGAAACAATTGACTATAAACCTGATTAATTCCGAAAATGAGGTTTTTACAGACTTATAGAGTTTCGCAGATAGAAGCTAGAAGACAGAGAGTAGAACGAAGAGTTTTTGTGGATTCCTAGACCTAATAATAAATAAGGAAGACTAAATCCAGATCGAGTCAAAGTCGCCTTCAGTCCACGTGGTTTGGTGAAGGTGACTCTTGAACTTCCAGCAAAGTTGACCCTTGAGCTTCTGGTGAATTTTAGCTTGGTGTTTCTCGGGCACGGATGGAGCAAAGGAGATCTTCATGGGGCAAGTCTGGTTCGGTTCGTGCTAACTGGAAACTCCCACGTTCGATCATCTCCTTTAGTCCCATAATACGCTGCTTCAAGTTTCGGTCGATGGAAAAATCCATTAGGTCTTGGAAACTCCCTTCTTCCCGTGTTGGCTCGTTATCCGGACGGCCGTATCGGGCTAAAACTGGAGTGTCACGTCCGGTCTCTGAATTGGCTTGGGCCATCTGGATTCTGGCTTGTTCGTTGGCTTCCTCATGACTTTTGGGTCGAGATTGGGATCGAGTGCGCCGGGTGATTCGGTCTTTAGGTCGGCCGTCCCTTCGTAGCTTGCTCCCGTGTCCGGCCGGGTCGATACAGAACACGGCCGTAGCGTCCGGCTGTCCTGTTCCTTGAGCTGAGCTGGTTTCCTGTTGATGAACCTCAGTCTCTTCACGAACAAGGCTCCTTCTGGCTCCTTCCTCAGCATGATTGCCCAGTCCGTCCTGCTCTGGTACGTGCTGTTCCTCATCGTCCGTACGGTCCGTGGACGTCTGGCCTGGTATGGTACCTCGGTGTCTATCATTCTCCCCCTCTTGAAAAGGACTTTTCCACAAGTCTGGTTCATCTGAAACAAAAGGAGATAAGTCAGACACATTAAAACTTGAAGAAACATCATACTTACCTTGAAGATCTAGCTGATAGGCGTTGTCATGAAGTTTCTTGACCACCGTGAATGGTCCATCCTTTCTTGGCATCAGCTTGGACTTCCTCTCCTCTGGGAATCTTTCCTTCCTCAAATGTACCCAAACAAGGTCGCCTGGTTGAAACACCACCTTCCATCTATGCTTGTTAGCATACTTTTCATACTGTTTGGTCTTTGATTCGATGTTTGCTTGGACCTTTTCATGAATCTGCTTAACAAGTTTGGCCTTCTTTTTGCCATCTAAACTTATCCTTTCATCAACAGGCAATGTAATTAGATCAAGAGGAGACAATGGGTTAAAGCCGTAGACAATTTCAAAAGGTGAATGTTTGGTAGCTGAATGCACAGATTGGTTATATGCAAATTCTACGTGTGGCAAATGTTCCTCCCATGATCTAAGGTTCTTTTTAACCAACGTCCTAAGCAAAGCGGATAAGGTTCTGTTAGTTACCTCTGTTTGGCCATCGGTCTGAGGGTGACAAGTGGTTGAAAACAGCAACTTAGTTCCTAGTTTGGTCCACAAGGTTTTCCAGAAGTAGCTTAGGAACTTAGCATCTCGATCTGAAACTATGGTTCTAGGCATTCCATGAAGTCTAACAATTTCTCTAAAGAACAGATCGGCAATATGGGAAGCATCATTCGTTTCTAAACAGGGAATGAAGTGTGCCATTTTGGAAAATCTATCTACCACAACAAAGATGGAGTCTTTACCTAATCTAGACTTAGGCAAACCCAAAACGAAGTCCATAGAAAGATCAGTCCAGGGATGGTAGGGAATTGGTAAAGGAGAATACAGACTTTGGTTTGTGCTTTTGGACTTAGCCTCCTTGCAAGTCACACAACGGCTGCAGATCCTTTCTACGTCCTTCTTCAACCCTGGCCAATAGAAGTGATCCTGGAGAACTTTAAGGGTCTTGGCTGGACCGAAATGTCCCATTAATCCTCCTCCATGGGCTTCCCTGGTAAACACTTCTCGCAAAGAACAGTGAGGTACACACAACCGATTATCAAAGAAGAGGAAACCTTCAGACAGGTAATACTTGCCATGAGCATGTCTAGAACAAGCGAGATAAGGTTCCCTAAAGTCAGTGTCAGCCTCGTACAGTTCTTTAATAAACTCAAATCCTAACAACTTGGTTCCAAGAGAAGAAAGAAGCGCATACCTCCGAGATAGAGCGTCGGCTACTATGTTTTCTTTACCTTGTTTGTATTTGATGACGTATGGGAAGGTTTCAATGAATTCCACCCACCGTGCGTGCCTCTTGTTGAGCTTTTGTTGGCCCTTGAGATGCCTTAGGGACTGATGGTCGGTGTGTATGACGAATTCCTTAGGCCACAAGTAGTGTTGCCAGGTTTGAAGGGCTCGGACCAAGGCATACAATTCCTTGTCGTAGGTCGGATAGTTCAAGGTTGCTCCGCCTAGTTTCTCACTGAAATACGCCAATGGCTTTCCTTCTTGCATAAGGACAGCACCTATACCAACACCAGATGCATCACATTCTATTTCAAAGGTTTTTAGAAAGTCGGGAAGAACAAGTAAAGGGGCTTGAGTTAACTTCCCTTTCAAGGCCTGGAAGGCGTCTTCTTGAGCTTGTTCCCACTTGAACCCCACGTTCTTTTTAATGACCTCAGTAAGAGGTGCCGCAATGGTGCTGAAATTCGGGACAAATCTCCTGTAGAAACCGGCTAATCCATGGAAGCTCCGGACCTCACTCACAGTCTTTGGACTGGGCCAATCTTTGATTGCTTTAACCTTTTCTTCATCTACACGGATTCCATCAGCTCCTACAACAAAGCCCAAGAAAACTAGGTGATCTGCTCCAAGGATACATTTCTTTTCATTGGCAAACAATCGTTCTTTCCTAAGCACTTCCAAGACTAGTTCTAAATGTCTAGCATGCTCATTCATGCTCTTACTATAGATCAAAATATCATCGAAGTATACGACAACAAATTCACATATGTATGTTCTAAGAACATGATTCATTAAACGCATAAAGGTGCTAGGGGCATTTGTCAGGCCGAACGGCATAACAAGCCATTCATAAAGTTCATGCTTAGTTTTAAAAGCTATTTTCCATTCATCCCCTTCCTTCATCCTAGTTTGATGGTACCCACTTCTAAGATCTATTTTAGAAAAGACCTTTGAACCATGCAATTCATCTAACATGTCATCTAAACGGGGAATGGGATGGCGATACTTAACCGTAATGTTGTTGATGGCTCTGCAGTCCACGCACATTCTCCAAGTTCCATCCTTCTTGGGTACAAGCAAGACTAGGACCGCACAGGGGCTTAGACTTTCCCTGATGTAGCCTTTGTCCATTAGGTCGTCAACTTGCCTTTGCAACTCCTTGGTTTCAGTCGGGTTGGTGTGATACGCTGGACGGTTTGGTAGGGAGGCTCCCGGTACCAGGTCGATCTGGTGCTCTATCCCTCGAATGGGAGGTAGTCCACTGGGAGTTTCTTCTGGGAACACGTCCTGAAACCTGTGCATAATGGGCTTAAGTTCACTCGGCAGTTCCGGTGGGATGTTAGTAACTGTCAGTGTTTCTTTATAAACAAGCAAGATAAAAGATTGACGAGAAAACAGAGTTTTCTATACCTGACTTGGCTTGATATAAAAGTTGGACTTTCTGACCTGTTCTGGTTGCTTTTCTAGCTCCCGGCTCTTCCGAAGCTGTACTTGGTCCTGGTGTACTTCGGTTGGAGATAGGGGCATGAGGGTGATTTTCTTTCCTTGGTGCTCAAACATGTGCCGGTTAGTGTGTCCGTCATGGATGGCCTTTCTGTCGAATTGCCACGGCCGGCCTAAGAGAATATTGCTGGCGTCCATATGCAAGACATTACACACGACCTCGTCGTGATATCGGCTGATGGTAATGGGGACAGTGACCTGCTCTTTGACGTGCTGGACTCCTTCTTCATTGAGCCATTCTAGCTTAACTGGCCTCGGATGGGGCCTGGTTTCCAGTCCCAGTTTCCTGACAAGGACATCACTGGCCACGTTAGTACAACTTCCACCATCAATGATCAAAGAACAAACCTTATTATTGATTAAACAACGAGAGTGGAAGAGATTCTCCCTCTGTTCTTTGTCACTGGTCTTGGGTTGAACACTTAATGATCTCATGGTCACAAGTAAATTGCCTTGGGCCGGGTAGTCAAATGACTCTTCTTCGTCAAAGATTGGTCCACGGTCTTCTTCTTCCTCGTCCTCGGATTCCACTTCCCCATTGTCAAGCATGATCATGACCTTCTGGTTCGGGCACTTGTTAGCATAGTGTCATATTCCATGACACTTAAAACACCATGATATCTCTGGCTCTACTCGTGGATTCAACGGTTTGCCCTTATCAAAACGTGAAGGTTGATTAGTTTTAAACTCGGTATTTGCTGGAAGAGGAGACTTACCTTTGTCTTGGTAGTTTGGCTTAGGTGCATAGGCCAGTTTTGGTGCATAGGCAGGCTTAGAGTAACCTCTCCTTTTAACCTGTTGTTCAATCAGGATTGCTTTGTGGAGCATGTCTTCCACACTTTCAAACTCTTGGAGCTCCAACCGGTCTTGTATTTCTCGGTTTAATCCTGCCAGGAAGCGAGCCAAAGTTGCATCTAAATCCTCCTCAACATCAGCCTTAAGCATAAGGGTTTCCATTTCCTGAAAGTAGTCCTCAACGTTCTTTGTTCCCTGTGTCAAACGACTTAGCCTCTGATGAAGATCCCTGTTATAGTGACTAGGAACAAATCTTTTTCTCATTAGCTCAGTTAGTTCTTGCCAAGTAGTTATTGGACTTTCTCTTATCCTTCTTCTAAGAGAAACTACTTGATCATACCAGTTAATGACATAGCCACTAAATTCAGAAGCAGCTAGTCTTACTTTCCTAAGTTCCGAAAAGTTTTGACAATCAAAGACAAGCTCAGTTTTTCTTTCCCATTCTAGATAGGCGTCCGGATCGTTCTTACCATCAAAGGTATGAATTCTCAGCTTAAGTCCACCTAGCCCATCATCCGTTCTTCTGGCAAATGGGTTTTCTTCATCCCGGTTTCTGTGGCCTCTCCTGGCCCTGAGAGAACGGTTGTCTTCAAAACGTTCTTCCATGTCCTGGCCATCAAAGGATCGGCTGTTCCTCCTGCCACGAGCTCTCCTCTGGCCTGGTCTCGCCTGGCCTTGCTGGTCTTCCTGGATTTTTTCCAGACGAACGTTCACTTCTTCGAGACCTAGGTTCACAGCTCTCATCAAATGGTCAGTCAAAGCTTCCATTTGTAAACTAGATAAACCACTTCTAGAATTGTTGTTCCTTTCATCCTCACTGTCAGACATGGTTTCCTAAAAAGAAACTTAAGCAGATAATGTTATCAACAACAAAACCCTCGCTCTCAAGTGTTTATCCTCACCACTCAAGTGTTTTAGCTCACGGGTTTTGGTTTAAGTAGCACTCAGAGTTTTTTCCCAAGGTTCTAAAGGAACAAGTCAAGTCAAATCTATCAAGTAACTCCCAAACAACAAAAGAGAAAGGTCGGACAGAAATTTCTGAAGACAGAATCCGCTTTAACCACCTCAAGGCTGGGTTTTCTCTTCAGCCAGCAGGATTACTCTTCCACCACCCTCCCAAACTGGTTTTCTCCTCAGTTTGTACGTAATTTTTTTTTTTTTTTAAGACTTATAAAGATTTGGACAGAAGACAGAAGATATGGAGGGTAAGAGAGTGGCCCGGATTGAAATGGACAAGAACAGAATTTGCGAATAAATAGTTGGAGAAGATGAACAGTTTTACCAACAAAGAGTGGCTCTGATACCACGTAATGGATCCTTCGGTAGGATTGAACTCTTTGTGGGTAATTGGATATGAATGAGACCGCAGCTACTAGCTTTTACGGTTCAGACTGATGGATCGAAGGAGACCGTCAAGAGATGTGAAAGTCCCTTGGTATTCTCCACTCCTAAGACTCAAGGAAGTAACCCTTGCAGTGAATCTTAAGGAGGTTGTCGTTTGGAAGTAACCCTTGCCAAACAAACGATATGTTCCAGAAGAACAAAGAGAATCCCTCTCAAGAAACAATTGACTAAAAACCTGATTAATTCCGAAAATGAGGTTTTTACAAACTTATAGAGTTTCACAGATAGAAGCTAGAAGACAGAGAGTAGAACGAAGAGTTTTTGTGGATTCCTAGACCTAATAATAAATAAGGAAGACTAAATCCAGATCGAGTCAAAGTCGCCTTCAGTCCACGCGGTTTGGTGAAGGTGACTCTTGAACTTCCAGCAAAGTTGACCCTTGAGCTTCTGGTGAATTTTAGCTTGGTGTTTCTCGGGCACGAATGGAGCAAAGGAGATCTTCATGGGGCAAGTCTGGTTCGGTTCGTGCTAACTGGAAACTCCCACGTTCGATCATCTCCTTTAGTCCAATAATACGCTGCTTCAAGTTTCGGTCGATGGAAAAATCCATTAGGTCTTGGAAAGTCCCTTCTTCCCGTGTTGGCTCGTTATCCGGACGGTCGTATCGGGCTAAAACTGGAGTGTCACGTCCGGTCTCTGAATTGGCTCGGGCCATCTGGATTATGGCTTGTTCGTTGGCTTCCTCATGACTTTTGGGTCGAGATTGGGATCGAGTGCGCCGGGTGATTCGGTCTTTAGGTCGGCCGTCCCTTCATAGCTTGCTCCCGTGTCCGGCCCGGTCGATACGGAACACGGCCGTAGCGTCCGGCTGTCCTGTTCCTTGAGCTGAGCTGGTTTCCTGTTGATGAACCTCAGTCTCTTCACGAACAAGGCTCCTTCTGGCTGCTTCCTCAGCATGATTGCCCGGTCCGTCCTGCTCTGGTACATGCTGTTCCTCATCGTCCGTACGGTCCGTGGACGTCTGGCCTGGTATGGTACCTCGGTGTCTATCACTCCAGCCCGCCATCTTCCCTCTCACCCACTAGCCCGCCATCTTCTCTTTCACCCACCAGCCCACCAATTAGCTTTCAGCTCGCCATTCGTCTCTTCCGAGAGAAATGAGCCGGCTGAAAGTTCATACGAGAGAAATGGGTGGGCTGAAATTTCATACGAGAGAAAAGGGCGGGCTGAAAGTTCATACGAAAGAAATAGGTGGGCTGAAAGTTCATACGAAAGAAATGGGCGGGCTGAAGTTTATACGTACATTTTATGGCTAGCTGAAAGCTTAGGTCGGAATCGCTCGGGTCGGAACACTGTTCGTCCGAGATTATCCGCAAAAACGCTATTCACTGAACATTGTTCACGAACCAATTACAAAATCGGGAAGGCGAAGATTCGGTTCGACGTAACTCGGGCTTGGAGTACTGTTCATTAAACACTGTTCATCGAGTTCTGTTCACGGCACTGATCATGTACCGATCAGAAAACCGGAAAAGGGGTCCAAGCAAGGAGGAAAACCAAAGTCAGAGCAGACCGAGCCAAACCGGAGGCGGGCTTGGCCAGAACGGAGTCAAGTGGCGACCTGCTGAGAATTTGGGCTGTAGATCGGGCCCAAATTCGTCTAAGTTGGCGGACGGCAGAGTTAAAGGTGTCCCACATTACTAATAAGTTTCTTCAGCACCATAGATTGCTTACTATATATATGTTAGCTTGTATTAGGTTAAATCCATCCAATTCCGAGTATTAGACTTTCCGTATTGTAAGACATTAAGCTTTTACGAGATTTCTTGTACTTTAGGAAAAAAATCACTAAATAAAATGAACTTTCGAATTCGATCCTCGAGTTCTTGTAAAAGAGGATTTTCGAACCCCCATTTATTAAAAGTTTTGATTGTTTGAGTTTCGACTCTCACAGTAATACACAAAATGTTGGGCATCAGAGAATTCTTAGGGATTCATGGTTTAGACTATTTAGACATCAACAACTAGACACTATCAAAATATTTGCATTCCTATAACTTGAAACACTTAAATCTTATTTTACCACTCTCATGGCCTATTCTAGAGTTAGGAAATTGAATACAAATCATACCTTCGTAAACAAGTAAATTAAACAACACAAATAGGCAAGTAGATTTGATTTGTTCACTAGATAAGATTAGAAAAAGGCGCTAGCGATCTAATCATGTCAGCATGTTTAATTCAATTCAGGACAATCATATCAACCATGTGATGTTCATGCATATGACTTTCCTGATCAGAACTAAATGAATCAGTTTAACAACATGGATTAGGACATAATTGATCATCTAATTACTTCTATCTATAGAATACGCTACTCTATAAATCGAAACGTGTTTACTAAACCATGAACAGATCCCCTTTGAGAAAAGCTTTAATCCCAACAAGATAACTATTTAATCATAAAATACAAAATTGCAGAATAGGAAAAATATTGCATAAATCAAAGGGTTTAGAAAATTTATCTGTATTAAGATACAAAAAATGTGGTATTCTCACAATGAATCAAAGAAAATAAATAGAAGGAAAAAGCAAAAAAAACAAAGAAGTCTTTGAAAAATTTGATGGATTTTAGTTGAAGGCTTTTTCACCTTTTCTTAAAGGTGGTTATCCTTATTTTGTTTCTTCTATTCAGTGTTTATAGGTGTATATGGTGGATAGGGCGAATTGATGAATATTTGGAGAAAATATTTAGAGATTTGAGAAGTTTCCAAAAATCTCACAACAGTGATCGGTCGATCACGAAAGGTGACCGTTCACTCACTCTAGGGTTTGCTTAACCGGTAGGTTAATCAGATCATTCGGAAAAAATCCCAAGGGAAGCAATTGACCGGGTGCTCGACCAGGTCTGATCGATCACCCTAGGTCGATCACCTGTATTTTTTTTTGCTTACTCTGTTTTAATGCCATACAGACCAATTTTCAGTATTTTGGACATATCTTCATATATGACTGGTGGATCGGTCTCAAAATACTTGGAGATAAAATCTATCATCATTGGATATCTTTGAGTCTAAAATTGAGCACGATTAGGTGGTAGGAAGTCCTCTATTTGATACAAACCTTCTGGTGTCAAGAAGCTATTCAATCTCCAAAATGTATGTTTTTTGCTCTTTTTTTCCTAAAAGCTTTGGAAACTACAAAAAACACTAAAAACACCAATAGTATATCCAAAACCCCATAAAGTTATTTATTATAAACCTTTGAAAAACATATAAAAAATGGTAAAATGTGATGTATATGAACTCCCCCAGACTTAAAACTTTGCTTCTCCTTAAAAATAAAAATAAGAATGAATAAACAAGAAAAGAGGTTTGAAAACTTATGAACTCACAAATTCTTTAGAATGATATAATTACCATCACTCTTGTAAGTCACATAAAAATTGAATAGAAATTAGATAATATGTCTGTTGGGGACATTTTTTCCGGGTCATTCCAGGTGTAAAATTTCTGCGTTGATTGGGTGATACATGCTTTTGAGAAGAATATATGGTGAGTAGAGGGTAAGAAGTTGTCCTCTGGAGGGATGAGGAATGCTACGTCTAAGCGTCTCCCGGACAAACTTCAGGGCTTTGCTTCGAGGAGACATCTTGATATATGACTCAGATGGGGATTATATGCAGGCGAAAAATGGGATCAATAAGCTGGTCGATGGTTGAACAAGGCTTGTGGAACAAGATTTGAGTCGAGATGGGATCTATCAGGCTGGCTTTAACACTCTCTCTTAATGGATCATTGAACAGGAAATGATGGTGGAATGAATGGAACCTCATAAATGATGGAAGGGTTTATGATACAGCACTAGACTTGCTTCAAAGTAAACCCACACAAGGAACAAGTTAAACTCTCAAGAACAAGCAACAACTGTACTTAGAAGAAACGACAATAACTTTACATCCGATATAAACGAACTGCTTCTTTTTAGAAAGAAGATGTTTGGAGCTTTCTAAAGATAGTTGGATTGAAACGTGGATCCTCACGGTTCACCGGTAAATTGCCTCGCAAGGTAGCGACGGATTGATAATACAAATCCGACACTGCGCCAAACATTCTCAAAGAAACAACCACAACTTTCAGTATATATATCTGAATGACAAACCACTTGCGGCAGTATATCAATGAACGGGTCAGGAAAATGCCTACCAAGTTTCAGATCAATTGGATTAGATTTACTAGTTTGATTATCCATTCTCCAAGAACTAATCAGATCTGCCTTCTATGTCTTCTTAGGTGGCTCTGGGGGATTTTCGTTCGATGTGGCTAATCGAAGGCACGATTTCGGTAGGGTTTCGATGTGATAGAATTTTTGTAGGAAAAGAAAACAAGAGGAGACTATTTATAAAGGAGAAAAATCTATGGTTTTGACCTAATTGAATTAGGCATTGATGGGCCTCGGGTTTGGGGGGCTACAAGAATGTTCTAGGTTGAAAAATCTTAATATAACAGTTTGATTGATAAACTTGATAAGAAATATATGTATTAAAAAAAACTTGACAAGGAAGTCAATTTCATATATATTGTAACTTTATATATAATAAATGAGTGAAACAGATTGCAGGGGTTTATTGGAGTTCTTTCCAAGTACACCGACAAATATAATTTTTACATTGAAATACAACCTTGTTTTTATGCATACAATGATGAGCACATTCTTGACAAAAGTCAAATTCAAAATCTGCAGGAGAGTGACCAAGATTGTCTTCATCCCATTCAGTTTCTAGCTTCGAAGAATATTTGGGAGAAGGAGATTTTCCTTGTGGCATGGAGTTTGTCATAATATTTGATGCACCTACAGATAAATATAAAATAAATATTAAATTTTCAAAACATATTATTGAAAACAATTAAATATCATAGATATTCCTCATAATAACTCCTGAATAAACTTACATGATGAAACAAGAATAGTAATAGTTAAAAACAAAACAGTCGTCTTCATTTTTATATTTAAAAGAAAAAATATATTAAAAAAAAAATTAATTGATTTTAAGTTGTGATGTTCTCAAAGCATAAAAAGATTACAGTTATATATATTTTTCTTTACTTATAAGTTACATATTGAAGTAAATGATTTTGTAAAAAACATTTTATTCTTATAAATGACTCAAACAATAACTCTCTTATTATAAATGACTCCCATTTTGAGTGAAAGTATTAAATAGAAGTCAGTAATCGTTACTATAAATTAGTTTAAATCATTTATATGGAGTCAAATTAACATTAGATCAAACAAAAAATATAAATGTTGTTTTATGGCATGTGAAATGTGATATATTTGACTTTTTTAATAATAAAAAAATAATTTAGTTTTGAGCACTTCCTTAATTATATTTATACTATAGACTTCAAAAATATTTTTTACCTATATGGGTTCAGCCTAAAAATTTTAAAATAACATAATGCAAAAGGCTGCTTACTAGTTTGGTCATTTTCAATTAACAGGCAAGGAAGGCAGTTACTACTAAGTAGACAAATGACACAAATGGGAAACAATCATGCAGTGAATTATCATGATATTTGGTTGAGATATAAGGTGAGTAACTCGTTTTATGCGATTGAGGCGTATGTAACTTCGAATACAAAGGTATGACATTTTGGAGGTTCAAAATGCGGTCACTTACCAAGGTTTGTTTTATTTAGAGTATACAAATGATATATTTCACATACTCCGTTTAGGCTTAAGTAAGATCTCTCCAAGCCCATGTTATTGTTTACTTGTACTTAACCTATTATTCTTTTCGTCAAAAAAGTTTGTATATTGAGCAAAGTTCATTTTAAATTTCCATATATTATATTGCTCTCTTCAACACATTTTCTATGCATACTTTATCATTTAATTGATTCATTATTCTATGATATATTGAAAACTTAGAGTAATTTTAGGAAGTAGAAAAATTAGACTCAAAGTAAAGGAAAAATTCTAGGTTATAAAATGATAATATAATTTTTGATCGATATACTTATTAAAAAATTTATATACTTCTTAAAAATAAACAATAAAGACGTCAATGTAATATATTTTAAGTTTATAATCTATATATGGGTAAAATGAATTGTAACGATTCACATGAATTCTTATGAAGTACACCGACATAGATAATTATTATATTGAAATATACCCATATTTCTATGCATCCAATGATGACCACATTTTTGAAAAAACTCATTTTCGATATCTGCAGGAGAGTGTCCAAGATTGTCTTTTTTATATCAGTTTCAGGTTTTAATTGATAATGTCTTTTTTATATCAGTTTCAGGTTTTAATTGATAATTGGGAGCTTTCCCATGTGAAATAGAATTTGTCATAATATTTAACACACTACAGAAAAGTCCAATATAGATAATTAAACATTTAAAGTAAATTGAGCTTTTGTTTCCTAATTGAGTTTTGGTTGTGATATTATCAAAGTGTGAGACGATCACATTTATATTTTATTTTATTAGATATCTTATTTAAAAAATTTATGTTTAAAGAAAAATATTGTATTCATATATATGACTTCACCAATGACTCTCTTATTTTAAAGTAAGGCTTTTAGTCTAAATTATTATTGAATAAAATTCAGTAATTATTATTGATTAGTGTAAATAGTTTATTTAAAGTTAAATTAACATCAGATAAGAAATTTTGTGAATGTTGTTTTAAAATATGGGAAAATTGATATGTTTGAGTTAAGAAAATAACTTTATTTAGTTAAGCACAATCCCTTACTGTCATTTTATACTATACATTTTTTAAATAGATTTAACGCCATTTGTTATTCTTAACTCCGGGTCGTTTAATTGACTATAAGAATTTACGACTTAACTATACTAAGCCCATTGATTATGCTTATCTCGAAACAACTTTTTTCTCTCGAACCTAGTTCACGTAAAATTTCTCATTTATGATATTTTCTTCAACACATTTTCTCCGCATATTTTTCATTTAAGTGAACCACTACTGCATGACATAATTAAAAATTGGAGAAATTTTAGGAAGCAAAATTTTTTTACTTGAGGTAAAAGAAAGTTCTAGGTTACAAAATCTTAATATAACAGTTTGGTTTCTATACTTGATAAGAAATTATATGTATTAAAGAAAAGAAACTTGATAAGGAAGTCAAGTTAATATATATCGTAACTTTATATATAATAAACAGATTGCAGGGGTTTATTGGAGTTCTTTCCAAGTACACCGACAAATATAATTTTTACATTGAAATACACCCTTGTTTTTATGCATACAATGATGAGCACATTTTTGACAAAAGTGAAATTCGAAGTCTGCAGGAGAGTGACCGAGATTGTCTTCATCCCATTCAGTTTCTGGCTTCAAAGAATATTTGGGAGCCGGAGCTTTTTCTTGTGGCATGGAGTTTGTCATTTTATTTGATGCACCTACAGACAAATATAACATAGATATTAAATTTTCAAAATATATTATTAAAAATAATTAAATATCATAGAAATATCTCATAATAACTCCTGAACAAACTTACATGAAGAAACAAGAATAGTAATAGTTAAAAACAAAATAATCGTCCTCATTTTTAATAAAATATTTATAAAAATAAATATATTGAATTTTTTTTTCTAATTGATTTTAGGTTGTGATGTTCTCAAAACATGAGAAGATTACAATTATATAGGTTTTTTTACTTATAAGTTACATATTGAAGTAAATAATTTTGTAAGAAACATTTTATTCTTATAAATGTCTGAAGCAATAACTCTCTTATTATAAATGACTCCCCTTTGGAGTGAAAGAATTAAAAAGAAGTCAGTAATTGTTACTATGGATTAGTTTAAATCATGTGTATGAAGTCAAATTAACATTAGATAAAAAAAATTTAGTTTTACGGCATGAAAAATTTGATATATTTGATTTCTTTTTATAAAAAATAGTTTTGTGCACTTCCTCAATTATATTTATACTATAGACTTCAAAAATATTTTTTACCCATATGGGTCCAGCCTAAAAAGTTTAAAATAAGATAATGGAAAAGGCTGTCTACTAGTTTGGTCTTTTTCATTGGCAAGTGCATTCAAATTAACAGGCAAGGAAAGCAGTTACGAGTAAGTAGACAAATGGCACAAATTGTAAACAATAATGCAGTGAATTATTATCATATATGATTGAGATATAAGGCAAGTAACTCGTTTTGTGCGCTCAAGGCATATGTAAATTTGAATACAAAGGTATGGCATTTTGGAGGTTCAAAATGTGGGTCACTCACCAAGATTTGTTTTATTTAGAGTATACAAATAATATATATTACATATGCGGTTTAGGTTTAGGTATGACCTCTCCAAGCCTAGTGATTGTTACTTGTACTTAGCCTATTTTATATTGAGCAAAATTCATTTTAAATTTCCGTATATTATATTGGTCTCTTCAACACATTTTCAATGCATACTTTATCATTTAATTGATCCACTATTCTATGATATATTAAAAACTTGGAGTAATTTTAGGAAGTAGAAAAATTAGACTCAAATTAAAAGAATCATTATAGGGTATAAAAAAGTAATAAAAATTTTGATCGATATACTTGTGAAAAAAGTTATATATTTCTTAAAAATAAATAACAAGGACTTCAATGTAATATATTGTAAGGTTACAATTTATAAATGGGTAAAACAAATTGTAATTATTCACATGAATTCTTTCCAAGTACACCAACATATGTAATTCTCATATTTAAATACACCCACATTTTTATGTATCCCATGATGAGCACATTCTTGACAAAACTCATATTCGATATATACAGGAGAGTGTTCAAGAATGTCTTCTTTTGAATCCGTTTCATGTTTCAATTGATAATTGGGAGCTTTCCCATGTGAAATAGAGTTTGTCATAATATTTAACACACTACAAATAAATCCAATATAGATAATTAAAATTGTAAAGTAAATTGAGCTTTTGTTTCCTAATTGAGTTTATGTTGTGATATTATCAATATGTGAGACGATCACATTTATATTTATTTTTTCGATAGTTTATTTAGAAGTTAATGTTTTAAAGAAAATATTGTATACGTATATATGACTTCACCAATGACTCACTTATTTTAAAGTAAGGCTTTTAATCAAAATTGTTATTAAATAAAATTCAGTAATTGTTATTGATTAGAGTAAACATATTATTTAAGGTTAAATTAACATCAGATAAAAAAATTTGTGAATATTGTTTTAAAATATGGCAAAATTGATATGTTCGGGTTAAAAAAAATAACTTCATTTAGTTAAGCACAATCCCTTATTGTCATTTTATACTATAATTTTTTAAAATAGATTTATCGCCATTTGTTATATTTAACTCCTGGTCGTTTAATTGACTATAAGAATTTACGGCTTAGCAATACTAAGCCCATTGATTATGCTTTTCTAGAAACAATTTTTTTCTATCAAACATAGTTCATGTAAAATTTCTCATTTACGATATTTTATTCAAAACATTTTCTCCGCATATTTTATCATTTAAGTGAACCACTATTGCATGACATAATAAAAAATGGAGTAATTTTAGGAAGCAAAAAAATCTGACTTCATGTAAAAGAAAGTTCTAAGTTACAAAAAAAATTATATAACAGTTTGATTGATATACTTGATAAGAA
The DNA here is from genome assembly GCA_900108845.1 of Iljinskaea planisiliqua. Classification (NCBI taxonomy): domain Eukaryota; kingdom Viridiplantae; phylum Streptophyta; class Magnoliopsida; order Brassicales; family Brassicaceae; genus Iljinskaea; species Iljinskaea planisiliqua. The sequence continues at coordinate 974,630 of FNXX01000008.1, forward strand.
ATATATGTATATTAAAAAAAGAAACTTGACAAGGAAGTCAAATTAATATATATTGTAACTTTATATATAATAAATTAGTAAAACAGATTGCAGGGGTTTATGGGAGTTCTTTCCAAGTACACCGACAAATATAATTTTTACATTGAAATACACCCTTGTTTTTATGCATACAATGATGAGCACATTCTTGACAAAAGTCAAATTCGAAGTCTGCAGGAGAGTGACCAAGATTGTCTTCATCCCATTCAGTTTCTGGCTTCGAAGAATATTTGGGAGCAGGAGCTTTTCCTTGTGGCATGGAGTTTGTCATTTTATTTGATGCACCTACAGACAAATATAACATAGATATTAAATTTTCAAAATATATTGTTGAAAATAATTAAATATAATAAAAATTTCTCATAATAACATAGAATAAACTTACATGATGAAACAAGAATAATAATAGTTAAAAACAAAACAATCATCTTCAGTTTTAATAAAATATTCAAAAGAATAAATATATTGAATGTTTTTCTTTCTAATTGATATTAGGTTGTGATGTTCTTAAAGCATGAGAAGATTACAATTATATAGGTTTTTTACATATAAGTTACATATTGAAGTAAATGATTTTGTAAAAAAACATTTTTTCTTATAAATGACTAAACCAATAACTCTCTTATTATAAATGACTCCCCTTGTGAGAGAAAGTATTAAATAGAAGTCAGTAATTGTTACTATGGATTAGTTTAAATCATGTGTATGAAGTCAAATTAGCATTAGATAAAAAAAAATTATAAGTGTTGTTTTATGGTATGAAAATTTTAATATATTTAATTTGTTTTTTTATTAAAAAATAATTTTACGCTCTTCCTTAATTATATTTATATTATAGAGTCCAAAAATATTTTTAACCTATATGGGTCCAGCCTAAAAATTTTCAAATAACATAATGCGAAAGGCTGCTTACTTGTTTGGTATTTTTCATCGGCAATGCATTTAAATTAAAAGGCAAGTAAGGCAGTTACGACTAAGTAGACAAATGGCACAAATGGGAAACAATAATGCACTGAATTATTATAATATTTGATTGAGATATAAGGCGAGTAACTTTTATGCGCTCAAGGCATATGTAAATTTGAATATAAAAGTATGACATTTTTGAGGTTCAAAATCTGGATCACTCACCAAGATTTGTTTTATTTAGAGTATACAAATAATATATTTCACATATTCGGATTAGGCTTAGGTAAGATATCTCCGAGCCCCAGTGACTGTTACTTGTACTTAGCATATTTTATAACGAGCAAAGTTCATTTTAAATTTCAATATGTTATATTGCTCTCTTCAACACGTTTTCAATGCATACTTTATCATTTAATTTATCCACTATTCTATGATATATTGAAATTTTGGTGTAATTTTAGGAACCACAAAAAGTAGACTCAAATTAAAGGAAACATTATAGGGTATAAAATGGTAATATAATTTTTGATCGATATACTTGTTTTAAGAACTTATATATTTCTTAAAAATAAACAACAAGGATTTTAATGTAATCTATTGTAAGTATATAATTTGTAAATGGGTAAAACAAATTGTAATTTTGCACATGAGTTCTTTCCAAGTACACGACATATATAATTATTATATTGAAATACATCCATATTTTTATGTATCCAATGATGTACACATCTTGACAAAACTTATTTTCGATATATGCAGGATAGTGTCCAAGAATGTATTCTTTTAAATCAGTATTCTTTTTCGAAAGATTAAACTCTATTTGTTATTCTTAACTCCTGGTCGTTTAATTGACTATAAGAATTTATGGTTTAGCAATACTAAACCCATTGATTATGTTTTTCTCGAAACAATATTTTTCTATCGAACATAGTTCATGTAAAATTTCTCATTTTTCAACACATTTTCTCCGTATATTTTATCATTTAAGTGCATAACTACTGCAAGAAATAATTAGAAATAGGTATAATTTTAGGAAGCAAAAAATCGGTTCGATGTAAAAGAAAGTTCTAGGTTATAAAATATTAATATATCAGTTTGATTGATATACTTAATAAGAAATAGATGCATTTAAAAAAAAAAACTTGATAAGGAAGTCAAGTTAATATATATTGTAACTTTATATATAATAAATGAGTAAGACAGATTGCATGGGTTTATTGGAGTTCTTTCCAAGTACACCTACAAATATAATTTTTACATTGAAATACACCCTTGTTTTTATGCATACAACGATGAGTACATTCTTGACAAAAGTCAAATTCGAAGTCTGCAGGAGAGTGACCAAGATTGTCTTCATCCCATTCAGTTTCTGGCTTTAAAGAATATTTGGGAGAAGAAGCTTTTCCTTGTGGCATGGAGTTTGTCCTAATATTTGATACACCTACAAATAAATATGAAATAGATATCAAATTTTCAAAATATATTGTTGAAAACAATTAAATATCATAGAAATTTCTCATATTAACTCTTGAACAAACTTACATGATGAAACAAGAATAGTAATAGTTAGAAACAAAACAATCGTCTTCATTTTTAATAATAAAATTTAAAGAGTAAATCTATTGAATTTTTTTTTTCTAATTGATTTTAGGTTGTGATGTTCTCAAAGCGTGAGAAGATTACAATTATATAGGGTTTTTTACTAATAAGCTCAATATTGAAGTAAATGATTTTGTAAAAAAAAACAATAACTCTCTTATTATAAATGGCTCCCCTTTTGAGTGAAAGAATTAAATAAAAGTCAGCAATCGTTACTATGGATTAGTTTAAATCATGTATATGAAGTCAAATTAACATTAGATAAAAAAATTATAAGTGTTGTTTTACGGCATGAGAAATTTTATATGTTTTTTTTTATAAATAATTCTTTTAGTTTTGCGCACTTTCTTAATTATATTTATACTATAGACTTCAAAAATACTTTTAATCTATATGGGTCGAGCCTAAAATTTTTAAAATAACATAATGCAAAATGGTGCCAACTAGTTTGGTCTTTTTCATCAGCAGGTGGATTTAAATTAACAGACAAGGAAGGTAATTACAACTAAGTAAAAAAATGGCACAAAAGGGAAACAATCATGCGGTGAATTATTATGATATTTGATTGAGATATAGAGCGAGTAACTCATTTTATGCGTTTAAAGCATATGTAAATTTGAATACAGAGGTATGACATTTTGGAGGTTCAAAATGTGGGTCCCTCACTAAGGTTTATTTTAGGATGAATTAAGCGACTAACCATATTGGAGCATAAAACGTAATGAATAACCATGTAATAATCTGTTGGATGACAGCTATTTTTTTACTCAAAATTGGACGACTGTAACCTTACATGCGCGTGGGTTAAAGGAGATGTGTTAAAATTTTCTGACGTAACCGCCACATCCTACAGTATACTATTGCATCTTCATTATAGACTTTAATAAATATAGTAAAAATGTAGTTAATGTGAATTGCTCATTTTATTTTCAGCGTGATTGACAACCTTTTAAGTAGAATGTTAGTACCCATATTGGAGGGAGATACATATGTCCTTACTATGCATGACGAAAAATGTACCTCGCATCGATGTGGCATGGCTAAGTAAAACAATCTGAAGAGTGAGATATTTGACAACTCCACTTGAATGCCTAAACTGTACATCATGCAAGTTAAATACATAGCATTTAGGAGTTTCTGTTCTATTCTAAACATAGTGGAATAGACTATAATGCAACACTTACTTTTCCTTGGGAACAACAGCTAAGAATTCACTTAGCCGGTTTCCAATTGTAGGGTTGAAAGGATTATACATATGCTTAGGATGTTTTGTAAATTATAAAAACCACGAAGAACCTCCGCTTTTGTGTTAAATATATGGATTGTCATGTCATCTATATTTTGCTCATTTGCATTTCCGAGTCATTGCTGTCATATACTACATAGGTATATTAAAGTAGAATAGACCAGAGTCATACGAAGATTATTGTGAAGGGTTGTAGGCAAAGGCCCTAACTTACTAAGACACATAACCTAACTTTCTGCTAACAAATTACATTTTACATATTTTGGTACAGAATGTTAAACAGAAATATCGAAATCTTTATAAATACGTCTACAATATTATCCTTTAATAGTAAGGAAGAGGGGAAAAAGATGCTACCTATTCTAGTAACGAGATAATTAAAACAAAACTTCTAAAGTAGGTTATAACCAACTACGATACAAATAACTTAACTTAAGCGAGTTAAAAATGTCTTCTTCAATTATTGTAGGCTATAAAGGCCTACATCAAAAAAACATCACCATGTAGTATAACACAAACAAATGCATAATACATATAGTATAGTATTAAAAAGTCAGAAATAACAAAGTGAAATAAATGAAAATTACAACAACATTATGACGCTGCAATTTCTCAATTGGAGGGTGCTGCCGCTGTAACCTGTGCAAATGCATCAATGGCATAGTTCATAGCCCCGGTACATAGGACTTTAACACTTAGGTGTTGCCACTTATGAAGATGTCCAATGGCGTATAGATCAAACAATACAACAAATGCAACATATGATTTAACGTTGAAGCGCAGCAACGATTGATTAATACACAGTTTTATACTACACCTAAATATACACCCCTTTAGAATAGACAATTTCTTACCTGTCATCTCACATATCATTTGAAATCCAGACGGGTGACCGAAAATTTGAGAAAAGGGACGGTCGCTGCCAACGAAGTTCCACCGTAATGGCGAATAGGATATGGCAACATGTGTATAAGTGGTTGCTATGCGACCTCTAGTTTTTGCTCCGTTGCGCATGCGATGTTGCAGTCGAGTACGATAATGTTCATCTGCTGTAAGTCAATGCATACGTCGACATCGACTTATAATATATATACCAAATCCTCTATCATGTTGTACTCACCCCCACTAATATAGTATAGAATGATTAATATATAGTATAGTTTTAATTGTCATATTTATCGCATACACCACCAAATAGTATAGTATATACATCAAATTTTCTATATTGTTTTTACTCCACACATTATATACATATAATACCTTACAATTCACCGCACCAGCTTTCTTCTTCATCCAATCCATATTCAATTAAATGACAACTTGTAAATCGGAGTCATAAATTTCGTAGATCTATCCAGATGGAAATCAGAAACATGACTTACCACGATCCCTTTTGGAATTGATATCCCTCTCTGCGAATCACTGTGACAACAGTCTGTCTTCTTCCAGTAATTGCAATATTTCTCTACTTTCTTCTCTCTATAATCACATTTTCTCTCTACTCTTTACTCTTTCCCAATCTCTTCGATTTTTGAAACTCTTATTTCCCCTCCAAAAGCTGTGTGGCCTTTCCTTTTCTATAATTAATTTATTTCTCATCTTTCTCACTATTGATGTTTCGTGACTCTCACAGCGGTCACGTTCTTTACTCACACACATGATAGGGGTGTTTTTGTCAATCTTACACATAATACACATTATATCATAGCCAAAGCTTTGTTATGGTTATATATTATATTTTTGTGTTTTTTATGGTTATACGCTCAAATTACTCTTTATTTTATTTAGAGTATAAAATAATATATTTCACATACTCGGTTTAGGCTTAGGTACGATCTCTCCAAGCCCCAGTGATTGTTTACTTGTACTTAGCCTATTTTATATCGAACAAAGTTCATTTTAAATTTCCATATATTATATTGCTCTCTTCAACACAATTTCTACGCATAATATATCATTTAATTGATCCACTATTCTATGATATATTGAAAACTTGGTCTAATTTTAGGAAGTAGAAAAATTAGTCTCAAATTAAAAGAAATATTATAGGGTATAAAATGGTAATATAATTTTTGATTGATATACTTGTTAAAAAACTTATATATTTCTTAAAAATAAACAACAAGGACTTCAATGTAATATATTGTAAGTTTATAATTTATAAATTGGTAAAAAAAATTGTAATGATTCACATAAGTTCTTTACAAGTACACCGACATATATAATTATTATATTGAAATACACTCATATTTTTATGTATTCAATGATGAGCACATTCTTGACAAAACTCATATTCGATATATGCAGGAGAGTGTCCTAGATTATCTTCTTTTGAATCAGTTTCAGGTTTCAATTGATAATTGGAAGCTGTCCCATGTGAAATAGAGTTTATCATAATATTTGACATAATATATATAAATCCAATCCAATATAGATAACTATAGTTTTAAAGTAAATTGAGTTTTTGTTTCCTAATTGAGTTTAGGTTATGATATTATCAAAGTGTGAGGCGATCACATTTATATTTTATTTATTCGATATCTTATTTAAAAAGTTTATGTTTTAAAGAAAATATTGTATTCATATATCTGATTTCAGCAATGGCTCTCTTATTTTATAATAAGACTTTGAATAAAAATTATTATTAAACAAAATTCAGTAATTGTGATTGATTAGTGTAAATAGATTATTTAAAGTCAAATTAACATCAGATAAGAAAATTTGTGAATGGAAAAATTGATATGTTCGGGTTAAAAAAATAACTTCATTTAGTTAAGCACAATCCCTTAGTGTTATTTTATACTATAATTTTAAATAGATTAAACGACATTTGTTATTTTTAATTCCTGATCGTTTAATTGACTATAAGAATTTATGGCTTAGCTATACTAAGCCCATTGGTTATGCTTTTCTAGAAACAACTTTTTCTATCGAACATAGTTCATGTAAAATTTCTCATTTATGATATTTTCTTCAACACATTTTCTCCGTATATTTTATCATTTAATTGAACCACTATTGGATGACATAACTAAAAATTGCAGTAATTTTAGGAAGAAAAAAAATCTTACTCATGGAAAAAAAGGTTCTAGGTTACAAAATCTTAATATAACAATTTGATTGATATACTTGATATGAAATATATATATTAAAAAAAAAAACTTGACAAGGAAGTCAAGTTGATATATATTATAACTTTATATATAATAAAGTGTTGTTTACAAAATGTTGTACTTTGCTCGTCTTTCTTTACAAAATCGGCATTTTATTCATTTTGACACATTTTGTGTATGTGATTTACCCATTATATCTTTATTAATTATTTCTCCTTATTTTTCTTTTACACTTTTGTTTGTTTTTTTTGTTTTGTTTTTTGATGTTTTTTGTCTAAACCCAAAACTCAACCAAAACCTAAAAAATTTTTTTCCTTTTTTATTATTATCTACTTTATCATCTGCCTCTTACCTTGATTTGATTATTTCCTATTTTTTAAGAAACATAAAGTTTTTTTTATTTGATAATAAAAACTATAATTTTTTTCTATATTTTGATATCCACTTTGATATATTTTAGGTATTTATGGATAAAAGCTTGTGGGCATGAATATAAGATCAATCCATTTGGTAGTGTCTACTTATACTTGTCCACACACATTTATCCTAAAATTATCAATTAAAAATGCAATACCTTGTCCATTATAATATGTTCATGATTGGGTAACTTTTCCTTCATGGAGATAATGGCTTTGGACGACCCCATGTGGATACCATTATTCACGATTATGTGTACGAAGTTGCTAAATAGCATTGGAAGTTGGTATCAATCTGACTATTCGCAACATACCAACCGACTCCACTTGCCCTCGCTGCAATGAACTGGAATCCACAATGCATCTTCTCTTAGGATGCTCCTTATGGACTGTGGCCGTTTTCGATCGCCATTCAACTGTGATGACATTACCACCATAGAAGAGGGACTCAGGCGAGCCGAACAACGAACCACTCTACCCCCAGTTGGCCTAGAAGTTGGTATCATATTTCCATGGATCTGCTGGTCCATATGGTTATCTAGAAATCAGAAGATATTCAATGATAGGACCGTCTCAACAACAGACACAATCTCTAAAGCTATCATCGATGTCGGTGAATGGAAGCAAGCTCAACCAGCAAAGACTACCAAACCCCCAAACTCAATTCCCCCCGGAATAATCAATCGACTCAGGAGGAAGACATTTTCACCTGCTTTACGGATGGCACATGGAGGGCCGATCATCAGGCAGCGGGCATTGGAATTGTATTCACCCAACATTCACTCACAATCTCCACCTTTCTTTCGTCTATGCCTTTCGTCAGATCGGCGTTAGTGGCTGAAGCAATTGCAATCAGGAAGGCTCTGCAGCTTGCCCGTGATTACAACTTTAGAAGACTCAAAATCCAGTCGGATTCTCATCAAATCGTCCGTGCCATCGTCGCTGGAGCCAACCTCTCTGATGCGCATGGAATCCTTCCGGATATCGCTATCCTCGCCTCTTCAATGGAGGTTTTTTCGATTAAGTTTATTTCCGAGCCCAAAATCAAAAGCTGATGTTTTGGCAAAACAGGCTCTTTGTAACCTGATTCAACACTTGGGCTGAGCCCGTTTTCAAGTGAATATAAGATTGTGCACAAAAAGAAAAAAAAAAAGCATTGGAAATGATGATTGTTCTAGAATGTGTGAATTGATGTTTGTGTTGGTATCCACATGGGATCGTCCACATACATCACGGCAATCCAGACGATCCGGCCATGGATTACTACGGTTACAATCGGCGATCCATGCCATGGTTTCATAGTCTGAGAAACTCACCTTGTTAACCCTTTTAGGAGAAGTTGGAGCCCTCTCCTTATCCTTGGAGCCTTCCTCCATGCTTCCTTCTTCTGATATCCTTCCTTCTCTCTCTTTCTTTCTCTCTTTATTTCTCACGGTTTTCTTTCCATTTTGAAGGAATTGGATGTGTAAATGGAAGGGGGTGAGGGGGTATTTATAGGTAAGGGTATGGACCAGCGAACAGGCAGGAGTTGTGGTAGCAAAGGTTCACTTGTGACCCTTCGGCCAACAAGCACCCATTCGGCCAAACAAGCAGCCCTTCGGCCGTAACTGTCCACACGTGTCCCTATCCATCCACGCCCACTAACCGCCTGACCACACAAGCATAACCGCCTGGCCCGCTACCATTACCGCCTGGCCACTAACCGTCACACTAGCTGGCTCAGCTATTTCACTCGGCCACAAGCTCTTCCCAGATGAAGGTCACTCCCTCCAGCTGACCGAGCTAGACCTTAAGCTAACTGAGCTAGCCGAGCTGGAGTGTCACTGTCTTAGCTGGACTGTGAGCTCATTCCAGGTACCTTTTCCTGTCCTTAACCCTTTGCTAGCTCAGCCAAGACTTGTAACCCTGCCAGTTAGCTCGCACATGGACCATCACATGGACCATAACCCTTATGGTCGATCTTACACGACCCAAATCCTTGCCTTTGGGTCGGTCCAAGCTTCGAGTCTTAATTGGGTTTGTGGACGTTACAGAACAGAGAGGGAGATGACTCCGAGGAGAGCGCTGTAGATTAGCTTATCTTGACGCTTCCACAACGTGTAGGTAGAACAGCTACGGTATCACCGGTGGTAATCGTATGTGGTGGAACAATAACGGATACATCAATGTATCCCGCAAGATCATTCTCATCCAGGAGTGCATGAACCTGACGGCTCCGCATGATGAAGTTTGAAGCAGTGAGCTTAGTAACGTTTGTCATATTGAGGTTGAGAAGGGTATGTGCGTCGGAGACAGTAATCGTATCGGAGGAGGTGGGCGGAGATGAACTCATGATGAATGAAGGAGAAGAAAAACAGAGAAGTACAAAGAGGAAGAAGAAAAAAGAGGAGGCGGTCAGAAATTTTTGAAAGAAAAATTAAGGATCACACAGCTGTGATACCATGTACGATAGAATTCTTAAGCATAATGTTATTAATGTTATTAGAGGAATAGAGGTACAATATATACACAATGTACGGATGACCTAAGGTATATAAAATGTCACTTATATCCTTTCTATACATAGCACTTACATCGTACAGGAAAAAAGGAGTTCTTGTTTGGAAGATTGAGATTTGGTGTGCAGAGATTTCGTTTGAGCGAGGAAGTAGAGAAGAGCTTTGTAGAATCGTGGAATCGTGGTAGATCATATATGCATTGTACGCAAGTGAAACAAGTGGAGTCATTTCCCTAGTGTTCTGTCACAGTGACAAGTGACATGCACATTGATCTTGTATAAAAAAAAAAAATCTTCTTTTTTTACAGTTTCTTTTTTTGCATTTTGTTAATCATAATATTTTAATAAGTAATTGTGAGACTGGTGGACTCATTGTTTTCCTCGTTAAAATTCAGATTTGGTTTTCTTTCTATAGAAATTTGTAAAATATAAAGGAAGATGGTAAACAATGTAGCATTTTAACACTTTAGCGTTTCAAGACAATGTAACATTTTGAAACTTTAGCGTTTCAAGACGATTTTCATTGGAATTTCTTCTGAGTTCAAATGATAAAGAAAGAAAATAAATGTAGAGTACTGAAGCTGTGAAAGGCCCACTGAAATAACACTATTCGACAAAGAATCTACGGAGCATAATCACTCAATTTAGTCTGGTGAGAATAATAGTTTTGAAGGAGAAGAAGAATAGAAGCAGTGGATACTTTTTTTTACATAATATTAAGAAATAAAATAATAATTAAGATTATTTTTAGTTAAAATAATTTAAAAATACATAACTATCCATTTCGGTCAATTTTTTTAATCACTTCAGTTTTAAATACCTACATATTGATTAAAATAGAAAATAATAGTCTTAGATATACATAAATAATTGTTGACAAAAAAAAAATATACACAAATGATAAACCAAAAACAAAGAAAGGGGGAAAAGCACAACACAATGACAGAACTTCATGCCTGTAAAAAAAGAGATCAGAGTAAAGGCTAGTGGGTAGACCAGAAATAAGCCAAGTTTTCACCAAACTTGGAACCATAATTCTTAAAAGTTAGTGTTTTGTTACGCACCACTCTTAAAACTTTTTGCGTAATGATTTGATGGCGTTGGATAAGACCACAATGAAACCGAGTATTTCTTTCCTTCCACAACTTATAGACGGTTGCATTCCAAAGGTGTAGCAGGGCAATAGAGCATATCTTATCCAATGATGCCAAAGGGAACCAAAGAACCATATGATCCTAGGCTGCAGTGCAAGTGAGATCTTGAGCTTCTGAGATACCAGAGTCCATACAAGAGTCCAAAAGGAGCATTCAAAGAAGTCAAAGAAGAGGTGATTCCTCGATTCAGGCAGTAAGCCACAAAGGAGGCATGTCCCTTTCACATCCCCCCCCCCCCGAGAGAATCATGTCTGATGTTGTGTTTCGGTTAAGCATAAGCAGTCAAGATGTGGTAGAGTGCTTGGGAACCACTGCTGGATTGCAAATCAGATTGTGCCAAGGAATAATCGGTTTCTTCAGACGAGTAGAGTTCCATGTGAGGCAAGTATTAAATCGTTAGAGGACCTTATCATCAACGGACCAGGTAACAAGGTCGGCATCATCATTGATCGTGATTGAGGCTATAAAGGTAAGGAGCTGCAAATGGTGATCTGACCTTGCCAGCTGTAAAGACCAAGCTTGTCCCTTAAACAGTTCGCCACCAATGCCTTTGAAGGAATACCTAAGTCAAGAGGACCCATAGGTCCCAAAAACTCAATTAACTAACCAAAAAGGGTCCATGGATCCCACCAGAAAAAGTCTCATCTCTAATAACCTTAATATGTAAGAAGGAGAGAGAAATCGGACGAATGTTTATTAGCCTTTGAAACATCAATGAAGAAGTGTAGTTCGCCTTCTTTAAAGCCCAAAATGAGCCTTTGAAAAGGAAATTTTTTCTGACCCAGGCTACCCACCTCGAACCGGATTTAAAATTCAAGATCTAGATGAACTTAATGTCGAAGATAATATTCCAATCCGACAGACTTCTCAAGCCTAAACCTCCCTCTTTTTTTTGGGAAGCAGACATCCCTCCACTCCACTTTAGCACCACCTTTTTGTCTAAACAACCGTGCCACAGGAAGGAGGAGATAGATGATAGATATAACCTTTATGAAGAAAGTCGAACTCCAAAATCCAATGATATCAGGAATCACAGCCGAGACCAACCGCAATCTTCCAGCCAAACATAAATGTCTATTCATCCAACCATTTAGCTTCCTGCGGATTGGAGAAAGCAGGGGGTCACAGTCCTTAACTGAAAGTCTTTTGGATCAAAGGGGAATACCCAAATACCTGACCGGCAGAGTACTCGGACTAAGATAGAAGCGAAATAGGATGTTGGCCAGAACGTCGGCCCAAACAAAACATTGACGCCTTGCTATATTAACCCATAAACCAAATAATTTCTCAAACTGAGAGAGAACAGATAAAACCCTAGCTAGTGAAGATTTTGTACCTTGAAGGAATATGAGTAGGTCATCCGCGAAAACCAGGTGATTGAGTTGAATACCCTCACAACTCGGATAAAAGCTGAAAATCTCACCTTCTGTCATTTGGTTCAACATGATAGAAAGAATATTCATAACCAGAACGAACAGTTGAGGCGATAGAGGGTCTTCCTGGCACAAACCCGCTTTTCCCTTAAAATATCTAGAGGTGACACCATTGATGCTTACCGAGAAAGAAGGTGAGCAAAGACAAGCTTTAACAAAAAATATAAACGAACCCAACATCTGGTACGCCGAAAGGGACTCCAAGATAAAATCTCATCTCACTGAATCAAAAACTTTTGAGATGTCCACCTTTAAATTGATACGTGGAGAAAGAGATGACTTGTGGTAACCATGGATTACCTCTAAGGCTAGAAGGACATTTTCAAGGAGCAAACTGTCTTTGACAAAGGTGGTTTGATTGGGCAAAATCACTGATGGAAAAATTCCTTTTAAACGATCTGCCAAAATCCTTGTAACGAGCTTTTACAGTGTGTTGTGACATGATATATACTTGAAGTCTAAAATAATCTCCGTTCCTAGGTGCTTCAGAATGAGGACCAGAATGGTAACGTTAAGAGCAGATGGCATGAAAGGGGAGCGGAAAAATTCAGTTGTAAGACCATAAGGATCAGGTGCCCTGTTAAGAGAGAGTGAAAACAACAAAGTGTTTTTAATCAGATCTCTTGTAATCCCCGCAGAAAGTTGGATTGCACAAAAAAGTAATAAAATGATATAATGCTCAATTTATCATACATTGGTATGGATTTTTAAAAATATATATATACCAAAAAATCAAGAAGAATTTTAATATTATTTTACTCTTATTTTAAAATTTTAATATTATTTTACTCATATTTTATTATGTAAGCTGAAATGTTGATTTGAAATATTTTATGTGCAAATGACCGTTGGAAATTTTAAAATATGAGTAAAATAATATTAAAATTTAAAATGGAAATAAAACAATATTAAAATTTAAAATGTGAGTAAAATAATATTAAGATTAAAATGCTAACTTCAATAAAAGTTAAAAATGCAATTTTTCGAGCCTTAAACAGTGAGTAAATGGTGTTTTAACTTTTATCCATGTCGCGTCTACCGAGGAACTTCAGAACTCGGCGAGTAAAACCTGAAAACTGATTGGGCCAATTGGAAAAAATCTAAAAATCTGTGGCCCAATTATTTTAAACCCAACAAAGCCCACATGTTTTTGACTTGCTCGTGAGTCTTGGCTACAAACTCTTTTTCTAAGAATTTTCTTCGATTCTTCAAACCCTAATTTGATTGCTAAAGATGAGAAAATCGATCAGAGGAAGCTCCCAACCGATTACGATCCCGCGACATTCGATCCGACAGAGCACCGTTGTCCACCAACAAAACGTGTGTTCAGACTCGTCGACGAGATCTCATCGCTCACATTATCAGAAATCTCAGAACTCGTTGCGATTACAATGAAGAAGAAAGGAATCATGGAGCTACCAACCGTCGCCGTTACGAACCTGGAGCTCCCGGTTCTCTGATGGTTCAGGGACAAACCGGTGTTGGTCCGCATGAAGAAGCTTAAGTGGAGAAGACTGTGTTCGAGATCAAATTAGAAGGTTTTGAAGCATCAGCTAAAATCAAGATTATTAAAGAGGTAAGGAGTTTTACTGATTTGGGTCTTAAGGAAGCTGAGGAACTTGTGGAGAAGACTCCTTCGATTTTGAAAACCGGAGTTTCGAAAGAAGAAGGTGATAAGATTTGTATAGAAGCTCAAGGCACTTGGTGCAAAAGTTGTCTTTGGACTAATTAAGATTTCATCTACGAATCTTTGCTTCTTCAAAATGTATTGCTAAATAGTTTACTCCTGGGCCAAAGTAATCCATTTAAGGGAACTGTTAAGTTCTAGTGTTTGGTCTTGACTCAGTTTCAACTAATTTAAATTTAAAGAGCTAACAAGAACGAGTTTGCTACTTCTGAACGAGAAGGATTTATGAGAGATAAAGAAATAGCATCAGTTGATACACACAACACTGAGAGCCAAATCCATCCACTTATTGATAAAGAGGTCCCCAAAACAACTCAGGACAGAGTCAACGGCTTGGAAAGGGGCAAGAGAATGTGAAGCTGCTTTCAAGCAGAGACAAAACAGAGGCAGGTTTCGCATTACGTATACACGCCTGTCGGTTCACAGACTAATTGCCGAGAACAAGTGAGAGAGAATTATCAATCAGCTGGAGGACAAATTCATGGCCACCTGAGGCATGGTGGAGAAAGATTTTACCAGCTAATTGTTTGTGTTACCTGGATTATGCAGGACTGTTGCACTATTTACCGATGAGAGATAATTCAGACAGCAGTTTAATATGCATCTGAAAGTTATACTTTTGTAGGAACCAAGAACCTGTCTTGGCAAACCCACGATTGACTTTTTTGTTTCCTTGGAGAAGACTTGAACAAATGCAGAGTTGTATCAAAGTGTAACTTAGTGGCAACGTAACATGTAATGTTTTAATATTTACGTTTGATATTAGTCGTCGCGCATGAAGATGTCCATCTCCACAGAACTTTAAACGAAAACCTCAGTTGGTGAGAATCGTTTGTTAATGTTGCTCTTGTTAACGACAATAGATTGAATGAGACCATCATGTTATATCTATCAAAACTAGTGCAGAATCCTGTATCTGTACAAATAAATTAATACATAATAGAGGATACAAGATATTTAAATCCACCTCATGGTTGAGAAACATTGATAGAAGATGACAATTACCAATACATAATTATTTTCTTCTTTTCTTTGAGTAACTAATGACTAATTTTTGAGCTATTTGAATCTATAACCATAAAAATACTATAATTCACCATATAACCATATCATCTATTTTGTTAGAATATAGTATGTATAATATACAATATATACTAATATACTCTTACTTCACAAATCATACCATTTTAGATTTTTTATTTTTTATTTATTTTTTTCACTTCATCTCATCTTGTTTGAATCAATGTTTTTAGAAAACATTGATTCAAACTTAATTTCGAATTGAAAAAAAAAAAGATTTTTTTTGTGCATATACCAGAATTTAAAATTTTGAAAACAAAATTTTTTTTATAAAATCAATAAATAAACTTGTATAAATATTTTACTTCTATACTAAATACATGCATTATATTTTTTATATATGCCTTTCTATATAGAATGCTGAATTCTTTGTATTATTTTGTAATTCACTTATAAAATGTAAAATTATTATATGTTTAAGACTACTCTTTTGATTTAGAGTTAAATTATTAAAGATGATGTGAAATAGTATATAATGATATTCTATATTATGTGTGATTAAATAGAATATTCTGTTTTTCAATGATCATATATTCACTTCTTTAATGTATCACATAAGCCACACACCCACAGTTCATATAGAATGAAAAATTATTATTTCTATAATTCAGTATTTATATTATAACCATCTAAAACAAAACCATTTACTCAACACCAGACTATGTTGGTAAAGATATTTCATAACACCCATATCATATAGAATGAAAAAACCATTTCTATAATTCAGTATTTATAGTAAAACCATTCAAAACAAAGTCTGTTACTTATACTTAAAATGTTTATGAACCTAAATTTGATATCTCATGACCGACATATAAAGTTGAAAATTATATAGTATAAACAATACACTAAATATTTTAATTCTTCCACTGATTACAACATTCCATTATAAATAAAAATTTGCATATTATTTCATATATGAGATAAACTGTATATGATCAACTGATTATCCAAATTAAACACCCTCAAGAATGCAATAATATATGGAATCAAACCCACCACATATTCTTCATAACACCGTCAAAGACTATTTTAGTAAATAGAAAACTTGTACTACATCGTCATGTACTATTACTTGGAAAAATAGAATAAGAATAATAGATGATATCTTACCAGTCAGATTACTATGTGTAAGGTGTATGACCTCAGCCAAATATCTCTCTTTAATTTTCTGTCTAAACGCAGAGGTCAGTTTCGACATTACACAGTGAACCATGGCCCATGGTTATAAGTTTTATTATTCAAACACTATGCTTATATTCTCTATTTTTATATTCACTATGGGTAAACCCTTATTTTTTGCCATAAAAAAAACTATTTTAAGTTTTCCTAGAAAATAATATATTTTCATAAATAAAATTAACTTAAATTTTTATGTCTTGTATTTAGAAATAAAACACAAATTTTTGATTGCTAATCTTTTACCGCAACCGTAAGTGGCGTATTCCTAATTTTGTTATCAATCCTAAAAACGGTGAAACAAAAAAGTTGATGTACTAGAAGGAGGTAACAAAAAAGTTGACAAAAAACTCGGTAAAAAAAAAAATAATTAGTGTTTTTGTGTAACCAATCCAGTTATTCCCACCACATTGGTTACAATTGCAATGCTCTTTTCATGATGTCGATAGACAACTAGTGGATGTTCTTTTCACTCCTCTTTCTTTTTTTAATGGGATAGAAAATTTGTACAGGACTTCAAAATATTATGAGACAGGCTGGATATTCTTTACCTTTTTCTACCTCTGGAAAGTTATTCTGCCCACTTAGTGAATTCTGATTTCCGTGAAGAAATAAAAGAGAAGGCGTGGGAGACTGGGAGTATATATTAATATCGAAGTGGGGCGAGAGAATTGATACATGCGATTAAGAGCTTGTTTGGTCCAGGAGGTATGATGTTATATTTTGCTGTTTCATGATGCTATAAGACGTTTTAAACCAAAACCTTTTGTTTTGTTTTTCTTACAAATGTTTGCAGTGGCAACACTGTTACAATTTTATTATTAAATTTCGTATAATCATCTGGCTTTTAGTATCCAGTTTATTTTCCCGGCAAATGTCGAATAACTCGTTTGGATTTTTTAATGAGACTAAAACATGACATTATTTTAATTGAACAAATGGTAGTATATAAATAATTCTACATTTGAAAAAAAGGATACATAACCTGAACTTACAAGACAATTTCTCCTCAAATGAGAATTACTATACCACCATCATTTATTGACACAATTTAGTTGTTATAATTTATTGTTTACAATTGTATTCTTGATAATTGAAAAGAAAAGAAAATATGTTTGTCTTAATATTTTATAGTATACATTTAAGGTGTTGATTGTTTGTAGTTTTTAAAATAGTTTTTGGTTTTTTTTTTTTTTTTGAAAAACCAATTATTTATTTAATCAAGATTTTGAAAAACTATGTAAACAATTAGGGTCTAGATTTTCTATAATTTAGGGAAATCAAATTTTCAGAAAACTACCTATTTCTAACCCAAAAACCAAAATTCATGTTGTTGTAGTTTTATGTGCCTATAACTAACGATGATTTTTAGGAATATTTTATTACAAATTTACTATTTATTTGAAAACAAAATACCTAAACTTTTTTATGCTTTAGAGGATAAACTTCTGGTGGAGATTGTTGTAAGGCTGAAGGCGTATCTGTCTAACATATCTCAGGCTTTGAAGTTAACTTTTTTCTGGAAACATATTCAAAAATGAAAATTTGTGGTGGAACTTGGCTCAGAAAATAATAGCGTTTATTTCATTTCTCAAAGTGTTTCTAGAGAAAATCAAATCCAAACATATTTTGCTGTAAGGCAAAATTTTTGGCTCATGATCTATCTGATAATGAGAGAGTTGTAACCTATCTTTGATGTTTAATAGTTTGTGGTGTTTGTACTTAGGTGTGAAAAGGTTTTGACTTTTAAGGATGTATTCAATCAAATATTTTTAAATATGAATTTTAAAAGACCATTTAAAATCTATTATTATTGAATTTTTTCTTTTAAAATGTATTTTAAATTTTACTTTTATTGAAAATTTTGAAGTAATGAATTTTAAGAAATTTTTTTTATGATTTGAAAGTATTTTGATTGAGTTTCTTAGTTAAAAATATAAAATGTAAATCTAATTGTTTTATATAAAATTCTAGTGTTTTAGTTAACATTAAAGCAACTTCCATAATTTATATAAAATTATATAAAAACTCATTGAAAATCAAATCATCTCAAATCTTTCCAAATATTAAATTGAATAGAACATCACATATTAGCTTCATATCCATATATGGGACCCTGTGGCTCATACTTTATAATTTTTACTTTTTTCTAGTATTATACCAGATAACCAAAAATTAAAAATTAAAAAAATCAGTTAATCACAAAAAAAAGGTTATAATTCTAACACTACGATTCTAATTGGTGACCATTAAAAGAATAATAGGAATGAAGAAGATAAAATAATAAAAATGAACAAAATAACAAAAATGAAGAGGAATATTTGTTACTTATTGTTTCCTCCCAAATTTGATAAGAAATAATTTTGTTCTATAATTCTCTGTAATAAAGGAAATGAAAAGAAATCATGTATAAAAGTTATTATTTGTAAATTGTGTAATTTCTTAGAAATGAAGAAGAATTTACTATTTTCATTCATTTGGTCACCATTTAAAACTGTAGTTTATTAAAACTACATTGAAATACGAAATTAATAACCCAAAGTTAAAAAACATTTACCCTCTTTTAATCGTGACTATCTTTTCTTGAAGAAGTCCATGTCATGTCCTAATCACATTAGCAACAACTTTTTCCCGAATCTCAATCAAACAACAACTTTGACACAAACATTTCTTGCTCTTTCCACAGAAATATCTTGTGTCGCAACGAGACAAAACACATCTTCTTTTATACTTTTCTCCTGTTTTTGAACAAAGAAAGAGGATCACTCACTCCTTAGAAGAAAAATTCATATAAAAAAAAAAATATATATATATATATATATATTATTAAGAAGAAAACATAACTTTTAATCATATGATCCTTTTATGAAGAAGAAACTCAAAGTTGCAAGGTTATAATGTAAATAAATATTAAAATAAGAAATCATAGTAAAACATATGATGGCTAGAGCGACTAGAAATGTTTTTGGTTAACAAGGTTTACAATATAATATCATCCTTGTTTAATTATTTTGAATTACTATCATATCTGGCTATCGCCATCAGCCATAGCCTATAGACTATAGCTACTGATATTTTAGTTATGCTTCCAATACATATTTGTATTACAAACTCCAACATTTACCGTTGCATACACTTCAAAATAAAAATATCAATGTTGGATCAAAAACTGTAGGTGTCTTTCTTATAAATAGTCTTTCTTCATTTCTATTTCTTTAAAGAAAACCCTAATAGCGTCGAAACTCTACAAAAATCCAACCATCAGAAGTGTTTTTGTCGAATTTATGTAGCCACATCATAGATCGTTCAGTTTATCACCGGATCTGAGTCAAAAGTAATCTCAAAAACCAACTTTCAATAGTTTTCCGCAACAGCCGCTCAGTAAAACCTCAATAACTTTTTCACTGTGTCAAATCTCGTAAATCTAAGGCCACCATCGGATTCAGGACGTCGAAACGAGTTCGTAGCCACCAAGATCTTCCCAAACCGCCACCGGACGCCCGCAATCACCGTCGGAAGCTTCGCGAGTGTCGTCCATGCACAACTGTTGATCGCCGCCGCCACCGTCTCCGGTAAATCGTCGCCGCCGCCGATTTGACTCGGTGACTCGTCCGAGTTGAATCAGTGACTCACTGGGTTAACCCGGTTGTCTTATTGGGTCGGGTTATCGGGTCGGGTCCGGGTCGGGTCAAGTCAGGTCTGGGTTGACCGGTTTGACCGTTGATTTTTACCAGTTGACCTGTTATCCATTTTCGTCGTTCGAAGGCCGTTCTCACTCTATTTTTTGTGCTGATTTCAAATTTAGCATCCGTTTTAGCATCCGGAGTTTAGAAGCCGCAGTTAACCCCATTTTGCTAGGGTGAGGGTGGCTTTTCCACAGAGTTCCGTACTTTTGTCTCGAACTTCTGAGATGGGATTTAGAATTATACATGGTCCGTTTCTCTGATCCAGTCTAGGTAATTTTGTTTGTAAATAAGAGATATGGATATAGATGATTCAACCCATTGATTGTGCATTAAAATGTTAATTGTTTCCTTTATACATATTTATTTATTTAGTTAGTCGAGTATGTTAGACGATAGGGATTGCGGGGGTACAGAGACAGACTTATGTACTTGCGTCGCGTGTTGTGTGTGAGATGGTGTTGGGCAGGTTAGTTGATCTGTTGTCCAGTGCCTTTAGAGATCGATAATCGTCTACGAGCGGTGTCATTGGACACTTATTCCATGTTGTCCTCTTTGGGGCGGGGGGGGGTGCTGTCAGTTACTGAAGCCGTCAATAGGATCATTGATTGTTGTTTGGGTGCTTTAGGTGTCGTGATTGCTCATGTTTAGTTTCTTTTTACTGTATTTGGAGTGCTATGACTGGAACTGCATTTTCTGTGTTTTAGCATCCCAGCCTCACTGAATGACTCCCCTGTTACTCACCCCTCTTTCTTCCTTTTCAAGTGAGACGGACGAGTAAATAGATGTTCTTCGGACCGGGTGCTATGTTTTGGGATTTTTACGGTTTTTCCAGAATTTGATTTAAACAATTATTTTACGATTTATTCGAGTTATTTCAATTATTGGATTTATTGGAGTATTGATTTCCAAAGTTGAGATTTTATTAATTGGAGTATTTGAGATATAAGTTAAGTTTGGTGGCGTTCTCGAGTGAAGATGAGACGGTTGTTACACGATTATTTGTGTTTTTCAAACAAATGCAGTTCTCCAAATTTATTTATATATAATGACAGTTACAATTTTTGCTTGAACAATCTAACTCTTAAAAAAGAAGATTAACTAATGTAAAACTTATACATAAAGAGTTACGCTGGTGTGGAAGCAGCATTCTATATCAAAAAAAAAAAAAATTTCCTTTTCCCATAAATAGGTAAGAAAAGATTGACATAACAAAAAAAAAAAGATTTTGCATAATTCACAAAATATGCAGTCACAGTACGAAAAGTTGCTGTAAACTGCCAAAAATCCTAATGAAAAAGGATCATTGATTGTTGTTTGGGTGCTTTAGGTGTCGTGATTGCTCATGTTTAGTTTCTTTTTACTGTATTTGGAGTGCTATGACTGGAACTGCATTTTCTGTGTTTTAGCATCCCAGCTTCACTGAATGACTCCCCTGTTACTCACCCCTCTTTCTTCCTTTTCAAGTGAGACGGACGAGTAAATAGATGTTCTTCGGACCGGGTGCTATGTTTTGGGATTTTTACGGTTTTTCCAGATTTTGATTTAAACAATTATTTTACGATTTATTCGAGTTATTTCAATTATTGGATTTATTGGAGTATTGATTTCCAAAGTTGAGATTTTATTAATTGGAGTATTTGAGATATAAGTTAAGTTTGGTGGCGTTCTCGAGTGAAGATGAGACGGTTGTTACACGATTATTTGTGTTTTTCAAACAAATGCAGTTCTCCAAATTTATTTATATATATTGACAGTTACAATTTTTGCTTGAACAATCTAACTCTTAAAAAAGAAGATTAACTAATGTAAAACTTATACATAAAGAGTTACGCTGGTGTGGAAGCAGCATTCTATATCAAAAAAAAAAAAAAATTTCTTTTCCCATAAATAGGTACTGAAGCCGTCAATAGGATCATTGATTGTTGTTTGGGTGCTTTAGGTGTCGTGATTGCTCATGTTTAGTTTCTTTTTATTGTATTTGGAGTGCTATGACTGGAACTGCATTTTCTGTGTTTTAGCATCCCAGCCTCACTGAATGACTCCCCTGTTACTCACCCCTCTTTCTTCCTTTTCAAGTGAGACGGACGAGTAAATAGATGTTCTTCGGACCGGGTGCTATGTTTTGGGATTTTTACGGTTTTTCCAGATTTTGATTTAAACAATTATTTTACGATTTATTCGAGTTATTTCAATTATTGGATTTATTGGAGTATTGATTTCCAAAGTTGAGATTTTATTAATTGGATTATTTGAGATATAAGTTAAGTTTGGTGGCGTTCTCGAGTGAAGATGAGACGGTTGTTACACGATTATTTGTGTTTTTCAAACAAATGCAGTTCTCCAAATTTATTTATATATATTGACAGTTACAATTTTTGCTTGAACAATCTAACTCTTAAAAAAGAAGATTAACTAATGTAAAACTTATACATAAAAAGTTACGCTGGTGTGGAAGCAGCATTCTATATAAAAAAAAAAAAAATTTTCCTTTTCCCATAAATAGGTAAGAAAAGATTGACATAACAAAAAAAAAAAAAATTTTGCATAATTCACAAAATATGCAGTCACAGTACGAAAAGTTGCTGTAAACTGCCAAAAATCCTAATGAAAAAGTATCTTGTGGGAAAATGTATGGATCTAGTCCTTTCATCACCCAAAGATATCTCACCAGAAGAAGCCGGTTCCCAAGAGAAGATAAATTCCATTTAACTTGCTGACCCACTCATTTGAGCACCGGTTTTGGAAGGTAACTTATGATGAAAGGCATGTATGCAGTCTCAACAAACTCTATGATGACATGTTCGTAGTATCCATCAAAATACGAGACTTTGAGGTCACCAAAGTTTCGATCGACATGGGATGCTTGGTAAATGTAATATTTGTTGAAGCTCTGGAAGATATGGAAAATCTGAAACATTGTTAGTACACCCAAAAGATTATTTGGTTTCATTGAAAAAAAACTGTATTAACAGCAAGGTTGGTACTCCTACCGTAAAACTTTATGGTAAAATAAAGACCAACAAATTTATGGTGGTTGAAGGACCGTTCGTATTCAATATGATCCTCGTAACGGCATGGATCTATGCTACGAACGAAGGTAGTAACTTCGATTTATTGTCTGTGTGTTAGAATACCAACACCATAAAGGATAATAATGTTAAGAGGTACAAAGGGTTTTAAGGTCCTGTTATATGGTCTTCCATAAACGTTAGAGAGCAATAGCCACAACTATGGTGAATGCCGTCAGTGAGAACATCATCATAAAAGACCCACGAGTTTGGATGATGTTAGGATGATGTAGATCATGTTGTGATAAAAACTTTCAAGCTCGGAAAATGTGTCAACATTGAAGCAATGTTGAAGGATCCCATACGAAAAACACTGAGTACTATTTTAAAAGAGAATAAGAAGATCTTGCCTTGGATCACTCAAGATATGCCATGCATCCCCATTGCGACTATTTCTAGTGATCTTAATGTTGATGAGTCTTTTGAAAGAGAACAAGAAGTCTTTGCCTTTGACCGCTCAAGATATGCCATGCATCCCCATTGACACTATTTCTTATGAGCTTAATGTTGATGAGTCTATCATACCAGTAAAACAAAAGAAAAGAAAATTATGGCCAAAAAGATCACTTATACATTTACTTAAAAAAATAGTGCTATTACAGAAATTATGATATATGTTATATTTTACCATTTTTCCATATTTGAAAGATTTTTAATAAATGAACTATCAATTTTTGGTATATTATATGTATTATGAAGTTTTGGAGTTTTTAGAGCCTTTACACGAAATTTGGATGTTTTGAACGAAAAGGAACTGAAAACAAGCGTTTTAAGTTTTGCACAACTTCCTCGTACCAGAAGTTTTACACCATATGGAGGACTTCCCACAAATATATCTTGTTCAATTTTGGTCATGAGATAGCTTAGAATATTAACTTTCATCTCCGAATGGTTTGAAGAAAATATAAAGGTTAATTTTGAAGAAATTTCCAAAATACTGAATCATAAAGTGGCTGACGCTAAAATGGAGTAAGCAAAGAAGATATAGGACAATCGACCCACCTTGTTCGATCAGGGGGTCAATCAAATCCTTCATGATTGTCTCGATCATATCCTCCAAGACTTTCTCCAGGATTCTGATCGACCAATCTATCGACCCGAAAGCTTTAGTGATCAATCGATTAGGTGTGTTGATTGATCAATCACCATTTGTGATCGATCACTAGTCTGAGATTTTTGAAAAACTTTTTATATCTCCAAATATCTTCCTCAAAATCTTCAGAAAATTTCCTAGTCGTCTTCTACACCTATAAAAGCACATAATGAGCCACTAAATTGGGAGAGCCACCTTCAATGGGACTTAACAGGCCTCTAACCAAATCGAAACCAAAACTTCATATATTTAATTGCTTTCTTCTACAATTCTTTCTTTGTTGATTGAGAAAGGATCTTAACTTTGTATCTGGATATAGAGAAGATTCCCAAACCTTTTAATTCATGTAATCTCTTATTTTTATTGCTCCAATTTTGTTTTCCATGATTGAGTACATCTTCTCTTGGGTTTACAGATTTTTAAAAAGGATCTTTCATGGTTTCGTAGATAGGTTTGATTTCTAGAGTAACACTTTCATGAGATCATATTAATGCCCTGACTATTTTTGTTCTTAAAGCATGATAATAGCCTGTACACCTAACCTTGAAATCGAAAATTCACCTTCATGAAAGTCATATGGTTGCTTGGCCTGGATTGGATTAGATAGTACTATATGTTTCAAAACACTAATTCTGACTTTAAAGCATATCTAGTGAACATATTGAACCTAATTGAATCTCTGCTTTATTGAATTTACTTGGTTATGAGGCTATGATTTAGATTCAATATTATAAGTCAAATTTAGGTGATGAAAATGGAGACTATTGAGCTTTAATGTTTCAAGTTCTAGGATGGAAATATCTAATATTGTCTTTAATTATTGAATGCTGAATAATCTAAACCACAAACCCCTAAGGATTTTCTAACACCCAACACTTAGTTTACATAGTTTTCTTATTGTTTTATTATTGTGTTAGTTTTAGAAAACAACAAAAACTAACATTTCGATTCATGCTATCTTAATTCTTATCGATAAAATTCATAGTACAACAATCTTTTTATATGAGTATGATCATAAAGTACTATGACTAACATTTGATTTTCTTACTGCTATTATATATTTTTGGGGTGAAAACCAAACACTCATCAATAAATTAGTATTGTTGCGACGGTGGATTGACTATATTGACTTTAAGTCTAAGATAAGAATTTATCTTAACATTTTTTATTATTATTTTTTTCTACTCTTTTGTGCTTTAGATACTTTATTTGAAACGATGGAGAGTTTTGATGGATATAATATTAAGCTCTTCACTGCACTTCAGGCCTTGGTGCATATTTCTGACCATCACTTTCCACTTAGTGGTTTGGATACCTATGAACAGTTATCAAGACCAACTTTTTGTTATCAATAAGGATGTTCTTACACTACACCAAAAAGAAAGTTTAGAAGAAATTCACAAAGGAAATCCAACATTAAGAAGGAGAGAAATTGCAGTTAGAATCCAGTTTAATCTCATTGTGGATAGAGTATCATCTGAAGGAATATAAGTCACATTCTCTGAAATAATGATAGTTCATGCATTTGAAGAGGTAATTGGTTAATTCCATCACGTCAACGCAAAGGTACATGCGATTCTACCTTTAAACTTGATGATTGTGATACACCGGATTTAACACTTCTATTTCCTACTGTAAGTGCAAAACATACAAAATAGTATAGACAGATTCAAATTCCAGAGGACCAATGTTACACTGAGTTTCTATGAAGACTAAAATTAAGCTAAGACGAAATTTGGATTTTTATTAGTTGCTTGTATGAAATGAAAATTGATAAATAACGATATAATGATCAAATAAGCAAAGTCTTAGGTCAAAGGCAAATTCGCAGACATTTAGAGATCGTGAACTAGAAAATCGAATAGGAAAATCAGCAAGTGCATTCTATAACTCAAAACACTGATTTATAAACAGCATACTGTTGTAACATCGATTACTATGTCTAATAACTTAAGATTCTAAAATGTCGTTTGAATTTAGGAAATTGAACATGCATTAAGACTTGGTTTGATATGTTCACAAAACACCTTAACATCAGCTTTCGTTGGCTAAGAAAATTTTACTCATCTATGTTCTTTCAGGCATTTAAACAATCACTTTTGGTGCATTAAACAACCTAATATCAGAAACTAGGTAGATAATCAAGTTTCAGCATTATGATCAAAAATAGATGAAGAAATAGAAGATAGATCTCTATTCTAACAGATATGATTCAGCAATTTATAAATTCCCTTGAAACCCTAACCTAACTAGGAGACTACTCAGACATTTAGTTTCATCATTTTTGTAGGGATTTGTAATGATCTTAAACCATTTGTGTAATTTTTTCTATCTTTCTAGTGACCATTACTGCAGAACTTTGAGTGCACGAACAAGCTAAAACATCATAACATCGGATCTCTCTTTTTCCAGAACATCTCATCATATCGATGTTTATCCTAGTTATAAACCTCTTCTGATAAACCTCTATCAGTTTTATTCATAGAGTCAATGTTTTATCACGAAACTAAATTATTCTATTTTGAATTACTTTTTTATACATGAGACAAATATAAATGATCTAACATCAATTATAATAAGTGATATTATTATTAATTAGTTTAACATCAATTCAATAAAGTGATGCTAAATAATTATAATTTATATCACTTTAACAAAATTGATATTATTATATAAACTTATATATATCGATTAAATAAATGATGTATTTTTTTATTAGCATCACTTATTAAATTGATACAAATATCGTATCAATTGAAAAGTGATGCTAACAATAATTTTGAAAAAAGTTTGTTGTCCCACATTGGAAACAAACAACATAGAAAAAATTTATCTTCTATATAATAATTTTCTACTCCAGAATAAATGTAATATATACTTAAACAAAATTAATGTCATTTGACGCTTAATTATCCTTCTTACATATTAATTTTAATTACGTATATAAGATAATTGAAAAATATTAAATTTTTTCTTCAAAATAATTTTTTTATTAAATTTTTAAATATTATAACTAATTAAACCATATATGAAATTAACATTTTGTATCAATTATTTAAAACTGATGCAATTATAAGATTAATTATAAAATTAATATAAATATATAGCATCAATTGTTATAAGTGAAACAAATATTAATATCATTCATAATAATTATATAAAACTTAACATCATTTTTTACTATCGACACATATTGACATCGCTGACAATAACTGATATATTTATATTTATATCGGTTATTAATAAATCGCTGCAAATTATTTGCATCACCACTTTCATAGTCATTTGTTTAAGACTTTAAGTGATGTAGAAGTTTTTTACATCATTTATAACTAATGCAAATATTTAAAATAAATGATGTAAACAAAGCTTTTTTGTAGTGAATTAAAGTTCTAATTCCCACCAAGTTTTTGATTCAATAAAAACATTCTCTATGAAAAAAAAAATGACTCTATAAA
Organism: Iljinskaea planisiliqua; assembly: GCA_900108845.1. Taxonomy (NCBI): domain Eukaryota; kingdom Viridiplantae; phylum Streptophyta; class Magnoliopsida; order Brassicales; family Brassicaceae; genus Iljinskaea; species Iljinskaea planisiliqua. Next base: position 1,002,287 of record FNXX01000008.1, read on the forward strand.
ATAAATAGACTCAAAGAAGACATAAAAATGATTAAAAAAATCTAAAAAATTAGTAGCAACACCGGCCACTGGACTTACTTCATCCTACTTTGGTTTGCCTGAGTGCTTTAGTGGATCGAAGGTGGAGTTATTGTGGTTCATTAAAGACAAAGTAAAGGGGCAGACTATCCAGATGGTTTGCTAAGTCTCTCTCTCTGAAGGTGGCAAGGAAGTTTGCTTAAAACATTGGCTTCTACTCTTCCATTTTATGCTATGTTTTATTTTAAACTTCCCAAGTCAATCTGTGTCAATATTACAAGCGCTCTGAGTTTTGGTGGATTTTGGTTGAGCACAAGAAGAAAATCTACTGGTTTAGTTGGGAAAAAATGTGTCTTCCTAAAGCAAAAGGTGGCATGGGGTTTAAGGATTTGGATTTTCTTAATCAGGCTTTGTTAGCAAAGTAAGCTTGGAAGATTCTTCAGTTCCCTGATTGCCTTATGGCGAAGGTGATTAAGAGCACATATTTTGATCAAGACATTTTCCTTATGCTCCCATGGGTCTACGTCCCTTGTATGCTTGACGTAGTGTGTTTCATGGCAGAGAACTTCTTTGCAAAGGTTTGAAACATTTGGTGGGTAATGGTAGTAACATGATGAAGGTATGGATTGATACTTGGCTAAAAGATGAAGAAGGGGTGTTCGGAGTGCCTTACCAGAGAAACTACTTTAATGCCAATGTCATGGTATCGGATCTTATTGAGCAAGTTGTAAGGCGTTGGGATAGGCAGAAGTTAGAAGAGAATTTTGTTGTTGGTGATATCAAGATCCTGCTCTGGAATCAACCGGTTTCTTGCAGCTTGGATGCTTGGTCTTGAAAATTTACTAAACAAGTTTCTTTTTAGGTAAAGTCTGCCTATGAGTTAGCTTACTCGCTTCAAGACTCTGAAGTTCAGTGAGTCACAGTGATTCAACCTTCCCTTAATGGCCTTTCTGCTCAAGTTTGGTAAATCAAAGCTCCCCCAAAGATTAAGATGCTTCTTTTGGAGCTAAAGCGGTGGATGATAGGCTGGCAAGCAGATGTATGAAAACGGATGGTCGTTGTCAAGTGTGTGGTTAAGATGGAAAATCAATCAACCATGTGCTTTTCACCTTTCTATCACCAGGAAAGTTTGGGCCCTTTCGCTCGTTCCTTCGCCGGCTAATGGGGTTTGACATTGTTCCCTTATATGCTAATGTAAATTGTCTTTTGGCCATGGCTAAGAATCGTAGGATTATGAGTAATATTAAAAGATGTTTTTCTTGGGTCCTTTGGTATTTATGAAAAATTAGAAATGCTCTTATGTTTGAGGGTGTTTCCTATTTAGCTTCAGATGCTATCTCCAAGATATTAGAGGAAACTGATCTTTAGTTTTTAGTTCAAAGGGTAGATGAGTCTGGGCAGGGTGATGTCATTGGGGTGGAGAATCATGGCTTATGGTCTGCTCCGGCTGTAGGTTGGGTCAAGTGTAAGATTGGGTTGGTGTGGACAAAAGCTAAGAAGATAGGAGGATTATCTTAGGTACTTCGAGATTCAAATCATAGTGTTTTATTGCACAGTAATAGAGAGATTTTCGATGTTGGCTCCTGGAAGAAAACAAGTTTTTTGGAACCATGTAGACAATGGAGAGCATGATCTCTCACAAGATCTCAAGAGTGGCATTTGCATCAGAAGCAAAGGACCTAATGGAGGCGGTGAGACTTATAGCGTAGTCTTTTTCCGGTTTAAATCGTGAGAGATTCAGGTTCTACTTCATAATTTTTTGGATTAGTCGTATGTTTTTGAAGTCTCTACCGCTAATAGAGGAGCTCGTCTAATCGCTCAACGTGTGACAAATCAAGATAGGTTCCAATCTTATGTTGTTACTAATTCTCTTTTATGGCTGTCTCAGTTCTTTGATAATAAAAATGGTTTCTCTAGAACTTAAGTAGATTACCGTTGTTTGCCCTTATGGTTGTTGTATAGCTTATTTAGCTACCTTTGGGCTTTTGGTTATAAATTCGCTTTGTACCCGAACTCCCTTCTCTAACATTATTCAGATGACAAAGATGAAAATTAGATATGATCTTGAACTCTCTCTTCTTTTTTTGTTCTTAGGCTATGAATGGGGAGCATAAAAAAAAGTGACTGACACACAAGAGGTGTAAAAACCGCTTTTTCTCAAAATGAAATATACATAAAATGATTATTTTAATTAAAAAGTGGATGAAACACAAGTGTATCAATTTAACAAAGAAATTAATTGATCTGCTAATAAGAGTATTTACACTCCACATTTGGAGTGTTTCAAGTAAAATGCCTTTACTTTTATTTTTATTTTTTTTATTTTTAATTTAATTATTTTATTTTTAAAGACTATATATATATATATATATATATATATATGTTAACTTATCTATTGATAGAGTTTTTGTATTTTTACTGATATTCTTGATTTTTTTGGACTATATAATTGATCTATTTAAGAATAATTATCTATTTATCTGTTGATATAATCTTTTATATTTAATAATATTATTTTATGATTGGTCGATTGTTACTTAAAACTCTTTTTATTTTATGTTAATCCATTTATTTCATTTTTAAAAACTAGTATATATATATTTATCTATTGATGCAGTTTTTAAAGATATATTTTTAAAATAATATAAATTTTGTATACTAAACCATTTTATATTTTATTACCAAAGTTGTATTTAAAATGATTTTATATATTATATTTTGAATAGAAAAACATTTATTTACTATATTTATAAGAATAAATTTTCTGAAAATAATTATTTTGAATTATAAGAAAATAAATAACAATACAAAATCTAATATAAATTTGTAAAGTACTTTATACAGTTTTTGACCTATTTTCACCATTCAAGTATATATTTTGGATTGCTAACTTCCTCTAATCCTCATTTGTACCGCTAGATCCGTTAAATACGTTTTTGTTCCACTTGATCCACTTGATTTGCTAAATCCACTAGATCTGCACCGTTTAATACACTTTTTCCATCCAAACATATATTTTGGACCGCTAAATCTGCTTTTGATATGCTAAATATGCTAGATCCGCACCGCCTAATCCGTTTTTTTCATTGAAGCCTTAGTTAATCTTTTTAATTATACTTGGTTTTAATTATGTTATTTTAACTGGTTTCTATAGATTAATTTAGAACGGAAGTGTTGAAATTCATCAACAGATGGACCCTGAATCCACTACGCAGCTGAGGGACCAATCTTCCTCAAGTGAAGAAATATGATCGCGACTACCACTTCACCCATATCCTGCAAATTCTCTAAAGATCTTTTCAACTCCTTTCATGAGTTTCATCGATAGTTCTTTATCTACGTGGACTAAGCAACTAATTTGAAAACTTGTGCCCCGTCAAATATTCGTTTATATCAACATTTTTTTTTTTAATTTACATTTTTTCCAAGTGTTATATTTATTACTAGACAATTACTTGCTTATTATTCCCAGACGGATATATGCTTTCCAAGGTAAGATAACGAAACTATTTATACCGAAAAAGTGGAAGCTAGTGGACTTCCCTGGATCTGATAGATTGATTGGACGACACTATATTATATTATCCCTATATGTATATATGGAGTCGTATTTTTTCTTGAGAAGTTGTATTACCTCTTCTTTTAGGTTCTTATATATACTATGTCCAAGGGAGATGTTTAACAAATTATTCAACAATTAAAACCTACACAATAAGAGTGTTAAAAAAATGATTTGAATTAAACTGAGTTAACTTCTTTCAATATGTTAGAAAGAAAGAAAATTTGGGTCTACCAATGCATATATAGTATTTTTTATTGACTGTTAAGATTTTTAATTTTTTTTTTATATATCAAAAATTTGATGATCAATTATTTGATAATAAATTATTTTTAATTACAATTTTTATATCAAAATTTATCATTTTTATATTCTATAAATAGAAATTTATTTTATTTGATTTGGATAAAATCATAATTTTAAAATATTGAATTTTACTAAATAAAACCATTATAGAAGATAAAAGATGAATATTGAAGTATTAGATGCAAGAAAAAAAATGATGATGTGGGTGTTAGAAAATAAAAGAGAAGGTGTTGAAAAAAACTCCCATTGTATATAATCTTATGGGTTTAGTAGTTCCTCATGTTTGATCTGTTGTATTCTCTGATTTACTAGGACGAGTTAACGTTAATTCTCTTATTTAATGTATCTGTTATATCAAGTAGCTATTCATGCATCTTTTTAATTTACACCTTTTTTCTTTTGTGTCAATTTATTTTTGACGAATAATCTGTTTGTAAATGATATTACTGGAAACAAAGGCTAAAGAGAGTATACAATATTTCTGCATGGAGATACGTGTGATCTTAAGAGCATGCAGAGTTATAGGTTTAAAGTTGGGAAAAAAGCTAAATGAACAAAAAAAAATCATAATAAACCCAAAATGAATTTTATTTTAAACAAAATATTATATCCAATTAAATTCATATGAATATAAGTTACTTAATTACAATATACCCTAATATTAATATTGTCTGGTTGTACGCACTTAGCAAATGTTTTGTAACTTCTTTAGCTTCATAAACTACGAACTGAAGAAAATCGCAACTAGGATAAAGACTGGTGGACGTGGATCCCATTTCCGAAATGCTCTTTAAAGCATGCATGGACTGTCAATGTGTCAAAAATGCATTTTGTATCATTATGATTGGATTGTACACAAATTACCTAGCTAAGGCATTAAATTAATTTCTACTATATATAGGTACCATATAGCATTTTTATAGCACCATATAGCATGCGTAGTATATGAATATTACTAATTATATAATTTCAGAAGAGTAAATAAATAAACAAATAATTGCCCGCGTTAAAACTACGGGCCGGTGACTAGTGTGATTTATTGAAGTAAAAGATTAGATGAAAAAATCATTATTCTACTTTTTAAAGAAAAGATTCGAACTGTTGAATTTTCTTTTACTTAGACCAATAACATAAGAAAAGGTAGAGAAATATTTCATGCAATCTTTTTTTAAAATGATTACTCTGCAATTTTTTTGCTGGATTCTTTTGTCGTGTTCTGTTTTACGAAAGAGAACCTTTTCCCTTTTTTTTGGGTTTTAGTGTTAGGCGGTTTGCTCTTTACTTCTGCAAAGTATGAATGAATTTCTTTAGGTCCCTTTGTTTTAATCAGGATTTCAACGTAAGATGTTTTCAGTAAACAAAAACAAAATAATTAAATGATGTCTTGTTTTAATTAGATAAGGTTGTATAGGTTTCTAGATTGTTCTACATAAGATCAATGTCTATATAAGATCAATGTAAATCAACAGTGAAGTTTATCAGTAAATTAATTATTCTAGTTTTTTTTTTTTTTAAATTTATAATTATTTTTATCTTAAATATGCTATATAACTAAAATAAAATAAAAATACATAAACTTAAGTTTATTTTGGTTAATATATATTAAAAATTTAAATAAAAATAAATTATTAAATAGACTGAATTATTAATATAAACAATATTTGTAATTTTTTAGATATGCTATTTTGTGATTTAAAAAATAATTGATAAAAGATTATTAAGAGGAAAAGAAACTAAAATAAAAATATTAATATAGGTAGCTAAATGTAATAATTTTAATTTATTAATAGTATTTCTATAATTATATAAATTGAAATATAAATATATATTTTTTTGTAAAAATGAAATTTAGATACAATATTTTTTGTTATTTAAAAAAGTAATTCAAAAAAATATTATTAAGAAACAAAATATTAATAATAAAAATTAAATATAACAATTTAATTTTTTAATAATAATTTCTGTAGTTAATCTTGGTTAAATTAAAACGCGATACAAAAAAGTGACATATCAACTAATATTATAGAGATTGAAAGATGCTAAAAACCGAACCACCCTCATACTTTGGAACTAACCAAATAGCATATAGAAAAATGGGTAAAGTGTTGACACTACTTGTGCTCCGGCTACTCATGAATCTCTTACTTATCAGTTGGATTTCTCTCTGGATCATAAAACCAACCACTCTATGGATACAATCTTGGCGTCAAGCTGAAGATACCTTCAAACATACTTTCTTCGGATATTACGGTAAGTAAATCCTCAACTGAACCACCAAGCTTTTCCTTTTTCACTTCTATATTTCTTTCATTTCTCCAATTATAATTCATCATCAGGTCTCAGCTTTGCTGTATTCTCATTCCCTCCTATTGCTCTTTCTATAATTGGACTCATTTACTTGAGTTTACTGCCACAACATCATCGTCCAACAAGGTAATTCAATTTTCGTCTTTAAGTCACAATTAAAGCTAAGTAAAGATCAGACCAGCCAAATTTAGTTTAGACAAATTGATGTTGTGGTTTGTCTACTTGTAGAGGAGGGAGGAGTGCAGCTATTACTGTCTCAAGACCAGCCATTATCAATAGCTTCGTTGGAATTGTGTCTTGTTTCGAGATCATTGCTGTTCTTTTGTTCTTAATTTTTCTAGCTTGGACCTTCTATGTTCGTGTCACTAACGATCTCAAGAAGCTGATGCCTGTCAAAACCATGAATCTTGAATTGTAAGACCTTCTCTCACAGTTCCATATATTACAGTTCTTTAATACAGAGTTGCTACACGTTGTTGACTTGTTATGTTTTCAGATGGCAGCTTAAGTACTTTAGAGTTGCCACAAGGTTTGGTCTACTAGCCGAAGCATGTCTCTCTCTGCTTCTCTTCCCTGTCTTGAGGGGACTCTCGATGTTCCGCTTACTCAACATTCAGTTTGTAGCTTCTGTTAGATATCATGTGTGGCTCGGGACCGGTTTGATCTTCTTTGCCTTGGTTCATGGTGGAAGCACCCTGTTTATATGGACTATTACACATCACATTGAAGAAGAGGTATAGTTTTAATATTCCAATTCCTAATAATAATCTTGAATTAATGTTCCTGACTCTTTCTTGTGGTGAAAAAAAAAACAAAACAGATTTGGAATTGGCAGAGAACTGGTCGGGTATATGTGGCTGGAGTGATCAGTCTTGTAGTAGGATTACTAATGTGGATCACATCACTTCCTCAAATTCGAAGGAAATTTTTTGAAGTTTTCTATTATACACACCATATGTATATAGTTTTTCTTGTATCTTTCTTGTTTCATGCTGGTGATCGTCACTTCTACTGGATTCTCCCTGGAGTCTTTCTCTTTGGACTTGACAAGATACTTCGTATTGTTCAATCACGTTCCGAAAGTTGCGTTCTTTCCGCTCGTCTCTTCTCTTGTAAAACCGTTGAGCTTGTCTTGCCAAAGGACACAAGTAAGAAACTAGATTTATTCAAGATTCATACATAAAAAACAGTTGCTTTATTTGGTGAGAATTTTTGGTGTTTTGCAGGGCTTAACTATGCTCCATCAAGTTTTATATTTGTGAACATTCCGTCGATCTCGCAGTTTCAATGGCATCCTTTTAGTATTACATCGAGCTCGAATGTAGACAAACACACAATGTCTGTTATGATGAAATGTGAAGGAAAATGGACAAATTCTGTTTATAACAAAGTAGAAGAAGCTGCAATGTCTGATAACAAGATTAACAACAGAATCTTGAGAGTAGAAGGTCCTTATGGACCTGCCTCGGCAGATTTCCTCAGGTTTCTAAGACATTCTCTTGATCAGCTCATTTTTTGATAATTTGCTTAAACCTGAAAATATATGATTTGTTTTGGCAGGTATGATACTCTGTTACTTGTGGCGGGAGGTATCGGGATTACGCCATTTCTAAGCATTTTTCATGAATTGGCTTGCCAAAACCGACTCAAATCTCCCAAGAGAGTGCAGCTTGTGTTTGCAGTTAGGACATTCCAAGAGGTTAACATGTTGATTCCTATATCCTCTATACTCTTTAACCCAATACATAACTTGAACCTCAAGGTAAAAGTTTTTGTCACACAAGAGAAAACGCATGCCAATGGAACAACAATATTACAAGACTTCTTGGCTCAATCACAAGTTCAGACTATTCACCTCGGAACCGACGAGGACTACTCAAGATTCCAAATTCTTGGACCTGAGAATTTCAGACGGCTTTCTACATTAGTCCTTATAACCGTGCTTACGTTTCTCGGTTTACTTATCGGTTCAAGCCATTTCTTTATACCTTCTGAACACAAGAATCATTCAAAGTCTATGAAACTAGCTGCTTCAGGAGCAATCAAGACAGCTAAAGAAAAGGTTCCTTCATGGGTTCCCGATTTGGTTATCATTGTCTCTTACGTTATAGCTATAACAATGGGTGGTTTAGCTGCAACTATACTACAATGGAGACGACAACACAGAGATGCACAAAGAATGACTAAAGAAGAAGTAAACCTACAAGAAACAAACTTCACCGAGTTAATACCAATTGTTCCTATTGAGGAACATAAAATACATATCGGAGAAAGGCCGAAATTCAAAGGTACTAGTGGATTTAAATTTACATTTTTAAGTTATAATGCTTCTTAAGAGTCTTATGGCATTTTTTTCTCACACAGAGATATTGTCGGAGTTTGAGAAGAGCTTGAGAGGATGGCCAAGTATAGGAGTGTTGGTATGTGGACCGGAGTCAATGAAAGAAGCTGTGGCATCGATGTGTCGCCAAAGGTCTCAGTGTTTTGGAGTAGAGAATTCAAGAAGAAAGAACATGAATCTGAATTTTCATTCTCTCAGTTTCAACCTCTAATCTAAAACCATTTGTTTAGTGTGTATCGTAAGTTTCTGTTTCTCCTGTACTTTCTTTGTTTGTTTCTTACAAATGTATTATTTTGGGTCTTGTATCTCTACTTTTATGTTTGAAATTTGAGATTTGCAAATAAAGCAAATATATATAATTTTTTTTCTTTTTCATTTGGCTATTTCTTGATAAATTCAAATGGTAAGCAAAATATATAAATTTGGATGTGCAAACTTGCGTGATCTAGGGGGAAAATTGAAGAAATGTCACATTAACTAAATTTTAAATGAAAAAAACGATTTATTTGCCCAAGAGAACTATGATATAGTATCAAATGTCTTTTAAATTATTTCATCGATCACATATTCCCCGAAAAAAATAAATATCTTGTTTTCCCTGAACCACAAGCTCCCTAGAACTAGGTTTCGATGGTTTACTCTTTTAAACCTGAAACCAAACATATATAACCAGAACTAAACCTAATGTTAAAACCGAGTTGTGAGTAAACCGGATCTGTTGACACGTTAAAACACCTAAAACCCCCAATTCGACATTTTTCAAATCCTAAGAATCCTAAAATCAATTTCGCAAAATCAATTTTTCTACTCACATATTTCTGACATCTAGTGTAAGTTCGTAGCTAAGGTTCGAATTTTAGACCCTAATTTTTCTGTTTCATACTCTAAAAGCTTAGTTTACATGATAATTTAGTTTTATGCAATGTTCGAAAATGCGGCTGCCTAGCCGAGTAGTCGGCCGCGTAACCGGTGTTCAGACAGTCACCGTGGCGAGAAGGTGGAAGTCGGTGGTTCAAGGCGGCAATCTGAGAAAATTCTGCGTTGATCGTGGAATCCCGAGAATGCAGTGTGTTTTGCTAAAATTCGACTTGGGCTGCAAAAATAAAGCCTCAGATATATTGGCCCAATTCTTTAAAAGTTTCAAGCCCATCTGTGTCCACTTTTTTTTTTTTTTTTTAAAAGTATATTGCTCACTTTATGTCCACGAGAATCAATTTGGGGATTTTCTTCTTCATACACAAACCCTAAATTCAATTATACTACCTCCAAGTCAAGAGCAAATCGAGAGTTTGAGACCAAACCATACTGAATCGAGTTCGTCCTCCATCTATCTTATTTGGCTGTGCGAATTCGGGGTAAGAATTACTTGAGCTGTTCTTTTTTTTTCATCTCTATTGTGTGATTTCTGAAATTTTGTGAAAAATTATTTGATAAAATTTTCTAATTGTTCTATTTTTCATATTATTTCATAATCAAATTCTTCTTCTCTCCCATTTTATTTATCCTAAATTTCTGTTTCCAAATATGTTTGAGTTTGTCACTTTTGAAACATTGTTAAATGTTAACATCAAATATAATATATAATACATAATGTTGTTTATCTCTCATTATTCATATTGCAGATTTTGTGTAACCATTTTGTAACAACTCAAGCTATTTAAAAAATCCATGTATATACAAGTATCCCTCTCAATAACATCGTGAAGAATAATATCTCTTAGGTAATTGTATATATAATCAAGCATGTCAATGGAATATCGGAAATGAAAAGTTTCATGCTTATTATTTTTACAAGGTACCAATGATCAGCTTTTACTTATTACAAGATAAGATCGTCACTTGCATATGGTAATCACTTTTAACTTTTGTTTTGTTTTGTGGATTAGGATGGTTAATCCACCAACAGATATACCCCCACCTCTTAAGCGGAACTCAAATGATGTAGGATAGGAATATGAAGTCTTGTGTGATCCAAGAAGTCCAGACAGAGTAAAATGCAAGTTATGTGGGAAGAAATTTTCTTGTGGAGTGTATAGGATGAAGGAACACATAGCTCATCAAAAAGAAAATGTTTCAGCTTGTCCTGTTTCAACCAAAGAAGATCGAGAGAAATGTAAGAAGGCGATTCTTGAAGCCAAAATCAAGAAAAATCTGAAGCGAAAACATGAAGAAGATTTGAGGGCAGAGGTTAATATAAGTAAGGATAGTGGCATTGAAGAAATGGAAAGAGAGCTTGGAACTCTTAAGGGTCCTCACTTCCAAGGTCCTATTGATCAGTATGCAACCACCATCAATCCTGAAGCTTCTTTGGCTTCACAGAAACGGCAACAAAGTATCCATAATGCCATTATTAAAGAGAAGACACATGCTGTACATCAATACTATACTAGGTGGGTCTTCCAGACAAGTATCCTCTTCAATGCAATTGATAATGATACTTTCAGGTTGCTTTGTGAAGCATTGAGACAGTTTGGACCTGGTTGGGTGCCTCCAAGTCAGTATAACCTAAGAGAGCCGTTGTTAATTGAAGAACAACAAAGGACAAAGGAACAGCTGAAGAGTTTAGAAAAAGAATGGGCAAAAGATGGATGCTCAGTGATGACATGAAAAGAAGAAGCATTATGAATCTGTGTGTCAACTCAAGAGGAGGTACATGCTTTCTGTCTTCAAAGGATACTTTAAAAGATTCCCACACATGTGAGTTTATCTTCAAATACGTTGACCAGTGCATTGAAGATATAGGAGCTGAAAAGATTGTGCAAGTCGTGACTGATAATGCAACCAACAACGTTGCTTCTGCAAAGATGCTCAAGGAAAAGAGACTGAGAATATTCTGGACTAAGTGTGCTGCTCACACAGTTGATTTGATGCTTGAAGGAATTTCGGAGTTGTCTAGTTTTGATAAAGTAATAGAGCAAGCAAAGGCTGTAACCGTCTTTGTATATGCAGATCATAAGACATTATCTATGATGAGAGCATATACAAAGAAGAGGGACATTGTGAGACCAGGAGCAACAAAGTTTGCAACTTGCTTCTTGACACTTCATAGTTTGTATGAGAAGAAAGCTCAATTAAGAATATGTTTAGCAGCGATGAATGTCATGATTGTAAGCATTCGAAGTGTGTGAAAGGTAAGAATGCGTGTGACATTGTTATGACTTATTAATTTTGGAATAGTGTGATGGTTTTTTTGAAGATCTTCAGCCCTCTTGTTGAAAGTTCTGAGGTTGGCGGATGGAGAGAAGATACCCTCTCTTGGATTTATTTATGGGGAGATTTTAGAAGCTAAGAAGTCTATCAAGGAAGCTTCTGATAATTTAGAAAAGAACTACCTCCCTGTCTATCGAATTAGAACATTTGTTTTATGCTTTGGAGATGAATCTACTTTTATAGGTTGAATTTTGGCGATGTCTAGAGCTACGAGTAATGTATCAGGAGGTTCGACTAGAGTAGGAAGTTCACGGACCGGAAGTGGAAGAGTTGTGGGTGTGGTTCAGAGCTGTTGGTGTGGTGCGCAAATTCTGGGTTTGATACCTAAATCCGACCACAATCCTTACCGGAAATACTACCGCTGTGCTTATGTTGTGTCAAACAAGGTAATTTGAATGAGTTAGGGACAATCCTGGATTTTGATTTGTGACATGTATTTCTTATTGTTGTATTTATTTCGATTTGTAGAGTAAGAATGATAACCATTTCTTCAAAAGGGTTGATGAGACAATGTTAGAGGAGATTAGAAGACTTGAGCAAAAGTTGAAAATTCTAAAATCAGAGTGTATGGAGTTTGAGAATAAGTTGCTTCAGAATGTCATTTTGAGAGTGAGTTATTGGAGAAGGTTGAAATTGTGTTGGTGGAAGTCCAATGGAGTTTGAAGAAGAAGATGATTATTGTGGGCATTGGATATCTAATCATTGTTGCATGCATAAAGCTAGTAGGTTGAAGAAAATGGTGATTGTGGTTTGATGTGTTTGTGGGTTATGGTTTATTGTGTTTTGTTTCATAAAGTCTTGAGTTTTAGTGGTTTGTGTCTTTGTGTTTTGTGTCTTTATGCTTTGTATTTGTGTGCTTTGTAATGACCTTTGTTTGCTAAGTTTAATGACATGTGTTTGTCTCTTCTATGACACTTTTGATTTATCTTTATCACAAAACCTATACCATTAGTATCGAGAAAGACAAAGAACATATAAAATGTTCAGAAATCGAGATAATTAGCTCATTTTCCATTACCAAAAGCATTCAAATAAGAAGATTAAATTAAAGTGGTCTAAATCCAATACCAAAAGTATTCTACATATGTTTCATTTATAGCCGAGAAACAACAAAAATACACATACTAAATGAGATCACTTCTCATCCGTTAAAACCAAAAAATCTAGATAAGATTAGTCTTAGATTAGTCCTACATCATCTCCATGCGATTATCCATTATTCTCTACATCTGGTTTATGGCTTAAGAATAATATTGAGGTTGACTGAGAGTGGGTTGAGAAGACTGAGATTGAACTTGAGTGAGAGTCCCTTGAGAGGGACGTCGTTGTGCCTGCAAACCACAAACCATAATCTCCGTTATGAACCACAAACCACAAAAAAAAAAAAAAAAAAAACAAATTATCGGCGAGACAAACTTGTCTATGATCGTTTTTGTGGAACTTTGAGTTGTGATCCGCAACTCCACAAATTCCACAATGCATTACCCTTTTCTTTTGTTTTTGGTGCTTTCTTGGTCGGAGACTCATTAACTGCCTTCTTCCTTTTCTTATCTGCCTTGGTTACTTTCGTCTTTCCAGGTTGAATTGGTTCAGGATGAGCACACACGTTGGGAGCACCTGTTGATGGCCAAAATTGTGCACCTCTCACTAGTATAAGACCTTCTTCATAGTTTCTCCTCCACATAGTTGTGCGGAACCAATGACAAACAAAATCTTCTAGTATCTTTTGCTTCATCATTATCACTCCATAAGCATGCACACAAGGAATTCCACAGATCTCAAACTTAAGGCAGCTGCAAGTTCTCTTCTCCAAGTTGACACGGTAAGTACTACCATCTAACCTTGCTTCATAATATCCATTAGTGGTTGTAATAACTATGCAGTCAGAAGCTTTGTCATGCTCCGATGCAAGAAACTTAGTAATATATGATGTACAAATCCCTCGAACATAAGTGTAGAAAATTAAAGCACATAACACTAAAATAACAAAAGTGAAAGCCAAAAATAAAAACATACCTTTGTGGTCATTAGATTTCTGCGATCTTTTTGCAATACGTGCCATAGCCAATCTTCTTATGGTCTCTAGCATTGGAACAAATGATTTTCCTCTTGCCTTTTTAATCGTGTTGTTAAACGATTCTATTGAGTTGTTTTCAACATCCTCACAATAGTTGCTTCTCTTGAAGAAAGGTCAACACCAACAACATCTTGGATTTTTTTTCATGACATCATCGAACACACCACTGTCATAGTTAAATAGCATGCCCAAGTTCTCTTGATATTGTGCATTGTTGTAGCTCCATGCCAACTGCCATATGTAAGGCTTTATGTGCTTTCTGTTCCCATGTTTCTTCTTCAAGTTCTCATAGATGTGTCTCACACACATTCTATGCTTCATCTTTGGTAACTTTAGCTGAATCACTTTGATCAATCTCTAGACAAAGCAAAAAACAACAGAACACGATTGTGTTTTTAATCACAAACCATAAACAAATCACAAATCAAAAATGAAAACAGCCTATCTATTTACCTTTTGTCGATCAGAAACCAAAATGTATCCATCATCATCATTTAACTCCAAGTTAGCCTTCACTTTTCTCACAAACCATAGCCAATTGTTAGTATTTTCCACTTGAACTACACCCATGCTATAGGATATATTCGATTATATGCATCTCTACCTAGAGCCACCAATACTTGTCCCTTGGTATTCCCACTTAAGAATGTGCCATTCATTCCTATCAATGACCTACACTTCTCACAAACCATAGCCAATTGTTAGTATTTTCCACTTGAATTACACCCCATGCTATAGGATATATTCGATTATTTGCATCTCTACCTAGAGCCACCAATACTTGTCCCTTGGTATTTCCACTTACGAACGTGCCATTCATTCCTATCAATGACCTACACGTCTGTTTCCAAGTTCTTTTGAGGGTATCAAAGCAAATTTAAAACCTATTAAATACATATTGACCTCCACCATTTCTCAAACAATCGACTTCCACAGTAGAATTTTCGTTTGAGTCTAGTAACTCAGCTGCACAATCTCAGTGATGGGAAAACTGCTCATCATATTCTGATTTAATCCACCTAAATCCTTTGTTTCTAGCAGCTTGACATTGAGGCCTAAATACAACTATATTCCATCTTTTCAGAATCGTTTCTTCAATCTTCATTGGCATGTAGTAACTCGGTTCCTCCCAAATTTTATCTACAAACAACCTATCAATCACAAGGACCTTAAACATCTCACACTCTCTATTAGGAACACAACTATGTTTATCTACATAGACCCTAACTCTCCACATTGCATCATTTGGAAGAGTTGAAGCATATATTTGCCACACACACTTTTGACCTTCATCTTTATCACCACCACCAACACATTTAAACTTTATCTTATCCTTATCATATCTATATTGCTTCATATTTCTGCCTGTTCTTAGTGCATAATCGATGACACTCTCCTTGAAACCAACCCCATTGAAGAAAGTTTGGTTCTTGTACAATCTCTCATCACTACGTCTGATATGAGTCTGCTGCCTCTCTCCAACGCCTTCACCTTCTTCTCTTTCACTTTCACATTCTGGGTAGACATCGTGAAGAATTGGTGGCTCGTCGATGAACTCATCCGCAAGTTTCTGGATATAAAACTGGTCTCGGTCGGATGCATCTTCATCAAAATCACCTCCGACTTGCTCAATCTGAATCACTGGAGCCCTTCTCAGGCGATTACGAACTTCAATTGCAAGAAATTTGGCTTTAATATATATCTAGGGTTCTAAGTTTTTGGGGATTTTTTATTTGGGGTTTTCGACTAAATGGGGTTTTTAGGTTTCAGTTTACTTTTAATTGGGTCATAATTGGATTTTAATTGGCTTTAACTTCGGTTTAGGTTGGGATTAATGAGTTTAAGTTGGGATTACTTTGGTTAAGTAGTGTTTGGTAAACAGTAAACCATCAAAACCGAATTTTAGGGGGTTTGAGGTTTCGAACTTTTGGTTCGGGGAGAACAAGATATTAATTTTTTCGGGGGGATATCTGAGACGATGAGATAGTTTTGGAGACAGTGGTGATATATATAGTTCTCGTGGGGAAATAAATTGTTTTCCAATTTTAAATCAATCATAAATTGATTTAGTACCAAAAATGAAGAAATTGGCAAAACAATCATTAAAAACTTGATTATGGAAAACCTTAAAACTCTATATGGGACGGGTCTTGTTGAGTTTATGATCGGCCAATTAATTATACCATGGATTGATCATGTGCTAATTTTACTTATTCCAATACTCTGCTAGTTGGTAGTTAGGCATTTGATAGAATGACAATTTTGGTGAAAATGAAACAAAAAAGCAACATAATACTCTAAACAATTTTTTTTGTTTTTTTACGTATTCTCCTCAGCAGCTATGATCTCACTTTTTTCATGGACTCGCATTCTTTCTGTGGGCATGTGTGGTTTTTTCTTCAAAAATCAGGTATGATCGTTTGGATTCGATGGACAAAGCATATTTGCTCTTTCCGAGTTTTTATGGAAGTCAGATTCTCTTATTAGGCTCTTTTTCAAAAGATATAGCTGTTTGTCTTCTTTTTAAGAAGTCAAAGCACTCTAAGAGTTTCGATTTATTTTTATTTTGGTTTTCAACTTATAATTTGGATTCCTATTGAAATAATTTTTTTAATCACATTAAATTGAATTTTTTCAAATAATTAAATTCTAATCCGCGCTTCAAAAAGAGATTTATATTAAAATTATATTTACTAATATTTGAATCTACAAAATATATTTTTATAAATATTATATGATATGTTAATAACCGTTAGATGAATAAATGGATAATTTTAAAATAATTTTATGATATTTATTATAATAGAACAATCATGATAAAATTTTTATAATGTAAGTTTTCATAAAACAATTCAATTGAGAAATATCATATAATCAATTTTCTTATTATGATATTGATATATTTTGTAAAATATAAAAATAAGTTTGTTTAGTATCATAACAATCATTTAGGTTATATGGTTTACAATTGTTTATTTTTTTATAGAAAACATATATTTATAAATGTGAAAATTTGTGCAGGTCTCTATCGAGTTAAGTAATACGCATTGATCTTAATTATCATGATCAGAAAATGCATAAATCGCTGATAAGAGACAATAAGTGTTGTGGGTACACCATATTATTAGGCGACAAGTAAAATGATAGGGGCCAATCTCTTCAGAAAAAAATTCACGTATCTTCCATAGGTATGTCATCGATCTACAATTGCAAATGCTTGTTCTCATGTGGCTCGCTTCAGGTTCAAGGATGACAAGAAAGACGCCGAATTGCTTAGGCGTCAAACCTGTAATGTTCCCAACTCCCACTAAGGCTCTGAGTACAGACCATAAGGCCCAGAGAGAAGGACCGGATCGAAAGACATCGGTCGTGACGGATATGGTCCGGAAGGGAGTTAGCCGGTAAGGACGTTGGTTCTTGTCTGAGCTAGAAATGATGGGAAAGAGCTGAACCCAAGTGGATCATTAGCTGAGGGCAGCTGGGGCAGCTCACGGTCCAGTATGGACACTGACACTCCAGCTAGGTCAGCTGGTTCAGCTCCCGGCCAGCTCGGCCAGCTGGAGGGAGTGACCCGCAGCTGGGACCAGCTGGTGACCTAGTGAGCTAGCTGGTTCAGCTAGTGGCTGGGGAGTGATAGTTGGAGGTAAGCTGGTGCGACAGGGGAAGGGGTGGGAGTGCGAAAGGGCATGGGGAAAGGGTGCCTGGTCGAAGGGTCACAATGAACCAAGGCAACCCTTCCCGAATGGATGCAACCATTCGCTGGTGCCTGTCTGACAGGCCAAAACCTCGCCTATAAATACCAGACCCCCCACGCCTGTTTTGACATCAGTTCCTGCAGAGGAAAAACCGTGAGAAAAAAAGAGGAGAGAAATACTGATCTTGATCGGAAAGTGAGAGAGAGAGACTGCGACCGGGAATATGTCCGGTGTGGAAGGAGTTCCGGCCATAGACAAGGGGAAAGACCCTGTCGACCCTGATCAAGTCTCAATGGTATGTCTGACTAACCCATGTCTAACCGTTGATCCTGGATTGCCGGTGGCAACCGTTGCGATCCTGGAACCGGACTGATTGGGCCGTGTCTCGCAACCTTTGTCTTGTCTCCCTCTCTACCTTTCTTGTACAGCTGATCTGTGTGTTCTGGTCTCGACCAGACTCATGAGAAAGCAGTTATCCTGGGTTTTGGCAATCGGTTATGGGCATACCATAGAGTGCGATTGAACGGTTGCGAGGATCAGGTCTCGTAATGCGCTCGGATCATGGCTGTGTGCCGATCCGGGAAGAATCCGTAAAAGAACCCTCGGCCGCATGGTCACGTCCGGGCGCCTCGAACAGTTGCGAACCGGAACTGCCGATTGCCTATGGGAATCGTCTGGATCGGAATGATTCCAGACGGAACAGTCGGTTGGGCCTATGGTCAGACAGACACGACCTGGGAACCATTGCGACTGTTCGGCAAGTTTCACCATTTGGAGCAATAGGCCTTACAGTCGGTTGCAAATGGATAAGGTGAACTGGTGTGGGTGCGTAAGCGTACCTTGGGCATGCTAAGGCGTGTCCTTGTCCAGTAAAACCTCTATGGTCGGGGAACCTGATCCGCTTGCGAATCATTGCGACTGTTCAGCGAATTGCACCCTTTAGGTCAATAGCCATCACGGCCGATTCCCAACTTGGACCCATAGAACCGGTGTGAGTGTTGGCATGTCATGGACGTGTTGGAACATGTCTTTGGGTGATCGAACCTCTACGGTCAGTACAGGTGGTCCGGTTGTGAGAACTCGGAGCAGTGCCGCAGTCGGCCGAAAGGCTGATACGTGCCAAGGAGTGCCACGGTCTTTGGCCGATGGTTCCTCCGAACAAACGGTTCGTCCGTTTGTTCCTAAGGCTACCTGGTTGATACTTGGTCAGTAGGGTGGTTGGTTGAATGACTAAGTACAACTGGGGATAGTCTTAGGATAAGTTAGGATAGGCTTCGGCTATACTAACGGGGCATAAGGGTTCTGGGAAGCATATGCATAGTTCGGTTACGGACTAGTCCGATTACTGACGTGCTTATATCTTTCCAGGACGTTAGGTTGGTCCGAGTATGGACCAAGCCTAGGTTCACGATCCGGCGGCCCCCCCTGATGATGTGTGGTGTGTGTTAAGCTCTGGATAGAATAGGATCGGTCCATGTAAAACCTTCGGGCAAACTCTAGCATGATGTATTGAATCCTCTTATTATATCAATAAGAGTTTCCTTTTCTTTATCTATCTTCTTTAATTCCGCATAAATGGAAGATAGAAGAACCTCCTGGAATAGTTTGTTAAGTTGTTTGGATAGGGCATTAGTCTCATGGAGACTAAGAAATGGGACAACCGATCCGGGTTGTGTATCCGGATTGGGGTGTTTCAAAACCATATGCGCTAGTACCGACCTAAGCATGCTAACCAATATAACATTCGTGCCATTTAGGTTGGAAAATTCGTGTATTGAGAACTGCCCAAAAAACGTTATTCGGGTAAACAAATAACATTTTTTGCATAGACCTCTCTTTCAGGTCATCAACACACTGTAATTCGATTATCTGCTTTCTCTCGAGAGTAAACCAAAGAGTCTGGGGCAATTGTTGGATCCAAATATTTCATGATTAATCGGGACATGCCACATAGCCAAGAAACCTCATGAGTTCATCTACCCGATGTGAGCAGATGCGTCGCTGCTATTTCTTGAGGCTCTATGAAGTCATGGCGAAGGCCCATACACCACTCAATTGTAGCTGTCATCTATAAAAATTGTGGGGAAGGATACAAGTTTCTTTCCTTAAAAAAGAAAGACATTCAATCAGAGGAAGATGAGACTAAGATGTTGGGTACGGGCTGCACACCTCCCTTAAGGCCCAACATGAATTCACCTCGGCATGTTAACAATAATTCTCAATCAATTATTATTCATTATCCATTAAATATTACCATTTATTCGCTTTGGATAAATGTTAAGTTTAAATGACAATTCCTTTTTCACCTAGAAGAAGATTATCCATTTATTTTTAAGAAAGATTATCTTCTTTCTTTAACGATGATCACATCGGCGCGATGAATAAGGAAAAGATAATTCCATCTAATTATTCTTTTTCCTAATTCGAATAGACGTAGGTCGGTCAGCACCTAATATAAATAGAGAGGAATTTTTACCCTGAAGATCCATCCACAAAAAAAAAAAAAAAGAGACCGAACTCAAGAAGACCTAGATCCTTAAGCTAGATTCTTGAGCTCATTACTTTCTCTGTAATTCATTGGTCATTTTTTAAGATCAGTTAAATCTCCTTCGATTTCCCTCAAAAGCCCACAAATTTACTTGATTTACTAATCGACGAAGTAGTAGTTCAACAATTGGTGCCGTCTATGGGGACTATTGAGGAAGAAACCAAGGAATCAAACCCTAAAAGATGGTCGGCACACCTCCTCCAGAAGTCAGAAACAACGTCGAGGTCAATCCGGTAGGACAACGACAGGCTCCTCCTCCTCCTCCTCCTGACCCGTCACCGTCATGCAAACCATGATAAACAATCTCACCCAGCGACTCGATCAGCACCTCAACAGCTTAGAGGCAAACCAGGCTGTTCAACATGCTGAACTCGAAAAACTCAGGGCAACTCAAGTGCAAACCGAAGGGCCTTATACCATGGGTCGGCATAGAACGGTCGTCCATAACCTCTTTGGAATCACCCCAGAGACAGATCACACATGAACCGGCACCGCGGCCAATGCATCAATAGAACGAAGCAATCAGGTCGCCGCACCAATGGGACGTCCTCGAATTGTTCCGTCGGTCAACCAGACACAAGGCGCCGCCCCGGATACAAATTCCGAACTATAGTTGGTTTACAAGCGAGTCGATGATATCGGTTTTCAAATCCATCGTGCAACTAGCTCGGAGCCCGAGCTTGATCACGTCCTGGAGCAAACAAGGCAGACGCCATTCTCACCATGAATCACACCCATACCTCTACGCGACCACGGAAAAATAAAAGTCATGTCTACTTTCTACGGCAACGCTGATCCACAGTTCATCTCCTGGAATTCAGAATCGCCATGGCCAGAGCACGTTTCTACGAAAAAGAACACGATGTGGCCTTTTGCCAATACTTCGTCGAATCCCTTGGCAGAGCAGCTCTCAATTGGTTTTCTCAGCTCGCTTCTAATTCGATAAACAGCTTCGACAAGCTCTCAGCCGCTTTTTTAAAACATTATTCGCTATTCATCTTCCAAGGAGCCACCAGTGCCGACCTCTGGGCATGCACCCAAGATGAGAATGAAACCCTTCGCTCTTACATAGACCGTTTCAGAGCCATCGTCTCTCGCATCGACGTCCCGAATAAGATTTCTCTAGTCGCCCTTCGACGCAGGATGAAACTCGGCATCGAACTCTGGAAAGATCTTAAGCTCAACAAGCCTCGTACTCTTGAAGATGCCCTCCATTGCTCTGTCCTGTACGCAGAGCTCGAAGAAGAACGAGCAACCTAGGCTAAGAAAATGACCCCAGCTTCGAAGGAGAAGGAACGCAATGTTCCCAAGAACTGCGACAACACTATGATCAAGACGACAAAAATGCATCCACCTATTATGTGGCAGATCGACCACAAAACTGGAACAAATATATCCGACCAGAAGAATCCCAGGTTTTTCAAAAAGAAGAGCCACACAATCCGGACCTGTTTTGCATCTGCTATAAGCGAACAAGTCATGATATGTACACATGTCAGCATCTGCAAAGGCACATCTACGCCGAATACAAGAAGGAAAACATCAATCTCACTGGACGCAATAACGACACAGATAATTCTCCCGAGGTCAAAAAGCAAACGTCGAAGCCCAAAGAAGGTGAGAATAGGGAACAACGATCTGAAAAAGAGATCGTCGAGCTGACGATGACTCAAAAAAACGTAACCATGATCGTGAGGAAAACCTGCCACTTCCTTAAGCACCACGGCGAAAAATCAACATGATCATGTGTGGTCTCATTGATTGCAACGACTCTGTCAGATCACTATAAGGTCATGAACGCAGGGCGGCAAGCGCTTCGAGGTGGAATGATATTGTCACAGACGACGAACAGATCACTTTCACAGAAAAGGATACGCTCGGACTTGATACCCCTCATAACAATCCACTAGTCGTCGAGCTATCAATCAATAACAGCGACGACGTCAGTCGGATCCTTATAGACACCGGAAGCTCAGTCGACCTGATTTTCAAAGAGACACTCCGACGTATGAAGATCAGAGACAATCAGATCAAACCATCTCCGAAAATACTCATCGGCTTCACCGGTGGATCCACTACAACGATCGGGATGATCAAACTTCCCATCCAGGTTGGCAGGGTAACATAATGGGTGAAATTCGACGTCGTCGACCGCCCCACCATCTACAACACGATCCTCAGAACTCCAAGGATCCATTCCATGAGAGATGTCGCCTCCATCTACCACCAATGTATCAAATTCCCAACCGGAGACGGAATCTATACACTTCGCGGTAGCCAAAAGATAGCTAGATCTTGCTTCATCACCGAACTAAAAATGTGCAGATCAACCACCTGCATCATTGGCGAAGGACCTAACACTGACTTCCCGACGTTGCCATACGAGAAGCCTAAAAACGACCTTGTCGTCCAGATCAACATCGAAGACGATCATCCAGAACGTTGCATCAGGATAGGTTCAGATATTTCTTTCACGTTCACAGACGAACTCGTTGAATTCCTCCGCAGCAACAAAACGATGTTCGCATGGTCCATTAGCGACATGAAAGGAATCGATCCGAGGGTCATCAACCACGAGCTTAACATCGAACCCAAGTTTAACCCCATCAAGCTGAAGCGACGGAAGCTCGGCAACGAGCGCGCTCAAGCAGTAAACGACGAGGTAGATAAGCTTCTCAAAGCAAGATCTATCGCCGAGGTGAAATACCCCAACTGGTTAGCAAACCCGGTAGTGGTCAAAAAGAAAAACGGTAAATGACGTGTATACATCGACTTTACCGATCTCAACAAAGCATGTCCCAAGGATTGCTTTCCACTACCGCATATTGATAGTCTCGTCGAGGCTACTGTAGGAAATCAGCTGTTATCATTCATTGATGCCTTCTCCGAATACAATCCAATCTTCATGCTCCAGACGATCGTGAGAAGACAGCGTTCATAACAGATCGAGGCAAATATTGCTACAAGGTCATGCCCTTCGGACTCAAAAACGCCGGCGCGACCTATCAACGATTGGTTAATCGCATGTTCTAAGGTCAACTCGGCAATACGATGGAGGTCTACATAGACGACATGCTGGTCAAATCAACGGTCGCCGACTCTCACATCAACGATCTGCGCCAGTGTTTTGAAATCACTAATTCTTACGGCATGATGCTCAACCCAACAAAGTGTACTTTTGCGGTCACTTCTGGTGAATTCTTGGGCTACCTTGTCACTCAACGCGGCATCAAAGCAAACCCGAAACAGATCTCAGCAATCTTAGAGCTACCGTCCGCGAAGAACACCCGCAAAGTCCAACGTCTCACTGGCCGGATCGCCGCCCTCAACCGTTTTATATCACGATCAACCGATAAATGTCTCCCATTCTATCAATTACTCAGCAGTAATAAACGATTTGAGTGGAACGACAACTGCGAAATCGCTTTTCAGCAACTCAAGACTTATCTCTAGACGTCTCCAATCTTCGCAAAACCGGAGGATGACGAGTGTCTCTACCTTTACGTCGCCATATCTACTACAGCTGTCAGCGGTGTCCTTGTACATGAGGACCGAGGCAAACAAAAACCTATCTTCTACGTCAGTAAGACGCTCGACGGCGCGGAGACCCGTTACCCCACTTTGAAAAAATTGGCTCTCACCATCGTCGTTACCACCAGAAAGCTTCGCCCTTACTTCCAGTCTCACACAATCCATGTCTTTAGTAATCAACCACTTCGTACCATTCTACATAGTCCTAGCCAGTCAGGACGGATGGCACGATGGGCCGTTGAACTTTCGGAGTATGACATTGAATACAAGAACCGTGTCAGCGCTAAAGCACGGGTCCTTGCTGATTTCCTCATTGAGCTACCTCCGGAGCTCATTTATCAGAGTCTTCAACCTCAACTGAAGTGGAATCTCCACGTAGCTGGCTCCTCCTGCTGGCAAGGCTCTGGCGTTGGCATCAAACTCGAGTCTCCGACAGGCAAAATATTTGAAGTCCTTTCGCCTAGACTTTCCCGCATCCAACAATGAAGCCGAGTATGAAGCCCTAATCTCAGAACTCTGCCTCGCTAAAAGCATCGGCGCTCGACACGTCCAAGAATACTGCGATTCTCAGCTCGTCGCAAATCAATACAACGGTATGTATGAAGCTTGCAACGAACACATGGACGCCTACCTGAAAGTCGTCCAAAACCTTGCGACAGAATTCGAAACCATCGATCTCACAAGAATCCCACAGGAAAAAAACACCACAGCCGACGCCTTGGCCATTTTCGCTTCGGCCACAGACTGCTCTCCGACGCCTGATCCCGATTGCCAGCATTCCAATGCCGAGCATCGATCTCCCTAAGGGTTTTTGCTCTGTAATCCAAAACGATGAAGAAGAAACCACCGAACCAATTAACGCAGCTGAAGGCGGACCTGATTGGCAACAAGAAATCCGTCTCTATATCGCCGATGGAGATGCACCAGCCGATTGATGGACAGCTCGTCATCTCAAAGCTCGAGCCGCACATTACACACTGATCGATGGCGATTTGTTACGTTGGAGCGCCACAGGAGCACTTCTCATCTGTCTCAGCAGCGACGAGACACGTCACGTTATCGTTGAAACACATTACAGTGCGGGTGGTAATCATTCTGGCGGACGCGCTTTGGCCCTCAAAATAAAAATGCATGGCTTCTTTTGGCCTACTATGGTCGCAGACTGCGAACAACATGCTCTCAAGTGCGAAAAGTGCCAACGAAATAGTCCAATGATCAACTCACCAGCTGAACTTCTCACCTCGTCCTTGCCTCCATATCCATTCATGCGATAGGCTATGGACATCGTTGGCCCTCTTCCTACTTCTCAACAATGTAAGTTTCTTCTCATAATGACAGATTACTTCACCAAATGGGTCAAAGCTAAACCATACGCCGCCATAAAGGACATTGACGTCCAGAATTTTGTCTGGAAACACATAATATGTCGCCGTTGCCTCCCACATAAGATAGTCAAAGACAACGGATCTCAGTTTATCTCCAACCGGTTCGAAGGATTCTGCGCCAAATGGAACATTCGGCTCAGCAAATCAACTCTTCGCTATCCACAAGGGAACGAACAGGCCGAAACAACCAACAAAACCATCTAGGACGGCCTCAAAAAGTGCCTCGAAGCAAAGAAGGGACTTTGGGCAGACGAACTCAATGACGTCTTATGGTCACATCACACAACACCCCGGCGTGCCACTGACAAAACCCTTTTTTCCTTGGCTTACGGATGTGAGGCTATGGTTCCCACCGAGGTCAACGTTACAAACCTTCACCGCGCAATGATGCCCCAACATCCTGAGATTAACGAGGCAATGCTCATCCACAACATCGACACTATCGAAGAAACGCGAAACCAGACCCTCCTTCGCATGAAAAACTATCAGCAACAAGCAGCTCGTTACTACAACAAGAATGTTTGACAAAGGCACTTCAACGAAGTAGACATCGTCCTTTGCAAGGTCTTCGAATACACCAAGGAATAGCGCGCTGATAAGCTCGACGCTTCTTGGGAGGGCCTTTACCATCGTCTCAAAAGTTTTACAACCTGTAGTCTGCGAACTGACCACGATGGAAGGCGAAGTAATCCCACGCTCGTGGAATGCTCACAACCTCAAACGATTCTACTACTAAGTCCATCACTTAGATGCGACAAATATATATATATATATATATATACACTCATACCATGTAATCGAACTACGAATGACTTGATCATTCTTTTTGGGGATACGTAGGCAGCCTGTAAAAAGGTTCAGCTATACATCAATAAAATCTTTATAAGTGAAAAGATTTTTATCTTAAGCACTTCGCTTTAAAATCTCTTTGCTATCTTTTCACATCGGTGTCATGGCTAGGCCACTGATATAGCATTCTTTGCGACTGCAGTGGTGAAATAATCTATAACTTTTAAGCCGGGTTCGTCTCGCAAATCTCGAAGTTAATATTCAATCACCGAACTAAGTTCGCATCGTAAATTTATCGTCTGAGACGCTCCGTGTTGAACTAATCTCGTGGACTATCTTTCGTTTGTAAGCAGAGCCGACGTAAGCCTTCACGACGAGCAGACGTAAGCCTGGCACCTCGGACGCTCGACATACGTTGAAGTTTCAAGGAAATGGTCACTCTGATCGGACTGACTCGCTTCAAAGTACTTCACTTGGTTTGAAGAATCCTTATGTTGAAGAAAAAGCATAAGTAAAAATGAGTATTACTTATGCACACCCTAGAAGAACAAGTTTTTGGAAGAAACTTTCATTCATAGAAATTACAAAAGACATGACGTCGAATTCCACAACAGCCGGACTCCGACGTAACAAAAAAAAAAAATATATATAAACTACATCAGTCTCCGCCAAAGATAGCCGTGGAGAAGAGGGAGAGCCACCTCGACAACATCCACATGGGCAGGAGCATCGAGTTCACCTTGGGTGAAAGTAACCTTGTCGATCCCCTCAGCCACAAGTGTCCACTTCGCCTCGTCCTCTTTAAGTATGGTGATCATCTCGTCGGGGATCGACCAACCTTTACTCTCTAAACCACGAAGGAAACCCAGCGTTCCTTTGACCTGTGCCAGCATTGACACAGCACGTTCAACCTCAGTCCTTTGAGAGAGATACTTTTTCATTTTATCGACGAGGCTGGCGTATTCCCCTACTACTTTGGCACACTCAGCTCGAACTTGTTAAGTTCTCGACTTCTGGAGCCTTCGTCTCTGAGAAAACACGCTTCTTGGTTTTCTTCCGAAGTCGGCTCTCTTTCTTCAACAAAGCCTCAGCGTCGGAAAGTTTACTTCTCATCTCGTCCAACATTTTGTCCTTGGCCGATACTTGTTCTTCGGCAGCAGCAAAAAGGGCACTTTTCTTGTCAAGAATTCTTTTTGCTTCAGCCAGACGAGCATTTTCAGCTCGGAGGTCTTCATTCTCAGATGTCAGCTCCTGTTCGGCTTTGATGGAACGCTTCAAGTCCCGATCATAGTGACCAATCAGGTAGGTAGCACTGTTCATGGCTCGCACCTCGTCGAGAGCATATTGTTCGTACCACCGGGAATGAATAAGCTCCTCAGAGTTAGGTCTCGCCATTGGTCTGTTCCGAGTCATCCACAGGAAGTTGTCACAAGAAGGATTATCTGTTGCTATCGCCTCAGCGCCGTTATAGTGAAAGTCGAACCCGGCTGGATTTACGTGAACCCAACGATATTTTAACGGAGGACCCTCTCAAGCCACCTCGTCTTCTTGGTTCCCGGCTCCCTCGTTCTCTGTGGCCTCTGCTTCAACGTTGTCAAATACCTGATCCTTAGGATTCTGTTCTCCTCCAACAGTGAATTCTTCCGCACCGATCATATCTTCAATAGGACCCTGTTGACTAGTTGACTCGACGACAGAAATGGAAATCCTCTCTTCAGGAACCTGCAGGTTGGTCATCTCGACGATAGGAGCAGAGGCCCCCCTTTCTTAAGTTTCTTGAGTCAGAGGAACTGTTTTAGCTCTAGCCTCGACCGAGTTAAGGAGCTCGTCGACGTAACTACTGAACTTTCTTTTCGCCAGACCCACTGCAGCTCTAGGGGATGATGGAGCAGCACGATCTACCCTTCTCAAAACACGACGGATTCGTTCTGTTGAGATCTCCGGCCCAGTCAAGTGACTGATCTCATTGAACTTATTCATGGTCTTGTAGAAATCTTTGGGAAGCGCCGCGGGAAAAAGGGTTTGGCTGCATAAACACAAGTATTGTTAGTAGCTCAAACACAATAAAAACTTGGTGGGGAGTAAACCAAAAATGGGCTACCAATAGCCAGACTTCAGTCGTTCAAAATCTCGATTCTCAGGTCTTCCACCGAGAACTTGTCCTTCTACACAAAGAAGTACCTCGTTCGCCAGTCATACACCTTACTCTTCTCTCCTCTAGTGATGATGTTGAACTTCGGTTTCATCTGAACATAAAAGTTCCCAAAGCTCGACGACCCTTCCTTTTCTGGAACTTTTGATCGTCGTCATCTGCTCGAAAGTTTGATAATCAAGTTCGATTTCATTCTCTGCAGCAAGGGTGAGGAGTCCAACCATGTGACGGACTGGAGCGTGAGTCAACTGCATCGACGTCATTTTTCTCTTAGCACAATATTCAAGAAATAACCTCGGCAGCGGGAACCAAAGATGACACTCTGAAAGAAACATTCGTGGATACAAAAGAAGCTGGTTTTTCGGGCTGATTCCACATGCCTGCTTCAGCTCGACGAGCGACGTAATTTTTATCTTCGACTGATACACTCCAAATATATTCCCCGAAACCTTTGGAGATATAGGAACTCCCCTTTTCTTTTTCTTTGGCTTAAAAGCAGCCTTTGTCACTTCGTATGGATCAAAAATCATATCTTCAATCTCCATTTCATCTTCGTCGTCGTCGTTTCCAGGTGCCTCGGGAATCAAAGTATCCAAGTCCTCATCTATCAGATTTGGACACGAGAACATGTTCCGAACGAAATTCCTGCTTTGTCAAACTTCTTCGACCCGGCGGTGCATCTCGTCGAGATCAGAAATCCTAGGAACAAAAGGAGGATTTGGGCTGGAATCGGAAGAGGTAGAGCTCGAACTTGGAAATTGTGAAGAAGATATGACGGTCGGTCGGAAAACGCTGAGAATCGAGATTCGCGGCGGAGCACAGCGAAGAACAAATCAGAAAAACAAAAAAATAGGAGAGAGAAGAGGGTTCTACCTTCTTTTTGCGAAAACGGAGATTGGAAAAGTGAAATCGAAAGCGAGGCTTCAGATTTTATAAGAGAAAGAAAGTGAAAGATTCAAGGTTCATCATGACATTTTGACGTTTCGGCTTCACCGTCCTTACTTTATCATCATTAGAGTCGAGTATTGAGGCCCACACGCCCATTACTCACTTCATTTCACTTAGAAAACTGTGATATTCATTGCATGATGGACACGTGTCATCATCAGCAGCCTTTAGAAAACGTGACGACTCTCTCACGCCTCCACTCGTGACATTTTTCGCTCCGAAAAATGTGTAGGTGGCTGCATTAAATTCCTGTCTCTACGACATCGAAGCAAGCAGCTTGGAATATTTGTTCGAATGGATAAAATGAAAACGATTTACTTCGTTCTTGATTTCTCCATTTGACACGCCGAGCTCAATTCACGCCGAACCAACTCCCTTTAAATTCACTTAGCTCGATTCGCATCACTCGACGAACTGGGGGGCTTATGCGTAGGTACGGGCTGCACACGTCCCTTAAAACCTAACAAGAATTCACCTCGGGCTGTTAATAATAATTCTCAATCAATTATTATTCGATGTCAATTAAATATTATCATTTATTTGTTTTGGATAAATGTTAAGTTTAAATGATAATTCATTTTCACAAAGAAGAATGTTATCCATTTATTTTTAAAGAATATTATTTTCTTTCCTTAAAGATTATCACGTCGGCGCGATGAATAAGGAAAAAAATAATTCGAAAAGACTTAGGTCGGCCATCACCTAATATAAATAGAAATGATTTTTCACCCTGAAGATCCATCCGCAAAAAGAGAGAGACAGAATTCAAGAAGACCTAAATCATTAAGCTAGATTATTGTGTTCATTACTTTCTCTGTAATTCATTGACCAACTTTTAAGATCAATAAAATCTTCTTCGATTTTCCTAAAAAAACTCACAAACTTTTACTTGATTTACTAATCGACGAAGTAATAGTTCAATATAAGAGGTAGAAAAAAAAAGCTAGGAGAAGAGTTTTCAATTCCACTTATTTTATCTTTTGGATACATAAACATACTGGTAAGTAGGCAGTGTCTCCAATCTCTAGACAAAGTTCCTCAACCTAAACCACACTCACTTTCTGAATCAAACACTCTTAGGCCAACAATGTTTGACTTAGGTATTGCAGAGCCTTTGGGAGAAGAAAACCATTTTCTTTTCCTTCCGAACAGCCTTAATGTCACTTCTCCCATGTGAAGATTACACACACAACAAAATAATCTAAAAAGTGGTATACTTGAGGCATCTCCTAACAAGACATCTCCTTATTCCTCTAGCCAATAGGCTCATACTCACCATTCATCAGTTATCACATACCAAAAAATTCACCTCCAAATAACATACAGATTATCTATCTGATATGATCCAACAATATTGTTTAGAACATACACTACAGCATTTCTTTGTAAAAGAAAATGATGGCCAAATCATAAGTAGATATATTTTTTTAAAAAATCAATTTGTAAATATCGGACTTTTTAATATGTTTTTAGCTAATATCTTCTAATTTTATTTGATAAATAATTAATATGTAAGTGATTAACAGTAAATTTAATTTTTTTTTTCAAAAACGAGATACGAAATTTGAGATAGTTCAATTTATTATAATTTTTTTTAAATATATCTTTAACGTTTTTTTATTTCAGCTTTAAATGAATAATTTATTTTATTTTATTAAAAAAATTAAATACTTTTTAATATAGAAAAATGAATTTATTTAATTTATATTACAATATTATTCACTTCTCTAATTAATTTATTTTTTAATAAAAAATAAATATATTTAAAAGTATGGTTCAGTTTTAGCATCAATTATTTCAGTTAATTTTAATTAGATCCGATCGGTTAAACCATATATAACAATTATATGATATTGTATTTTTTTGATTAAAAATGCTTAAAAACAAAAATAAAAAATATTTACTTATTTACAATTTTACAACTACCTCACCTATTTTTGTAAATTTTCTTAATGAAGAAAAAAATCTTTTACATATCACCACCACCAATACTTTCGTAACGGAAAGAAATCTCAAAAACAAAATTCACACGTTTCAATGATTAAAACCACAATCTTGTCGAAAACCCCCAAAAATAAGTCCAATATTTAAGACACATAAGCTCAAATTCTAATGTCTCCTTTTATTCCCGATAACCCAAAGATGCTCTCTTTAACTTCTGAAAACTGCTTAAGAAATCGTGTCCCTCAAAATCCATTAAAGCTGAAACGGTTTCGGCTAAAACATTGAACACAAAGCAAAGAAAGAAATACCCAAAAAATAATATTATTTATTTTTACAAAGCCTTAAATGTCTGACTGACCAACAAAAATCGCCGAATGTGTGTAAATCTCTAAAACCGACCCATAATCTCAAAATCCCAATCATCACTTTCCGTGTCACTCTCTTCCTCTCCCACGTTTTATCTCCCTTTATGGGTTTTAACTTCCCTTTTCTTCTTCTTCTTCTTCTTCTTCTTCTTCTTCTCATTCAAACCTCTCTCACAAGTTTTCGCTTCCTCTGATTAACGACGATGAGGCTTTACGTCTACGTCTTGCAAGCGAAGGATTTGCCGGTTAAAGAGACGTTCGTGAAGCTTCACGTTGGGAAACACAAGTCGAAGACGAGAGTTTCGAGAGGTACTTCGAATCCGATCTGGAACGAGGAATTCGTTTTCAGAGTTAGTGGCGTTGAGGAAGGTGACGATGTTGTTGTTTCAGTTCTTCATCATGAGCAGGATCATCTCTCAGGTCAGTCGAATGTCTCCACCGGTTTGATTGGTAGAGTTCGTGTACCGCTTTGCTCCGTCGCCAGTGAAGAGAATCAGACGCTGTTGCCGACGTGGTTCGTTATTGATAAGCCGAGTGATGGCAAGTTCGTTAACATCGAATGTGGTCAGTATTTGATATTGTGAATGTTGATGTTGTTTTTGTATGTAGATTCTCGTATTGGATTTGATTCTGCAGTCACTTGCATAGCCATTAGAGTACAAATGTTAGTGTGAAAAATGGCAAATATGTATTCTGCATTGTTGATTATGAATCATGCTTGTAGATTCATTTGAAATGGTGTTTTCTGGTATTTGGTGAGAATTTGAGTCTAGTTAGAGGGAAATGGCTTGCGATTAGTGATATTAGCTTGGGATTATGCATGAGAATGTGTTTGATGATTATTTGATCTTGAGGTTTATCTTAGTGCAACTGTGAACAAATGAGAATTGCTTTGTTTATTTATCAAGAAGCTTTCTCTGCTATTATTACTCGAAGAGAGTTTGAGATACCAGAATCATCAAAATGTTTAGAGTTTGATATCTTTCATTAGATTGGGCTCTGTTTCTGTGTATGTCTTTGTTTATCTACTGATATAAATTTTACCTTTTGTCTTTCAGGGAAAATCCTTCTCAGTTTGTCTTTGCAAGGGAAGTGGGAAAGTACCTCTGGTGAAAAAGTCCTCCCCGATAAGCAGGATGTGAACTTGGAGGGTGGAAAAGAAGTCGAAGGAGGTGCTAAAGATCCTGGTTGCTCCAAAGATGGGAGACGGCGTAAACACCATGATGGGAAGCACTTGATGAAGAATTTCGTCAACCAGATTGACAAGCTTTTTCATAAGAAAGAGGAAATGACTAAGAGACTCAACGACGAGCCAGCAGGAGAAAGTGTAACCTCAAATTATGAGGATGCCATAGACAAATCTTGCTCCTCTGCTACTTGTACTAGCTTTGAGGAAGGCCTTGATATGATGCAATCTAGCGATGGAGAAAAAGAAGAAATGCCTGAGAATCTTCTAGGGGGAATTCTTGTCGATCAGAAATATCTAGTCTCACCTTCTGATCTTAACAAATTTCTTTTCTCGCCGAATTCACAGTTTAGGAAAGAGTTGGCTGAACTTCAAAGCTTAACAGACGTGCAGGAAGGGCCTTGGACAGTGATACAGGAAGATAGTACTCCTCGTCTAACACGGGTTGTCACATACACGAGACCTGCAACAAAGTTGGTCAAAGCAGGAAAAGCTACAGAGACCCAACTTTACCGGAAGGCGAGTGGGAACCAGTTTGCTGTTTTTGTTAGTGTAAGCACACCAGATGTTCCGTATGGAAACACCTTTAAAGTAGAGTTGCTTTACAAGATACTACCTGAAACAGAGCCAAATGCTGGTGGAGAATCTTCTCGACTGATTATATCGTGGGGAATTCAATTCAGTCAAAGTACTATAATGAAAGGTATGATCGAAGGAGGTGCTAGGCAAGGGCTGAAAGACAGCTTTGAGCAATTTGCTGATCTCTTGGCTAAGAATTACAAGACTCTTGATCCGGCTGTTTTGTTGGACAAGGAGCAGGTCATAGCAACAGTGCAGTCAGAGCAAAAGACTGATTTGAAATCAGCCTTTCTATACTTTTGGAGTTCCTCTGTAGTTTGCGCTGTTCTGTTGTCTGTGTACGTTGTGGTACATATACTTCACTGTGAGCCCAGCAAAATCCAAGGAGTTGAATTTTATGGGCTTGATTTACCTGATAGTTTTGGAGAGCTATTCTCTAGTGGAATACTAGTTCTTCTTCTGGAGCGTGTTTATATGATGACTGTACACTTTATACAAGCTAGATTGCATAGAGGTGAAATTATAGTTTCTCTCTTTTTAAAAACATCCAAACTTCTATTTACTTGAACAGTTCAATTGACGACGAGTTTTCTGCTTATTAAATTTAGGAAGAGACCAAGGAGTCAAAGGTAATGGTAAGGGATGGATTCTGACTATAGCTCTAATTAAGGGGACAAATTTGGCTTCTGTGGAAGCAACAGAGCTCTTTGATCCGTATGTTGTTTTCACTTGCAATGGGAAAACGAGAACAAGCTCTGTCAAACTTCAAGCTCAGGATCCTCAGTGGAATGGTAATTTTCTGTCTTTAATTTTTGTGAAAATCCTGGGTCTCGTTTTTCTATCTTTCATTTCTACTCTGCTTTCCTCTTTTATTGTCACCATGCCACTAAAATAATACATGTTTTGGTTCTTGCAGAGGTCATCGAGTTTTATGCAATGGAGGAACCACCGTCAGTATTAGATGTTGAGGTATTTGATTTCGATGGTCCATTTGACCAAGGTGTCTCCCTTGGGCATGCGGAGATCAATTTCTTGAAACATACAGCTGATGAACTTGCGGACTTATGCGTTCCTCTAGTTGGTCATCATGCTCAAGCGTCTCAGTCAAAGTTACAGTTGAGAATTTTCCTGGAAAACAAGAATGGGGTTGAAACAATGAAGGATTACTTGAGTAAGGTTGAAAAGGAAGTCGGAAAGAAGGTAAACATGTGCATCTACTGTACTCAAGTATCATTAATTGGCCATTCTTTCCAATTCGGTGTCTTATCCCTTGTTTTATGTGTTGACAGTTGAACATTCGGTCACCACAAAAGAACTCTGCTTTCCAGAAATTGTTTGGTTTGCCCCATGAAGAGTTTCTTCTCAAAGAATACACATGTTACTTGAAGAGAAAACTGCCTGTGCAGGTTTGCGTTTATTGTCTTTTTGTATTTGGCCTTTTCTTGAACTACTTTAAAGGAAATCTTAGATATGCTTGGTTATAACGTTTTCAGGGCAAGCTGTTTCTGTCTGCTAGAATTGTGGCGTTCTATTCTAATATATTTGGACACAAGACGAAGTTTTACTTTCTCTGGGAAGATATTGATGACATTCAAGTGCTTCCCCCAACTCTTGCTTCCTTAGGTAGCCCTTTGCTGCTCATTATTCTGAAAAAGAACCGAGGCCTTGATGCAAAGCATGGGGCTAGATCTCAGGATGAGGAAGGAAGACTTTGGTTTTATTTCCAGTCATTTGTGTCATTTGATGCGACTAGCAGGTACTCGAACTTATTTTGATCATCAACCCGAAGCGATTACTTCATTGCTTGTAGCTATCGAATCTGAATTATCCATGAAAATGGCAGGACAATCATGGCTTTGTGGAAAACGAGGACGTTAAGTGTAGATCATAGAGCACAGATAGCAGAAGAAGACCTAGATGTGTCAGATCCTTTCCTCTTGCCAGAAGATGCTACAGTTGTTTCAGATGCTGATCCATTAAAGATGTCAAAGGTGTACGCGTGCGATCTACCTGGCGATGTATAGCTTTCACTCCTCATTTTCTACTTCCATGTTTTATGCAACAATGGAGTTTGAAGATGCTCTTCTGTTATAGGTAGAATTGGTTATGAAGATCTTTGGTGGAGGAGAAATGGAGCGAAAGATCATGGAGAAATCTGGATGTCTCAATTACGCGACTACAACATGGGAATCTAAAAAACCAGGGATCTACGAAAGACGACTTTCTTACAAATACAACCACTATGTCTCTGTCTTTGGAGGAGGAGTCACTTGCTCACAACAGAAATCTCCAGCTCCAAATGATGAAGGTTGGATCCTGAATGAGATTGTGGCTCTCCATGATGTTCCATTCGGTGACCATTTTCGCGTAAGTCTTCTTCTTCTTCTGGTTTTATAAAACGAGTCTCTCACTTAATAGCCAATTAGTAAAATGATTGTGGTGATTAATGTAGGTTCATCTAAGGTATGAGGTGAAGAACGCAGGAGTTGATTGTAAAACAAGTAAGTGTGAGGTTTACTTGAGGATCAGGTGGCTTAAGCCAATAAAGTTTGAGCAGAGAATAACCAAAAGTATAATGGAGAAATTCAGGAATCGATTGAAGGTTATATTTGATTTGTTCCAGAGAGAGTCTGTTGCAAATTCATCTTTGACACTTCTTTGACTAAATAGTAATAAAAGTATACTTTGTTCCTTATTTTGTCCACCTTCACTTGCTACAATCACGTGACTTGCACGTGATTTACTTCTTTACATATAGGGTTGTGCATAATTACAACTTGTCCCATATCGGATTTGAAAAAACAAATACTCGATATTGTCAAGATTCGAAACAAATAACAAATAATATAATTTATGTTATAATAATCAGTATAATTTATATGGTAAATAAATATAAATAAGAGCAAGATTTTTATTTTATATGGTAAATAAATATAAATAAGAGCAAGATTTTTATACCTGTAGAATTTCAGGATACCAAAACTAAAAGAAGAAATGAGAGAGAATTATTTTATAAAAAGCTTTTGTATTCCTAAATTGTGTTTTCAAACGAAACGTTCGTTCGTTTATATAGAGGTAAAAAAAGAAAGTTACTGTGTGTACATAGTGACAGTGGGCTCTACATAATTAATTGTATATATTGTGTTACGTTTCGTCGAATACATTTTTTCTTCGAGTATTGACTTTTGTAACACTCCCCCTTGGAGACCAATGTCAATATCGTATGTTGCGTCTTTGTTGCCTCGTTAAAAACCTTTTTAGGAAAACCCTGTAGGAAAAACCATAGTAAGGTAAAAAGAGTACAACTGCGCAAACTCCCCATCGAATAAGATCATTTCATAGATCTTGCTGGTGTCGCATTCCAACGTTATGGACATGCTTCTTGAACATTGTGGTGGGCAATGATTTTGTGAACAGATCAGCGGCATTGTCGCATGATCAGACGTATCTTACTTCAATCTCTTTATTCTTCTCAAGTTCTTGAGTATATGAGAAGAACTTCAGATGTATATGTTTAGTTTTGTCACTTTTGATATATCCTTCCTTCGTTTGAGCAACACATGCAGCATTGTCTTCATACAAGATAGTTGGCTCTGTATTTCTGAGAATCCCGCTGCTTGATCGGATGTGTCGGCTTATTGATCTTAACGATACACATTCTCTACTTACTTCATGGAGTGCAATGAGTTCAGCATGATTCGAGGAAGTAGCCACCAGCGTCTGTTTCTGAGAACGCCAAGATATAGCGGTGCCTCTGATCGTGAAAACATATCCCGTTTGTGATCGGGTTTTATGTGGATCTGATAAATATCCTGCATCTGCAAAGCCTATCATTTGACCATTTGAATTTTTAAGATAAAACAAATCTAAATCAATAGTCCCTTGTAGGTAATGGAGGATGTGTTTAATCCCATTCCAGTGTCTCCGTGTAGGGGACGAACTGAATCTTGCCAAAAGATTAACAACAAATGATATATCAGGTCGTGTACAGTTTGCAAGGTACATAAGGGCTCCGATTGCACTTATATATGGTACTTCAGGCCCAAGTATCTCTTTGTTTTCCTCATGTGGTCGGAATGGATCATTTTCAACATTGAGTGATCTAACGACCATAGGAGTACTGAGTGGAGTTGCCTTGTCCATATTAAAGCGTTTTAACACTCTTTTGGTATATGTGGATTGGTGCACAAATATACCATTTTGGGAATGCTCAATCTGTAAGCCAAGACAATACTTTATTTGTCCGAGATCTTTCATCTCAAATTCTCCTTTCAAATAATTTGATGCTTTTTCTATCTCTTCATGAGTTCCGATGATGTTTAGATCATCAACATATACTGCGATTATCACAAATCCAGATGTTGTTTTCTTGATAAAAACACATGGGCATATAAGATCATTTATATATCCTTCTTTCGTTAAATACTCACTGAGACGATTATACCACATACGTCCAGATTGTTTTAACCCATATAATGATCTTTGCAATTTGATTGCACATAACTCTTTTGGTTTAATTTTAATGCTATCGGCATCCTAAACCCATCGGGAACTCTCATGTATATATCAGTATCTAGTGATCCATATAAGTATGCCGTAACGATATCCATAAGTCGCATCTCTAGATTTTCATCAGCCGCTAGACTCATCAGGAATCTAAATGTGATTGCATCCATAACGGGAGAATATGTTTCTTCATAATCTATTCCAGGTCTTTGAGAAAAACCTTGAGCCACAAGACGAGCCTTATATCTTATAATCTCATTTTTCTCATTTCTTTTCCGAACGAAAACCCATTTGTATCCAACTGGTTTCACATCTACAGGTGTGAGTACAATAGATCCGAACACTTCGCGTTTATTAAGTGACTCTAGTTCAACTTGTATTGCATCTTTCCATTCTTTCCAGTCATTTCTCTTTTGACATTCATAAACAGATTTTGGTTCTGGATCATCGTTTTCTTCATTTATTTCCTCTGATACAAGGTATGAGAAAGCATCATCAACGATATCCTTTTCATTTCTATTTCATATCTTTCTGTTATGGATGTAGTTGATTGAAATCTCATGGTTTTCTTCTGACTCGTGATTCTCTACTTTTTCACCAAAATATTTTCTGCTATTTTGGGTATGTTATCCATCTCAACTTCTTTTTTGTTTTCTAGGATTTTTATTTTTAGAGCCAACAGGTCTACCATGCTTCAAGCGTGTTTTGGACTCACGCGTATTATCTGATCTTCCATGTTCCTGTGGTATTTCAACACAAGCAGGAGCATTTGCAGCTGGTATATGAGATTTAGTTACCGTTTTGGTGTCTGCAAATGCATCTGGTAGCTGATTTGCTATACTTTGAAAATGCACAATTCGGCGAACTTCTAGTTATGACTCTTTAGTAGGTGGATCAAGGTGTAATAAGGATGGTACACTCCATTTGATATCTTTTCCTACTTGTTTGGCTTCTCTCCCTAGAATTGGGAATACCTTCTCATCGAAATGACAATCGGCAAAACGTGCCGTAAAGACATCACCAGTCTGTGGTTCTAGGTATCTTATGATTGATGGAGAATCACAACCAACATATATTCCCAACCTTCTCTGCGGTCCCATCTTTGTACGTTGTGGTGGTGCTACAGGCACATATACTGCACAACCAAAGATTCTAAAATGGGAGATATTTGGTTCTCGACCAAATGCTAATTGTAGTGGAGAATATTTATGGTACACACTTGGTCTTATCCGAATAAGTGTTTCTGCATGCAAAATAGCATGTCCCCATATAAAGGTTGGGAGTTTTGATCTCATGATCAATGGTCTTGCAATCAATTGCAGACGTTTAATTAATCATTCAGCCAAACCATTTTGTGTATGAACATGTGCTACAGAATGTTCAACTTCAATTCCTGTTACCATACAATAATCATTAAACGCTTAGGATGTGAATTCACCAGCGTTGTCTAATCTAACTCTTTTAATGGGATAATCAGAAAACTGAGTTCGCAGTTTGATTATCTGAGTAAGAAATCTCGCAAATGCCATATTTCGAGATGATAATAGACAGACGTGTGACCATCTACTGGATGCGTCAATTAATACAATAAAATAGTGGAATGGTCCACATGGTGGATGTATTGGTCCACAAATATCGCCTTGAATTCGTTCAAGAAATTTTGGTGATTCTTTATCGATTTTACTTGGTGATGGCCTTATGATCAACTTTCCCAGAGAGCATGCTGCACATATCATTTTATTCCCCTGATTTATCTCTTGGATTTTCAGTGAATGACCATGTGAGCTCTCTATGATTTTCCGCATCATTGTAGTGCCTGGGTGTGCAAGGCGATCATGCCACAGTGTGAAATCTTCTGGATTTCTTTTAATCGTTAGATTTGATTCAATTGCATCTATATAAGTATGGTGTAAACCAGAAGGGAGTTCTGGGAACTTTTCCAATATATGCCTTTGGCCAGATTTATCAGAAGTTACATACATATACTTCTTTCCATTCTCAGTTGCAGACTGAGTATTATATCCTTGACGGTATATGTCTTTAAAACTCAACAAATTCCTTTTAGAATTTGGAGAATACAAGGCATCATTTATGGAAAATTTTGTCCCATTAGGCAACATAAAGTTGGCTTTACCAGTTCCTTCAATCACGTCTGCAGGACCTGATATTGTATTGATAATTATTCTTCTTGGTTTTATATTAGAGAAATTTCTCTTTTGTCTCAGAATAGTGTGTGTTGTTCCACTATCTGGTATGCAAATTTCTCGAATCCTTTTCTTGGATTTTGTTCCATCCATATCGTGATCCATTTCTGTAATTTAACATAAACATCAATAAAAAGAATGTGAAATTTATTCATAGGAAAGGACATACGATAATTATACATTATGTTGTTGTAAAAACAACAGTATTAGATAGAAACTGAAAACATAATAATTATACATTAGTCTGTTGTGAAAACAACGTTATTTGGTAAAACTGAAAACGTAATAATTATACATGGCATTTCTGGAGACTATTCAGCAGTCTCACTATAAGCATTTCAGTTCTCCATAATGGTGGTCTCGTCGAAATCATTTGCAAAGTCTGGAGAGTCGAGGTACGTTGTACCCTCAAAATCCTCCGTAAGGTTCACCTCTTTTCCTTTGCCTTTTGTGGACTCTTGGTATAACTTACAAAGATGGGGTGAGGTACGACATGTACGAGACCAATGTCATTTGGATCCAAATCTGTAACATACATTCTCACGCTTCTGGGTGATATCCACTTGGGTTTCTTTCCCCTTGGGATGTTGTTCAGATCGGACCCATTTGTTAGATCCTCTCCTTTTTGGATTGTAAGTTTTTCCACGTCCGCGACTAAATCGACGGCCACAACCCCGATAAGATTGGAATTTCCTTTCGGAATTTTCCACGGCCGTAGCGTTCACTTCAGGGAGTGCTTTGGCTCCCGTGGGTCGAGAATTGTGGTTTTTGATGAGAAGCTCGTTATTCTTCTCTGCGAGAATGAGCGTCACTACCAATTTAGAAAACCTTTTATACCCACATTTCTATATATTTCTGGCAAAACACCCTGCTCTTTATGAAATGTGAGATATGTTTTCTCAAGCATTTCTGCTTCAGTGACGGGATGACCACAATATTTCAATTGTGAAACTATCCTCAGTATAGCAGAGTTATAGTCTGCAACCTTTTGGAAATCCTGAAACATCAGGTTCTTCCACTCTTCAAGAGCATGAGGGAGATTCACTTCCCTCTGGTTGTCAAACCGTTCTTTTAGAGCTTGCCACAGTTCTGCTGGGTCTTTTATGTGCGCATAGTCATGCGTCACATTTTCATCTAAGTGTTGCCTTAGAAAGATTATCGCTTCTGCTTTATTTTCAGCAGGCGATTTGTTTCCACTTTTGACAGTGTCGGTTAGCTTTTTCATCTCAAGATAAAGCTCGACATTAGTTGTCCATGCTATGTAGTTTGCTCCAGTTATTTTGAAAGCCGGGAACTTAAGCTTCTCAATATTTGCCATTTTGATTTTCTAAAAACAAAAATCATAAATTTTTTATTAGTACGGTAATATTAATTTATATTAAGATAAACTGTTTACATGAATAATACAAGCGATTACAAAGAAAAATAATGCATAAAAGAGTAATGCAACAGTTATGGTAAATTCTGCCGGAGTAAATTCTCCAGTGAAAAGACCATAAATCGAAGTAAAAATTACAATCGAACATAAAATAAAAAATAAACGAATCATCTTTCTTACAAAATAAAATCTAAAGAAAGTTGTTTGGAAAATATTTGAGAGGAGGTGAAATTGTTGAATGAAGTGAATGAATGATGGATTGGTATATTTATAGATTGAAAACACTGTTCATAGCCGTTTGAAAAAGGTAAAAATTTGAAATTTTTTTTTGTGACCGTTGGTGAAAAAGAGGTTAAAAATAATTAAAATTATTAAATATAATTTCAATAAGTAATTGATTAAACTTCCTAACTTTTAAACATAAAATTTATACAGGTGGCTGAGTCTCCTTTTATAATAATTATAATATAAACATATATCTAAACATAATATTATGGTAACAGAGTTAGCCACATTAGAACAATAAATAAATTATACAGCGGCTTAGCCGTCCAATGTAATATTAATAGTAAATAGATAATTATGGTGCATTTAGCAGCCATGATATAATATCGGTAAATTAATAACGAGGCGACCAACCGCTCACTGTAATATTACGTAAATAATGGTGCATTGAACAACTATTATAAAATAAAATTATACAAGCGGATATACCGACCATTATAATAGAGTATGTATATATATTAAATTTTTATAGTTGTATCATAGAGTGATCGTGCTGATAACGTGTTATAATAATGAGTATAATCTATATGGTAAATAAATATAAATAAGAGCAAGATTTTTTTACCCGTAGAATTTCGGGATACCAAGACTAAAAGAAGAAGCGAGAGAGAGAATTATTTTATAAGAAGCTTTTGTATTTCTGAATTGTGTTTTCAAACGAAACGTTCGTTCGTTTATATAGAGGTAAAAAGAGAAAGTTACTATTTGTGCATAGTGACAATGGGCTCCACATAATTAATTATACATATTGTGTTACGTTTCGTCGAAGACATTTTTCCTTCGAGTATTGACTTTTGTAACAATTTAGATATTTACAAATACAAACCAAACAATAAGTAACAGAATAAAATTCAATATTTGGTTTGTTGTATTCATTATTCATTTTAAAATTTGAGAATTTCATATACATAATTATTATATATAAATTTTTAAAATATAATTTAATTAAATGAAAAATTTAGACTAAATTTTAAATAAATAAAATGTACTAAATAATAATAAATATATTTTAACTTTGCAAATAATTTTC
The DNA here is from genome assembly GCA_900108845.1 of Iljinskaea planisiliqua. Lineage (NCBI taxonomy): Eukaryota > Viridiplantae > Streptophyta > Magnoliopsida > Brassicales > Brassicaceae > Iljinskaea > Iljinskaea planisiliqua. The sequence continues at coordinate 1,044,630 of FNXX01000008.1, forward strand.
TAATAACTTGCAAGTTATTTACAAATATTTCACATATAGCAAATAATTAAATATGATAAGTAATTTGGAAATATATTTTTTTTTAACAAGTATTTCAACTATGAAAACTCGTTTTTAATTGAAGGTAGCAAATGTTTAATTAATTAAGTGACACAATATGACATTTTTTTAACGATGATTTAACAAAGGATTTGATAACCACATTAGAACTTCAAATGTTTCAACCACTAAAATCTTTTATTAATTCAGAATTAATATATAGACTTAATCTTTCTTTGAAGTGTTAATTACAATATTTGTTATTGCAATTTAATATAAAAATTTAAATTTTCATTAAGGATAATAGTATCAAATCAATTTTTAACTAATTAATTAATAATATCTTTTAATATATTTTAATTTTAAATATAAATGTAGTTTTCCTTTTTTTAATTATAACATAATTATATAAAAAAATTTAATCTCTTTCAATTTTCCAAATTATTAATAATTTTGTAAGTATTATTTAAACATTATTATAAATTAATTTTAATAAAATTTTGATCTATAAAATTAAAGAAATGAAATCATATGATATATATATATATATATATATATATATATATATATATATATATGTATATAAATATATATATGTATGTGTGTGTATTCCATAATGATGAATATAACTAAATGACTAAATACACCAATTATTTTTATAAATTATATATAAAAACATTGAGTAAGTATGCACATAAATTAGTGTAAATGGATATTATTAATTAACTTTTTTAACCTCAGTTATAAATAAGTTGGCAAGAAAACCGTAAAAGTAGAAAATATGACTAAATTGAAGACAAAATTTTAAAACTTTTGTTATTGTAATCAAGTTCTTTAGCTAAATCTTATGATTAAATCGATTTAAATACTATAGTTAATAATTTAACATGATAAGAAATTAAGATTTTAGGAATTAGTCACTTTTATAAAAATTATAATGCTAAAAATAAATTATATCATAAATTATTTTTAAAAAATATAATTCATGCAGTAGTACGGGTCCTAACCTAATTTAAACTCTTAAAACTCATTATCTAAGACCACCAACTCCTATTATTTCCTTTCCTCTTCATTTTCCACTACAAAAAATAAGATGTATTCCAACAAGCATATTAGTCACTAATTCGTAGAAAATTTATGCCTCCAATAAATTTCTAACAAAATTTATATTTATTGGAGTATGTTCATGTAAAACCAGCACTGGTTAAAAAAAATTTTGAAATATTTTCATCAAATTTTTTTGCCGGAAATTTGTCAATATTTTCTGATAAATTATTTGTTGTAAATATTTTGGAATTTATAGTGGAGTTTCTAATGGATTTTCCATCAAATATTTTGTTGGAATATCATCACTAGTTTTTGACGAATTTCTAACAAATCGGTTTATGGGAAATTACTGATAACATATTTTTGGGAAATTTGGTGATACATTATAATGGTAAGTTGTGGAAAATTTATTGATACTTTTTCTTGAAAATTTATGGATACGTTTACTTGGAAATTTGTGGTAAAACATGTTGATATATTTTCTTGAAAATTTATGGGAAACTTGTTGACGCTTTTTCTTAGAAATTTATGGAAAATATATTGATACATTTTCTTGGAAATATTTTGATATTTTTTTATATTTGTTTTTGAAAATTTGTGGATATTTTGTTGATGCATTTTCTTAGAAATTTGTGGGTAACTTCCAATGCATTAATTGTTGGGACTTCATAGGAAATTATTGATATTTTATTTAATGGAAATATGTTATTATATTTTTAAAAATTATCAACAAATTTTTTGTTCAACTATTTATCAAATTTTCGTTGGAACATTTTTTCAGATAATTTATTCATAATATGTAAAATTATTTTAAACTTTAATAGCAAATAATAACTTATTTTTTTGAAAAAAATAATGATAATGATTCACATAATAATTAAAGATATTAAAATATTTAAAACACTTAAATATCCAAATTTAGATAAAAATAAAGCTCCAAAACGCTTAAAAGAAAATAAATATAGTCATGTATTCATAAAAACAAATAATTAATCAAGTTCAAAAGCTTTCACTAGTGTTTCCAATTGCTTTCTTTGAAGGTAGAACTTCATCTGGAAATTTGTTCTTCATCATAGTAGTCTAGAAATCAACATCTTTAAACTTCAGTTGTATTCCCTTAACCATTTCGTCCGATTTCTTGAGCTTTTCTTGAGTTTTAAAATACATTTATTTATAATTTGGAGATACATCAAAAATAGGATCAGATACTGGATTTGAATCTTAACCAGATTTTTTTTTTTCACTAAAACTTCCTGCATATTCAAAATAAACGGTATTATATCATAAACCTAAACTATATAAGTATATGTATGTATATAAGTTTTAATGTTTTCCTTGGTAAATGGTGTCAATTTTTTATTGTGTAAGATGGTTAGTCTCCCAAAAATTCTTTAATTTACTTTTTCAAATTTTCAAATCACACTATTCACCAAACTTTCTGATAATTTATTATTCTTAATCACAAGCTTTGCTTTTAAACTAAATTCATTGCATCTCTCTAAATACCTCAACATGTCTGCTGCATAATAGAGAAGAAATATCTTCTCCTTTGTTCTCAGTATCGAATTTTTCGTACCAATGGAACATAAAAAGTCAACTTCTCCTTCCAATTTTGCCGACATCAATGAAGTTGGACCAGAAGAAGATGCAGAGCAAGAACCAAAACAGCAAGAGAACAACAAGAGATTTCACGGTAATAGAGACCAAACCAAGGGACACAAAGACCATACCTAGGTTTCAGCAGACATGCGTCACTAGAGACAGGTTTCTTGGTTTTGTATGGTAACTTTGTTTTGAAAAATAGTCATCTGAAATATTTTTGCAGTTTTCTTTTGTGAACATTTTTTTTCGTCAATTTGCGAACATTTTATTTATTTATTTTGGGTCTGGCCAAATAATACTCATGGAGGAATGGATTTTATTATAACCATTTGTGATTAAAAATTGATGCAAAACCTTCTCAAATCTTTTTCACAATTTTTTAAAATAAATTTTTTAGCTTTGAATAATAGCAGATTTGTTTTATTTTTTATGAATTTTTAATTCAATAGAGGTGAATTGTAAGTGATTTTTAAAGACTTTACCTAAATTACATGTTCAATAACATATATTTAGAGAAAACAATTAGAAATCATCGTATTAATAAGAAAAAGTGATTGTCACTTACACGAGTAAACGTCATCACATGCAGAGAATAATAGTGTATTCAAAACTATATGAATTATATGGTTAACATGACGACATATATGAACTCAATGGTGTTATGTTATTAATATCACAACCATCTTTCACAATACTAGAACAATGTATTCAAAACTACACAAACTACTTTAGTTAAAAAAAAACCTACATGAACTATATTTATGATAATAATAATTTATTCATATATATATAATTGTGGATTTAATCTCTGAAATTAACATATAATCAATGAATCAATCATTTTAGTTAAAATATAATATTAAAATTATAGTATATTATTTTAATTTTTTATTTAAAAACTAAATATTTAAAAATTTATAGTTATATAAATTAAAATTAAATTGATTATTAATGGTAAATAATTTGTATATTATATATTTATGTGTTTTCTTAAATATATTGGCTATATATTAGTATGTAAGTTTGTATATATATGAAAAATCAATTTATTTACACTATGTATAATAAAATACTTATATATATTAGCAAATATTTATATTTGACATATTTGTCACTTAAAGTTATTATATTGTTTAGTAAAAAACTTATATTTTGTTTTTATTATATTTAAATATAATTTATTGCTAAGTTTTATATGATGTAAAATAAGTTTTCATAAGAAAATAACATAATAGTATATATGGATGTAATATATGTAATTAACGAATAAAAATTATAAATTAAGAATATAATGTTGTTAAATATACTTAAAGCAAACTATAAGCTATTTATTACAAAAAACGTAATAATTTAAAATGAAAAATATGTCAAATATAAATAATTGCTAATATACAAAGATTTTACTATACATATAATTTATACAAACTTACATAATAAAATAGAGCCAATAAATTAACAAGATATTTTAAAAGCACATAAATGTATAATATACAAATTATTGACCATTTATATTCAATTTAATTTTTAAGTTAATATATAGATTTCATAAATTAAGTACAATATAATATATATATGCTTAAATTATTACTATCATAGATATAATTCTTGTAATTTTTTGCTAAATTAATTAGTGTAGTTTTGAATATATTGTTCTGTTACTGTAAAAGATGGTTTTGGGGTTACCGACATAACACCATTTTTTTTAAATTCATAATTTTTTTTTTGTCACAAAAATTCATAATCTAATACACCTCCCTAAATGAATAAACAATGATTTTGAAAAGAATTCTAAAATCATTAATTCAATAATATAATACTTGATTTTACTTGGATTTCTAAATCCATTAAACTCTTATGATCGCTAACTCCTAAAACCATCTTGATTAAAGGAGAACAACATAAAATCAAATTGTGTAAAATCAATTTATTTTAAAGTTTAGGCTATTGAATTTTTTTCAAATTCTTTCATAAATTTGTACTTCTAAATCTATTGAAAAAATTATTATAAATTTAATTAATGTATTATGCAATTTGAAAGTGTTAGAACACCTCTATCCATAAGTTTTCAGAGAGTGTCTAAGAATTAAAAAAAAAAAACAAAAAATCAAGATAAAGATAAGAGAGAGAATGAGAGATGCTCTTATTTGAGATATTCTCAAATATATTTGAATTACCACACACATGGCTTTCAATTAGTGACCGAACTGCTTTTTAAAAATTTAAAATAAATATATAATTTAGATATTATTATTATTATTATCTTTTTTGAAAAGCTTTTTCATTTTTTCAGTAATGAAGATGCTCTTATTGTGCCAGTGCATGTGCTCCATCACCACTAAAACATGTTAGACTAATAAATGATTTATAGGAGATAAGTGGTTACCAAATTATTTAGGAATAACTTTGGTAGACCTCCTTACTATAATTTTTCTATCTAAATCTCTCTAAAATTTTAGCACAGGATGGCTTTTCCCACTTTTGATACCATCTTGAATCAACTTCGTTGCCACAACATTGGCAAAAATAATTTCTGACAATGAACAGCTTCACATTACTCCATGATGTATCTCTTTGTTTGTCAAATAATTTAGAGGGTGTATTTAATCAAAAAGTTGAATCATTTATATTAAAGTGACAATTTATATTTTATATAAACATGAATTTAAAAAAGAAAAAAAAAAACTAGTTTCGTTAGACTAATAATTTTAAAAATGCACCTTAAAATCCTCTGTCATTGAAATATTTTAACTGTAGATTTTTATATATTTTAACGACTTTAACATATTTTAGTAAAATCCATGATTTAAGAATAAAAAGATGCAAAAAAATTATAATGATAAAACATAACTTCACTAATTCACAAATCCTCCAAACATATCAAAACTCAGCCTCTTCTAAAATGTTTACTTCAGATACACAATTTCTATCTTAGTTAGTGATAATAAAAAAAATAAACAAGCTCTCAGGTATATTTGGAAAACTGAATCATACTTGTCTTTCAATTAATAGTCCAACTGCTTTAAATTTTTTTAATTTTTCTTAGAAATTCTTTCAGTTTCTCAAGGATGATGATGCTTTTATTGTGTCAATTAGGCATGGGCATTCGGATATCCGTTCGGGTTCGGATCGGGTTGTTCGGATTTTCGGATTTTCGGATGTAAGCTCATAGAATCCATTCGGATATTTTGAAAATTCGGATCGGATTCGGTTTGGATACTGTCGGGTTCGGATCGGTTCAGATTCTTTGTTAAAAATCCAAAATTAATTGGGTTTCGGTTCGATTCAGATTTTTTAAAATCCGAACTACCAATAATCCGATTGGACTAAAAAAAATCCTAAATATCAAAAATCCAAACTACCAATTATCCGATTAGACTAAAAAAAATCCGAAATCCATAATCAAAAACAAAATAAAAACGTGAATAAACCACAAAATAGATCAAAAGTATCAATAACAACTACAAAAATTAAACATAATTGTGATAACTTCCAATCCAATAGAAAATACCAAAATAAAACACTTTCATAAGCGTTCAGATACTCTAAAATCAGTTCCAAAATAGTAACGAAATAATACAAAAGTTTAGTGTCTTCAATTCAGTTCCAATGCATCTTATTCCCTAGTACATAGAAAGAAAATGAGATTTTTACATAAATAAATGTAATATTACTGTCTCTGATGGAGGAGACGACTTCCGATTAGGATCCAGTTTGATGATTTTAGAATTTACTTAAAATTATATAATTTAAAGTTTGTTTTAAATTTACTCAAAATAAAATCGGGCAACGTTAATATAGGGAATAGGTAGAGATATATAGATATAATTATATACGCAGATAGAGAGAGAAATAAGTAAATCGGGTTTGTTCGGATTTTTTCGGATATCGGATTTTATCCGATCCGACCCGAAACCCGAATTGCCATTAATACTAAATCCATTCGGGTTTTTTTGCTTATCCGAACCAGGTCCGGATCGGATTTTTCGGATCGGGTTCGGGTTCGGATTTCGGATCCGGACAAAATGCCCAGGCCTAGTGTCAATGCCTTTACTCCATCACCACTAGAAAACTTAAAAATAATAAATGATTTATAAGAGATGAATGAACAGTCACCAAATTATTTTCGAGTGACTTCTTAGTCCTCAAATATAGTTTTCCTATCTAAATCTCTCCAAACATTTAGAAAAAATGGTTTCGATACCATCTTGAGTCCACCCCCTTGCCACAACATTGACAAAGAAAAATCCTAACAAAGAACAATTTCTCATTGCTCGATGATGTATCTCTTTGCTTGTCAAACATTTTATAGAGTTTATTTAATCAAAATTTTAAATCATTTATATTAAAATGACAATTTATATTTTATTTAAGCATGAATTTAGAAAAAGTCTTTTTAGAAAATAATTTTATTGGACTAGTAATTTAAAAATGCACCTTATAATCCTCTGTCATTGAAATATTTTAACAATAAATTTTTAATAACTTTAAAATGTTTTAGTAAAATTCATTAGTTAAAAAATAAAAAGATGCAAAAAATTATAATAATAAAACATAACAGCTTCACTATTTCACAAGTCCTCCAAAACCATGAAAGTTCAACATTTTCCAAAATGCTTACTTTGATACACAATTTCTATCTTAGTTAGTGATAATATAGAAAATGAATAAAGACTCGCGACAGTTTTGAAAATGGTTGCTTTACTATTGATTTTATTCAAATTCTCTCGTAAATGTTTACTTTTAAAATTATTGTAAATTTTATTTTAAGGTTAGTTAATGCACTATGCAATTTGATAGTGTTACAGCATTTCTATCTATAGGTTTTGAGAGAGTATCTAAGAATTCAAAAAAAAAAAAAACAAGAAGCAAATAGAGGAGAGAAAATGAAGAGGTTTCCATTTGAGAAACCTAAATCACATTTGTATTTCAATTAGTGGTCCAACTGCTTCTAAAAAATTAAAAAGAAATAGATAAATTTAGATATAATTATTTTCTTGTTTTAAGAAATTCTTTAAGTTAAAAAAAAATATTTAAGGGGGTGTTATTAGTTGTATGATTTGAAATCAACTGCATTAAATTTTTAAATATATCAGATTTTAAAATTTTTGATTCATTTTAAAATGTCAGATATATGATTTTCAAATCTGTATCAAAGTATTTATAAAGTCAATATGATATCATTTGATTTGTACAACAGATTGTAGTTAGAATTAAATTCTTTCAATTTTTTTTATAAAGAATATTAAATAAAATTATAAAAACTTATGAACACATAAAAAATACAAAAGTATGTAAATATCATAACAAAATAAAATATAAAATGAAAAATAATAACCTAAGAAAGGTTAGAATGGAATCTATACCTATGAATCTGGAATTTGTGTGTTTTTTTTTTGAAATTTCAAACAATAATAAAAAAATGAGAGATGTTAAATTGATAAAATATGGGTTTGATTAATTTGGAAGTGAATTTTTCTTGAAAGAAATATGTATTTAAATGAGGTGATGTTTTTTTATAGAAAAATTAACAATGACATTTTTTTGGGAGAAGTAAAAATGAAGATATATGCATCTAATAATAATAATATTTTATCAACAGAAAATGATTTCAAAATCTGAGAGTTAATGGTTAGATTTTTTATTACTATAATTTACACATGAAACTGAGTTCAAATTTATTCAGAATTTTTCAAATAAAAAATGAACTGTAAGAATCTATCAAATATGAATAACACCAGATTTAAATTCTTATATTCAAATCTTTAATTGAATAACAATAGATTTCAAACTCTATTAATGATGGAATTGTAAATATAATAACCAATAATAAAATAATTTTCATCACAAATTTAAAATCAATCATTGAATAACAATGGATTATAAAACCTATAAAATCAATTATAAATCAAGTATTGAATAACACTACTTAAGTTTTTTGGCAAAATGAAAATGCTGCATCACCACTAAAATAATATTAGACTAATAAATAATTTATAAAAAATCTTTTATCGGTTACCAAACTATGAAGGAATGATTTCATATACCTCCTTAACTATAGCTTCCTTATCTAAATCTCTCCAGACATTTAGGTTCATCACTACACTATCCAAATTTACAAAATTCATCACTAAACTACCCATACTTTTGGATTGTAATTATTTTCACACTTGCAATAAACTTTTTAAAATTGTTTAACTAAATTTAATAACATTTTAAATTTTACGTTTAGCCTTAATCTAACCCGCAATAAATTGAAATGGACCTAGTTAAAAAATAAAATGAATAAATAGATAAAGACAAAGAACCTTTATAGATAAACTTAATCTGTGGTAATATATATAATTTTCAGACGTGGATGATAATTTTTGCAAAACAAAACATTAACATTGATAATTCAGAATATCTCCATTTTCCTTTTTTTGTTTGGTTCAGTAAATTTTAAATATCTTTGTAAAATTCTATCATGGAGACAAAAATAGAAGAATCCTAAATTCCTACATGTGTAGTACTGTAGGTATATATAGTACGATTTATTTATGTATTCTTCAACTACTACTAGCTATTGAAATAAAATATGAAAATTTAATTTCCGTTCTGATCCAAAAAAAAAGTTTTAAACTATTAATGCCCATGTTTGAAATTACTTCATCGATCAGAAGCTGAACATACACTGCTCCTCAGTCTTTGCCACAATATGAGGACTCCTTTGTTTCATCATTCCCATGCGTCTGTCTGTTCAATGTTCTTGCCCCTAGTATTTAAATATTACATTTACAAACAAAATAGACACCCAATGCCTTTATGTGTCTCATACTTCATAAATTATTTTCTAAACAACCCATAAAACTCAACCTCTCCCATGTGCCCTCACATGCATTCCAATGAATTACCACCCAATTAATTAATTTTGTTTTAAATTCCATTGAGCATTGTTCTTGACATAAAAATAAATCACCCACCTCTGGTATCACATTCAACAAGCAATGGATCTCCGCAAAAGCAGAGCAACAACAACCACCGTTACTCTCTCATGTCTTCTCTTCGTTTCTTCATTCTACACTATCTCCACCGCAAATTCAGTCACAAATCCACTCTCTTACCAAATTTTTCTAATCTTGGGCTTCGTTCTAGCTGCATCTTTGTCGCTTCTGATACTTGTCACTGCTGCACGAGCCACCATGGTCGCGTGGATAACGGTGCTCGTCTTGCTGGCCTTCTCGGGTACACGCCGCCGTGTTCTGGCGCAGCGGGGGAAGACGATCACTACCGACGTGGCTATGTGCTTGGTCAGAGTTCTCATTAGAGAGGCAGATCCTCGCGGTTAGTCTGATAACGCTAGTACGTTGTTAGAGAGTATTTACTGTTTTACATAGCAGTATATATCACCTTTGTATATAACCGAAAAGTATGTCTTTTTGTGAACGATTTTCCGGTTTTCTTTTTATTATACGGAATCAAAATTTAAATTTCCAATATAAATATAGAGTTTGTGTGTGTGTCCGTGTGGAATTCTTTTAAATGTTCATTATATTATATTTAAGTTTTGAGATAGTTTTTTTTGGTTCAACAGTTATAACATAATTTAAAATCATTCAAATACCAATTCTTTTCTTTTTATAAGATATGATAAACAGTTAGAACTTGATCCCAAATCAGATCAATAAAATCGATAAAAAATAAGGTATTAAATCAACACAAAATTAAACAAAATTAATCTAATGTTAGCCTAATTAGATACAAAAAATTGCAATTCATTTCGAAAAAATAAATATAACCTAATATATCCAAAAATGAATAACTGAACCAAACCGAATCTTTATATCTTAAATTACATATTTAATTAATATAAAAATATAATATTATTTAGAAGAATATTTTATTTACTTTTTATACATATAAATTACATAAGATTTAAAATTTATAAATAAATGAAAGCAAATATTAACCAATTGTTATGATTTATTCTGTAAATATTTATATTTATGCATGAATATTAAAACTCACATAATAAAAAATTATGAGAGCCACAACTATTTCTGGCCGTCACAAAAAAAAATATTTGTAAACACAATCTCATAATTTTAATGATATCTATTTAGCATTGTGCTAAGCATGAATTAGGCAATTTGTATGGACATACTGAATTAATATAAAATTAGAGACAAATTAGGAAGAGTATTCTAGAATTTGTTTTAAGTTTTTTTTTATTAATATATGTTTTTATATAGCAAAGATGTTAAACCAAATAAATAGCTATAAGCTAGTCGAGTGGTTATGTACTATTATTTCAACTCTCAATTTGTGAATTCGAATTCTAAATTAACAAAAAATTTCACTTTCATTTAAATAAGGAATATAATTATTATTTACGGTTTATATATCTTCTTCTTATGACAAGCAGTTATTACAATCCTAAATTTCTTATTACTTTTTCTTTACTTCACTAGATTCATTAGTTTTCTTTTGATGTTCATATCATTTTTACATTTAACAATTTTTATATTTAGTCTCTACACTTCCAGTTATGCCTTTAAACAAACAAAAATAATAGTTTAATAAAAAATTAAAAATATAAATTTTAACTTGAATATGTCAATATACCGCTGCTACTCTTTCCTACCAAATAAATATTTTCCAAATCTACTACGTAAACCGCGTTTTGAATAAGAGCTGTTGTTGTCCCAGAAACAAAATTCACCAAAAAAATTTCTACTTGTTATAAACTCTTCATATAAATTATATTATTTCTTATATTACTCTACTTTTATATTTATGAGAGAAAACACACTAAAGCAAAGTGAATTTTATTATGTTTTCTTAAATATAATCTCCTTTAACACTTGTGACAACAAGTTTATATAATAACCGTACGTCGGTCCTGAATGAATAATTATCAAACACGTTGACAACAATCCATACACGTGTTTATCAAACATAAACACGTTTACAACATTCTCCCTTAATTATCCATTTCTATTACTACATTGTATATTGCCTCGTTAATAATTTTATTATGAAAAAATCTGTTTTGGGATAAAAACCATAATAAGGAAAGAGAGTGCAGTAACGCTCCCCCTAGAGAAAATATATTCGTCTCTTCATCAATCTCATATGTGATGCATTCCAATACTTTAAACGTGTTTTATTAATGTTGTAGTCGGAAACGCTTTTGTGAATAAGTCTGCTGCATTATCGCTTGAACGAATGTACTCGATGTCCACTTCTTGATTCTTCTCAAGTTCTCGTATGTAAGAAAAAAATTTTGGGGGAATATGCTTCGTTATGCCACTCTTAATATAACATTCTTTGAGTTGGGCGACACATACAACATTATCTTCAAACATTTTTGTTGGCTCTTTCTTTATGACTATTCCGCTTGATTCTTGTATATGATGAGCCATTGATCTGAGTCATACACATTCTCTACATGCTTCGTGGAGCGCAATAGTTTCTGCATAATTTGAAGAAGTTGCAACCAAAGTCTTCTTTTGGGAACACCACAAGATTGCAGTTCCGCCAATTATAAAAACATATCCGGTTTGTGACCAAACTTTATGAGGATCTGATAAATATCTTCCATCTACAAAACCAACTATACCGAACTCAGAATTTTCTGATAAAATAATCATAAATCAATTGTACCTTGGAGATAACAGAATATATGTTTTATTCCGTTCCAATGCCTACGAGTTGGAGAAGAGTTGTATCTTGCAAGTAGATTAGTAGCAAAAGCTATATCTGGTAGTGTACAATATGCAAGATATAGAAGCCCACCGATAGCGCTCATATAAGGTACTTCAGGACCTAATATTTCTTCACTATCTTCACAAGGTCTAAATGGATTATTGACAACATTAAATGATCTATTAACCATTGGAGTACTCAAAGGATATACTTTATCCATATAAAAGCGTTTCAAAATCCTTTTGGTATAATTTGACTGATGCACAAATACTCCATCTTGGAGATGCTCAATCTGGAGTCCAAGACAAAATTTGTCTGTCCAAGATCTTTCAATTTGAACTCTTTTTTCATATGAGCTCTTGCATTGTCAATTTCCTTTTGAGTTCCAATTATATTTTGGTCATCAACATATACATCAATGATCACAAAATGATTTCTTAATATATACACAAGGGCATATCACATTGTTTACATAGCCTTTGCTTAGTAAAAATTCACTTAAGCAATTATACCACATGCGTCCGGATTGTTTTAATCCGTAAAGTGATCGCTGTAATTCGACTGAAAATATCTCTTTAGACTTTGAGCTTAATGTTTCAGGCATTTTCAATACTTCTGGAATTTTCATGTATATATCATTATCCAGTGATCCATATAGATATGCTGTCACAACATCCACAAGGTACATATATAGCTTTCTAGATGTCGTTAGGCTCATTAAGTACCTGAATATGATTGCATCCATAACCGGAGAGTATGTCTCTTCATAATCAATTCCTGGTATTTGAGAAAAACCTTGAGCAACAAGTCGGGCTTTATATCTTGTTATCTCATTTTTCTCATTTCTCTTTCGTACAAACACCCACTTGTACTCAGCTGGTTTTACATTTTCAGGTGTTGTGACAATATGTCCATAAACACTTCTTTTATTAAGGGAGAATAATTCAGTTTGTATGGCCATATTCCATTTCTCACAATCATGTCTTTTTTGACATTCTAATATGGACCTCAGATCTCGATCACCACTTTCATGATCAATTTCTTTAGATACAGAAAAAGAGAATATTCCATCAGTATCCTTTATCTTATTTCTGATCCATAACTTTCCATTCTGGGTGTAGATGATGAAAATCTCATATTTTTCTGCTTCATTTTCATCATCTGGATTTTCATCCTTCTGCGATTCTTCTGGAACCTTTTCATTTATGTCTTATGGACATTTTTGTTCAACTGGTTCTTCTAGAACCTTTTTACTTTATTCTCTCAATGTCTTTTTTCCCGGAGATTTTTTTATCATTAGAACCCATCGGTCTCCCCCTCTTTAACTGAACCTTAGGTTCATTTGCTATGTTGCCATCAGTCTGTTCTTCAGGAACAATAATTGATGGAACATTAGCATTAGGTATATATGATTTTGTCATACTTTTTGTATATGTGGATGCATCTGGTAATTGATTTGCCAAATTTTGCAAATGTACAATTTTTTGAACTTCAAGTTCACGTTGATTCGTAGGGGGATCAAAGTGCAACAACGATGATGTACACCATGTCACATCTTTTGGAACTTTTCTAATTCCTCCCCTTAACGTTGGAAATTCATCTTCATTAAAATGGCAATCGTCAAACCGTGCCGTAAACATATCACCAATTACTGGTTCAAGATATCGAATTATACTTGGTGGCGTATACCAGATATATATATTTCCAATCTCCTTTGTAGCCTCATAAAAATCGCACACCCAAAAACACGGAGATGGGATATATCTGGCTCTTGACCAGATGCTAATTGTATTGGGGAGTATGTAAGATAGGCACTTTATTTGGAGCAGTGCCGCTGCATGCAAGATAGCATGACCCCATATTGAAATTGGAAGTTTTGTTCTTAATATTAATGATCTTTCAATCAACTCCAACCGTTTAATTAAAGACTCAACCATACCATTTTGTGTATAAACATGGGGAACTGGGTGTTTAACGTCAATCCCCATTGACATACAATAGTCATTAAATGTCGACGAACTGAATTCGCCAGCTTTATCAAGCCTTACTTTCTTAATGGCATATTCAGGAAATTGTGCTTTCAACCTGATTATTTGGGAAATGAATTTTGCGAAAGTCGTATTTCGTGTTGTCAAAAGACATACATGTGACCATCTACTCGATACGCCAATTAATACCATAAAATACTTAAATGGCTCGCACGGTGGTTGGATTGGTCCACATATATCTCCATGTATCATTTCTATAAATTCAGGAGATTCATTCCCAACTTTAGCTGGTGATGGCCGAGTTATGAGTTTTCCTTGAGAACATGCATTACATAAAAATTCGTCCGATTATAAAATTTTATCGTTTTTCAACGGATGACCATTCAAATTTTGCACAATTTTTTTCATCATGACTGAACCAGGATGCCCTAGCCTTTCATACCAAACTTTAAACGTTTTAGTAAACTTCGGGTTTACTGTAACATATGATTCAGTCGTATTTATTTTTGTGCAATATAATCCGGAGGATAACATTTTCAATTCTTCCAATAAATGTTCTTCTCCGATGTAATGCAAAGATATTCAATGCCATTTTTACTCACAGTCTTAATATGATATCCATTTCTGCGGATATCTTTAAAACTCAACAGATTTCAATGAGACTTTGGGGAGTATAACACATCATTTATTTCAAATTTTGTTTCCCTTGACATTGAAAACCTGACTCTTCTGAAGCCCATAATAATTTTTGCATTACCAGATATTGTACTCACACTTCTGGCAGAGTCATTCATTTTGAGGCAGGAGAGATATTTTTCATTGTTAATAATCGTGTGCGTTGTAACACTGTCTGCCAGACATATATCCCCATCCTGAATCTCAAAATTTGACATTTTCTGGATTTAAACATAATTAAAGTATGCATTAATAAATATTTAAATAGAAATACGAAACTTATATTATAAAAGTGCTTATATTACAATAAAATTATTTTATAACAGAAACCTTAAAAAATACATATCACATCAAAAAGAAACGGTTGGCTTTTGCTTTATTTATCTTCTTCAGGAAGACAACCATATATCCCATCTATTTCATTTTAGTTGATACTCTCGGGATCAACAAGGAAATCTGTAACACCTAGATTAGTGTCATCATTCAGGTCATGAGAAGAAGGTCTGGAATAATTGGATATGAAATTGGTTTCACTTTCTTTCTCTTTTCCCTTTTGTGATTCTTGGTACAGATCGGCTAAATGTTTTGGCGTACGATAAGTACGTACCCAATATCCCTTCATGACACATCTGTAGTAAACATTTTCGATTTGCTTTTTCGATTTGCTTTTTCACTTCTCGGCCATCATCTCTTCCTTGAAAATTCCTATGATTTCTTCTACTATATGAATCATTAGCACAAAATCTTCTTCCTCGTCCTTGTCCACGTCCTCGTCTATTACCGCGACCTCGGTTTCTACCACGTCCACGTCCGCGGCCTTGCCAATTATTATAACTAGATGATGCAACATTCACTTCTGAGAATGGAGCTGATCCAGTGGGACGAGTTTGATGGTTCATCATTACGAGTTCATTATTTTGTTATGCAACAAGGAGGATTTGCATCAACTCTGAATAACGAGTGTATCTATTTACCCGGTATTGTTGTTGTAGGACTACATTCACAAGATGAAAAATGGAGGGAGTTTTTTTCTATCATATCATAATCACTTATGCTTTCTCCACATAACACCATCCTTGAAGTAATTCCGAACATCGCAGAATTATATTCACTAACATTTTTGTAGTCCTGAAACCGGATGTGTATACACTCATGTTTGGCTTTCGGTAAGATCACATACTTCTCCTGATCAAGCCTTTCTTTCAATGATTGCCAAAAATCTGCAGGATCTTCTTTCATGATATATTTAGCTTTTAAACCATCATGGATGTGATGGAATAAAAATATCATGGATTTTTCTTTTTTCTCATCCGATGTCGTTTCCGGCTTATCAATGGTTTAAAAAAACATGTTTCCTCTTAGGTGCATCTTTACACTTACTGTCCATGTAATATAATTTTTTCTAGATATTTTAAAGACAGTAATTTCTAATTTTGCCAAATTTGACATGATAACTGTATTTATAATATGTTAATTATAAAAATGTGATAAAAACTGAATTTCAATGCAGAATTTAAAGGCATACATATAAATGTAGAAAGTAGAAATTTAAATGCAGAATTTTAAATGCATAATTTAAAAGCAGGATTTTAAATGCGAAATTTAAATGCGAAATTTTAAATAATTGAGGATTAAATAATTGAGGAGACATCGCCTACCATAAATTTAAGGAGGAGATAAAATCTTCTACTCCGTAAATATCTGATCAAGGAGGAGGTTTTATCCATCAACTTCATAAAATATGATCAAGGAGGAGAATTATCCTTCCACTCCATAAATTATGATTCGAGAAGACATAGTCTGCCATGTGATTATGATCGTGAAGACATAACCTACAGTAACGATCAGTTCGGAGAAGGCAACACCTATTTTTCTGAAGCAATATATAAACAGAGAAGGCATAACCTATCTTTCTGTAAAACCATAAGATAAATTAAATATAAATTAAATCTAACATTTTCGGTATAAGAGTAGATTTAGAGTCGATCGTACTGATAACATGTTATAAACTTTTTATATAAATTACATTATTTCTTATATTACTTTATTTTTGTATTTGTGAGAGAAAAAACAGTCAAGCAAAGTGAATTATATTATGCTTTTTTAAATATGATCTCCTCTAACACTTGTGACAGTAAATTTATATAGTAAACCTACGTTGAGAATGGATAATTATTTACTCGTTGGATAAACACGTTTACAACACAACTGATATACTCTCGCAATACTGCAATAAGAGAATGATTGGAAAGTTCTGGGAAAATGATTGCAATAAGAAATATTGACCAAGTTCTGGGAAATAAAATTTGAACGAATGTCTAACTATTTGATTTGTTATTGTTTTCAAAGAACTTTTCATGGAAAAAGAATTCCAACAAATTTCATTTCCTGTTCTTTTGAAATATTTTTTTCTAGAGATTATTATTTTATTTATAATAATTAAATTTTAAATAAAATATAAGAAATTATAAAATTAAGTTGGGGTCAATATAACTAAATCCATACAAAGTGTTTAAACACGATTAATTTTACTTAAACAAGAATGTCCTTGAAAACATAAAACCGTTCCTATGCAATTCTACTCTTGAGTTTCGTCTTCACTATCGTTGTCCAAGTCTTTTGGAAAACACAACCCTCGGAACTTGTCAAAAAAAAACTTTGAGACTTTTGACAAATACTTAATTGTTTCTAGTCTTTCTCCTATATTGTTTATGTAACGTCGCAATTAGACATCATATGCCAAGTTATAGTGCAATCGATGAGACTTCTCCGTAGTTCGTGAATGTATCAAACACATAACAGCGTCTTTTAGCCTAAAGAATTTCATTAAAAATAAACAAGAATAATGGAAAATAAATAAGAGACATTTGCAAAATAATGTAAGAAAGTTGGATTTTGACTAAAATAATATTAATTTTATATAAATATTTTTTATATTTTTAGTTTTTTGTTGAGAAACTGTATTTATAAAAATTCCATTACTTTTGACATGCATGTAAATATTAGAAAATTTATGCGCGCAAAAAAAAGAAAATTCAATCTATCTAGTTATTGTATATTTATTAATGTATTTATAGATTTATTAATATATTGTTATATTTATTAATGGCTTGGTAGATTTTAAGGTTGATTTATTTGTTAGAGAAACGGTAAATTTATTTTGTAGATTTAATTTTTTTAATGTCGTAGACATATTTTGGTGTGATAGATTTATTGGTTAACAGTGATATATTTATTTTTATGTAGTAAATTTACTGGTCGAGTGATAAAGTTATCAATATAGATTGGTAGCTTTATTTTTGTGTGACGGTATATTAATTAAGCGGTGATAGATTTATTGTTAATCATGGTAGATATATTTGGATGTGTATTGATAGTATATTTATTGTGTTTGACTGTAGACAAGAGTTGGGTGGTAGATTTATTTTCTTTACCAGTTGACTTTTGGTCGGTTAGTGTATGATGGTAGATATGTTTTGATGGTAGATAATAAAATGAAAGACTTATTTCTTTTTGCGTAAGACTTATTTAATATTTTGATTTTACTCAAATAAGCTATAGTTGGTAGATTTGTATTATTTATTAAACTAATGGTAAACGTATATGTTTACATAAAATGATATAAACTTGTATGCTTATTTGTTAAAAAAAAAAAAAAAACTTGTATGTTTACATACAATGATAATAGTTTTGTAAATTTACATTCAATGATTGTAGACTTAAGTGTTACATGTAATGATATACTTAAGTGTTACATGTATGATAAATATAACAAATTTCTAATGCAAACACACCGGTTATAAACATCGGTCTATATTATCATACCATCATTAAAATAAATATATTTGGTCAAATAAAATTATTTTGGACAATTATAACAAATTTATTATTAGTTTCAAACACACACATCAGTCGTAAATATCGATTAAGTCCAAACATGAGTCAACAACACCAATCACAAACATAAAGAAAAATTGAAAATCATAAACGCTACTTATAAAGGAAAGTATATTTTGATACTATATTAAAATTTTACATTTTATGTTAATATTTTTATTTATTTATTTTTAGTGCTGATAAATTTTTTTTATTACAACAAAAAAAACTTTTTTATAGTAAAATTAACATTTTCTATTAATCTGTTCTATTTTTTAAAATATTATTTTACTAGTTTCCTAACTTTCAAACATTGTTTTAGTGATTAACCCAAAAAACAAATAAAAATGTACAAAAACTAAAATTCACTTACCCTGAGCTGAGAAAAATTGTTTGATGAAATTAATCTACCGTGAGTAAAGTGAGACGGTATCTGTAACACCCGTCTCATCCTCACTCGAAAACGGTGTGCCACTAAACAATCTTATAACTAAAATGCTTCAATTAAATAAACTTGATTTTTGAAAAATCAATAAATAAATCTATAACTGAAATATCTCGCATAAAACTTAAAATCAATGTATAAAACAAAACACGAAGAAAACATGAAAATCCCAAAGTAACACCCCATCCGATAGATATCTACTACTCGTTCGTCTCACCTGAAAAAGGAAGGAAGAGTGGTGAGTAACAATGGAGTCACTCAGTGAGGTTGGAGATGCTAATCACAGAAAACACAGTTCCGATCATAACACTCCAACAACAGTAAAAAGACTAAACACGAGCAAACACGGCACCTAAAGTACCCAAGAAACAACCAATAATCCTATTGCCAGTATCAGTGACCGACGACACCCCCGAAGAGGTCAGCATGGAATCAGTGTCCAACGGCACCGCCCCAAGACGATTTTTCGATCTCTTATGGCACTGTACAACAGATCGACTAAGCTGCCAGCACCATATCACACACAACACGCGACACAAGTACAGAAGTCTGTTTCTTTACCTCCACAACTCTATTGTCTAACAACTCGGCTAAGTATATAAATATACATGTTTAAGAGAACAATTAACATTTTAATGCACACACAATGGGTGGAATCATCTATAATCCTAAGTCCAATTTACAAACAAAACTATCTAAACTCAATCAGAGAAAACAGATCACATTTAGTACTTGATTCCATCTAAGGCGTCCTAGACGAGAGTACGAAATTCTGCGGAAAGCTCTCACCTTAGCAAAACGAAGGTTAACTGTGGCTTCTGTACTCCAGAACAGCGAAAAACAGATAACCGTTCAAAGTCAACGGTTAAACATGTCAGAGTCAACAGTCAGACCGACCAACGGGCAAACCGGACCCAAACCAAAATGGACCAAAACCGGACCAGACCTATAACAAAACCGGGCCAAAACAATTAACCCGACCCAATAACCTGACGATCCGACCCAAAGCCCCGACCCGAACCGGATCCAAATCGGACCCAGACCCGACCGAGTTAACCCAGTGAGTCAACGGCGAGTCACCTAGTCACCGGCCAGTCACTGAGTCACCGGCAGCTACATCGGCGGTGAGGCTTATCAGAATAGTCATCGGCGGCGCGTGGGTGTCATGCGCGCAGGAGATGACGGTTGGCGACAGCGAGTGAGGTGTGTGGGTGATACACACAGACCTTCTGACGACGTGTGAGGGCGCCGTGCGGCAGAGGCTGCGGTTGATGGCGTGGACTCGTCTAGTCGTCTACAATCCGATATGGTGGCCTTAAATTCACCAAACTCGAAGCGGTTAGAGAGTGATGACCATTTTAGTAAACGACCTTGCGGAAAACAATCGGAAATCAAAAATGCAGAGTTACCTTCGACACATATCAGTGGTGGACTGTACGATCTACGAGATTGCTGAGTCAAATTGTTGCTCACACCTTTGAATGACTTAGTATCTGCAAAGATTCGATATTATTAGGGTTTTTCTATAGAAAAATAAAGAAGGGTAAGGTATATTTAAAGGAAATACCTACCTACGGTTTCCTCATGTGCTAATGGACCTTATTGGGCCTGCGAAACGGTGTCGTTATAGTATATTTCTCTTAATTGTCTTAACAATTCACTTGGCATTCTTATCAGTTATCTCACCAGTCATCTTGGTCCCTCGATCAACATCAGCATATTACGCTTTTGCCCGCTGTTTTCAACGGTTTTATACGCATACAAAGAATATATATATATATAACTCTTTAAAAGTCTGTTACATTAATTGTTTACTTGAACTATTACATTATGATTTGTTTATGATTTATTTTAATAATAATATTTACTCTGATTTGTTACTATTTTTTTTTTTTTGGTTTGGGATGGTGTGTTTTATTTTCTTTGTTATTTTTTTTTTCCAATTTGACGTCTTCTTTGTTTTTTTTTTCATATTGTTTCTATTGTACTTCATTTTTGTAATCTAGCATTGGTTATTTTTTTTAAGTTAGTATTTAACTATTCTTTATATTTTTCGAGGATATTATGCAGTTATCATTCACCTTCCTTAAACGTTTTATACATTTAACCTCGATATATTGTTCTCATTTATTTGTCTTATAATGTCTATACAATATAATTTTTTTTTGGGATTAATTTTTTATTTATTTCCAGACACGGCTTCAATTTTGAAAATTACTCAATTGCATCTAAAATCAATACATGTTCTCAATAAATCTTATATTACATTGTCTTGGTAACCCCATTTAAAATAAAATTATTAACAATTTCTTATTCTCTTTTTGAAGCGAGTATCTCTTATTTAGCTTACTCCACATCCTACTTCTCTGATTTTCCTTAACCCAACAAAACAATCTAAATATATAACTGTATTATTTTATTAATCATTTTTTACACAAAATTATTTACTTGCGCAAGTGTTTGCCATGTTGTTAGATTGCAAATGTTTTTTTTTTTTCATCTTCCTCACGCATTTAAAGTAGCATCTTCTTCTTGCCACCCTAATTATGCAAATATTTTTTTATGTTATCTCAACAAGCATCAGCGAGGGTGCAATCTTCTGCCATTTTAGAATACCAAGATACTTTTTGCCTACTTCAAATTTTTCATTTCAAAGTTGAAGGATTCCATACATGTAGATTGACTTTTTTTTGTCCTCCATCAGCTGCAGTACTGCAATACTGAAATGTAGAAGTCCATTAGTTGGATCATTTTCATTGAAGTAGCGAAAGATACTTTTCACATAGTGGATTTTAAGGTTGTTGTTAACAAGATAATTATCTATAAGTTCCACGTAGTGGCTAGTTGCCAAGGGTTTCTTCACAAGTGGGGCGAGAGAGAGAGATGTTGGTAAACTTTCTTATTATCCAATAATACTAACATTTTATTGTGTGATAATTAGTAATAGAAATCAATAGCAGAGTTGGCTCCAACCTTGGTGATAATAACTTCAAGGAAGTCTTGAGAGAGTTTTCCAGCCTGCTTTTATTTTTACTGTATAGATCCTTTTTTTTTCGCTAGTAATTTTCCTCTTTTTTTTTGGTGTTGGTGAAATGTTACGTTTGTTGTGTGTTTATAAATAGTTTGTTTAATTGTTATTGTCTTTAATTTCCAATTCTAAAAGTATGTTGATTGTGTATTTTATTTGTTGTCATTTACTTTGTGAACCATAAATTATATTATAATAGCATCTTTGTCTTAGATGTGATCGATCGAGGGAAGTTTAATTAGTAGATTATTATTAGACGAGTATTTGAAGGTCCAGCCTTATCAGCTTTCTGAATTGTGCATTTACAACTTGTGGTTGTGTACATTTAATTTAAATTGTTGATTTGATTTAAAATGTTTAAATTGTTCAAAAGTTATATTTATTGTAAGAGTATGTGTCATTTTATATGTATCGGTTGTTTGAGTTTAGGTTTTGTTGTAGCGATTAACGGTTACTATTTTATTGAGAATGGTCTTAATAATACTATCGGTAGCAATGACAATATATTACTAACGAAGACACCTAAATATAATTTATCTAATTCTGTGATCGGAAAATTTGGTTTGCTTGTTTCGTATAAAATGGTACCTAACAACACCAGTCAATTTATGTGATATACATTTGTTGCATTGAAGTGCTTTCCCACACTTATCAAGCTTCCTGCTGCAGCTAGCACATGAATCATAGGGCCAACCATTCCTTTTGAGGACACAAACAATAGTGGTGTTGGAGAGGAAATCAGCGTCAATGCGAACGAAGAGTATAAATTAGTAAGCGTTTTAGTATAACTCGAGTTGTAGTTGATATCATTTCAAAGCATTTACTTGCTCAGCTGGCTGAGAAATGTATTAGTGTAACTCTTTAATGGTGACTGTTTCCAATTTTTTTAAGCTCTTTGTTGTGTGAGCACGAGAAATATGTACCCTTCATCGTCGCCCAAACTTGATAAACGAATAATATACTTTATGTTTTGAAATATTATGCTAATATTTTGTTAGAGGATACAAAAAAATATCTAAACTTAGGAATAACCTGGAGTTGATTTTATGTATAAGTTACTTGTTTTTTTTTTTCAGATAGATACAACTATTTAAGTGCGGCATAAAATGTTCGCACGAAGTAATTAAGTTATTATTTTGATTTGTTTGACTACCTTCAAAGAGTTTTGGATTGACCGTAGTGACAACCATGACTGAGCTAACTTGATTTTCAGAAGAGATGTGGGCACGGAATGTAGTCGCAACATTATCCCAGAGAGAAGATATACAGTGACATTACTGCAATTAAACGGACCTGGTTACATCTGCTGTTAGTAGTCACTGTTTAGACATAATTTGACAAAGCATGTGATTTTATATTGATAAATTACCAATCAATTAGGAAACACACAACAATACGCTGAGTAGAAGTCCAAGTTGGATCCTTAGACAAAACAGATTTGTCCGATGACATCTGAGAGAGACAAAGTTGTTTATTAGTACAATATTTTTGCAAGACTTTGTAAAGATCATCAATAATTGGAATTAGTACATAGAATTATGTACTTGAAAACTTCAAGTTACTGTTGGCAAAAACCTAAAAGTGGCATAACTTCCAGAGAATGAACTTCTCCTGCTGGATGAAAGGAGTGTTCTCCATTGGGGAAATCATTGTCAATTGGAGGAAATGAATGACGAAGGATGACCTATAAATTTGTACATTTTTGTACATCGGGGTACTTTGAAAGATCCAAACTTTAATATAACGTCTTAGCATAAGCGGGGACGCTATTTGTTGGCCTATGATGATGGAATAAAAGCATAAATGACGGAATCCTGTTCGTGGACAGATTGAATTAGTAGAGGTACATGTATTTAGATGCTATTAAAAGTGTGAAGATTATAGTGGAGAGAATACTAACATTTTCATCGAGTATGAGAAGAGTAACCTCTATAAAGTCTCCGTCCTTTTTGACATTTTTGGAATTCAAAAACGAATTAGACGGTCGACCACTTGCTGCGAGAGGGTCCAAGATGCAGATCTTCAGAAGTCACATATTTGGAGTGGGCTGGAATTGCAACGAAATCGACGGTTGCCATTTTTCATGTGTAATTAGAGGGATATAGATGACAACTGAGTAAGAGGCAGAAAATGAATGTTTTTTTTGTGTGTGTGGGATTTGTTGTCATCAGGAGGTATACATTTATAAGGTGCAGATCTGAGACAGGGTTCTTAATGTTAAATCAGTAGTATCTGAGGAGTCGCCGGCGTTTATGAAGATGAAAATACGATCTATTACGCGAAAGAGAAAGTGAGGTGGCTATGTTTAGGATGACGACGAGAAGGAATAAGAAAAGAAACTTGTGGTGTGGGTCGACGTCAATATTCTTTAAATGGGTCTGAACTATTGGGTTTTACATATAAATCAAGTTACACATGATTTTCGTAAAGAAAGAAATAGAATACATGTCAAGAATGGAAGGCTGACATGGATGCTTCTTAAGGAGAGAAAAGAATACCATTATATAATAAATTAAAGTTAAATATATATATATATATATATATATATATATATATAGAAATACTATAAAAAATACTTAATGGTGGTAGTCTAGTATCTCATTTGAAACTAAGTTATCCTGTTAGATAAACCCAGATATCGATTCATCTCAAATAGCTATTTAACATTTTTCATTTGACCAGTTTAACGCGTGATATACAAAAATGGTGTCATGCTTTAGACCCATTATAAAAGTTGGTGATGAGTTACTCAAAGACCATACTTATTTTTGAAGGATAAATCAGACGTTAAAAACTCAGATCTCCCCTTGTTATATATAAAAAAAAATTTGATAAAACGGTTACCAAGACGTGAGTATTCTTCGATGTAATATTCAATCGAAGTTCATAATCTTCCAAACCCCGAAAAGCCAGAATATGGATGAGCAGATTCAATTCATTATAGAAAAAGTGAAGAGGAATATAGAAGACTTTAGGCACAATGAGAGAGACATATTCAAACTACAAAATAACAAAATTTTTGGTTTTATGGATGTGGAGGAAAAATTTGACTCGCAAAAAGCTACTATGGTACATATAGCAAATCATGTTAGAGAAATTGACATTAGAACCAACATCAAAAGAAGCTGGGAATTCCAAAATTTCGATTCAAAAGTTGGCTTCCTTAACCATGAAATCCAAGGACAACTGGTCACATTGGTTGAGAAAATAGACGAACTCTAAATCGGAGAAGATAAGCTGAAGGAGCAAGCAACTACCATTGCTGAAAAAATCAACACACTTTAAGCTTTAATAAGAGAAGCAAACAGACCTGAATTCAAAGTGAGAATGATTGATTGGATAAAAAAAAGACCCGAATTTAGATTCATCAGAATATTTAGGTTCATCAGAATTTGAGGAAAATGAATTGTTTGTTTTGAAACATGGAAATGAACCAATTCCTTAGAAAAGCTACCACTTGTTTGAGAAACATGTAATGGGAATTTCAACCACCTATGATTTCAGGAAGATATGACAATGCTATCATTTAACATATTTCCTCCACAAGTGCAGCGAAATAAGGACGACAATCAAAGAGATGGTCTATGATGTAAGGCGCAAAACAAAGCCACCGATAAAGATGTTGGTCAAGCAGGATGACCCGGGAGTATTTTATGTTCACTTTTCCCACTCTAGAGGTCGATTTTGATAATGATTATACAACACAAGAGCATGTATGAGTCTGATGTTGCGGAAAGATGTAGACACATTGGATCTTTATGATTTTGAGCCAACAGAGTTGAGAAAATAAAGATGGATAATGGATAGGGTATCAGGTGTTATCCAAAAAAGTACAATCAACATGCAAGTGCACATGAGACAATTGTAGTATTTAGGGATCAAAGCACAAAGACTGAAGGTTACACCATGAGTTTCATCAACAAGGATTAAGCTAGCATAAAGAAAAAGATTAGATTTGCCTGTCTTCTAAAACTAAGCAATATAAAAAGTAATAGAAAACAATAGAAACTAAAAGTTGGATGTTAGGAAATTATTAAAGGTTCGTGAGTTAAACTATTAAAAACTAATGAACTGTCATTGATTAGGAGAATCATGAACTGTTTTTTCTTACCAAGGAAGACCAATGACATTGAAAGGAGATCCTACTCTTCATGCAGCAAATGTTTCCCTCAAAATCTTGCACCATAGGTTTACAATTTGAAGTAAGGGGAAGAAGATGTTGTTGACATATACAGAGTTATTACAGGATGCCAAGACAAAGATTCCAGTGGAGATTGAAAGACTTTGTTGAAGTATGAGCTAGTATTTCAAAATCTGAAATGATTACCACTGATTTGTGATAGGTAACATGCTACAATATTACAACAAGACGTAAGGGTGATCAGTACGTATGTAACCATAAAGATGTCAAATAGGCGGGCCGTCCATGGAAGACCAGCGTTCAAAATATAATGGACCCATCATGGACAGACCATTTGGTTATTGATATAAAATTGGCATATCCAAGTTTTTCCACAAAAAAGGCTAAACCATGTGGTTATTGGGCCCCCAATAAACTTAAAAATCTAGGTCAAATTGATTTGGGGGAAAAACTTTCGCGTCTCTCAACCTATCGTCTCTTCTCTCTGTTGGAAAGTGCGATCCAGGACCGCCGATCCTTCATCTCTCTCAAACCCTTCGCAGACAACATCACCGAAAACTCACCGGAGATTGCTACGGTACCCTTAACCATCTCTCTCTTTTTGCTTTGTTGATTATCTGTTCGAGTGACTTTGTTATCGGCGACAAAATCCATTTTCATCACTGTTCTGATTTTGGGTCTCCTCTACTTTGATTTGAGTTTCTAAGATTTGGGTTCTGATATGGTTTCTGAGATTGTTTCTTGTGTTTGTCAGATTTTGGGTCTCCTCTACTTTGAAACCCCTATCCTTGTCGAGTTTCCTCATCTCCGACTCGGTAAGTTTCTTCTTCATCTACGTGTTTCCGCTTCTTCTTTGTGTTTTCTCTACATTCTTACCAAACATTATGCCTTGTTTATGAAACCGCTATAAATTGTTAGTATGTCTTACGAAAGTGGTTTGTTAGTATAGGAATAAGAAGAAGGATTGCTTTCATTATGCCTTTGTTTATAAAACCACTATAAATTGTTTCTTCTCTGTGTTTTCGATTTGAGTTTTATGATTTCTGAAATTGTTTCTTGTGTTTGGTATGATGGGAAGTGAGATCATCACTGTTGTTTTCGTATTAGGGTTTTTTTACATACATTACGTGTAGCTTCTGTTTCTGTGCAAGTAGTTTAGCTTGTTGGGTTCAAATTTTTGAGCAATACTACAAAGAATACACTGAGAATGTTAAATAAACACACTTTTATATCTCTTTTGCTAAATAAGACGACTCTTCTCTGTTGCTCTTCTGTCGATGTTTGGTCTAATGATATATTAACTTTTTTCCTTATGTAGGATAATGAGTTGATCGGTATGAAGCGAGAGGCTAAGTTAAAGGAGAGTTCTACGTTGATCCCGAGGCAAAGCTGCTCTTTATCATTCGTATATGTGGTTATGTTGTATTTTTTGTATGTGCGTTTGTGTTACATAAGCCTGTTGCTAATTAGTTTGCTGCTCTTTATCATTCGCATATGTCTGTGTGTGTTTGAAGCGAGAGGCTAAGTTGAAAGGAGGGTTCTACGTTGATCCCAAGGCAAAACTGCTCTTTATCATTGTTATATGTGGGTATGTTGTATTTTGTGTGTGTGTGTGTGTGTGTGGTTACATAAGTCTTTTGCTAATTAGTTTACTGCTCATTATCATTCGTATCTGTGTGTGTTACATAAGGTTTTTTTTGTGCAATTTCAAACTTTTGTATCTTCTTAGATTACAAATCCTGTTCACACAGTAAAAAAAAATTATTTTCCTTGTACTTGCTAGGCTTTTTTGTTTGTCCCCATACAGACCCCCATATAATGAGTAGCCTCTTCTTTTGGAATTATTTTTGTAGGTTTGTTAATTATTACTTCTTGTAGACCCATCTAAAGATTGTACCCTTCTAGCAGATTTGTTTACAAGGTTTGTACACTTCAATCTAAGTAGATATAAAAATGGAGTTGCTTGCGTGACTGATGGCCATTTGTTTGAGTTAAGAAATATTCATTTGTAATAAAGTTGTTACTAAAACGACATTTTGGTTAGTTAACATGTTTTCATTTATAGTTTGATAATATTCATTAGTAAGAAAATGTGCATCAGACACGCAAGCAGACACATGTTATTTATTGAATTATGTATATGCACACACTAAGTTGGTTTACTTAAGCTGTTGGTTCTGTTTAAGTGATATTATATAATATTTTTAATAACATTCTTATATTGATGTTTGATGACAGGAGAATCCGAATTTTTTGAAGAAGAAAAAGAAGAAGAAGATGAGGATGAAGGTGGAAGAAAGAAGACCCGAATAACCTAGAATGGTTTGAAAACTTTGTTATGGTTTTAATATTTGTTATGGTTTTAATATTTGTTATGGTTTAAAACTTTGAATGTTATTGTTGAAACTTTGAATATTTTGTTAATGTTGAATGTTTTTGTTAACTTTGATGTTATTGTTGAAACTTTGAATGTTATCATTGAAACTTTGAATGTTTTTATTAACTTTGAATGTTCTGGACCCCGTGGACAGCTCAATTGGTCATGGTCCAAAATGAGTTTGATTTTATTTGGATGTGGTCCTATTTGGGCGTGGACCATTAATGTTCAAGAAAATAAATGTCCATCTGGACAAGCCCATTTGGACATGGACAGCCCATTTGACACCTCTATGTGACCATCATTACCCTCATACACATAAAGAGGCCATAAACAAGTTAGTGTAAGAGATGCTAGAGAAAGGATTGATTCAATCAAGTCATATCTCCTACTCCTGTCCCATATTACTGGTCAGAAAGAAGGATACTTCACATCTGTTTTGTCTCAACTGTAGAGATTTGGATAAAGTAATTATACATAACAAATATCACATACCCATAGTTGACCAATTGTTGGACGCATTACATAGGACAATGCTAGTCACTAAGCTTAAAGTATGAATATTAACAAATCTGTATGAATATAACCAAATCCGTATGAAGGAGGATGAAATTGAGAAAATGGATTTCAAGACGTATGACAGCCATTAATCCACCTGCAACATTTCAGTTGCTGATGAATGAGGTTTTCAAGAAATTTCTGCGCAAAATTATTATGGTATATTTTTATGATATTTTAGTATACAGTTCCTCTCTAAAAGAGCATGTGATTCATATGTAGATAGTGTTGGACGTGTTTGTAGAGTACAAATGTTTTGCCAATTGAAAGAAATTTGTGTTTGCTCAAGAGAAAGTAAAATATCTATCAATAATTCTATCGAGGGCAGGGGTATCTACTTATGTACAGAAAAAAGAAGCAGTGCAACAGTGACCTTCACCCAAAGCAGTCAAAGATTTGAGGAAATTGTTGGGATTAACCAGATATTACAAATACTTTTTGCAGAACTATGTAGCTATAGCTAAACCTCTTACAAAATTATTAAAGAAGAACTAGTTTTTTTGTCTTCTTTTGCTTAAGAAGTGTTTTACAGACTTAAAAGGAGCAATGTTTTCAGTCCCGATTTTGACATTAACAGATTTCACTCAGGTGTTTATTGTAGAATCTGATGCATCAGGCCATGGTCTTGGAGTTTTACTTCTGCAAGGTTGACATCCCATTGTATTTTTGGTGATGGATTGACTGATAGAGAATAACTCAAAACCACGAGAGGGAACTAATGCTCATTGTAATGTCCATTCAATAGTGGTGTCATTACTCAGTAGATATAAGATTTTTGGTGTGAACATGTCAAAAAAATCTCAAATGTCTGCGGGAATAGAGAGATGTTATCTTTAACTATCATAGATGCATTACCAGAATTTTGAGATATGAGTTTGATATTGAGTATAAAGTGGGAAGTGAAAATAAAGTAGCTGATAGATTTTCTCACATTGTTCACTCCAATATGTGACTTCTCACTCACTATCTTTTGTCCTTAACTATTCCCTTAATACTCTAACTACAAAATTTATACAGAGAAATCGGTGATAATTCGGAAATATAAGACATGATTTTGATAGTAGTAAGCGACAGTTTAGCCTAGTTTTGAGTTGGTGGAGGGACGACTATTATATGAGAACTAACTCGCTATTTCTCAAATTCGACTCAAATTCCATATTCTCCAAGTCTGTCATGACAGTTTGATGAGTAGTCACTTTGGGGTTCTGCGTACTTTGCAACAGATACAAGGGAAATTTTATTGGTCCAAAGTGGGGAAGCAGGTCCAGCAATATGTCGCTGTGTGTGCCATTTGTTATACTCACAAATACTTGACATTGTCACCCGCATGACTCTTGCAACCAATCAAATTCTGGAGTATATTGCCATGAAATTTATTGAGAGACTAGCATTATCATAAGGAGTAAATGTCATTCTGGTTATTGTGTATCGACTGAGCAAGTATGGTCATTTCATCAATCTCAACATCCATTTACAGCTCGACAATGTACTCAAGTTTTTTAAAGAAGAGATAAGACTCCATGATTATTCCAAGTTTATTATTTTCAATAAAGACACGATATTTCTTAGCCGTTTTTGGAAATGATGTTTATGAGTTTAAAAACCCAAGCTTTGATTCAGCACTGCTTTTCACCCGTAGTATGATGGACAAAAAAAAGTTATGAACTTGTGTCTAGTCTATCTATACTGTTTTGCTTCAGCTCATCCCAAAATGTGGTTCAATTTTCTATAATGGGCTGAGTTGTTGTATAATACTTCCTTTCATACAGATCTCCAATGCATCATATTCGAAATGGTTTATGGACGTAAGCTGAATCCTCCATATGGTTCATATTCTGATCCTCAAACCAGCTCTTTAGCAGTTTTGGTTCTGGTTTCGTAGTTTCAAGCCGGTATGTTTCCCAAGAGAGTGAGAGAGATCGCGTCTAGCTTCTCTTTCATTAGTTCTGAATCAAAATCATGACTCATATTTGATTCAGAAACTCTCCATTAGTTCTCCAATTGGTATTTAAGATTATTCTTTATTCTTAATTTTTCTGTTAATCTATGGTTTTAAGATTTAGTTTACTGTATATTTTAGTAATTATTGATAATCAGCATCATTAAGCTTTGTGATTGTGTTATTTCTTTTATTATGTATTAACTTTTCTTAATCTCAGTTCAGGCAAGCATCTCAGACTCAAAAGTTCCACGTCATGTTGTTTTATCTTCGGTTAAACATCGACTAAAAAGATCTTCATGTCAAACCTAAATATCCAGTACAAATGTTGATTTCGTTAACCAGCCATAGAAAGGCTATTACAAGAATGAGATTTGATTTTACATTCTGTCAAGGAATATCTTCTTTGAACATATAATTTGATGAAAAATAATGCAGATAAATATCGAAGAGGCTTGGAGTTTGAAGTAGGTTCCCTGGTGTACTTGAAGTTGCGTCCTTACAGGCTACTACTAGTGAGTCTTAGATTGTTTCAAAAGTTGGTTGCAAGATATTATGGGTATTAACGAGGATCGGTAAAATTTCTTATCAGTTGAAATTTCCAAAATCGTTTATGACACATCTTGTCTTCCATGTTTTCTCAATTGATACCAATAGTTGAAATCTTTCACGTAACTACACTTTTACCTACGAAAGTTTCTGCAACAAAAGAATTAATGGTTAAATCTGATGCCATTATGGATAAAATGTATGATGATCAAGGTTATTTACAAATTTTGGTGAAGTGAAAGCACCTTCCAGATCATGATATGTCGTGGTTGAGTGTTAGGGATCCAAAGCAGCCAATTTATTCATATTATTTTGAGACCAAGCTGAGTCTTACGAATGGGTGTATAGTTTATTTAACCGAGCTTACAACATTGAATATAGGAAGAAAAATAATGGTGAAATGGTAGAGACATCAACTGATTTATAAGTTGACATAGTGTTACATTGAGTCATCAATTTTGTTTATGGGTTTCAGTATATATATATTAGAGGATCTACAAATCTTAGAAAGGCTGTGATTTAATTGTGTGCAGTTGAATATCGTGTGTGGGATCAAATTGTATCTTCAAACCTATATGCTTGAATTTGTATGGTGGTTTGTTGATAAATAAAATAACAAGTTTTTATCAAGTTTCTATTTCTTGTAAAAAAATTATATACATATATAGATTGTAAGTTCTTTATGTGGAAACGTTAAACTAGAAAATACGTTTTGGTATAGCTAGTGATGTATTTGGCTTTGAAGTGGATACAAACGATGGAAAAACGACCAAAGACAAAAGCCCACCAGTTGTCACGGTTAAATGTTTTTCCGTTTAATTTCTACCAACTCTTAAGAATCCTCTAAATTTTCATTAAATGATTCTAAATTGTCATTAGATGCCTTACTCTTTTAGCTTTTCTATGCTTGAACGAATGTAGTTGAAGCAATTGCGAATCGGCTTAGTGGAATCAATGCAAACTAAGCTCCCACAACTACATATTAACCAAACCGGTTCAATATGTTATCAGATCAGGTGCAAACCGACCTTAAACCAACACCCTTCTTCTAGCTTATCTATTTTATTATCATATCATTTTTTACTCACTACTCCATACTCCATACACATAACTCTCTGGGATTTCTCTCTCCTGCCACACTGTCTTCACATCAAGACGAAGTCTCTGCTATTACCACCATCAAAGATAAATTAAACAAACCACCAAACTCAAAAGAGTTTGAATTCCTAATCAGATCAAGCGATTCACTTCTTCTCTGTTTCTCTCTTTGTTTCATCAAGATTCTTCCCTTATCCATTGTGTTCTCAAGAAAGAAAAAAATTATTTACAGTCTATTTTAATTTATATTTTATATAAATAATTTTTTCTTTTAGTTGGGGGAGAGCTTGCCTGGTGTCGCCTTCTTCTCTCTCTAAGAGTTGTGCTTAATTAACGGACATGTGAAGATACTTGCTTTTGCCTCATCAAGGCCATGTTAGCCATTACTTATCTCTTCTCTTCTTTACCTTTGTGAGTTCTCTAAATCTTCAGAAAATACAAATCAAGAAGGAGAGAGAAAAACAAAGAAAAAGAGGACAAATCTTTGGTATTTTCAGACAGAGAGATCGGGAAAAATGTGGCTGCTTTGTGCTCTGATGCAAGTTTCGAAGTAATCTGGTGTTTGTGTAAATGCTTGCTATGGATTCTTTAAATGGATACAGATTAGAACCCAAATGGGAAATTGATCCTCAACTTCTCTTTGTTGGACCAAAGATTGGTGAAGGAGCTCATGCCAAAGTCTATGAGGGAAAGTAAGCTTCAGTATCTTGTTCTTCTTCTTCGTCTTCTTCTTCTTCTTCTTATTGTATTCTCTTTTCACTCTTACCTGATAAGATTTTTGGTGAAGTTTGGATTTTGATTTGTGGGAAGTGAAGTTTTAGTGTTTGTTCTTTATGGGTATGATTGGAATGCTTGTTTGGTAGTCTCATCTCTATGGATTTGCCTATGTAGAAAGATTGATATTACAGAATTGTGTATTTATCAGTTGAGTTTATTAATGGATCTCTACTGTTTTTGGTGGCTATGATCTGAGATAGATACAAGAATCAGACAGTTGCTATAAAGATAATTCACAGAGGAGAAACGCCAGAAGAGATTGCAAAGAGGGATTCAAGATTCCTAAGAGAAGTTGAAATGCTCTCGCGAGTTCAACACAAGAATTTGGTTAAGGTTCTGCTTTTGAGATCTATAAGTGATTTTCGCTTAAATTTTTATCAGTAATGGCTCAAAGGCTTTACATAAGTCATTGTCTTTTGTCTTCTGAAACAGTTTATTGGTGCTTGCAAGGAGCCTGTAATGGTAATAGTTACAGAACTTCTTCAAGGCGGTACACTGCGTAAATATCTGTTAAACTTGAGACCTGAATGTTTGGAGACTCGTGTGGCTATCGGTTTTGCGCTTGATATTGCTCGTGGTATGGAATGCTTGCATTCCCATGGGATCATTCACCGTGATCTCAAACCCGGTAAAATTACCACTTTTTGTTTTCTCTTTTAGTATCCATCATTTAATGATCTGCTTAAAATATTAGCTAAAAACACCTTGTTTCATGGAAACCACATGCTCAGATCTCAATCACAAAGAATCTTTCTTTCTTTTTTATCTGACACCACACACGCTTCAAGTGCTTTAAATATTCTGGTTATAGTTAGATGAATAGATTTTAATCTTGGTGTTGAGGTTAAAAGGATCTTTTGTTCTCCCTTGCAGAGAATCTGCTTTTAACTGCAGACCACAAAACAGTTAAACTAGCAGACTTTGGATTAGCAAGAGAAGAGTCACTTACTGAGATGATGACAGCTGAGACAGGAACATACAGATGGATGGCACCTGAGGTTCTTTATCATTGCCAGATTTTGTTCATTTCTTCTCTTCATTTACTTAAAGACAATCTTGGTGGATGTTTCAGTTGTACAGCACGGTTACTCTTAGATTGGGAGAGAAGAAGCATTACAACCATAAAGTGGATGCATATAGCTTTGCAATCGTTCTCTGGGAGCTTTTACACAATAAATTGCCTTTTGAGGGAATGTCAAATCTCCAAGCAGCATACGCAGCAGCCTTTAAAGTGTGTATCACTTCCTTTGTTTGGTTCTTTTGGCAAAACATTACTCTTGTGTTTGACATATTTGTTTTATAGAATGTGAGGCCAAGCGCTGAGAGCTTACCGGAGGATTTGGGAGTCATTGTAACATCTTGCTGGAATGAGGATCCGAATGCTCGGCCAAACTTCACTCAGATCATTCAGTTACTACTTAACTATCTATCCAAAGTTGGATCTCCAGTATCAGCGATTCCACAACGGATTCTTGCTTCTAAGAAC
This sequence comes from Iljinskaea planisiliqua, assembly GCA_900108845.1. Taxonomy (NCBI): domain Eukaryota; kingdom Viridiplantae; phylum Streptophyta; class Magnoliopsida; order Brassicales; family Brassicaceae; genus Iljinskaea; species Iljinskaea planisiliqua. Next base: position 1,079,939 of record FNXX01000008.1, read on the forward strand.
ACATTGTTGCCACCGGATTCTCCTGGAACTAGCTCTTTGATGGCTACTAAGCTTGATGAATGTGGGGAAACTCCAAAGGGTAAAACTGAAGACAAACGAAAAGGTTTGTTTTTCTGCTTTAATCAATGTTATTAACCGTTGATCACAGAGAGAAACAGTTTTTTCTTTTTTCTTTTTTTTGGTCTGGATTAGGACCAGAGATTTGGTAGACGTCACATAAAAAAATTGATGAATTGATGATGTAATAACATCTTCCCTCCATATGAATTTGGGGGGGGGGGGAAAAGAAAGAAATGTTCATCTATATAAATAAAACAGCTATGTAATTGTGATGAATTAAAAGTAGAAAAAGAAGAAAAAAGTATTCTAAAGAAGCTTATGTTCCTTATAATACGTTTAGTTGTTTTAATTTAAATTTACATCTTTGTACTTTTGTGTCTCTTCTGTTATCAAGACTCGAGGAAAATATGTTGAACATATACAAATTAAAAACCAACACCTTTTAACAGAACAAGGAAAATATCATAATCAAATCGAGACTGCTAAAAACATTACTGTGCTGACTCGACTTTTAGCAGACTATACGAAGCTTCCGTGTGCGACCGTATCAGTATGTGCTAAGAGAGCATTGAAACGACTGGCTTCCAAATGTGAAAGAACAATGTTGAGCTTCGTGTGTTTGAAGAACTTTGATATTACCATCAATTTTGGTCCAAGTAGACCCTTCCATGCAGAGAAAAGAATGTCTATAACATACTAGTAACTTTGCCATTTTCTTGGTAACTGTCATAGTGTTGAAGGGTGTGTCTTTGATTAAACATGCAACAAGAAAATGAATAATTCAGTAACAAGAAGAAGAAGCAGGATGGAAGAAGAAGACGATGGATCGAAGGAGAAGAAGAAAAGTCAGACAGAGAAAACAAAGGTCAACAAGAGTTGGGTTCAAAGAATGCAAATGGGCCTCAACAAACTAAGCCCAAAAATGTGTGTATGTTTAGTTAGAGAAACCAAACTAAAAGTGTTTAGTTAAGAGTCATGTGGTGTTGTTAAAAGTACAATGATGTGCAAGTAAGGTTGCTTGAAGGATTAGTTTAAGGGTAGACTAGAAGTATGATTAGGAAATGGTAGTCTAGTAGTCTAAATGTAAGCTAAGCTCAAGAAGCAAGAACACTACTGTAAGTAGTGTATGTGTGTGAGATCAAAATGTATGCAAAAAATTGAATGAAAAAATGTGCTAAAAAATCAAACTTGCAAGAGAGAAAGAGTGAGAGAAAAGAAATTTATCTAAGAGAGTAAATTCAACACATAGTGATTCTTCCTTTTTTATAGACATCCATCGATAAACCTTTATTGACGACACACTACCATAATAACCCTTTTTAGCAAGAGAAGATGTGACTCTCAAGTAAATCAATGAAGGATTGTAGGTAGGGTGATGCTCGACGAGATCTACAAATGCAAACACTATCAGAAACACATGGCCAAAGTCAACAGCTTTTCTGATGGAACATTTTTAGTAGGGATTTCCGAACATATTCTAACAACATTTTTTGAAAAAAAAGAAAAACAAAAGAGAAGTTTCTCTCTACTGTTATCTCCCTAAGTCGAGTTCGCCCTAGCTGCCTCCGTGAAGTTCTTTCTTGCCTCACCGGCATCGCAAGAAGTTTCGCTTTTGTTGCATATGGCTCTTCCTCCATAGTGAAGCCCTATCAGTAATGAAAATTTGACTCATCTAGGTGGAGAAATGGTACTCCCGTGTTGAGTTTCTTAGAGGTGTCAAGAAGAGGTTCTCACACCGGATATGTGAGGACGAGACTTGGTGGTTGTAGATCTCTTCTTGTTTGTCTTATCCATTTTCTGTGGTGTAGCGTTCGTGTAAATGCAGTCTATTGTGGCGTTTTGGTGGTGGTTATGAAGTTGCGGTTGTGGTTTCGGTGGTGGTTATCCATTCTCCATGGTGGTGGTTATTCGACATTATATGCCCTTGGAATTCAGTACTTCGGTGGCAATTTCTTCACAGTGGTCCTGTGCAGCAGTTAGGGTGTCGTAGCTCCAGTGGTTATCCTCAGCGTTTTATGAAGCTTTGACGTGGGTTTTTTTTTTTGGATTGGTTCGCCGTGGTTACAGTGTCACGGTGGTTGTACTAAGCCGTTTAAAGTTCCAGCGACTCATCCGGTTTAAATTTTGGTTTAGTGATTATGACTTTTTCTTATTTGGTGTAGTGGACCTAATCAGGCATATCCCATATTAAGTCCACATTTTTTTTTTGTTGCCGACTAATATTACTTTTCATTAATATACAAACTTGTCTTTTATAATACAATTCTTAAAAACAGAGGACATAAATGAAATATCTCCCAAAAATAAACTGATTGAATAGAATTCTTTGCTAGAAGATCGGCTACCTTATTACACTCACGTTTCTTGAATGAGAATGAGCAATGGTGAAAAAGACATTCCAAATGATGGATTGTCGAGATGTAATGTTGTAGCTTGAGATTGATAGTTTTCCGATGGAGTATATTGTTGAGTATCTGGTTGTCCCTTTCAAAAATCACATTGGTATATCCTAAAGACCAAGCTGATTACATTGCCCAAATGAGAGCAGAGCATTCCACTTCAGCGGGAGTGAAACGGCCTTCAAATTTGCCTATCCCAGCAGACATAAGTCACCAGAATCGTTTCAAATAAGCCACCCAAACCTGAATTATGGTGTTCGAGACAATGAGAGGCATCATAATTGCACTTGAACCATCCTGGTGTAATTTGGACCATTGATCGTGACGTCTGTAGGAAGTGGTCCCTAATGTTGGTTGAGGCACAGCATGTACATCATTTGCAATCCAATCATGAACATCAGACAGAGCCTGAGAGATTGTAACATCTTCGCTTAGGAGGCGGTTGTTAAAGACAAGGTCCAATCTGCTTAGAGGGACTGACAGTGCCTTGTATAGTAAAAAGGGATAACAGTTTCTCTTACAGAGAAATGGTGTTATCTTCAAGAGAATCTGTAGGAAGCCCCGTCAACGCCCACACGTTTTTTTTTTTGCAAAAGGACAAGTAAATAACAAGTGTTCACATGTTTCATCCTCTCCACAATCTCGTGGGCAACGCGGGTCAACAAGAATCCTTATGTGGTAGAGATTAATATTAACAGAAAGAATCTCTGAATCCACTTTCCACAAAAAATGCTGGATTTTTGGAATGACATCCAAGCTCCATATAGCGTTCGATAAAGTAGTATGAGGTGCTAAAGGAGGTAGAGGAGCCGAGTGAGGAGGTATTTTGTTAAGTGCAAATCGGTAGCCCGATTTCACAGAATATAAACTCGTAGGAGTATGTGACCACATGATCGAATCAGACACTGGTATTAGAGGTAAAAAAGTTCTTCGGATAAACTGATGATAAGATTGTTCAATGAAGTCATAGAGTGCCTCTTCATTCACCCCCTAGTTATTGGATCAATAAGAAAACTAACCGGCAAGGAAGGATTGGTGAAAGGTTATAGTTTTGGTGCACGTGGAGGCGCTGTGTATAACCAAGGGTCCGAAAGTAAGGTTGCGTGGCCATCTCCAATACTGTGAGACAGACCCTTTGAAATTAAGTCCCATCCAAATAGGAGAGACTGCCATCCAAGTGAAGTTTGAGTACCTTTTTGTGCTCGTAATATGTTGCCTTGCTTAAAATATCGGCTACGTAGAATCCGGAAAAGAAGACACTGGAGTCAGTGCATTAGTTTCTAGAACTGATTGCCCAGCAGAACTTGATTGTACTTATGAAAGTCTCAGAAGCCCAGGCCCCCCTGCAGTTTAGGTATGGAGAGTTTCTTCCAAGACACTCATGACATTTACCTCTTTCCATTTATAAGACCCCACCAAAAGGATGAAAGGATACTATCAAGTTCTGAACAGAGATCCACAAGGAGTTTAAAACAGTTCATTGAGTAAACTGGCATAGCAGAAGCCACAACTTTTATGAGGGCCTCTTTGCCCGTGTGTGTCAGGAATCTGTTTTGCCTGCCTGAAACCTTTTTAATAAAATTGTCTTTTACATACTAGAACTGAGCCGTCTTGTTGCGACCAAGCTGTTCCCGTAAGCCTAAGTACTTCCCACCACCACTCGCATTCAGAATTTGCAAAATCTCTTGAAGAGCAGCACGAGTGTGTTTGAATACCTTTGTACCGAAAATAATTAAGGACTTATCATAATTGATGATCTGACCAGACGCTCGCCCATAAGTGTCAAAGATACACCAAAGATTCTGACTATTACGATAGTTCGCTTTGATGAAAAATAAGAAATCATCCGTGAATAGGAGATGTGAGAACCACTTCCCATCGATCTGGACACAAGAAAATGTACAGTATGTACATCACATTCCAGGGATACCATCACTTACATTTTCAAGCTTAACTTCTTCAACTTTCTTATATGCGATTTTAAGAAGAGTTCCCATTTTGAGGCTTCTTTTGAGCTGCATATCCACATCTCGTCTTAGTTCAAATACCTTCCGATAAAGAAAGTGTCATAAACAGATTGAACACAATTTAAACAACAAAAGAAAACTGTTTCTGAATTTCATAATCCTTTCTTCAGCTTCACTCGTGTGCTTCACCGAATTCTTTTACAAAAATGAATTAAACCCATAAAAAGAATAAAAGCTCACTTGGTTAAAATCTATGTCACTGTCAAACAAGTAGGATTTCTTCGCGATATATAACTCCACTCCTTTGATTTTCTCTTCTTTTGTAAGCAGTTTTTGGTTTTTTTTTCTTTGATAATTGAATCTTATAAAAACACAAAAGGAAAAATAACAAACACAATACAATTGAGTAATTGTAAGAGCATCTTCATAATTCTGATACTTAAAAGAGAGTATCTAGAGAAAAATATATTATTATGTTATTATCTTTTAATTTTGTGATTAAGTTTTTTTTTTTTTTAGTCTGTACCAATTATACACTGACATATATATATATATAAGGGTTTTTTGATAGTTTCTCAAAAGTTTTCAAACCAGAACCGTTTCTTCTTTCTCTCTCTTACTTTTTATTTTTTTTATTGTGATACATCATTTCTCATTTTACTCATAGAGATGCTATATAGTCGTCAACTTTAAAAACGTTTTGAAGTGATTTCCAAAAACAAAATAAAAGTTGAAACGTCTCTAACAATTTATTTCCAAATTTTAACCTTCATTTTTCAGTAAACCAACAAAGAAACATAACAAAAACAAAAAACAAACAAAGAAACATAACTTCATATGAAATCCAGTGTTCTCCAGAATTTCCTAAGCCATGCAACAAATAAATATAAAAAGAACCTTTATCACATTCAACTAAGCTGTTGAGAATTTATTTTGAATTACGCTAGAAAAATTGCTTAGTTTCCCCCAAAAAATTACAGAAAATGGAACTAAACAGTAACAACACTAAAAATTGGTAAAAGATTTATAGATGTGGAAGCATAGGGAGAGCATAAATGGTGGATATGAGTTTATAACAGTCATTGCTCTATGAGGAAGGAGTATCTTCAGTTCCAGGTGATGATAAATGGAAATAGACACAAGCGAAAATGGAGAGCGATACGAGACACAAAAACAAAAGTTTCTTTGAAAACACCATTGGTTTCTCTCCGTATCCTCAACTCTCTCTCTTGCATGTGATGTTGATACCAAGGAAGACTCCTCAACTACTATGAGGTATGCTTCATCTTGTCTAACTCTATTGGGCCTTTTTTTGTTTGGGTTAAACTCTTGTTCTCTTCATTGTGTGATGGATGATATACCTAAATAAATAAGAAAGACTCAACGACTGTCTTTAATGCACCCATTATTGCAAATGGATAGAATGTACCTTCTCCACCTGGACTAATTCTTTTGGGTTTAATCGTTTTGGTTAAATTAATTTGTTTCTTTGTATAAAAAAAATTAGTTAGTTTTAATTTAAAAAATGAAAAAAATGAAAAGAAAAAAAATAATGATCTAATCAATTTTATTATTGGCAACAAAAACACACAAAAAAAGAAAAAGATAAAAGACAAACTCGACAAAAGAAGGAAAAACAAAAAAACAAAAGGAAACCATTAGTAGACAAGTTTCAAGTCTCAACAAATTTACCTGAAGACATCACCAACAGTCAAAATCGTCATTCAAAGAAATGAAGACAAAATCTTCAATTACGGAAACATGAGTCTCAATTATAATAAAAAAACAAAAGCATCAAGATTCCTCATCCTTCAGATTTATCATCGCAAAGCCACATAACCATTTCTCTCCTTACTCATAATCCAAGTCTCCTGCAAAAGACACAAAATTATTTATGCAAGATTACATTTTGTAGAAATAGTAAACAAATACTATTGTACAAAGCAGAGCGAATTTCAGTAAGAAATCAATTACAAATTTCATGCACTTCCACTACTCTCTTATTTTTATTGTTATATTTTCACTTTTGTATTTCCAACTTTGTATCCAAATTCAATAAAGTAAGTTTTAATCATATATCTCTTTACAACATCTAAGTTTTGTTTTTTTCATTGTGTGATGGGTGATATACTTAAATGAACAAGAAAGACTGTACAACTGTCCTACAGGCGTCAACTACTGTAAATCAATGTGGTATACCTCCTCCTGGGATAATTCTTTTGAGCTTGATCTTTTAGGTTAATTTTATTAGTTTCTTTGTATAAAAAAAATATTAGTAACTTTTATTTTTATTTTTATAATGAAAAATGAAAAAAGGAAAAAAAGAAAATAATTATCTAATCAATTTTATTGTTTGCAACAAAAAAAAATAAAAAAAGAAGAAAATAAAAAAAGAAATCTTTAGTAGACAAGACTCAAGTCTCAACAAAGTTCATGTCTCAACAAACGTACATAAAGACATAACCAGTAGCCAAAATCGTCATTCAAAGAAATCAAGACAACATTTTCAATTACGGAAACATGAGTCTCAATTATAATCAGAAAAAAGCATCAACATCACTCATCCTCCAGATTTATTATCGCAAAGTCATATAACCATTTCTCTCCTTACTCATCATCCAAGTCCCATGCAAAAGACACGCCATCATTTCTTCAAGATTCTATTTTGTAGAAATATAATACTATTGTAAAAATCAGAGCGAATTTCAGTAAAAAATCAGTTACAAATTCTCTGCACTTCTACTACTCTCTTATTTTAATAGTTATATTTTACATTTTTAATTTCTAACTTAGTATTCAAATTCAATAAAGTAAGTTCTAACTATATATCTCCTTACAACATCTAAATTTTCTTCTATTCATTGTGTGATGGGTAATATACTTAAATGAATAAGAAAGACTATAAGACTGTCCTTAAGGCATCTACTACTACAAATCGTGTATCTCTTCTTGGGCTAATTCTTTTGGGTGTAATCGTTTTGGTTAAATTTGTTGGTTTCTTTGTATAAAAAATTATTAGTAAGTTTTAATTTTAAAAAATAAAAATAAATGAAAACCAAAATGAAAAGAAAATAAAATAATGATCTAATCAATTTTATTGTTTGTAACAAAAAAAAAGAAAAAAAAAACGACAAAAGACAAAATGGACAAAAGAAGGAAAAACAAAAGAAGAAAATCAAAAAGAAATCATTATTAGACAAGGCTCAAGTCTCAACAAGCTTACGTGATGACATCACCAACAACCATAATCTTCATCTAAAGAAATCAAGACAAAATCTTCAATCACGGAAACATGACTCTCACTTATAATCAGAAAACAAAAGCATCAACATTTCTCATCCTCCAGATTCATCATCAAAAAGCCATATAACAATTTCTCTCCTTACTCATCACCCAAGTCTCGTGCAAAAGACACGTCATCATATATGAAAGATTGCATTTTGTAGAAATAACAAAAAAATACTATTATAAAACAGAAAACGAATTTCAGTAAGAAATCACTTACAAATTCCCTGCACTTCCACTACTCTGTTATTTTCATTGTTATATTTTCCATTTGTATTTTCAATTTCGTATCCAAATTTAATAAAGTAAGTTTTAATAATATATCTCTTTAACACATCTAAGTTTTGTTCTCTTCATTGTGTGATGTGAGATATACTTAATTAAACTAGAAAGACTCTACGATTGCCCTAAAGGTGTCCACTACAACAAATCGATGTGTACTTCATTATGGGCTAATTCTTTGAGCATGATCGTTTTGGTTAAATTTATTGGTTTCTTTGTATAGAAAAGAAATTATCAATAAATTTTAATTTAAAAAGAAATGAAAAATGAAAAACAAAATAAAAAGAAAAGAAAATAATTATTGAAGCAATTTTATTATTTGCGACAAAAAAACACAAAAAGAAGAAAAAGACAAAAGAAAAAATCCACAACAATAAGAAAAACAAAAGAAGAAAATCAAAAAGAAATCATTAGTAGACAAGGCTCAAGTCTCAACAAAGCTCAAGTCTCAATAAGCTTACATTAAGACATCACCTGCAGCCAAAATCGTCATTTAAAGAAATCACGATAAAATCTTCAATTACAGAAACATAAGTCTCAATTATAATCAGAAGAAAAAAAATATCAACATTACTCATCCTCCAGATTTAACCTTAATATATTCACTATATCAAGTTAATTTCCTTTATAAGTTTCTCTTTTGTTAGTTTAACTTATCTAATAATAATTTTTATTTTATTTTGAAATTTCGTTTTTTTGGAAAACTTGATTTCCAAATTTATATTCAATACATCAAAGATAGTTTCCTTTTAATGATTATTTCATTTGTTAGGTTAACTGATCTAATAATAAATTTTCTTTTACTTAGAAATTTCTTTTTTGAAAATCTTGATATACTTAATTAAAATACTGATTTGACATGTTTTAATTGTTTTTTTTAATCCTATGTGGAGACTCTTAAAGTCTATAGCCTCAACTTTTAGAAAATAATAGATATCTCTTTACAACATTTAAGTTTTGTTATCTTTCTTGAAAGACTCTACGACTGTCCTTAAGGCGTCTACTAGTGCAAATCTATGTGGTGTACCTCCTCCTAGGCTAATTCTTTTTGGGTTTGATCGTTTTGATTAAATTTATTGCTTTCTTTATATAAAAATTATTATCAATAAATTTAATTTTTCTTTTAAATGAAAGATCAAAATTAAAATGAAACGAAAAGGAAATAATTATCTAATCGATTTTTCTTTAGTTTGCAACAAAAACACAAAAAGAAGAAAAAGAAAAAAGACAAAATCGATAAAAGAAGGAAAAACAAAGATGAAAATCAAAGAAAAAAAAATCAATAGTAGACAAGGCTCAAGTCTCAACAAGCTTACATTAAGACATTACCAACAGCAAAATCGTCATTCAAAGAAATCAAGACAAACTCTTCAATTACCGAAACATGAGTCTCAATGATAATCAGAAGAAAAAAAATATCAATATTATTCATCCTCCAGATTCATCATTGCAAAGCCACATAACCATTTCTCTTCCTATTCATCATTCAAGTCTCATGCAAAAGACACATCATCATTTATTCAAGAGATTACATTTTGTAGAAATAGCAAACAAATACTATTATAAGGTAAGAGTGAATTTCATTAAGAAGTTACTTACAAATTCTCTGCACTTCCACTACTCTCTTATTTTCATCGTTATATTTTCCACTTTCTATATCCAACTTTGTATACAAATTCAATAAAGTAAGTTCTAATCATATATCTCCTAACAACATCTAAATTTTGTTCTCTTCATTGTGTGATCGGTGATATACTTAAATGAAAAAAAAAGACTATACGACTGTCCTTAAGGCGTTCATTACTGTAAATCGATGTGGTGTAACTCGTGGGAGAGTTCTTTTGGGCTTAATCGTTTTGTTTTAATTTATTAGTTTTTTTTGTATAAAAAATTTTTATTAGTAAGTTTTAATTAAAAAATGAAAAACAAAATGAAAAGAAAAAAAAAATAATTATTTAATCAGTTTTATCATTTCCAACAAAAACACAAAAAGAAGAAAAAGACAAAACAAGGAAAAACAAAAGGAGAAAATAAAAAAGAAGACAAGACTCAAGTCTGAACAAAGCTCAAGTATCAACAAGCTTACCTAAAAACATCAGCAGCAGCTAAAATCGTCATTCAAAGAAATAAAGACAAAATCTTCAATTACTGTAACATTAGTCTCAATTATAATTAGAAAACAAAAGCATCAACATTACTTATCCTCCAGATTCAGCATCGCAAAATCACATAACCATTTCTCTCCTTACTCATCATCCAAGTCTCTTGCAAAAGACACATCATCATTTATGGAAGATTGCATTTTGTAGAAATAGCAAACAAATTCTATTATAAAACGCAGAGCGAATTTCAGTAAGAAATCACTTACAAATTCCCCTCACTTCCACTACTCTCTTATTTTCATCGTTATATTTTCTACTTTGTATTTCCGACTTTGTATACAAATTTAATAAAGTAAGTTTTAATAATATATCTCTTTACAACATCTAAATTTTGTTCTCTTCGTAGTGAGGTGGATGATATACTTAAATGAATAAGAAAGACTCTACGATTGTCCTTAAGGCGTATACTACTACAAATCCATGTGGTGTGCTTACTCTTGGGCTAATTCTTTTGGGCTTGACCGTTTTAGTTAAATTTATTGGTTTCTTTGTATAAAAATAAATTATTAGTAAGTTTTAATTTTATAAAAAATTGAAAAATGAAAAACAAAATGAAACGAAAAGGAAATAATTATTTAATCAATTTTATTGTTTGCAATAAAAACACAATAAGAATTAAAAAAAAAGACAAAAGAAAAATGGACAGAAGAAAAAAAAAATAAGAAAAAAAAAATAAATTATTAGTAGACAAGGCTCAAGTCTCAACAAGCTTACATTAAGACATCACCTGCAGCCAACATGTCATTCAAAGAAATCAATACAAAATCTTCAATTACGGAAACATGAGTCTCAATTATAATCAGAAGAAAAAAGGATCAACATTACTCATCCTCTAGATTCATCATCGCAAAGTCACATAACCATTTTTCTCCTTACTCATCATCCAAGTCTCATGGAAAAGACACGTCATTATTTATTCAAGATTACATCTTGTAAAAATTGCAAACAAATACTATTGTAAAAGTTGGAGCGAATTTCAGTAAGAAATAACTTACAAATTTTCTGCACTTCCGCTACTCTCTTATCTTCATGGTTATGTTTTCCACTTTCTATTTCTAAATTTGTATCCAGATTAAATATAGTTAGTTCTAATCATATATCTTCTTACAACATCTAAAATTATTTCTCTTCATTGTGTGATGGGTAATATACTTAAATGAATAAGAAAGACTATACGACTGTCTTTAAAGAGTCCACTACTGCAAATCGATGTGGTATACCTCCTCCTGGGCTAATTCTTTTGAGCTTAATCGTTTTGGTTAAATTTATTGGTTTCTTTGTATCAAAAAATTTTATCAGAAAGTTTTAATTATAAAAAATGAAAATTGAAAAAAATAATGAGAAAAGTAAATAATAATCTAATCAATTTTATTGTTTGCAACAAAAACACAAAAAGAAGAAAAAGACAAAAGAGAAAATGGACAAAAGAAGGAAAAACAAAAGAAAAAAAAAACAAAATCAAATAATTAGTAGAAAATACTCAAGTCTGAACAAAGCTCAAGTCTCAACAAGCTTACCTGAAGACAACAGCAGCAGCCGAAATCGTCATTTAAAGAAATCAAGACAAAATCTTCAATTATGAAAACATGAGTCTCAATTATAATCAAAAAACAAAAACATTAACATTACTTATCCTCCAGATTCGTTATTTCAAAACCACATAACCATTTCTCTCCTTACTCATAATCCAAGTCTCTTGCAAAAGACACGTCATCATTTATGCAAGATTACATTTTTATAAATAGCAAACAAATACTATTATGAAAAGCAGAGGAATTTCTTCAATAAATCGTTTACAAATTCTCTGCTTTTCCATTACTCTCTTATTTTCATCGTTATATTTTCACCTTTTATTTCCAATTTTGTTTCTAAATTCGGTAAAATAAATTTTAATAATATATCTCTTTACAACATCTAAATTTTGTTCTCTTCATTGTGTGATGGGTGATATATTTAAATGAATAATATAGATTGTATGACTGTTTAAGGCGTACACTACTACAAATTGATGTAGTGTACCCTCCTATTAAGCTAATTTTATTGGACTTGATTGTTTTGGTTAAAATTTATTGGTTTCTTTGTGTAAATAAAAAATTATTAGTAAGTTTTAATTATTCTAAAAATGAATAATGAAAAACAAAATGAAATGAAAAGGAAACAATTATCTAATCAATTTTATTGTTTGTAACCAAAACACAAAAAGAAGGAAAAACAAAAGAAGAAAGTAATAAAAAAAATCATTAGTAGATAAAGCTTAAGTCTCAACAAAGCTCAAGTCTCAACAAGCTTACCTGAAGACATCGCCAGCAGCCAAAATCGTTATTCAAAGAAATCAAGATAAAATCTTCAATTACAGAAACATGAGTCTCAATTATAATCAGAAAACAATAGCATTAAAATTACTCATTGTCCAGATTCATTAACGCAAAGCCACGTAACCATTTCTCTCCTTATTCATCATCCAAGTCTCATGCAAAAAGACACGTCATCATTTATGCAAGATTACATTATGTTGAAATAGCAAACAAATACTATTGTTAAAGGCAGAGCAAATTTCAGTAAGAAATCACTTACGAATTCTCTGCACTTCCACTACTCTCTTATTTTCATAGTTATATTTCCACTTTGTATTTCAAACTTTGTACCAAATTCAATAAAATATGTTCTAATCATATATCTCTTTACAACATTTAAATGTTGTTCTCTTCATTGTGTGATGGGTGATATATTTAAATGAATAAGAAAGACTCTATGACTGTCGTTAAGGCGTCCACTACTGTAAATCGATTTGGTGTACCTTGTAACACACCCAATTTTGGATAGGACCCTTCCCGGCTGGAGACGTCACAAAAGCCGAGGTTCACTTGATAGGTCAGCCCGTCTTAGAACAACTTTAAGCTTAAGGACATCCCGTCAAATTTGCTCGGCCCTCTCCAGCAGAGCCTAAGGCTTGCCAACCCGTACTCTAAGAGAGAGTTGTGTTCACTCAGACTAAGTACAATACCATCGGAAGACAGCAAGGATTTTCCATATATTCGAGGGTTTTTCATATATTCGAACAACATTCTTCTTTTATAAGAACATATGAAATACGAAGTCTTAATATATATATTATATACTGCGGATCCATGGTTCAAATATAATTTTACTAAATATATGTTTAAGGCCTCATCTCATAGCTTCCTAGGCCTGCCAATCCATCATTATCCCTTCAGACATGTGGCGCTCCCTGATTGGTTGTAAATTGCTTTTTTGCCATTTCACTTATTTTTGGTCGCCAGAATTACCAAGGCACTGTGGGTTCACTGACCTAATTAATTCTCCTTGTTCCTCCCGTATTGATATCTTGACGGTCGGCCAATGTAACTTATGCAAGAACTCTCCGGATTAATGTATATGAGCGGATTTGGCCGTTCTGACTCGATATCAGGTCTCACGAGTTATATGTTTGTTCCCTTCAGTATTTTGATAATTTTTTGGACATAAATACTTTTTTTGAATTCCTTAATTATTTCCCAGACTCCCTTGGTGATTGGATTGCTCCCGTCTGAACTTTACCCTTGATATAGGTCGTTTCGCCTCTTAGACGTATTTATCGCTTTCTTCAATTTTTTTACCTAAGTGGCTGAATTTTTCTTTGATCGAAACATGTTGTATGGTCTTAAGTAGGTCCTTGGCTATCTCCATGACTATTCCCGGAATTTTCTAAAATTGTGCCACGCCATCTTCTCAACGGTTATTGACATGGTTATTACATTCTCCTCCTTTAATAGAATTCATCCTCGAATTCTCAGTGCCCATAGAAAAGTCTCTTTAGTACAGCCATTAGTCTCTTGACATCTCCTTTGATGCCACCAGTTCACCCTTTGATTATCGTCTGCTGATATCGTCGCCTGGTACTACCATTTTCCTGGTACCACCATTCTTCGCGTCTTCTTGGAATTAACGTCTCATCTTGTTTTTCTTCATTCGGCCTGGCCCCAGATCTATATCCCATTCCATTCACATTCTTTCATTCCTCCTAGATCTTCAAGATCTAAATCCTATCAGGTTCGGACTAATATTGGGTTTTTCCTATTTTCAGATCTAACGATCTATCTCCAATATTAGGAAATTTCTCGGTAAGGTTACTTTCTTCTGAATGCAACTTACCAAACATTCCTTCCTAACACCAGGCTTGTCAAAGGTTCCACAGTCTAGGTCAACATGTAGTCCAAAAATACCTAAACATTCAAGCAATCATCACGCAAGAGTTTTTAGTTAGCGCCCAAAAGTACCTTGGCTTTATCCTAGCCATAATACTAATACCAGCTACCCTACTCCTGCTCGCTGTTCGATCCTCTTCCCTTTGGCGTGTAACCGAGCGCGTAATTTGTCGACGGGTGGGTTTCGGGTATTTCCTTTGGCGCGTCAAACAATCCTTCTTATGGGCTCCTAATCTGCCGCAGTTAGAGCACCTCTTATGCCTTGCCGATGTTTCTTTTTGGTTTGGCATGTTCGGACATGTGTGGGTATTGTGTCTGTGCTCGCTGCACTCACTGCATCTCAGGGACATTCTTACTTTCTCTGGTGGAAGGACTCTCATGCGAGCGTTCCTCCTTGGAGGTCTCCCTCCTCGGCTCGACTCTTCTTCTTTGTATACGATAGTTGGTGTCTTGAGGCTTCCACTTCCGTTGTTTCTTTCTCCGGTATTTTGTTCGTCTGGAATCATGTACCCTGTCCCGTGTGGATTGGCCGCATATGGTTGCCCGAACTAATGTCGTAGGAAACTCTAGGGTAAGCCCCAGTGGTCATGCCAACCTCGCATTATTCGTCCTCCGGACTTTCAACGGTTCCACCCAATGTTGCTCCGATCTGAGTAAGCTCGTTCGTCCATTTCGTTGGTGAATATCTCGGATCTACGTAACAGCCTTCGCTGTAGATCTGTTCACCTTGTTTTGTGTTCCTTATTTTTTCTTCCCATTCTGCAATGTTTTGTTGAACAGTCGCAGCCATATCCTCGGTACCATCTCTGGTGACAGCAAATAAATAGATGTAATCTGTTGGTTTGGTAGGCATGTACGGGTACAAGCCGTAACCAGGTACGAACAAATGTGACATCGGGATAATGGGTATCAGACTCCTTGGACTTCCTTGTTCCCATGAGTTTGGTGTCTCTTCACGAGACGAAATCTCGATGATCTCCGTGAATAGTACAATTATTTCTGGCGTTGAATTCTGCATTTGCTCTGTAGCGTACTCATTATTCCTTCTGTATACTTTGCCGTAAGTCTGTTGTCCGAACATTGTCACCATTTGGTTGGCGAGGTCGTCCCCTTCTACTGTGTTGTGTCCCACATAAGTCTTATAGTCGGTGATCTCCAAATATTTGTTTGTAGAGTCTAATTCAGCGAGTGACTCCGGTTCTGATTCATCTGGCGAATCTGGTTCATCTGGCACATAGGCATGCACATACCATAGATTTTCCCTGTCCTCCACATGATATGTTGTATTTTTGATGCTTTATAACTATCTTTTCTAAGTTATTTTTGAGTCTATATCGAATGTTTTAGTTTTATAGAGTCATTATAGGTACAAAGATGACAAAAACAAAGATTGGAGTTCAATGAGCAAAATCCATCGAAAGTGTGCAAAAAGGAGATTGGTGTCGCCCGACACTTATCGCGACCAGACTTAGAAGGCCTTTTGCAGTTTAACGAAACCAATCCGAGCCAAATTATCTATTGGGCCTCTATCAAGCCCGAATTTTTGGAAATACTAGCCGTCGGCAATCTTATATATATTGGAGCTTTCATAAGTTTAGACATAACTATTTTATTAGTCGCTTTTCTAAGAGTTTTTGCTTTGTAAGATTGAGGAGAAGAAGTCTCTGCAACCTTTTTGGAGAAGAATTCTGAACCTCTGTTATTCAATTATTTATTTCATCATGTCTTTCATAATTATTGATGTGTTCTTCTTTTCTATGTTTGAGTAGTTTCATTAGTTAGGTTTAGGGTTCAAGAGAATTCAGAGTTCAATGAACTAAACATACATAGGGTTTTATTATTTTGACGTCTTCAACTTGAGTTGTTTTTAATGCTTAGGTTGATCTGATCAATTAATCTATGAGCTAAGTTTTAACCTATTTAGCGGAAGTTAATAGGTTGCTAGAAAGAATCTAGATGAGAAAATTGTCTTTAACCTGCGGAAGTTGATGTTAAAGCGATTTGTGAACTTATCAAACATATTCTTAATGCCTGTCTAGAGCTTTAGATTCAAACGGAAGTTTGGAATACTAAGTTGGTAGAGAAAGTTGTCAAAGCTACAGAAGTAGATTGATAATATATTATGTTTGAGTTTGAGACTTATTCTCAACAGTTCCCTGAATAATTTTTTGGTTCTTGAATCTATATTCTTGTGAATACCCTAAGCCTAGCGTTTTTCCTTTCTTGAATTTTAATCGTACTATTTTGCTTATTGATTCTCTTTCCAAAAACATCTTATTTGCATCTTAGCTTAGCTTCATCCTCATATTTTCATAGTGTAACTTTGGTCATTGTAGAATTCGACCCCTAAGTACTACTTCTTTGCTGTGCACTTGCAGTAGGTTTCTATAGGGTTAAAACTCTGTGTATCAAGTTTTTGGCGCCGTTGCCGGGGACCAGTTGTGTTACCTTTGGAATTGAACTTTAGTCTAAGAATTTACTAATTTGTTCTGCCTTTCTTATTTTGTGTGTTTCATGTGTATGATTACAAGGAGTCAAAGCTCTAAGAATCTTACAACTTTAAGCAACCAGGAATTAGCAAGGTTCGAGCGAAGAGACAAAGAAGAAGAAGTTGAATCCAGCAATTATGTGAGAAAACGACAACCAAGCGGAAGGTGAGATAGTCGATGCGCTCCAGAGGCTTCAACAACAGATGGATCAATTGGAGCAGTGACAGCAGAAATAACATCAGAAGCGTGCCATTGGAGACATAGACACACCACACGCCTTCTACCAGAACCAGTCTGCAATTTGCCCACCGGAAATCAAGAGACAAGATTATGAAATCAAGCCTCAGATGATCGCATTGGATTGCCCTCTGAAAACCCAATGGATTATATCAAGACTTTCGAGGAGATGTGCAGTACCACCAAGGAAAATGGAGTACCTCCGATTTTCTCAAGTGCAAGCTTTTTCCGTTCACTTTGGCGGATAAAGCGCAGCCGTGGCTGAAATCGCTACCAGCTGGATCTATTACCTCATCGACGATGTGTCGGTCTACCTTTTCTAGACCATTTCTACACGAAAACAAAGACTGCCACTTTGAAGAATGAGATCACCACATTTTGCCAGCACCCGGGAGAAGCCTTTTGTGAGGCACGGGAGCGGCTTTCTGAGTATCGCAGGAATTGCCCGCACCATGGGTACTCTGAGGAACAACTTCTTGGAATCTTTTATGATGGAGTTGATTAGGGGTACAAGACATATCTCAATGCTACTAGCAACGGGAACTCCATGACAAAAAAACTGTTCAAAGGGCATATGAGTTGATAGACAACTTGGCTGCAAGTTTTAGTGAAAGAGCTCCAGAGTGCGACAGGTCTTGGAAAGTCAATAGCATGGAGTCACAGAAGATCGATGAGCTGACTGCTAAGGTGAACTTGTTGCAAAAGGGAAACTCAGGAGCGTGCAAGCTGTTGAAGAGACAGGAGATCTACAGTTTTTCCAAGAGTTCATTGAGGTAGATGATGAGGAGCAGCAGGGGGTAAATTTCATAATGGGCAGTGCTATCAGCAGAACCGAGGGTTCAATCCGAACTATAGGTCCCATCCAAATTTCTTCTACAGGAGCACCATTGTTGAGAATCTTCAAGATCAAGTCTATCCACAGCAGATGGGAAGACATAATCAACAATCTCAAGGATTTACAGGTCATATTGGCATGAATATTCTGGATTTCAAAAGAGTTATAACCAGTGCTTCCAAGGAAACCAATTCAGTCCGCAGGCCACCAATTTCCAGAAGCCCCCGTCGATTCCATTTCAAACTACTGCAACCGCTGCTGCAAATCCACTAGATGAGCTCAAAACCATGATGCAACAACTTCTTCTAAGTCAGCAGAAATCAAGCATCGAGATTAATGTGAAGGTGGACAGCATGTATACTGACTTCAACATCAAATATTAAGATATTTCTGCTCATATAAAGAAGTTGGATACTCAAGTTACCCAAACTGCTGAAGCAATTAAGAGAACACTAGAACTCTCCCTGGAAAGGTGGAACATAATCCCAGACTTGAGTATGTGAATGTCATTACTCTGACTAGTGGAATGACGCTTGATGTTGCAGCAGAATCTGCAAATGAAGAGATGAAACGATCGATATTTGAAGTCAGTGTCGACCGATACCCGATCGACACCAATCGTGGATGGAGCCAGAAACTGTAGAACAAGTGTTCCAAGAGTCGAATATCCCTGAAATAGTTGCTTCAGAACTTGCAACAAAACCTGAAACGCATTCTTCTCGGGTTTACGTTCCCAATGTGCATTACCCTGTTCCACCTAGAGATCTAAGGAAGCCTATCAGTGCAGAAAAGTTGGCCTGTTTTAACAAGATGGTGAGAAACATTCCAAAAGAATTTTTTTTTGAGGAAGCCTTGGAAAATCGCCTCATATATGATTTCGAATGACACTCCATCATTTATTGCGAATCACCTCATCCAAGTTTAATGCCTTGGAAAATCGCCTTATCCAAGTTTATTGCGAATGACACACCATCATTTATGCAAGATTGCATTTTGTATAAATAGCAAACAAATACTATTATAAACGGCAGATCGAATTTCAATAAGAAATCCTTTACAAATTCCCTGCACTTCCTCTGCTCCCTTTTTTCATCGTTATATTTTCCACTTTGTATTTCCAACTACGTATCCAAATTCAATAAAATAAGTTTTAAAAATATATCTCTTTACAACATTTAAATTTTGTTTTCTTCATTGTGTGATGGGTGATATACTTAAATGAATAAGACAGACTGTATGAATGTCCTTAAACCGTCCACTACTACAAATCTATATAGTGTACATCTTCTTGGGCTAATTCTTTTGGGCTTGATTGTTTTGGTTAAATATACTGGTTTCTTTGTATAAAAATAAATTATTAGTAAGTTTCAATTTTTATATAAAAATTGGCAAATGACTAACAAAATGAAAAGAAAAGAAAAGAACGATCTAATCAGTTTTTTGTTTCCAACAAAACCACAAAAATATGAAAAAGACAAAACACAATATTGACAAAAGAAGGGAAAACAAAAGAAGAAAATCAAAAAGAAATCATTAGTAGACAAGGCTAAAGTCTCAACAAGCTTACTTGAACACATCACGAGCAGCCAAAATCGTCATTCAAAGAAAACAAGACAAAATATTCAATTACGAAAATATGAATCACAATAATAATCAGAAAACAAAAGCATCAACATTACTCATCCTCCAGATTCATCATCGCAAAGCCACATAACCATTTCTCTTATTACTCATCATCCAAGTCATATCCAAAAGACACATCATCATTGATGAAATATTGCATTTTGTAGAAATAGCAAACAAATACTATTGTAAAAGTCAGAGCGAATTTCAGTAAGAAATCACTTACAAATTCCCTGCACTTCCACTATTCTCTTATTTTCATCATTAGATTTTCCACTTTGTATCCAAATTCAATAAAATTAGGTTTTATAATATATATTATTACAACAAATAAATTTTGGTCTCTTCATTAAGTGATGGGTGATACACTTAAATGAATAAGAAAGACTCAATGATTGTTCTTAAAGCGTACACTACTGCAAATTGATGTAGTGTACCCCATCCTAGGCTAATTCTTTTGGGTTTGATCGTTTTGGTTTAATCTATTGGTTTTTTATAAAAAAAAAAAAAAAATTTATTAGTAAATTTTAATTTTTGAAAAAAAATGAAAAATAAAATGAAAATAAAAATAAAATAATTATCTAATTAATTTTATTGTTTGCAACAAAAACACAAAAATATGAAAAAGACAAAAAAAAAAATCGAGAAAACAAGAAAAGACAAAAGAAGAAAATCAAAAAGAAATCGTTAGTAGACAATGGTCAAGTCTCAACAAAGCTCAAGTCTCAACAAGCTTACCTGAAAACATCAACGAACAGCCAAAATCGTCGTTCAAAGAAATGAAGACAAAAACTTCAATTACGGAAACATAAATCTCAATTATAATCAGAAAACAAAAACATCAACATTACTCATCGCCAAGATTAATCATCGCAAAGCCACATAACAATTTCTCTCATTACTCATCATTCATGTCTCATGCAAAAGACACATCATCATTTATGCATGATTGCATTTTGTAGAAATAGCAAATAAATACTATTATAAAAGTCGGAGGGAATTTCAGTAGGAAATCACTTACAAATTCCCTGCACTTCCACTACTCTCTTAGTTTCATCGTTATATTTTCCACTTTGTATCCAAATTCAATCAAATAAAGTTTAATGATATATCTCTTTACAACATCTCAATTTCGTTCTCTTCATTGTGTGATGGGTGATATACTTAAATGAATAAGAAACACTCTATGACTTTCATTATGGCGTACACTACTGCAAATTGATGTTGTGTACCTCCTCCTGGACTATTTGTTTTGGGCTTGATCATTTTGGTTAAATTTATTGGTTTCTTTGTATATAAAAAAAAATTATTAAGAAGTTTTAATTTCAGAAAAAATGAAAAATGAAAAGTAAAAAACAAACTAATAAGAAAAGAAAAGAATTAGCTAACCAATTTTATTGTTCGCAACAAAAACACAAAAAAATGAAAATACAAAAGAGAAAATCGACAAAAAAAAAAAAAATCATTAGTAGACAAGTCTCAAGTTTCAACAAATCTCAACTCTCAACAAGCTTACATGAAGGCATCACGAATAGCGAAAATCATTTTTCAAAGAAATCAAGACAAAATCTTCAATTACAGAAACATGAGTCTCAATTATAATCAGAAAAAAAAAAGTATCAACATTACTCATCCTCGAGATTCATCATCGCATAGCCACATAATCATTTCTCTCATTACTCATCATCCAAGTCTCATGCAAAAGACATGTCATCATTTATGCGATATTGCAGTTTTTAGAAATTGCAAACAAATATTATTGCGAGAGAATTTCAGTAAGAAATTATTTACAAATTCTCTGCACTTCCTCTACTCTCTTATTATCATCGGTATACTTTCACTTTGTATCCAATTTCAATAAAATAAGTTTTAATAATATATCTCTTTACAATATCTAAATTTTGTTCTCTTCATTGTGTGATGGGTGATATACTAAAATGAATAAGAAAGACTCGACGTCTATCCTTAAGGCGTCCACTACTTCAAATCGATGTGGTGTACCTCCTCCCAGACTAATTCTTTTGGGCTTAATCGTTTTGATTATATTTATTGGTTTCTTTGTATAAAAAAAAATCAATTTGATTGTTTGAAACAAAAACACAAAAAGAAGAAAAAGTTCAAAGACAAAATCGAAAAAAGAAGGAATATCTAAAGAAGAAAATTAAAAAGAAATTATTAGTAGCAAGACCAAAGTTTCAACAAAGCTCATGTCTCAATAAGCTAACATGAAGACATTACCAGCAGCCAATATCATCATTCAAAAAAATCAAGACAAAATATTCAATTAAAGAAAGATGAGTCTCAATTATAATTAGAAAGCAAAAGCATTAATATTACACATCATCCAGATTCATTACCCAAAGCCAAATAACAATTTCTCTCACTACACATCATCCAAGTCTCATGCAAAAGACATGTCATTATTTATGCAAGATTGCATTTTCTAGAAATAGCAAACAAATACTATTTTAAAAGCCAGAGCGAATTTGAGTTATAAATCACTTACAAATTTCTTGCACTTCAATTACTCTCTTATTTTCATAGTTATATTTTTCACTTTGTATTTTCAACTTTGTATCCAAATTCTATAAAGTAAGTTTTACTAATATAACTCTTTAAAACATCTTAATTCTGTTCTCTACATTGTGTGATGGGTGATATAGTTAAATGAATAAGGAAGACTCTATGACAGTTCTTAAGGCATCCACTACTGCAAATCGATGTGGAGTACCTCCTCCTGGGCTAATTCTTTTGGGTTTGATTGTTTTTGTTAAATTTATTGGTATCTTTGTATATAAAAAAAAGTTATTAGTAAGTTTTAATTTGAAAAGTAAAATGAAAAATGAAAAGAAATGAAAATAATTGCCTAATCAATTTCATTGTGTGCGAAAAAAACACAAAAATATGAAAAAGACAAGAAGGAAAAACAATAGAAGAAAATTAAAAACAAATCATTAGTAGAAAATGCTCAAGTCTCAATAAACTTACTTGAAGACATCACCAGCTGCCAAAATCGTCATTCAAAAAAATCAAGACAAAATCTTCAATTACGGAAACATGAGTCTCAATCATAATCAGAAAACTAAAGCAACAACATTATTCATCCTCCAGATTCTTCATCGCATAGTCACATAACCATTTATCTCCTTACTCATCATCCAAGTCTCTTGCAAAAGACATGTCATCACTTATGCAAGATCACATTTTGTATAAATAGCAAACAAATACTATTATAAAAGGCAGAGCGAATTTCTCAAAGAAATCATTTACAAATTCTCTGCACTTCCACTACTCTCTTATTTTCATCATTATATTTTCCACTTTGCATAAATTCAATAAAATAAAATTTAATAATATATATATATATATATATATATCTTTACAACTTCTAAATTTTGTTCTCTTCATTGTGTGATGAGTAATATACTTAAATGAATAAGAAATGCTATATGACGGTCCTTATGGTGTCCACTACAGCAAATTGATGTAGTGTATCTCAACCTGGGCTAATTATTTTCGCTTAATCATTTTGGTTTAATTTATTGGTTTAATTGTATAAAACAAAATTTAAGTGTAAGTTTTAATTTTAACAAAAGACTCAAATTTCAACAAGCTTACCTGAAGACATCACCACCTCTGAAAATCTTCATTCAAAGAAATCAAGACAAAATCATCAATTACGGAAACATGAGTCTCAATTATAATCCGAAAACAAAAGCATCAACATTACTTATCCTCGAGATTCATCATCGCAAAGCCACATAACCATTTCTCTCCTTACACATCATCCTGTTGAGAAAAAAAAAACACACACACACACACATCATCCAAGTCTCATGCAAAAGACACATTATCATCATTTATGCAAGATTACATTTTGTAGATATAGTAAAATAATTCTATTGTAAACGTTAGAGCGAATTTAAGTAAGCACTCGCTTACAAATTCCTTGCACTTCCACTACTCTCTGATTTTCATCGTTATATTTCTCACATTGTATTTCCAACATTGTATCCAAATTCTATAAAGTATGTTATAATCATATATCTCTTTACAACATCTCAATTTTGTTCTCTTCGTTGTGTGATGGGTGATATACTTAAATGAATTAGAAAGACTACATGATTGTTCTTAAGACGTCCACTACTGCAAATCGATGTGGTGTACCTCCTCCTGGACTAATTCTTTTAGGCTTAATCTTTTTTTTTTAATTTATTATTTTTTGTATAAAAATAAATTCATTAGTAAGTTGTAATTTAAATAAAAAATTAAAAATGAAGAACAAAATTAAAAGAATAGAAAATAATTATATAATCAATTTTATTGTTTGCAACAAAAATACAAAAGAAGAAAAAGACAAAAGAAAAAATTGACAAAAGAAGGAAAAACAGAAGAACAAAATTAAAAAAAAAAAAAAAAAAATCATTAGTAGACAAGGCTCAAGTCTCAACAAAATTACTGAAGATATCACTAGCCGCCAAAATCATTATTCAAATAAATCAAGACAAAATCTTCAATGACGGAAACATGAGTCTCAATTATAATCAGAAAACAAAAACATCAATATTACTCATCCTCTAGATTCATCATCGCAAAGCCACATAACCATTTTTCTCCATACTCATTATCCAAGTCTCATGCAAAAGCCACACCATCATTTATGCAAGATTGCATTTTGTTGAAATAGCAAAAAAATACTATCGTAAAAGTCAAGAAAATTTCAGCAAAAAATCACTTATAAATTTTCTGCACTTCCACTACTCTCTTATTTTCACCATTATATTTTTCTATTTGTATTTCCAACTTTGTATTCAAGTTCAATAAAGTAAGTTATATTCATATATCTCTTTAAAACATTAAAATTTCGATCTCTTTATTGTGTGATGGGTGATATACTTAAATGAATAAGAAAGACTCTACGATTGTCCTTAAGGCATCCACTAGTGCAAATCGATGAGGTGTACCTCCTCTTGGGCTAATTCTTTTGGGCTTAATCGTTTTGGTTTAATTTATTGGTTTCTTTGTATATAAAAATAAAATTACTAGTAAGTTTTATTTTTTATTTTAAATGAAAAATGAAAACCCAAAATCAAAAGAAAAATAAATAAGTATATAATCAATTCTATTGTTTGCAACAAAAAAAAAAAGAAAAAAACAGACAAAAGATAAAAACGACAAAAGAAGAAAATCTAAAAGAAATCATTAGTTGACAAGGCTCAAGTCTCAACAAAGCTCAAGTCTCAACAAGCTTACCTAAAGATATCACCAGCAGCCAAAATCGTCATTCAAAGAAATCAAGACAAAATCATCGATTACAGAAACATGAGTCTCAATTATAATCAGAAAATAAATCATCAATATTATTCATCCTCCAGATTCATTATCGCAAAACCACATAACCATTTCTCTTCTTACTCATCATCCAAGTCTCCTGCAAAAAACATGTCATCATTTATGAAATATTACATTTTGTATAAATAGCAAACAAATACTATTGTAAAAGGCAGAGCATATTTCAGTAAGAAATCACTTACAAATTTCCTGCACTTTCAATACTCTCTTATTTTCATCGTTATATTTTCCACTTTGTATTTCCAAATTTGTATCCAAATTCAATATAGTAAGTTTTAATCATATATCTCTTTATAGCATCTATATTTTGTTATCTTCATTGTGTGATGGGTGATATACTTCATACTTGAATGAATAAGAAAGAGTACTCTACGACTGCCCTCAAGGCGTCCATTACTGCAAATTGATGCGGTGTACTTCCCCTGAGCTAATTCTTTTGGGCTTCATCGTTTTGGTTAAATTTATTAGCTTCTTTGTTTTCGTTTAAATATTTTATTAATACCTTAAAGATACAAAAATTGCTAAAAATAGTATTGTTTTTTATAGCAAACTTACTAATATTATTTCTCTTTCAATATGTATACTATTTTAAAGAGTGTTTATTTTTTAAAAATATTTGATGTTTTCACATTTTTAGGTAAACTTTAATTTATCAAAACTATAAGACAAATTGCATTTTATTATTTTATGTATAATTTTTTGAATTGGTCTATATTTATATTTTTAAAAATATTTTTATTTTGAATATTAAATTTTTAATTTGTATACTTTTGCCTAAAACATCCAATATATTAAAAAAAGAAATATTATTTAATCACTTCTAATTTTGTTTTTGAGTTGTTTTAATTCTAATTTTTTTTTTTTTTTTGAATAGACATCTTTTCAAAGTTTATTAAGAAAAAACAAAACTGATGGAAAACACTTTTCCAGAGACGAAATGTTATAAAAGGAAACATCCAAAACTAAAACTATAATTATAAAAAAAAAATTTATTTAAGATCATAACCCAAAACTGAAACAAAATAAAAATAAATTTAATAGAACATAAAAACACAATGAAAAAAACCATTATTGATAATTTTTGTTAGTATATATGTAAAATTTACGGAACTCTTACAATTTTTTTGAAAAGACCTGTCAAAAAATATCTAAACTAGCCAAACTTATGGTAATAGATTTCTTCTCTAACAATGTAAAATTAACCTCAAAAATGTTGAATTTCATAGCTTCGTTATCTAGCAAGACAGAATTTCTACAAGTTCCTCAAACTTTCTCCCACACACGGCAGTGGATGTAACTGAACAGTAATCGAATGTAGTACTTAAGGTATCAAATATATAAAGAAATAATGCACAATGATTTTTGAATGATCAGCTCAGCATCATTCATTAAGAACGTGATTAAACGAAGTCCACTCTAAGATTCTGTTGAGCACTTCAAAATCATATTATTAGATTGTTAAAATCTAAAAACAAATGAAGAAAAATAAAGATGCAGGCTGAAGAGGATGAGCATCAAAGTAAGAGAAAAACGAAAGGAGGAGAAGAGATTAAAGAGATGTGATGGATATTAAATTAAGAAAATAGAATGAATAAAAGCCGCCAATAATTAGATTTTGAGATCTAAAATTATTTTTTATAAAACTTTATTTTAAAAAAGTTTAGTTAACCATTTTGTTTTTATGGACCAGAACGAAAAAACTGAGAACCGAATATAATTTTATTTGTTTTTGACCAGTTTAATGTCTATAATCAAATAAAAACCAAACTATCTAAATATCAGTTCGGTTGGGTTCGGGAAAAAAACAGTATGGTTCAAAATCTCAGGTCTAATCTCACCCTTAATTTTGTCAGAACTCATACTTCTTTGTTTGCCGGAAGGATTATAAATTAATACTTGATCATTTTAAGATCAACACCTTTCCTTTGATTGAGCTTTCCTTTGATTGAGCGTACTTTGTCCGGTCAAGATTGAGGTGGTCATGTTCCACTATAAGGGAGCATTTGATGCCTTGTTGGTTTTTGAGCGACAGATTGTGGTTTATCATCTAGAAATAACAAAGAAGGTAAAGTTTGTATTGTTGATTCGAGAACCCCTCGTTAGCAAATGAGGCAAATAAACTTGTTCCGGAAAATTGGTATTCATATATCACGGTCGGGTTGTTATCCTTAAAGTCACGCCTAACAACTACGTTTCAATTCGAAATTTGAGGTGTAAAAACAACTGTTCACAAAAAAAAAGAATTGCATATTCCTTACTTTGTAGGAAAAAATAGTCTCTAACCAATTAAGTATATATCTTCTAGAGGATTCATACAAACCTACATAATTAGAATATAAAGAGTATCTAGGAGGGTGATGTGTCTATGGAATATAGAATTGTTTGGAATCTAAAACTGAATTATTCAGTGAAAAATAATGAAATAGAAACTCATATCTCATCCTTTGGCATGTTTAGGGGGCCATCATCTCAGCTGGACGGAGACAACACAGACACTTGTGCCAGAGAGGGAACACAATCTTCCCAAGTCTTCAAAGGGTAATCTCAGACATAAACCGTTGACTTTTTCCTTATTAATTGTTTATGCTAACCTCAAGATATTTTGATCCAAGGATTACCATAAATCACTATATAAAGACATAAATGTGCACCCCACCTTTCTTATCAAACATAAAAGTAAGGAAACCAAAGGCATATTCCTCTTCTCCTCATAAGCTTTAATTGCTTTAATTTCTAGATATTCAGATTCAAGGATCTCCATGGCTATCCACAAGATCCTTTTCGCTTCACTTGTAATCTGCTTACTGATCCAATCCAGTCATGCGGCTACCAAAGAAAGGCTCTTCACGGACCTGGAGAAAGGTGCAATTGAGATCAACACTACAGCCAGCCGAGAAGGAGAAGGTGTCGGTATGTATATTTCTTTTATCCATACTTCGCTGCTTTAGCATATTTTTAGGTGTTCAACTTTGTAATTTTCTCTGATATCATCTTAGAATTAAAAAAAAAAAAAAAAGTGATGAGTTGAAAACGTTGGGAGGCCAAGTTCAATATTGCTCTCTCATTGAGATTTCAATCATATTTAAACTCTGTTAAAACCTTGGATGTCAAGAATATTCGGTGAACCAGAGGTCCCAAAGTCTATATTTCAGCCTTGGTTATAAAAAAAAAACTCTAATTATAATTACCTTAAAAAGTGATATAAATCATATTATCTAACATTAATTCATAAAAACTGAGTCATTACTGATATACATCAAGGCTGATCAGTTTTGGATGTTGTGATCTCTAGTTTTGGCAGCCGGAATTGATAAGCTGACAATTACATGGAAAGTAAACTCGGCGGCTACAAAGGAGCCTGAATTTAAAACCATTAAAGTACAACTATGCTACGCTCCGATCAGCCAAGTTAGCCGACCATGGCGCAAGACCGAAAACGAGCTCTTTAAGGACAAGAGCTGCCCACACAAGATCTCTTCATGGCCCTATGATTCCGCAGTCAAAACCGCTCAATCATTCGACTATACCCTCGAGCGTGACATCCCCACAGGGACCTACTTCGTTCGTGCCTACGCGGTTGATGCCAAGGACCATGAACTTGCCTATGGACAGAGCACGGACGAGGACAAGACAAAAAATCTCTTCAGCGTTCAGGCTATCAGTGGCCGCCACAAGTCATTAGATATTGCATCTATCTGTTTCAGCGTCTTCTCCGTCCTGGCTCTGCTCGTCTTCTTTGTTAACGAAAAGAGGAAGGCCAAGATAGAGCAAAGCAAATGAGTCGTTTACTTTGCGTAATTGCGACGTTAAACAAAAAGGCGTTGACTTTGAATTTTTTGTTTGTACCAATTGCTTTTGTTTTGTTGCTTACTTCTTCTTCCCTTTGTACTTTTTTACGTACGTGTTTCTATCATCATATAAGCCATTCATATGGAGCCAAAAAATTTAATCATACGGTGGTGGTGTGTTGTGTGTGCTTTCTACCATTTTAATACACTTTTTTGATATATTCATGTACACTTTGTTTCACAAAGCCGAAGGGAAAAAACTGAGTAAAAAGAAAATGATAAGAATAAAAAGATGAATGTTTTTTTTAATAATATTCAATATACCATATATGATTAATAATTTCTTACGCTAAGTGGAACATAGTAATTATAGCTAAACAAAATTACTAATATCTAACTTTACGGCTACCAACCCGACCGTGATAATATAATAATAAGAAAATATTTGAAATTAATATATCGGCTTATATATAAAATTTTAAAATTTGAAAACACATATCTTAAATTTTCAAGAAACAAGTAGAGTATAATACAATAACATATGACTGCTGAATTCGACAAGGATTTTGGTAAAATACTTCGTATTTGCAAAGTTGCAATGAGATGAGACAATAAATGTTTTTTTTTTTTTTTTTTTTTTTTTTTTTGTTTTTGGTATGAGACAATAAATGTTTGTCGCGCGAACTTGAAAATTTATTTTGCTTTGAAAATTTAAAAGCGATAAGTATTATGAATTGCTGACAGCGATCATGGTCATCATCAAGATCTAGTTTGGGGTTACTCAAAATGTCAAATATGTCGACATATACAATAAAATTAACATATTTGTGAATAATAATATAATACATGTGCTTACGTAAGATATGTGTTGTGAGTATAATATTTGTAAATATAATATAATAGATGTGCTTGCGTAAGATATGTGTGTGAGTATAATATATTAATGCGCAAATTGTATACGTACATTGAGGCGAAATGAGAATGTAACTTTTGTCCAATTTAAAAATTTAACAAAAGTTGGGATTACCATCATGCAAAAGTCGTTGTTATGCTGCCCATTGAAAATTGGTTCCGTCAGTATCTATATTAAAAATAATTATCTTTAAACAGAAGTTGTCGCTCACCTTCTCTCTCATTCACCAAATTTGAGCCACTTGATTAGATCACCAAATGGTCATAATCAATAGGGCTTATCAATACGTTGTGCTGGTTATTACTAAATTCCATCTACGAGAATCACGAAATAATTTATACGCAAATTTATTTATAATTATTAACGTTACATCTGACTTTTCATCTCTTAAAACTATGGTAGGACCCATTCCCAATATAGACATGGAGCCAAACAAGGGCACGTTAACAAGGTTAAGTTCTCTGTACGGAAGGAAATACCTTTTTTTATAAAAATATATCCATCATCATATTGTTTGTTGCTTTTCTTGAAAAACCTCCTTGTATACACACTTGGGTTACATGGTTACGATCCGTACAAAATTTATAAATAATTCGTTTACGAATTACAAAAGCTGGCCATTTTATGCATAAACTAATTTATTTTGACTACTGTTGGTTGGATTTCTTGCGGTGGTTTATTTTATGTGTTTCATGATGTGCAGAAATTAAATAACACAAAGATGTATAAGTTCTCAAGATCAACACAATTTTTGGTATGTTTAGGTGAATTTACACCAGCTCACAAGAGTAATATTCTTGATGTAGAAAATAAGAGAAATCACTTACCAAACCTCATGTGAGTTATCTTATAAAAAATTAAACCTCAAGAAAAAAAAATAAAGATAACAAGTTTTAATAAATTTATGTCAGATTTTTTATTTAGTTTTTATTATTTCACATTCTCTGTATTTTCTTTATTTTTATTTATTTATTTTTTTATTGTGAACGTCTATTTCGATATCTCTCGTACGATGACTATATATTCGGTATCAATACCATTCTTCTTGCAGCTCCTGCTTTTATCTTTATCATTGATTGACACCTAACATTAACACAATCAGTACCGACCCGAAGTTATATGACGATAGGTCCGGCTTTAAGAGTGTGATGGCAGTGAATTTATGTCAGACTTCTTATTTAGTTTTTATTTCACATTCTCTATATCTTCTTTATCTCTATATTTTTTTTTATTGTGAACGTTTATCCTGACCTCTCTCATACGATAATTACATATTCAGCATCAATATCATTCTTCTTCCAGCTCCTGCTTTTATCTTTATCATTGATTGACACCTAACATTGACACAGCCAGTGTCAATCGAAGTTATATGACGCCAAACTCGGCTTTAAGGGTGTGCTGGCAGTGACTTTTTGTCAGACTTCTTATTTAGTTTTTATTTCACATTCTCTCTATCTTCTTTATCTCTATATTATTTTATTGTGAATATTTATCTTGATCTCTCTCGTACGATGACTACATATTCAGTATCAATACTATTCTTCTTCCAACTCCTGCTTTTATCTTTGTCATTGATTGACACCTAACATTGACACAACCAGTGCCGACCCAAAGTTATATGGCGCTAGGCCCAACTTTAAAGGTGTGCTGGCAGTGTAAATGCATTGGATCCTACATTTTCAGTTAAATTTTCTTTATTATTTAGGGTCTTAAATTTAGAAAATATTGTATATTAAAGGGTCCAATTTTCAATTTTATCATAATTTAAAGAAAAAAAAATTAATATGACATAAGACCGTTATATTCTTTAAGACGAGCATGTATAACGCGTAAAAGAAGTAAAAAAGTGATGCCTTCTAATAGTACTATTTTTTATCATAATTTAATATATAATCAAATTCTGATATTTTGAAACTTTTTTATTTTTGTACAGAAGAACATTATTCATACAAATTTTTTATATTAATTTAGTTTTTTCATTTTGAGCTTTTGATGTTGATGTGCAATTATACTATTGGTTATTTAAATCTTATGTATATAGGCTTATATTTAACTTTAATTTTTATATATTAATAGATAATTTCTTTTTCTTTCTTCTAAGTTAACCTTTTTATGTTAATATTCCAAAATATAATATATACGTCAGACTAATTTCTTTTTAATGAAATTTTAGTTTAACTTATCTAATATTAATTTCTATTTTATTTAGAAATGATAGTTTTTGGAAAATTTGATACAATTAAAATATATAATTAAAATGCTGATTTGACATGTTCTTATTGGTTGTTTAAAATTCTAGGTGAACACTTTTAAAGGCTTATACTCTCAACTGTTATATATTAATAGATTAAAAAAAAGATTCTAAAAACCTCATAGGTTAAGGTTTGAACCCACAATCTTGAATTATATTGGCTTAAACCCAAACCTAAGTAACTAAGTTTAAATTCTATGTCCTTAAAAGTTATACATATTTGGCGTCTAAAGCCCATGCTTTATGGGCTTTAGCCCAAGACCGGCTCTGGACATAACATTTTTTTTTTTTATGAAGCTAAGAAAACAGAGTATTGTCATTTCTTCTTTGCAAGTTTTTTTTTTTTTTTTATAGACTTTTTCTTAGACCAGCTACAACCACTCAGCCCATTGATAAAGAAAACCCCACATATCTGAGCACAATCACTATGACGACAGTCTCCACCTTGATTGGTTCAGATAGAACTCTTGAGAGATTCACCTCTCTAATTGCCTCTCCAACTTCACCGCCAGAGACCTAACTCAGATTTGAGCTAGTATCAGTGGCTAATCACTTTCCCAATCCCTATTCGCATTTCTTCACCAATACCGATTTCGTCAATAAATTAGCCAGATTTACCTTTGTGTTGATCTTTGAAAATTTCAGGGATCCTTCAGGCACTACATCACAAGTGAAGTGATATTGAACATCGATGTGCTTCGTCCTCTCGTAATAAACACTATTTTTGGTTAAGCAAATAGCGCTTTGAGAATCACAAAATATTTCAACATGTTCCTGCGGAAAACCCAATTCACTAGAAAGTCCTTTCAACCACAAAGCTTATTTGGCTGCTTCAACCAAAGCCATGTTCTCAGTCTCTGTCGTCGATAAGGCAATGATATGCTGTACTCCGGAACGCAACTGATTGCATTCCCACCAGCTGCAAAAACATAACCGATAATTGATCTCCTCTTGTCTAAATCAGCAACATAGTTACTATCACAATAACCTTTGATTTCAAACCTATATACCTTACTTAATGTTAGCTTGAAATCTGTTATGTTCTTTATGTATCTTAACACTCATTTAACTGCCATCTAATGTTCTTTGCAAGGTGAGCTCATGAATCTTCTAACTAGTCCCACGACATGAGCAATATCAGGTCTTGTGCCAACCATGAAGTATATAAGACTCCCAACAACACTAGAATAAGATGTTCCTCTTCTCAACTTCTGTATTAACCTTATATTCTGTCTTAGTACTAGAAAATTTGAAATGAGTATCCATAGGTGTCTGAACTGGTCTAAATTTCAACATAGCATAATTATGAATAACTCTTTCAATATAATCTTGCTGAGATAATTGAAGTATATCTTTTTCCTGTCTCTGAAAATATCGATACCAAGTATTCTTCTAGGCACTCAAAAGATCTTTCATCTCAAAATCCTTGCTTAAAATTTTCTTCAATCTTGTGATTTCCTTCGTTTCTTTAGCTGCTACTAACATATCACTAATATATAAGGTAAAATGTAATTATCATCACCAAAACACTTGAAATATACACATCAGTCATACTGGCTTCTTATATATTTCTGTCTTTTAATAAATTGATCAAACCTCAAGTTCCATTGTCATAGTGATTGCTTCAACACATACAATGACCTATGTAGCAAACAAACTTGATTACATGTGGTAGTCAAAAGTTGCACAACTAATTTTAGAAAGTTAAATTTAGGGATCCGAAATTTCTGGAAAGAATTCGAGAAAAAATATTGTAAAAAGAACTTTATTGACTTGTTGTCGAATAGTATTTTCGTGCAATATTCAGAAAAAGTAGTCTAATGCCTAAGCCGTAAACTACAAGAAGTAGGGATGTTTTAAAAGTGAGTACAATGATGTCTTCATATACTAGGAGGTCTGAACCCTCGAAAAGAAATCTAAGCGATGTGGGACGTTGGTCTCTCCCTTTAGCGCCGACTTTAACCTAATTTTGGCCTGGCCCAAGAGTCTTTTTTCTTTCTAATTTGGCCCGATCCAATCTTCTGCCTTTGGTTCGATATTTCTTTCGGTTTAGTCGCGGTGTATTGTCTTGATTATGTTTTGATACACAAAATTCTCGACGGTTTTTGTTATTGAAACTACACGATGTTTCAGAATAGATCTCCGAAGACAAAAGATATAGTTTTTGTGTTAGAATACTTAGACAAAACGTACTTCTCTCTCGGAGGTTACGAAATCCATCTTGGAAAATACAAAGTTAAATTTTGGTATCAAAAAGAAAGCGGTTCAAAATTTTCACGAAGTCAATTCGGGAATGTTGATCATTCATCTCGGAAGACAAGGTCCAGCTTGACAATGATCAACATTTCATCTCGACAACATGGCCAAAAATCTATTTCGGAGAATACATGAAGATTCAGCTCGCCAACATGATTTTGTTCAGCACTGCCAAGATGAATTCATCTCGGCAAGGCTGTGTTTCGAGTGAAATCATCTCGGCAAATGAGTGAATTCATCTCGGCAAAGGAGTGAATTCATCTCTTCAAGGGAGTAAATTTAGCTCGACAAAGGAGTGAATTCACCTCGACGAGGGAGTAAATTCATCTCGGCAAGGTGGTGTTTCATCTCGACAGAGAATTGTTCATCTCGACAAGGTTCATCTCGACAAGGTTCATCTCGGCAAGGTTCATCTCGGCAAGATTCATCTCGGTAAGATTTCATCTCGGCAAGGTTCATCTTGGTAAGATTTCATCTCGAAAAGATCTCAGCAAGATTTCATCTCGACAAGATTTCAGAAAATTTCATCTGAGGAAGATTTCATCTCGACAAATTTCATCTCCGCAGCACATGTGACGCTTTAGCTTTGTCGAGTTGAATTCATCTCGGCACATTTGGTTTATCCGAATCGAAAGTCGACTCGGGAATACAAATCTTCCGATTCTTGGATTTCTTCCGTTAATTTCGAGAGTGTGAGTTTTGACCTCAACATTACCCTTGTCAAATCTTTGTTGTTATTCTATCAGAATCTTCTCATCTAGATTTTCATGTCGAAAAGAGATTTTTACATCCAACTGTTCTAGTTCCAAATCTTCATCAACTACCATTGATAGTACCAGTCTTATAGTAATATGCTTCACTAATGGTGATAAAACCTTATGATAATCAATCCCGTCAATCTGAGAAAACCCCTTAGCAACTAACTTAACTTTGTATCTAAGTTCCTCCAATTCTGTTATTCTTAGTTTGAGCTTAAACATCCATTTGCTTCCAATGGTTCTTTCTTTCTTAGGTCTTTAGATCAGTTTTCATGTATGATTCTTTATAAGAGAATCCATCTCCTCATTTGTAGCACCAATCCACTTCAACGTGTCTTTACAACATATGGCTTCTTCATAAGTCTGAAGTTCTTCTGTATTCATGAACTGGAACACGATCAGAGCATAAACAGCTACATCTTGATCATCAAACCTACATGGAGGTTTAATGTTCATCCTTCTTTTTCTTTCTCTTGCAAGCTGATAATCTTGAAGTCTTTTTTCATCAAACTCTTCTTCTGAATCTTTCACTACTACATCATCCCCGAAGGTGAGCTTCCTACGTGCCCCTTTCGGAGATCAAGCCGTCTTATAGTTCAATTAGTACATTCTTACTATTATTTTGCTTTTCGTAGCGGAAACTAATGTTTCGTTGATTCGGGAGCATCGTTCACCTCGTCGATTGGAGTTTTCGATGGGTCGAGTGTAACAACGTTGGCCTGGTTGTTATTGTTCGACTGCTCCACCTTCTCCTTGGTGGGAGTTTTTGTTTCAGTCTATGCGTACTTCATTTTCGTCTCCGAGTTCACCCTTATGTTCTGAAGTTTGTGTTCTGCAAGAAAACAGATCTAGATTCCTTTTGGTTTCCCCAAATTGTTTTGACTCCTCCCGGGGTTGGGAACTTCAGGCATAGATATTATGTCGATGGAATGGCTCGCATGGAGTTTATCCCGATGTTCCCATGATGATGTTGTAGATCGCCAGGTGGTTTGCAACAGAGAACTCGATGAGCTTTGTGATCCCTCCGACTTGGATTGGGAGCATGATTGTTCCAAGGGTCATCATTGTTTCTCTCGTGCAACCAGTTAATGGTTTCTAATATGACACAACTTCGGATAGATTAATGTCCATCTTTCAGAGAGTTTCTTGAAAGATTACATCAACTAAGCTGCTCGTATCAACCAATACTCTGACAACGTCGGATCATTTACGACCAGCTCGATTACAAAAGGGTTGTTATGTGGCTGATCGATTCTAGCGGCATCGCTTTCCTTGAAGGAGAATGTCGCTGTCTTTAGCAGGGAGACATGACCAGTTTGTACTGGTGTCGGCTTTCTGCTGAAAGTCCTTAATGGATGATACCGTATGGAGGAAATATTGGGGGCCACCTATTATCTTATTGATTTTCTGGCGATTTCTTGGGGCAGATCTTTCGTCGGTTTTTCTTCCCCGCTTGGGCGTGTTGTTGGATTGGCCGGTTGGTGCTTCTTGAGCTGGTCCATTGTCTCGAGTCCTACTGTCGAGCTCCTGCTCGTTTGGGTCGAGGTCTTGGAGCTTGATCGATCCGTCGAGCTCTCCTGCTAAGAGGTTGGCTGTAAGCTTTGTTTCTAGGGTACGACAGTTTGACGTTGAGTGCCCGTTCGCAATAGGCTTTCTCGTCGTATTTTTCAGAGTTTTTGGTCCAAGTGTTCTATGGACCTTTGCCTCGTCTGGATCCTAAGTTTGGCTGCTCAGTGTTGGTTAGAGGTTTCTCCAAACCAACTTGGTAATAGTGGGCTCCTCCTAAGTCTGACCCTTTGAAATGTATGTAACCGCTGCTTTGGCTGCCTTTCCTGCCACTCGAGGTTGTCGGGACAGGGGGCGTAGTTCGGCTTGGTGGCTTTGAGGTTTGGTGCTTTTGCACCAGCACCTTCATCTATTCCTCGTGGATTATGAATCTCAAAGTTCTATGGAGAGGATCTTGAATAGTTGAGCCCATGTTTAGCGATATTTCCTCTCGGAAGCGCGGCTTGAACCATAATGTCTTTCTCAAGGCTTCGAGTGCGGCTTTATCGCAAAGCTCGTTGATATTCGTTGCGACCGCTTTGACGCGTCCCATGATGTTTCTCAAACTCTTGTTTTGGCCGTGTGATAGGGTCCAAAGGTCTCCGTTGGATTTTTAGGCTCTTAAACATCGAGTAATGTTTAAGGAAAGCCGATGAAAGCTGTCTGAAGTTGTCGATGGAGTCTCTTTTTGGGTGAGAGAACCATTCGAGCGCAGCCCTTTTAAGTTTTCTACGAACAGAAGGCATATACCAGTTTATCTTTCTTTGTTCTTGAACTTGGCTCGGCCCATCGCAATGCGGAAAGCCGTTATATGAGCCTTTGGGTCTGTGGTTCCATCATAATGTGGAACCTTTATCTTCCTGGGGTCAGAAAGCTTTGCTCTAGTGATTCGCGTTATGAACGGAGTCTTCTGCGTTTTCTCGAGAACGCGATCTATCTCCGGAGCCGAGCTAGTTGCACGATGGATTTGAGATCTTACGATCTTTATTTCATCTCGGGCTTGGAGTAGTTGTTCTCGTAGTTCATCGAGTTCATCCTGCCTCTTTCCCTTCCTGATTTCATTGCCCTCAGGGTTGGCTGATGTCCTTCGCTCATCAGCTTCTTGCTCCTGTTGAACCCAAAGGAGGTTCTCTTCTTCTTCAGAGAATCCTTAGGCATGGTCTAGGGCATCCTGCTCTTCTCCGATTTCTCCATCCTTGAGTTGTTCATGGGCGAGATCTTGGGGAGATATTTTGTCGGGCATTATCTTCTGAGACGTTTGTCACGGAATATCTGCTAACTCATCCCCTCCCTTGCGAGGCTCGACGAAGTGGTGGTGGTAGAGGAGGATGAGTATTCTGCACAGCTGGAGTTTGCTCATTGTTGTGTTGAGTTGTTTGCCTTGAAGGCATCCTTGGCATTTCACGGAGAGTTTTGAAACTGAGGCGCCTTGCTCGAGGAGGGTTCACTTCCATAGTGTTTTCTCCAAAACAAGGTTCTCTCGTTTCTTCATCCCTCCGCATCTCCTCCAACTGTAGAGTTAGGAAGCTGTTCAGCTTTTCCTGTTCTTCTGTCTTCTTCCGCAGAGCTTCCATCATGGTCCTTAGCTCTGCAATTGAAGCTTCGGTTACTTTTTGCGTCACCTCCAATCTGCCGCTGCGGGTTGGTTACGAGAGCTTCCGCCATATCCGTGAGCCTATCTTCGTCGACAATCATCTCTTCCGGTCATGTAATCCCTCGCTCTTAAGAGTAAAAGAATTTCCAAGTCCCCACAAACAGCACCAAATTGTGGGAGTCAAAACTCGCACAACTAAATTTAGAAAGTTAAATTTAGGGATCCAAAATTTCTGGGAAGAACTCGAGAAAAATATATCGTAAAAAGAACTTTATTTACTTGTTATCGAATAATCTTTTAATACAATATTCGTAAGAAAAAAGTAGTATAATGTCTAAGCCGTAAAGTACGAGAAGTATGGATGCTTTAAAAGTGACTACAATGATGTCTATATATACAATGAGTTCTGAACCATCAAAAAGAAATCTAAGCGATGTGAGACGTTAGTCTCTCCTTTTAGTGCCGACCTTAACCTAGTTTTGTCCCGGCCTACGAGTTTTTTCCCTTCCAATTTGTCCCAATCCAATCTTCTGCCTTCGGTCCGATCCTTCTTTCGGTTTAGTCGCGATTTAAAGTATTGACTTGGTTTTTATACGCAAATTTCTTGATGGTTTTTGTTATCGAAACAACACAATGTTTTTTTGTAAAATAGCCCGATGTTTCGGAAGATATCTCCGAAGGCAAAAGACATAGTTTTGTGTTTGAATACTTAGACAAAACATATTTTTCACTCGGAGGTAACGAAATCCGTCTCGAAAAATACGAAGTTAAGTTCGGATAATCGGAAGAAAGTGATTCGGAAAATTTACGAAGTCATCATTCAGCTCGTAAGACAAGGTCCAGCTTGGCAATGATCAACATTTCATCTCGGCAACATGGCCAAAAATCTAGCTCGGGGAATAGGTGCAGTTTCGACTCAGAGTATACGCGAAGATTCGATTCAGAGAACACATGAAGATTCAGCTCGGTAACATGATTTTGTTCAGCATTACCGAGATGAATTCATCTCGGCAAGGCTGTGTTACGAGTGAAGTCTTCTCGACAAAGGAGTGAATTCATCTCGGCAAGGCTGTGTTTCGAGTGAAGTCATCTCGACAAAGGAGTGAATTCATCTCGGCAAATGAGTGAATTCATCTCGGCAAGGGAGTGAATTCATCTCGGCAAAGCTGTGTATACATCTTGGCAATGTGGTGTTTCATCTTGGCAGAGTGATGTTCATCTCAGCAAGGTTCATCTGGGCAAGATTTCAGCAAGATTTCATCTCGTCAAAGTTCATCTCGGAAGCACACGTGATGCTTCAGCTTGGCCGAGTTGAATTCATCTGGACACCTTTGGTTTCTAGTGAATTCAGCTCCAACACCTTTGGTTTATCCGAATCGAAAGTCGACTCGGGAATACATATCTTCCAATTCTTGGATTTCTTCTCATCTTTAGGCATTTTTAACCGATAATCTCGAGAGTGTGAGTTTTGACCCCAATATTACCCTTGTGAAATCCTTGTGGTTGTTCCATCAAAATCTTCTCATCTAGATTTCCATGTAGAAAAACGGTTATTACATCCAACTGTTCTAGTTCCCAATCTTGATCAACTACCATTGATAACACCAGTCTTATAGTAATATGCTTTACTAATGGTGAAAAAAAAATTATGATAATCAATCCCCTCAATCTGAGAAAACCCCTTAGCAACTAACCTAGCTTTGTATCTAAGTTCCTCCGCTCCTGTTATTCTTGGTTTGAGCTTAAAAATTCATTTGCAACTAATGGTTCTTTCTTTCTTAGGTTTGTTGATCAGTTTTCATGTATAAGTCTTTAAAAGAGAACCCATCTCCTCATTTGTAGTAGCAATTCACTTCAACCTGTCTTTACAACTTATGGCTTCTTCATAAGTCTGAGGTTCTTCTGTATTCATGAACTGAAACACATTAAGAGCATAATCAGCTACATCTTAAACATCAAACCTATAGGGAGGTTTAATGTTCATCATTCTTTCTCTATCTCTTGCAAGCTGATAAGCTTGAAGTCTTTTTTCATCACTCTTCTTCTGAATCTTCCACTACTTCATCATCCGCTAAAGAAACTCTATTTTTATCTGAAGTTTCAGCTTTTGATTCAGAAGTTTCACCTTAATCAAATTCATTTGGCATAATGAAAGAGACCTTCTAGCATTGCCTTTTTTTTATGTTCTCGTGACACCTTTACTATATCTGTATATAGTATATCTTCTCATAAAGTAACATCTCTGCTCATGATGCCCTTTCTTTCATCAGTACTCCAAATCATGCCATTTAACCCTTTGTGGATATACCCCATGAGAATTCCCTTCTTTGCTCTAGACTTGAGTTTCTTTTGATCAACAAGATAATAAACCATACATCTAAATTTTCTTAAATGAGCATATTCTGGTTTTTTACTTGACCAAACTTCTTCTGGAACTCGGAAATTCAGTGGTGTTAAAGGAGTTATGTTGATCATGTAAACTATTGTAGAAGAAACTTCTACCCAGAAAGACTCTCCTAATTGAGTTTTACTTAAAAAACTCCTGATCTTTTCTAGAGTAGTTCTATTCAGCCTCTCAGCTACTCCATTTTCTGTGGAGTATAAGGACATATGTTGTGTCTTATAATCCCCTTTAATTTGTAAAAGTCATCAAAGATCCTATTGCAATATTCCAAGATATTATTTGTTTGTAATGCTTTCCACTTCTTTTCACTTTGATTTTCAACTAATGCCAACCATTCAATAAATTTAGAAAATGCTTCATCTTTTGTCTTGAGAAAATAGATCCATATCTTTCTAGAAAAGTCATCCACAAAATTTTTGTACTACTGACACTTTGACAAAATTAGTGTCACATTTGGAGAGCTCCACAAACCTGAGTGGACATACTCCAAAACATCCTTTAAAGTATGTTTTCCTATCTTGAAAGACAGTTTATGAGATTTCCCTAGTATGCATAACTCACAATGCTTCATCTCCAAAATCTCATTCTCCTTTAGCAGCTCTTTTTAACCAGCAGTTGCAACCCTTTATTATATATATGGTCAAGTCTGCTATGTCATAAAGTAGTTTTGTCTACTACTTCAATAGT
Source organism: Iljinskaea planisiliqua (assembly GCA_900108845.1). NCBI lineage: Eukaryota > Viridiplantae > Streptophyta > Magnoliopsida > Brassicales > Brassicaceae > Iljinskaea > Iljinskaea planisiliqua. Next base: position 1,121,031 of record FNXX01000008.1, read on the forward strand.
TGTATTCATCTATTCTAGTTCTGGTTTTCCATCAAGAAAATACAAGTTGTATTTGTAATCACCAGATAGAACTTCCTTGTCATCTTTATAGACTTGTAATCTGAAGTTTCTAGATTGAAACCAACAGCCGTGAGTTAATTGTCCCAAAGAAATCAGATTCCTTCTTGCTCATATTGTAGTTAACTATCATGATCTTTCAAATGGCTGCAATTTTACAATAGGTATCATTGCCCATTAAAATTTTGCCTCCATCAATATCTTATACATCAAATATTAGATCATTCCTGCAATTCAGGTGATATGAACATCCAGAATTTAACAACCATCAACAGTTAACATCACAAGCTATGTCCACTGTGATTTACTATAACAGCCTCAGCTTTATTACTTCTTAACTGACTTGAACTTGACTGATTTCTTTTAGGACAATCTCGTTTTAGATTGTCTTCACTTCCACAAATCCAACAAGCCCTTTTGCCTTTTTCTGTACTTACTTCTGTTCTTCTTCCTTTCTTTCGACTGACTTCTTTTATCAGTTCTGCCTCTTGTTTGAACCACTAATCTTTCATCAACAGTTTTCTGTCCATTGGAGATACTCTTTTCTTTTAATTCTAACTCTATAGAATATACAGACCTAACTATCCCCTTTAGTGTAATTGTATCTTTTCCACTGCTATACTTGAGAGTGTGTATTAGATGATCAAAACTTTTAGGTAAGCTGTTAAGAAGAATTGCAACTTGATCCTATTCACTTCTACATTTAGACTTTAAAGATCAGATATCAGCTTATTGTATGTATCTAAGTTCTTATCAAGACTTTTTTCCTTCATGCATCTTAAAGCTGTAAAATCTTTGCTTGAGATAAAGCATGTGTGACAGAGTAGTAACTTGATAAGTATTTTTTAAAGCTGCCCACATGTCATATGTTTTAGACTCATTGATAACTTTTCTCAACAACATATTTGTCAAACTCATACTCAAAAGATTTCTAACCCTCCGGTCCTTTTCCAACCACTTTGGATCACAGTTTACTTCATGTTCAACTCTCTCTTCCTGGATTCCTTTTCTTCTAGGATCCACAAAAGCTTATAGCTAACGCACATAGTCAAGCCCTAAGATCTCCAATTGTGTCAAGATCTTATGCTTCCATATAGTAAAATTATCTTCTCCATCAAAAATCTCCACTGCAAACCTGCCTGAGTTAGCTCCATCTCACAAAACTTGTAGTCTCACAAATCTTGTATCTTTAAATTCAAACTCAGAAATAAAACAAAACAGAAACTCTTGGGATAATAATCCTTAAATCGGTGAAGATACCTTTGATGAACACCCCTTTTGATCTTTATTAGAATCTTTGGAACTGAATAGCTTTAGCCTAGTTCTGATACACTGTTGGTGTTTAATTTGAGTATTCAATTCTGATTTGATTCAGATGCAGGTTGTAGGTGATGACTATTTCTTGTGCTGAATTGTTTTATGTGTTCGATGATGTGCAGAAATTAGAAAACACAAGGATGTATGAGTTCCCAAGATCAACATGATCTCAGTACGTCTTGGTGAGCTTACACCAGCTCACAAGGAAAATATCTTTGATGTAGAAAACAATAGAGATCACTCACTAATCTCATGTCACTCACTTTATAGAGAATTGACCCCTAGAAAAAAATCCAAAGATAAACAAGTTTCAATGAAAGTAAGTCACACTTCTCACTTAGCTTTTCTCTCAACTTTTTTCTATCTTCTCTATCTTTATATTTTTTGTTGTAAACCTTTATCTTGATCTCTCTCATACGATGACTATATATGCAGTATCAATGCCCTTCTTCTTCCAGGTCCTGCTTTTATCTTTGTCATTGATTGTTACCTAGCAATGACACAGCTCATTTTTCTTATGCAAAAAAAAAACAGAGTATTGTCGTTTCTTCTTTGCCGTTTTCTTCTTTTACAGACTTTCTCTTGGGCCATTTACAACCACTCAGCCCATTGATAAAGAAGAACTCACCTATCTCAGCCCAATCACTATAATGACAATTACCTTATCTGTAATGTTGTTAATTAGATTGCAAACTATTGATGACCTGAATAACATATTATCTTAATTTAACGTCATCATTTTAATAATATATTTATTTAATAAAAAATATAAAACAAAGAAATGACTTTTTTGCATCATAATTTCTTTTTTGTCAATTTTTTTTACCATGTAACATATGATAATCGCTCAAAAAAATTTTAAATTGCAAAAAATATTTGCAACTGATTTTTTCTATTCAAATGGAATTTTAGTTTTTGAAAACAACAAAAAAACTGAAATTTTACTTTTTTATTTTTTCAAAAATTATACTTTGTTTATACAAATTTATTATGAAATCATTATCATATATAATTAGAGAGTTTTCTCTCTATTTAAGATATCCACTAGATGATATTTTAATTTTTAACCCATTTAATCATTACTTAATTATATTTAATCGTTATTATTTTGACTAATTAATTATTACTAGATGAGTATCCTAGCAGGTTTTAATTCACTTTTTAACAGAAAATATGTCTTTGTTATGCTTTTTATTCATGCCACTTTAAGTCTTTAAGAATCATAGATTACAACATCTATTAATATTTAAAAGTTGAGGCTATAAGCCTCTAAAAGTGTACACGGAGGATGTAAAACAACCAATAAAAATTTACTAAATCAGCATTTTAATTAATTTTTATAAAATATATCAACATTTCCAAAAATATATAATTTTCTTAAATAAAATATAAATCAATATTAGATAAGTTAAATTAATAAAGAAAAATCATTAAAAAGAAAAGTACTTTGATGTATTAAATATATTTTTTGAAAAATTTAAATCAAAAGTTTAACTAACAATAAAGGAAAAGAAATTATCTATTAACATATAAAAATTGAGGCTAAATGCTCATAAAGCCATCTACATAAAATTTAAATCAACCAATAGTATCATTACACATCAACATTTTAATTAAAAATTTTCTAAATTTTAAAATTATATTATTAATATGAAAACACATAAGATAAGGAATATAAGAAAATTATAAAACATTAAAATAAATATAATAAAAATTTACATACAAGAATATTTTTAAAAAAATATATAGAAGATAAGAAAGTTATCTATTTGAAAATAACTTTATATTAAATTCAGAATTTTTTTTTTAATTTAATATAATTGTATCAATTATATACTTATAGAATTAAAGATTTTAAACTTAGAATAAATATTGGTGAACAAAAAAACGTATATCATATATACTAATAATAAAATTTCTGGATAGGATTATATCTGAATTAAGATTATCGTTTCAATCTATAAATATATAATATTTGAGTCTAAATGTCACTAAGAATATCCACACAGGCTAATATTTGAGCTATTCAATTATTGATTCTTTAGTAATCTTTGGTTTTGTACATAAAAACCAATAACTTTTGATAACTTTGTAGAATAAGTTATAAGACAAACATGATAAAGAATCTAATGACTTCAATTTACTAAGCTAATGTTATTTTACTTTAGATCCACTCCTACAAAAAACAAAATATTTAGTATGATGTATTTATTAAGAGAACTGATACATTTATTAAAACAAAGAAAATAAACCACGAGACCTCATTTAGAGCTTGAGAGGAAAAAGAATATGGACTAATATAAAAAGACATTGAACCATCTTTTAGAAAGTTTGTGTGTGGTTTAATATTTATATGATATAATAATCATCGTCAGTAATTTCTCAAACTTAAAGTTTGTAAATAGTATTAGATTTATTGTGAAAGTTGAAATTTTCTATAAAGTTAATATTCTAGAGAAAAGTAAAAATTAAATACCATTTTAAAAACAATTAGAAATTTCAAAAATCTAAATTAAATAAATTAGATTCTTATATTATTCTTAAAATTTTAAGTTTTCTTTAGTAAATATATTTAAAATGTTTCTTCAATTTTTTTTTTGAAAACTATAAAATAATTAAGATATTGAAAACTCTATAGATTTTGATGTGAGTCCAAAACTATATTTTAGTTAAATAACTATATTTTATTTTGGTTATTTCTTAACATATACATAAATAAATACAAGCTTCAAATATAAATAAGAAATTACTTTTCTAAATAACAATTATGTACTTGTAAATAATTTCAGAGGTCAACATGTTTAAGTTAAATCTAATCTACAAGTCCTAAGATGCAATGTATATGTAGAAAAAGGTTATAAATAGAAGATAAAAATATTGACGATAAAGAAAATGTTAGAATTCTATTTTTTTTTTAAATCAAAAGAAAAGAACGAAAAATAGTTTATATGATGAAAATATATGTGTAACTTATGAATAGAACATTATAAATTTATAATATAAGATTGTTAAATATATTAAAACATACAAACTATAAAATATTTATTAAAGACAATTATAATAATGTAATTTATGAATAGAACATTATAATTTACAATATTAGGTTGTTAAATATACTAAAAAATACAAACTATAAAATATTTATTAAAGACTATAATAATTTAAGTGACAAATATGTCAAATAAAATTATGGGGCGCTTGCACAAATAACCTATAAATTGAAGTCAATTACAAATGTAACCCTCCATTTTTCTCTCTCTAACAAATGTCACATTGTCTCTCTTTTAACCTCGGTGGATCTGATAATTTACGAAAATGTCATTAATTATTATTATATTTGATTTATTTCAAAAATGACAAAGACAAACATATCATCATCTTCATCATTTATTCACGGAAATGCTATCGACATCAATTCTTCCGACCACTATTAACAACCAGATTTGAAGTTCTTAATGCTCTACCCACCACAATTTAACCTCTTTAAACTCATCATTTGAGTTTGCCAATTCTTTTTTCGCCATTTTCTCTTGATTTTCATCTCTAAAACTCCTAAATTCAAATTTTCAAATTTTCAAATTTTCAAAACCTTTTATTTGTGCATAGTAGGTGATTCTTGCATACATAGAGTCTGATTTTCTTTGGTGGTGGTCAGCCTCACAGTTTTTGACAACCTAAAAACCAGATTCAGGTAATTCAAACTTGATTTTCTTGGTTTTTCCATCTGTATCGCGGAAGTAGTGAAGTCTAATTGTCAAAGCATAGGTTAGTTTTGCATTTTACCATTTTGGATCGTAGACTTTACTTGAAGTCTACTATCTTGTTTTGGTAAGAAAAAAGTAGAGGAAACATCTAACTCGTAGTGGCCAGGTTAGTTTTGCATTTGACCAAGAGGAGGGCTTTTCGAAGAAATCTACTCGAGAAGTTTACGTTAAAGCGAGATACATATGTCAATTAACCAGATTTTGACTTGTATAGTAGACTTCGGGTGAAGTCTACTGAGATTACTTTTGGGGTTGAATTGACCAATAATATCATTTAAATAGTAGACTTCACTCGAAGTCTACTACTTATTAAAAAATCAGTAGACTTCGTGCAAATTCTACTATTTATTTAAATCGTAACTTTGATCAACCCCAGAACTAAGCGAGTAGACTTCACCCGAAGTCTACTGGGGCACTGAGATATTAAAATTGCAAAATTAACCCGGGAGAAGTGTACATTACACAGTAGACTTCGCGTTGAAGTCTACCTAAAAGAGTAGACTTTGTATAGCAGTCTACTGTTGTTATGAAGTCTACATAGGAAAGTTAAAGTTTGGTCAGATGGAGAAGTGACCCATTTTTCTGAGTAGACTTCAAGTGAAGTCTACTTTTTTGTTTTGCCAGTTACCAAAGGTAGACTTCAACCGAAGTCTACTAAGGGGAGTATACTACAGGTGAAGTCTGCATTCGTTAATTTTCAATTGCAAAAGTAACCCGAGAGAGTAGACTTCACTTGAAGTCTACGCGGATGACCTCATATAGAAGTTTACTATGTAGGATTTTATTAAAGTTGTAATTATAGCATATTTATAACGAATTTTTAAGATTTTATTGTTCATGTGTTGGTTTAAGCTAACTTACTTGCTTGTGTGTCAGTTTGATATGTTTATTTATTATGTGCATTTCTGAATCAGTTGTCTTGTTTCATTTTGCAGCTAGCTCACTAGTAGTAGACTTTACCCGAAGTCTACGCAGATGACTTCATATAGAAGTCTACTACGTAGGATTTTATTAAAGTTGTAATTATAGTATATTTATAATTAATTTTTAAGATTTTCTTGTTCATGCGTTAATATACAATCACTGAACTTATTCCTGTTTGGAATTGATGGTTTCAGCTTCTTCGTCTCTTCTTGAGATCTGTAGAAAAAGAAAACTCAGATCTCTCTTTCTGAAAATTCATTTAAAGAGAGAGACAGAGAGAGAGGTCAAACTTTATTAACCTTGAAACTGATGGATGTAACAAATCAATCTTCTTCTTCGCACAGCCTTCTTGTTGTCGCCTGTTAAAAAATAAACTCCTAAAATTGGTTCTTGTTCTTCCACTACTATATCCTCAATCTCAACTTTTTCCTCTTGTCCAAATCAAACATTTTGACAAAAAGTAGAAGCAATCAAAACCCATAAATAGGAACGGACACATATATCATCTGAATAATACTTAGCCATCATACCCTCCAGTTACAACTAGTATATATCGAAGGTAACAAAGAAGAAGCATATGTAACAGAGAGAGATGGAAGATTAATGTATATTTACTTGGCAAAAAAAAGATTAATGTATATAGTTATGGGTGTGACAAGAAAATGTATAATCTTTGTATTCTTGAATCATTCCATTTTGAAAGAGAGAGAATACAGAAAAAGAGGAGATACCTTTTCTTCGAACTCAGATTCTTCCATAGCGAGAAGAATCTCTTCGTTCTACAGTTGGGGCCACTCTATGGGTAGAAAATGCAATGTTGAAATTGTCTTCGTCAATGATGTAAACTGGCTCATCAACGTCGGAAACTGTAACATTATTTTATTTCTAAGAAGAAAAAAATGTAAAAAATAAGAGATAAACATAAAGCTGGACTAAAACACAAAAAGCTGCAAAAACTCAGATGTGCCACACATACTTGATAAAACCTTGGAAAGGAGGAGTGAATTTTCATAGCTAACTACTTCGCTGACCACTGAGAAAGACAAAACGAAAAAGTAATTGTAGATCCTGTCGGTGCCATCTCGATTCTGTCACAAATCCGCACTTGGCCACCATCCTCTCTAAGCCACAACACAGATCTACGCCGGTTTCTTACCACAAAAAAAAGAAGATGAATTAGAAGATATTGATAAATTAAAAAAAAAATGAAAAAATAGATAAAGAAGAAAATTGGAGAGGCGGCTATGGTAAGGTGGAAGAGGAAGTGAAAAATAAAAAATGTGGAGCCTCATTTTAAACTTAGGGTTGTGTAAAATTATCAAATTAATTTTAATAATTTCTTAAAAAATATGGTTTCCGCCTATTTAATTTTGTTTCCCGCCTATTTAAATTTGATTTCCGCTTTAATAATTTGAATTTCAGTCTTCTTGACGAAGTCTTCCTCACCTTAAACCTCGAATGAACAGTACACCAACACCATAAATTGATAATATACATACAATCTAACATTAAACCCTTTACTCATTATTATATTCTTAATTTTGTATTTTTTAAATTAAATGAATTTAAATGTAATATTAAACTATGATTTATATAGATTTTTTTTACCAAAACCATAATCTTACTATCTATTCATATCAAACCATACACTTCAACCTTACATGTATTTGGTCTCTACCTTCATTTATCTTCATTCGCTTAAATTAACTGATTTTTATGATTTTTTATTTTATTTTATATAGGTGACAATTACCTATGTGTTATTTATGTATACAATTTGTTTATCAAATTAATTTTTATAATTAAATCTAAGATTTAATCACAAAGTAGACTTCATATAAAAGTTATGAAGTCTACTATTATACTTTTACATGATATGGAAAATTTGTTGGTTTAAGATAACTGGTTTTTATGTAATTTTATTTTATATAGGTGACCATTACTTATTTCTTATTTATGTATATAATTTTTTTATCAAATTAATTTTTATAATTTCTGTACTTAAAAATTAATATTTATTCATGAAGTAGATTTCAAATAGAAGTTATGAAGTCTACTATCATACTTTTAGATGATATAGAAACTTTGTTGGTTTAAAATGACTGATTTTTATGTAATTTTATTTTATATAGGTGATCATTACCTATTTGTTATTTATGTACACAAAATTTTTATTAACTTAAATTTTATAATTTTTGTAATTAAAAATTAAGATTTAATCATGAAGTAGACTTCATATAGAAGTTATGAAGCTTACTATTATACTTTTACATGATATGGAAACTTTGTTGGTTTAAAATTTCTGATTTTTATGTAATTTTATTTTATATAGGTAACCATTACCTATTTGTTATTTATGTATATAATTTTTTTATCAAATTAATTTTTATAATTTTTGTAATTAAAATTTAAGATCTAATCACGGAATAGACTTCATATAAAAGTTGTCTAATCAGTAGACTTCATATAGAAGTTGTCTAACCAGTAGACTTCGTATAGAAGTTGTCTAACCAATAGACTTCATATAGAAGTCTACATCTAACCAGTAGACTTCATCAATAAACTTCGCAGGGTTATAAGTGTCATTTTCCTTTTTTTTTTTAAGTTTGGTCGTTATGGAGAAACATGTACTTTCACTATCCCTATGGATTACTTTTGTCGAATGTCCAATAAGGGGTTTAGATTTGCATTAATAACCAAGTAATGAGTTAAAATCAGTAATTTTCCTTAAAAATAAGAGTTTCTTAGAATAAAATAACTTTTGATACATACTAAAAATAGCCAATTAATTGACATACATGACATTTTAAAAATACATAAATATATAATATATAATATAAATTATTAAATATTAAAAATTAATTTTATTTTGGGTTTTTCAATTGTACATAATTATAATTTTCTAAATATTATATTTTACCTAAAAAATTGATTCAGTGATTATATGCAAATTTAAGAGATTATATACACTATATATATATTATGAATATGAAAATTAATATTTCAATAAATATTTATTGTTAATGATATATTTTTAATCAAAAGCGTAGCATTGTTGAAAAATCTAATATATTAAAATTTCAATAAACAAATAGTGTAGGTGTGCTTTCCCGTTTCCATTACATCACATGTGTTCAACTCTTTGGGTTGTTGGATAAAAAGTATAAACAATTAATAAAATATATCACGTTTAAGTTTTGTAATATAAATTTCGCATCATGTTCCGAATATTTTAAAGATACGAGAAAGGGTTTTGACGATGAAAACTATTATTTTTTTTTACTTATAAAGCTATTATTAAAAAGCATGAGTCTATTATCTAATACATTTGTAACGTCTCGACCGTCTTTATCTGTAGGTTTCACGCCCGTTCACTGAGCCCGTGTGTCAACCCATGTTCAATGGTTGGTGAGTTATTTTTGGAAGACTTGGAAAACTTGTTTACTGAACTTGCAACCACCACATGACTGTTCCTCGTGTTTGTTCTCATTCACACGATACCGAGAATCACTTTCCGATAGGTCACCCATCATTTGACTACTCTAACTCAAAAACACTTAATTATAAAGTTATCTCTAGATGTATAACCGAAAAAATAAGTGCCATTTGGCAACATAGATAACTAAATCAATTCGCTTAGGTCATTCTATATGTATCACTATATCAGAAATCAGAATGTTATAATACTATTATAAAAAGAGGGATTGTCCATCAATATTTACATCACTCCAAAAAGAAGATTGAAGACAATATGACAAGAACTAAAGGCCACCCAATTATGAAATGTTCACAAAGCTTTCAATAGTTGATAGAAATTGTATAGCTATTATGCTTACTTGCCAACAATTGTAATCGTAGGGGAAAATTTATAACACTTTGTAACAGAAAAAAAGTTTAAAAATATAGATGTGTCGATTTATAGTAGTAAAATTCGCTCCCATGACAGCTTTGATAAGCATACTTTCTTTTTGCCAACGACCTCTCCAGTGTTTGCATTGGCGTCTTAATATTATCTTCAAATACAAATTGCTAAAGTCCGTTTGTCTCTCTAGAAAGCATCTAATCTGACAACTCTAATATTTGGCCACATATAAGTGATACTCACCACTTTCAACTGCTTCGTAGAACATCGACGTGTTGTACCTTCGTAGAGATAAATCTCTCTACATTGAATCTTTTTTATTACTTTCTAATTTGACAGTCTATGGGTGTCTCTGTCATTCTGCTATCAAAGAACTGACCATTTACCTCTCTTAACTTGCAGTGTTCGATTCCATAGTGAACACGTAAAGATTAATGAACTATCTTATTTCCTTCGTATCATATTCCATTATGGTGAGAAAGAAACAGTTATTGTGCCTATGTATTCACGCTAAGTTTGATAGGAAAAAAATTGCACCTAAGTAAATGGATAACAAAACCAATTATTGATAAAGAGAACGAAGGAGTTTCTAGATCTGGCACATGGAACGAATGTGAGTTCATTTGTAAAACATATATATTAATTTTTTATACAAATCAATAGAATAACAAATTACAGCCCATTGGGTTATACTAAAACATGAGGGAGCTCATTATCGTGAAGATGTATAATTCTATTTTCTCAGGACTTTGATTTATAAAATTGATAAGGAGATGCATCTAAATGACTAAAGTTGAGCAACATTTAACCACGTGGTGCAAGTGAGAGCATCAAGTATAGTAAAACTACTGCCTACTCAAAATAACATAAAATAACTTATAACAGATTTTGAGAGTTGTTGAAGACATAAGCGAGGCAATACATACTCATTCCAGCCACGAGAGGCCATAGTTCCCGTTCTCTTCATGTGACCAAATCAATTCAATCCAAAACCACCCTAAAGAAAAAAGAAACTACTACAACATAACAACATAGACAACACTTGTATATTCCTAACACTGCACAAGATAGTTGCAATTTGCGGGTAAGAGCCTCTCAGCTCTCTGAATCGACGCACGTGTTATCTGCTCAAATGTTGAACATGTAGAACTTGAAAAGAAGACAAAAGAAGTGAAACGTTTCAAAAATTCTTTCGTGTAATTCTTTTATTTGGACATATGTCCTTCTCTCAATTTTTGATGTGTCACAAAGTTATTATTAAAATAATAATTATATTCAAAATAGTATTCACATATATATATATATATATATATGTATATATAATAGTATATTATTTCCTAAAATTTACATATTATCAATGTAGTAATTATTTTAGATAAAATATAATATTAAAAATATACATATGTAAAATTTAAAATTAAATTGATTATCAATATTTAATAATTTTATATTATATCTTATGCGGTTGTAAAATATTTTTTCAATTTATTGGCTATTTTTAATATGTAAGATTTCATATATATAAAAATAATTTTATTGGTACTAAGTATAATAAAATCCTTAGATATTAGCAAATTGTTTTGTCTGACATATTTTTGACTTAAATTTATTATAATTTTTTTGTATAAACAGTTTATAGTTTATCTTTTTAGTATATTTAACAACATTATATTCTTAATTTATAATATATATTCATTAACTATATATATGTATTATATGACATAAACTATTTTTGTTATTTTCTTATGACTTAAAGAAAAATAGAATTTTAACATTTCCATTAACGTTAATATTATTTTGTGAATGAATCATTAGTTAGTTTTCTCCATTTACATTTCATCTTATAAGTATTTACAAAATACCAATGAGTTGGTATGCTCTCCAAAAAAGAGTTAAATTACATGGTTTGGGTCTCACATTATGATTTCTTTTTTTAAATAGAATTTTAAAATTTCTATTTCCATTAATATTTTGTGTGAATGAATCATTATCTTTTATCTATAATAAACCCTAAACCCTAAACCCTAAATCCTTTCTACATGTACATCTCATCTTATAAGTAATTACAAAATACCAGTTATGAGTTGGTCTACTTTCCAAAGGAGAGTTAAATTACATAGTTTGGGTCTTGCCTTGGGAGAATATGCAGGCTTAAAACTCCAAAATATCCAGATAATAAAAAAATCTTGCAAATGAGACTAAAAAATTTTAACCTATGAAATATATCTAGAAGTACACAATTTTAGCTTTTAAAAATATTTTCTTGTTCTTATTCAAAAGTTTTTTTTTAATTATGTATTTGTTAAGAAACTACAAAAAAAAATGTAGCTATTTAATTTAAAATATATTTTTGTATGCACATAAATCTATATAATTCTCAATACTTAACTCATTTTATAGTTTTCAATTTATTTTAAGAAAATTTAAAAATATATTTACTAAATCAACTTAAATGTTTAAGAAAAATACAAGAATCCAATTAATTATTTTATATTTTTGGAATTTCTGATTTTTAAAAATTGGTATTTAAATTTTACTTAATTTTTCATAGAATATTAACTTCATAGAAAATTTTCAACATCTACAATAATTCTGGTTTTGTTTTCACAAACTAAAATTTTGAAAAGTTACCGATGATTATTAGTGAATTATATTACGATTAAACTACATACAAACTCTCTAAAACATTATCAAACGCCTTTTTATACCACTCAGTATTTTGTTTTCCTCTAAAACTTTGAATGAGCACTTATTATTATTATTATTATTTTTTTCAAAAATTCATCAAATCTCTTGGATGGTGTTATTTGTTTTTGTATTTTAACTAATTTAGAAATCTGCATAAGACTCACAAATTAAAATAAAATTTATTCATTTCCACATCTAACATATGAATTTTAATTAATATTTACAAATCCAGAGGTTTTACCTCGGATTTAAGTCTTTGTATTTTTAACAAAGAAATCATTCAAAATCCACCAAAATTCATTCTGAAATCAAATCCTTTTGTAAATCCGTATGATCAAATAAAACATAATTTGAATTAGAATTTATAAATCATAAAATCAATAACACATTATTTCAATATTGATTTTAAAATCATAAAACTAATAATACTGAATTTCTTTTGGATTTTAAAATACATTTAAATACATAAACTAATAACCCCTACTTACTAAATATCTCAAATTACGTATATTATTTTTTGGGTTAAGTATCTCTAAAGTCAAATGTTCAAAATATAATTACTTTAACTCAATTCAAATCATTAGATTCGCCATCATACTTGTCTTATAACTTGTTTTATTAGGTTATTAAAAAATATTAGTTATTTGGTACTAATTGAAGATTATCAAAGAAACAATAAGTAAATACATCAAACTTATTTTTACATTTAATGTAATACCAAATGAAAGAAATAAATAAATAAATAAATTCCAATACCAAGTGAAGTGACTAACAAATTTTTTATGAGTTTTGTTATTAATTGTAATACCGCATAATCTACTATGTATATATATATATATATATATATATATATTAAAAGTAGAAATAAAAATTGCATATAGATTACATTCAAATATTAAAAATGTTAGAAATATATGATACTTAAATAAAAATTATAGAAAACAAAAATTAACCAAAGCTCTAGAAATAGATAATTTTATTTTTTATAAATAGAAACTTTTTTAAACAATTTACAATCCCATATAAGTTGATTACTTTTCTTATTCATATCCTTTTTCATGTTTGCGATATTGTTTAAGAACTTTGTTTAAAAAAATCTGATAACTAAACAAATATACAACAAATACAGTTACAATAAATTATATTTGATCTAATTTTATTTGTTCACTAATATTTATTCTAAGTTATGTATTGTTAATTTTTTAACTGAGAAATTTATTTCAAAGTAAGAAACATTTTTAATCTAATACTAAGCTAATTTGTTTTGGTAACATAAATTTATAGATAATTTATTATATTTTATAAATTTTAAATATTCTTATATGTAAAAGTTTTATTATTTTATTTATTCTAAACTTTTTTTGTTACCAAATTTACTGTAGGTTACATATAGTTAACTTTATAGTTGAGAAAAATATATTAAATTAGAAATTTTCCTAATATAATATTAAATTGTTTTTTTTGTTAATAGAAACTTATATAAAGTTTCTTTATATGATGTACTTCTCTATTAATAATATAGTTTTAGAATTTAGAAACTCTTTTAATTTTAATTGTTGATGTGGAATGATACTATTGATTATTTTAAATCATATATGGATATTCTTAGAGGTATTGAGCCTCAACTTTTATATATTAATAGATAATTAGTTATTCTTAGAAATACTTACTTTTAATTAATAAAATTTAAAGTACAATAAATAAATAAAATGAGTAACAAGAATCACAAAAATCAAATTTAAGATGATAAAAGTAGTTGGATTGAAGGATAATATTTCAAATAGTGTATTAATAAAAAATTATGGATGATTGAAAAAATATTTATAGTGTACTTATGAGTTTTAGAATAAACATAATATCATTTCAAATATAATTTAAGATTAAAATTTATGTTTCATGTATTTAAGTAAAATGCTTATGACACTTTATAATTTGAAGAGAAAAACTTAAATATAAAGTTTATTTTACATAAAATTTCTTTTATTTCTTATTTATTACATATATTTTCCTAAAAACTAATGCAATATTAAATATATCATAAAGCGAAAACTGAAATAACGTACTGGTTATGAGAGGATATGTGATGTATTTATATTAGAATTGATTACAACTATCTTTTATTTAACTTAAGTTTTCTAAGTAATAACAATCTTTGAAACTATCAATATTCCTTCTCGATTATTCAAAATTTGATTTTCTTCATTTTTTTTAAACTACAACAACTATAAATTAAACAAAGAAAGAAAATTCAAAAGGGTACATCTAGCCAAATTAGCAGAACTGAGTCCACATAGACCAGTTTTGACGGGTAAATTCTAGTAGTCCGAGTAAGTTTGTCTGCCTTTCCATGTTTCGTCTTGAGAATAAGCTTAATGTGGAAGTTGACAATAAGTTTCTTCTATCACTGAAATTCTTCCAAAATGTATTGCAAAAGCAGACCACTCCAAAGGGAAAGACACAATATTAACCAAATCAGAGAAATATGTTGCAAATATAAGCGGTGTATATTGGAGTGTATACATACATTCCATAGTCCAAATCAACGCTTCAAATTCTGCATGTAAATGGTTTTTTTTATTTTTTATAATGTGATAGATATATATACAGACTTATCTTTCTCTTTCTTAAATATTAACTTATTATGATAGAAAAAATATGTTTTTAGATGACACCATAATATAAGAGAATTATCTTTCTTTTTTAATCTTCTATTCTTTTTT
Organism: Iljinskaea planisiliqua; assembly: GCA_900108845.1. Lineage (NCBI taxonomy): Eukaryota > Viridiplantae > Streptophyta > Magnoliopsida > Brassicales > Brassicaceae > Iljinskaea > Iljinskaea planisiliqua. The sequence continues at coordinate 1,136,363 of FNXX01000008.1, forward strand.
ATTTTTGCATAAACAATAAAACAAAAAAGCGCCAATTTGTTTATCTATTATGGAAAGACATCCATTAGCAAAAAAGTAATTTTTTTTCATTTGGAGGAATATATAAGAAATCGAAATCAAAGTTCATACACAGACCAAAATTCAATACCTAGTAAACTTGAGGGAAAAGACAGGCATTCTAAGCACTGAGGTACTCCTCCCACAGCCAATACAACAAAAAAAAGATAGGACTGATTTAAATAAGAGATGAAACACTTTCATCGACAAATAAATCACACAACCAAGCTGGACAAGAACGCTCGACATATGACTGCATCAGACCATAGGTGGTGACACTCTGTACAATGATAGTTGCTCTTCTATTCCAATCCTTTGTTTCTACCTTCAATCTCCAGTCATTCATCTTAGCCAGCACTTTGTCTAAGGATGGCACTAAGCAATTCAGAATCTTGAGAAACAAAAATTACCTTGTTGAAATAGTGGAGACCAACGCCCCACACTAAGACCATGAATTTAGCTTCTATTAAAAAATCCATGTGAGTAAAAGCACCTCTGCTATATAGAATAACGGTTTCTTTCATGTCTCTAACAACCCAAGCTGCCCCTAGAACCACATTTCTCTGATTCCCAAGAGTGTCTGATGTTACATTTTAGCTACTCCCTGGGTGGTCTTCCCACTTTGTTCTACCCACCTATTCATCTTGGTAATAAGCATGCTTATGCTCCTTACCCACCTGCTGCGCCAGAAACCATATGTCCGAGCCCTCTCATATTTTGTGAGCGGTTTGGATAAGATCGAACTTTCTCTCCTCTATACACAAAGTGTTCCTATTTTTCCACAGCAACCATAAAGTCCATAAAAAACTTCTTACATAGACTGCATTACTTCTCTGAGCCTGCAACAGAAACTGAATGTTTGCAAAGACCGACGACTCATCAAACCCAACCGGAGGAGAGGGGAAGTTTGTGAGAGCCCACACCTGCCTGGCCACCGTGCATGAGAAGAGGACATGGTTGGTTGTCTCCCCTTCTAACCCACATTGTTGGCACCTCCCATCTATTGTAATCCTTCTCGCCATAATGTTGCTAGCTACTGGCAATATTGAACTCAAGGCTTTTCACATAAATTTTTTAATCTTTGGCAAAGTCACAATCTTGCATACTTTTTCCTTTGGTTCATTAGTAGATGGCATGATAGTTGCTTCTGTAATCACCTCGTCGAGATGCAGCTGACATGCCAACTGGTAACCAGATTTCATAGAAAAGTCTTGTTGGGGTCAAAACCCACCCTTCGAAATTGATAAGTCGAATAGTCTAAGTATCTACACGAAATACTAGTCTCAAGACATCAGAACACGAGAGCAGGTCACCAGTTCACATTGCGGGATATGGCGACCTGGTCCTGAGAAGAGGCAGGTCGCCATTCCGTCTTATGAGACATGGTGACCTGATCCCACAAAAAGGCAGGTCGCCAGTCATCTTACGGGATGCGGCGACCCGGTCCCGAAAAGAGGCAGGTCGCCACTACTTCTTACGGAACATGTCAACCTGATCAGAGTCTCTAGACAATGAGAACACGAAGAATTAGGTCACTCACTCTCTCGGGAGAGAGGATGGCGACCTACTCACTCCGAAGAGGCAGGTTGCCCACTCTCTCTCCCTAGAGAAAGGGGCAGGTCACTCATTCTCTCTCTCAGTAGAGAAAGAGTGGTGACATGGTCTCTTGAAGGAGCAGGTCACCCACTCTCTCCCCCGTGAAGGAGAAAGTGACGACCTGGTCATTCCGAAAGGGAGGTCGCCAACCTCTCCTAGAATGGTTCAGGGCGACCTGATCAGAGTCTCTAGACAAATGATAACACGAAGAAGCAGGTCGCCAGCTCTCTTGTGAGAGAGGATGGCGACCTTCTCATTCCGAAGAGGCAGGTCGCCCACTCTCTCTCCCGGGAGAGAGAGAGTGGCGACAGGGTCATCCTAAGGGGCAGGTCGCCCATTCTCTCTCCCGGGAGAGAGAGACTGCAACCTGGTCTCCTGAAGGAGCAGGTCGCCCACTCTCTCCGCCGGGAGAGAGAAAGAAGCGACCTGATCATTTTGAAAGGCAGCTTGCCAACCTCTCCGAGAAAGGTTCCGCGCAACCTGATCCTTCACACGATCTTTCTACACATTTCTTGACCAAACCAGCAAGCTTAAAGTTTGGTTCAGCGTTACTCGATCTCGGAACAGTGTTCGAAATACTATTCACAGAACATTGTTCATAAACAGAGCATAAACCTCCGACCATAAGACCGAGACAGAAGGCGAACAAGACAGCAAACCAAACTCAAAACAGACCGGACCAAACCCGAGGCGAGCTGGGTCGAGACCAGACCAAACGTGCGATGACGTGCTGAGAAGACGGGCCGCAGATAAAGCCCGAACCCGTTAAAGTCAGTGGACTATTAAGCTTTTACGAAATTCTTTGTATTTGACAAAAAGATCATCTAATAAAATAAATTTTCGATCTTGGTCCTTGAGTTCTTTAAAATAGGATTTTCGAGCCTCCATTTAATATAAGTTTTGATTGTGTGAGTTCCAATTCTCACAAGCTTCCGTTCCTAGAATGCAACCATGCCCAGAAATCTTTTCAATCAATTGCCTGTTGATCGCTAGAATAAAAGCAACATCACCAGGGACAAATATATCATCTAGTACCTCCTGATTCCAACTCCTACTGTCGATGTCAACTAAGTCGGAAACCTTAAAATTAACATTGAAAAAATGTTTTTGATCCACAATACTCTCATCCAGCTGACTCAATGCACTTTCTTTTTATGATCCACTGCGTCCCACCAAAAGCTAGACATTGCTGAGGTGAGAGATTGTCAATTAGATTTGGGTAGCCTGAAAACCGTCATAGCAAATATAGGCATCGCCATTCCCACAGTTTTTAACAAATCTTCATTCCCTCCTTGTGACAACAGCCTTGCAAACCAACCATTCACCCTGGACTTCATCCTTTCATGAATGAACGATAACATATCACATTTAGACCCGTTAAAACACTCCAGGAGCCCAATATATGTTCCAGCACCTCCTACAAAGAGGATTCCAAGTTTTCTCTATATCATTTGGCGACACTCAATTACACCAAAGGTGATTGAAGACTTCTGCACATTAATCCGCTGCCTTGCAGCCTCTTCATACGTTTGCGAAACTTATTCTAGTGCTTTGTATTGTATTTTCTCCACCTTACATAAGAAATGACTGTTGTCTGCAAAAAGAAGGTGGTGAACTGCTGGACCTTGATCGCCGAAAAAAAATCCACTTATTCTCCCTTGAGTCTCAGCTCTGTTTAGAAGATGAGAGAGAGATTCGATACACAATACGAGCAAAAGAGGGGACACGTTGTCCCCTTGTCTGAGTCTCATTTCTGGATGTATAAGACCAAACAGTTGATTATTAATCAGCACTGAGTACATAACCGTTGACACACATCACATCACACATTGAATCCATTTATCGTTGAACCCTAATACTTTAAACAACGATTCGATAAAATTCCACTCCACACGATCATATGCTTTTGACATGTCTGACTTCATCGCTACGAATTCTGCAGACACGACATGATGTGTTTTGAGACCGTGAATCAGTTCATGCGCAATGGCAATATTGTCTGATATCAAACGATCGGAGACAAAGACCGATTAGGTAGGCGAGACTATCTGCGGAAGCAAATGTTGTAGTCTCCTAACCATCACTTTTGACACCACCTTGTATCGAACGGAACACAAGCTGATAAATCGAAGGTCAGCCATAACCGTGGCATTGGTTACCTTTAGGAGAAGGCACAATTGTGTGTAGTTCCATTCTTCTGGAAACACTACTGAGTTGATAATATCCTTCACCTCTTTGCATACTTGAAGTCCAACCACATTTCAATATTTATGGTAAAAGAACACCGTCCTGCAATCATACCTCGGTGCACTAGCTGGTTTTATCGAGAAAACTGCTTCTCTAATCTCTTCATTTGACACCACCTGAGTTAGTGAACTATTGGTGTTTTCATCTACCTTTGGCCTGAAATCATCAAATGTATTTGCAAATGCCCCCAGGTTGAAGGATTTAAAAAGCTTTGTGAAGTACTTGACCGCCACATCTCCTTTTGATGCTTCTTCTCTTTGTGGTATCCCTGTTTCATCCAGTAGAACATCCATTTTTTTTTTTTGGTTCGGTTGGCTTTCACTGAAGCATGAAAAAATTATGTATTGCCGTCTCCATCCTTGAGCCAATCATCCATGCATTTCTGGCTCTAGAAGGATTCTTCTTCTTTATACGGTCCCATTAGATCCTTTTTGACTTTGTACATGTAGCTGATGGACGGTTGGCTCAAAGATTGAACACATTCAAGATCTGCTTATATCACCTTTATGAGATCCCTTGAGTTAACAAGGTTGTCTTTTCCACTTACTAAGAGCTTTTCTGCGTCATCTTAATCTTTCTGAAATCGTGCTCCCTCTACCTCGATCAACCAAACTCCAAGCTCTGGTTACCTCCACTTTGACATGAGGTTTAACAAAAATCTTTTGTCAAAACGAAACTGGTCCCAATACATCTATTGAGAAGTCAAAAGACTCACAAGAACCGGCCTGTGATCCGATCCCCGATTTTCCATGAATACCTGATTTGAAGCTGTGATGACATTCCTTCTTGCAAAAGAATCTATCAAGCTTGCATTGTATCCAATTTTCTCCTCTTATCCCTCCCCAAGTGAACGAATTACCAACTCCTTTTATCTCAGACATTTCAAACACCTTAATCATTTCCGTGAAATCTACAAAAGTCGACTCCCTTTTTACTGAACCTCCGATCTCCTCTCCATTGTAGAGAATTTCAGTGAAATCTCCCAACATACACCAATTCCCTTTCCTTCCAACTGCTAATCTCGATAATTTTCCCACACCTTACTTCTATGTCGGGAATCCGGGTGACCATAGACGCAGGAAAAAAAATAAGATACACCCCCGAATTGCATCGAAACACTAATAATATTTTTATCCGCTAACTTTATATCAACACAACCCCTACTCTTCCAAAATAAGACATAACCTCTGCTCCTACCTATTGGGTTTATAGTATAAACCATATCATACCACAGCCATACTTGCAAATCCACCAAAATATTCCTATTATCCATGGTTTCCTATTTTTGATGCATTTCCTTCAGTCTTGGAATCACCAGGTCTTGAGACCATCACATACCCTGGCAATTCCACGTCAGCATGCTCATGATTGATTATACGATCCCTCCCTTGGGATCAACTCCTTGTTTGCGCGCTTTGCGACTTTGTTGGCATTTCCTAACTCCTCTTTTTCTTTCTCTTTTAGCATACCTCCAATCTCCACCCCTTTCTTTCTTTTCATCTCCACTTCCATCCCTTTTCCACACCTTGATTTAGGACATCTATTCCCATTGTAAGGACAACACCTCTGCCTTCCATTCGCCAGAACAGTCCCGAATGAACAAGTTTCCGTAGAATCAATTCCACGAACCGTTGATTTGTCCACCGAACCTCTTTTCCTGCTAATAAAGTTAGCGGGTGCACCCTCCGCCTGCCTACAACATTATCAAACTTTAAGTAATCCGCAAACCAACTTCTCATTGCTGCTTGCAATAACTTCGGTTCTTGGTTGGGTCCTGCATCCTCCTTCCTTCGAGCTTCCTACTCTTTATAATTAACCATCACTCATTTACCCTTACTCACGTCCGCAGTAAAGATAACCGGTTTCTCTTGCCTGATTATAGTTTTTTGCGGTATCTGATCTTTCTCCACCTCCCTCACCGATATTTTAACTCTCTCTTTTCTGACACTAAGCTCCTCTGAATTTGCAGATAAGAGATACTGACGCATTTCATCGAGTAACTCAGGGACAATTCTTGGTCTCCCTGAAAGAGGATCCACTCCCACTTGTGACTCATGAAGGACACCAAAGAGAGGGTCGTGTTCCTTTAGCACTGAAACCGATCGTTACTTCTCCTGCAACCACCTCTCCCTCTTATCATGTTCATGTTCCCTTGTCTTTTTCACTAGTAAGAAGCATACATTCTTCGCATGATTCACCCTCTGATAGTGGTAACACCGCTTTTGGATCCTTTCATAAGTAAACTCAACCATTGTCTGACCCCTGCCAGATAGATTGACCACTTTTGTCTGCCACAGCGGCTTAGACACATCAAAGCATATCTTAACTCTCACACAGTTTTGAGTTTGACGTGCAAGCGGAGCAAAAACAACTATTTTCACCCTTCCAAGAAGCTCTGCCAGAGCCGTAAATGATGCCTCTGTGAAATGGTTCACCGGAAGCTTACGAATCTGAACCCAGATGGAGACAAATTGCAAATAGTCATCCGGTGATACCTCGACCCACCTCTCACTCGCGAGAACCCACTCATTGAACGTCTGGACTCCCTTCTCCAGCACTTCCACTAAATTGTGTTTGTTGTCGAAGAAAAGCTGAAATTTCTCCTTTGAGAGGGTCTCTCCCCTGACCTTCTCCACTTTTTGCCACTTCTTCGGTAGATTGACGATCAAACTAGACATCTTCTAGCACTCTGGATTAAGAACCCTTCTGATTAAGCTTATCGTGTTCCTCTCAGCTGAACTATACTGAGGTAAATCGGGGTCTCGAAAGGGACCTCTTCTTCCTCCAGCGACATTTCCATCATCGCTCTATCCATAGCAGCCGACATCCTTCTTCTTTTCAAAAACTCCCACCACAAGTCTTAAAAAGGAAAAATATTTGAACAGTAGGACTGCCACTAATCTAACCCTGAACTTGAATAATTCTTAATTATCTTGGAGATTAGATCAGCAAATCTAACAAGAGATATTAAAAGCTCTTAATAACCTTAAGACCACCGTAAGAAAAACCACGTATTTTAGAGTTCAAAACCTCTGACCATAAAAAAAAGGTTCTAAACCTAAATAAGAAAAGTTAAAAAGGCAACTTTATATCTATTTTTAACCAGATGTGAAATTCATTTCACAAGTAAGTATATGATATTTCAAATTTCAATGAAAAAGTTTTGCAATATAAAAATTACAAAATTTTATAAGGTAATCATTAATTTGTCACTGTTTTGTTAAATAAATTGTTGCCTTATAACTTTAAGCTTCAAATTGTTTTGTCTTTTCATAAACAATTTACGAGAAAACTTTAAAAAGCAAAAAAAAAAAAAAATCAATTTAATTCATAAAACAAAATACAAATCCATCAATTAATAGTCAAAGTTGAATTAGACATCTCTTTTATAGATTATATTCTTCCCATTTGACTTTTCTTATAGGGGTTTTAACTAATTAGTTATGGCTAGCAAAAGAAATTATATGGTCAAAGCTAATAGTCTAAGTCAAATAACATATCCTACCTTGTATAGTATATAAATAAAACATAAATGCAAATATTTTAGAATATATAAGAGGTTTTAAACTATTCAGTTTCATAAAGAGAATAAAAAAAACAAATAAAATGGCTTCATCAAGCAAATATATTTTCTTGATGTTCTTGTATTTGGCGATTCTTTTGACTCTAAGTATGAAAAATTAAATTGATTTTTTTTTCTTTCTATTTGATATTATATTATTTCTTCGTTAATACCTATAGTTAGGGGTGGCATATTATAAAAGATATAATATGTTCCATTTGATATTCTTTAACCAGAAAAAGGTCTAACGGAACATATTATATACCTTTTCTGGTTAAAGTATATACGTTTGTTTAGTAAACCGTTCTGAAATAAAAGTATATACATATTTGTATATGGTACATGATATATTGAGATTGTAAAGCTAACAAAAAAAATCCATGGTAAGGATTTTCTATATTATTATATAATTCACTAATTTCGTTCTAAAATATAAACTTAGATCTTGCGGAAGCTGAAGATAGGAGTAAGCTAATTCCTATAGGTCCTTGCGCACAGATTCCAAACTGCAATAAGACATGCATTGCATCACAATTTATCGGCGGAAAATGCATCAAATGGTATCCTGATTCTATTAAAGAAACATGTGCTTGCTTTGTAAAACCTTCTATATCGATGTCTAAGAAGGTACTTTATTAACTGTTCAGATTATAATTAAAAATACTGGAAAATATATATATTTTTATAATACTATAAGAATTAATGCAGAAACATAAATAAAGAAGACTTCAAGTTTATGCATATATCAAATCCACTATAATTTATACTTTAATCTCAATGTAGACTAGTATATAAACATATTATGAATCAAATATATTGAGTTAATGAAAGTTAACAATTAAAGTCATATTGGAAATAATAAATTTTCCAAAAAGAAAAACCCTGAATTCAAAATATTGATTTTCTAATATATATCACTAATGTGAGTTACATATCTTCTTATTTGGGTTAAAATTTTTGATTTGATAGATTATATGAAAAAAATGGATTTAGATTTAGAACAATATATTTATTGATCAAATATAAAGATAGTAAACAACAATAGTTAAGATATTTGTTAGAGTTTAAATCATGATCCAAAAAACCATCTTTAGATTCATAAAAGAAAAGAAAAATGTCATTACAAACTAAAATGAGATGATTAATGGTTTCATGACAATTGTTACTTATCAAATCGATTAAGTAATTGGTGGGAAGCGATTTTGTCACAGGAAATCGCTAAATTACGATCATAAGTGGCAAGAATGTCATATATAATAGCTCAAAACATGATGCAAACACCTTCCCTAAGAGGCTCAGCGAGCAAAAATGCAGCTTAAATTGCATGTGCCAGTGAAACCGTAAATGTAATCTCGGTTGGAACAAATTATGGTTAATATTACCGAGTAATGGACAAGCAAGTCACAACAAGAATCTCTCACCTTCGGAGGGAGGAGTGAGTCATATCCACATTTCTCTTCCACCTCCACCTGAATTTTCACCTTTTTCCGAATCTTAAAAAAAAAAAAATTAAGATTCTGAAGTTTAGAGGAAAAATTGGTGCAATCCAGTTCGGGCTGAATCTGATGGACCTTAAAAGAGAGACTGGCACGAGAATTCTTGAATGGCTTAAATATGTAAGCTCAAAAAATCATCATGCCACAAGTGCAACACAAGAGATTGATTCCACTGTGGAAAAAAACCAACAAAACTTTGTTCTCTGAGAGAATCGAGAAACTCAAGTAAAAGAAGCAGGAAAGCACAAGCTTTCTATATACGGATGTAAAACTTACCCTTGGTCGCACTTGACTGCATTTTGAATCGCAGCTAGGAGAGTTCACTTTAGCGAATATCAGAAATACGCCAGATTATGTAAGTTTTTCGCTAAGAACCTTTCAGGATCCACTCTCGATTGGTTTCTAAAATGAAGCAACATTCAATCGATAATTTCAGATAACTATCGGCCAATTTTCTAAAGTAATACTAGGGGGTGACCTCCCCCGCACACATGTGAGGGTGTGTTTGCATATTGATGAGTGAATAAGTGCATCCAGAAAGAAAATATATTCTTAAGGATAGATCCAAAAAACTGAACTTTTTTATTTTGCAAACACAGGCTTCATATTCCTAACCAAGATTGTTTTCTGTCATCTTCACTGCAACTTTAAGTCTTCATTTGGTTATTAGTTCCCCATATCTTTGACCCCTTTCTTTTCTTATAAATACTATTTGCAGAAGAGGTATCATCAACTACTGAAGCTTGACAAGTATTTGTATACACAAACAAACTCTTCTTAGTTGACCTAGCTTCAGTTGTGTGAAGATACCTTCTGGACCAACTGACATAGTGACATGTATGATTTCATTATTCGGCTCTCTTGTTCTCGTGTCTGTAATAGCAATGAATTTCGTGAGTTTTGGGCCTGCTTTGGGTTTAACCGTGGACCTACTTTTGAATTACTATGTTGATTATTTAATTTTTTCTTTCATGTTTTTGTTACTTTTAAATTTTATTTACCCGACTTATATTTTTTTGTCTGAAAGTGTGTTAGACAACCATTTTTGGTTGCCTTTCCAGTTTTCCAGACACTGTTAAAAATGGCGATTTTGTGAGAAATCGTCACGATAATTTTGTGTATTTTTGGGACATCCTTCCTTTATTTTTCTCGTTTTGTTTGGTCGACTCGACTGGTGTTTAATTAAGATCTCTTCTGCTTGTGCCTCGGTTTGTAGTGAATCATTCGTGGTGAGTCGATTTTCAATTGGTCCCAATTTTTTCCAAAGTAATTTGAATCAGTAAAGTATGTGTACTTTCGTGTACACTTTGGTTTCCAATTTTTTGTCAGTTGTGGTTTTTTCCCCCTATATTTAAATTTACTTTCTTACATATATTCTATTTTGATATTTTATCAGTTTTGCGTCTTCGAAACAGTGTTCTATTTTGTATGGTATTTTTCTTTTAAGAAAAACTGAGTTAATGTATGACAATTCATTTCCTTAGATTATGTTTGTTGTGGAAAAATAGAGACACACCATTTATGTGCTTTTAAAATATTTTTAAAATTTATTGGCTCTATTTCAGTATGTAAGTTTGTATATATAATAAAAATTATTTTATTTATACTATGTATAGTAAAATCCTTATATATTAGTAAATATTGTATTCGACATAGTTTTCACATTAAGTTATTACGATTTATTTTTTTTTTATTAAATAACTTATAGTTTGTCTTTTTAGTATATTTAACAATATTATATTCTCAATTTATAATTTTTATTCGTTAATTATATATATATATATATATATATATATATATATGTATATTACATCCATATAAACTATATTGTTATTTTCTTTTGAAGAGTTATTTTACTTCATTTAAAACTTAGGAAAAATAAAATTTTATATTTAATTCATTTTGGTTTAAGTTTTACTTGATTTTGGTTTTTCTATAGTTTATATTTAAATAAACAACATCCATATATTCCTAAAAGTTAATTTTACTCTTTCTTTTTTACTTTTAATTGATTTTTATTTTTCTATAATTTGAATTTAAATATCATTTATTTCTATATGTTTATGATGTAAAATAAATTTTCAAAAGAAAAGAAAAAATAGTTTATATGATGTAGAATATATATATATTTATATAAAATTAATGAATAAAAATTATAAATTGAGAATACAGTGTTTTTAGATATATTAAAAATATAATAACTTTAAGTGACAAATATGTCAAATATAAATACTTGCTAATACATATAGGGATTTTACAAGACATAGTACAAATAAATTGATTTTAATATATATACAAACTTACATACTAAAATATAACTAATAAATTAACAAGATTTTTTTTAAACAAATAAATATATAATATACAAATTATTGATCATTAATAATCAATCTAATTTTTAAGTTTATATAACTATAATTTTAAAATTTTAAAATTATAAATAAATAAATAATTTCATATAATTACAATATTTTGATGTTATATTTTAACTAAAATAATTTATTCATTGATAGGTTATAAATTTCAGAGATTAAATATACTATTATATATATATTGGTAATTTATTACCATTATAAATATAGTTTGTGTAGTTTGAATACATAAATATTTTCTTTATGTGTAGCCATATGATGGCATATAATTTGTGTAGGTGGCAATCATTTTTCTTTGATTAATATGTAATCAGGTTGTTCATCTTGGTTAACATATATGTGCATTTTCTAATCAAAACAGCTGGTCAGGTGTAGGAGATTAAGTTTATTAGAAGTTTGAAGTTAAAACCAAAAAGTATTTATCTGTAGATTATCTTACTTGCTCGTGACCAAATGCATTTAAACTATGGTCCTTATTGTCAGTTTAAGTTTGATTTTGACCTGTGTGTATAGAGGTTTTGTAGTTTGTAACTTTCGTATTATACTTCATTGGTAAATGCTTTTGAAAGTAAACATATGTTTCATTTGTGTTTAATTTGGAGGTTACTGTTTTTGTTGTATGTTTTCTTATTTCATTGCTCTTATTTATATAATAGCCTTCTTCTCATCTCTTACTTAATTTTGTAACAGTCTAATCCTCATTTACTTTTTGTGTATGTCTAACTCGGGTGTGGAACAAAGCAATCACAGGGTGGAGATGAATTGGATGCTGTTGTTCATCACCGCGGTTTTTCAACCTCCTCTCAGTTTCTGGTACTATTTGAAAAAAGCCGGTATTCCAGGTTTGTCTTTTTCTGTATAGGTTTTTCTTTGTTTAGAATGTTAAGTTCATGTAAGATTGCATCACATGAAACCTGTTGGGATGAAGACATAAATGACCGAACTCTGATAATGGAACAAATAGTTTAGTCAAAACAATAACTATACAGTACCGTCTCAGCTTTTTACCGTAGAATTAGATAAATTAACCATGATCATCGATTGCGAGTAGAGTTAAACCCATAAAATAGATTAGTCATGTGTTTAGGGGAATAAAAGGATTCAACAGTTTTGTGAAAGTCACAACCTAGCCAATTTAATATGATTTTGAGAATAGAAATTTCAAACCTTTTCATCAAGGAGGAGTAAAGCTACAGCTGGAATGGTTACGACATTGAATTTGGCCATCTTGAAAGTGGGAATGAAGCAATAAGTAAGACAAATATGGTAGCTGAAGATTAGGATGGTGGTTTGGTGAGGACATTTGGCATTGTTTGGAATATATATTTATAGGCAGAGAATTTTAGAAACGACTGAATGAAGGTGTGGTGAAATCATGAGAATTAAGGACATCAATGGAGCTTTGAAGCAGAGCTATAAGATGAGGATTATGCAATTACGGATATAGAAGGTAGATCGATATGGATATGGGAAGGAAGACTCTCCTAGGGTATCAGCTATGGGGGTTGCTGGGAAGAAGAAGAGGATAGAGACGTGGGAATCTAATAGGCTATATCTTGTTGATCGGTTAAAACGTTTTGTTGGTTACATCATTGGGCTCTTGTTGGAGTATTGGATAGCTCTGTAGAATGAAGAGTGGGATGTGCTTTTTGGTTTCTTTTTAAAAGTGAGGTACAAATGCCACATGTCAAAATGAAGCTGCTTACGTGGGTGCTCTAGATGAAAAGAAACCAGCCTAATAACACAAAACTTCTGCTTAAAATGGAAAAGATGAACAATAATTATATCGTCGAACCGAACAATAATTACTAAGAATATTTTTTTTAGAGAAAATAGATTTTAGATAGAGGGGAAACCCAATAACCAAAGCTAAGGAGGAGGAAAAATAAAAGGATCAAGAGAGAGGGATAGAAATTACAGTGAGCAATGACAAAGAGAGACCATCGAAAGTGAATGGGGGAGGACTCTTGTATGGTTGGGCAAGTCTGTGAATGCGATTGAAGATCGGAGAACGATGTTAGCCTTGGATTTCTTTGTTTCTTCTTCTTCGCGGAGTGAGGGGATTTGTTGGGCGAATCACAGATTTTTTAAAAATAGAAACACAGATGATCAGAAAGGTTTTGGTAGAATTTATGGATTAACATAAAGAGATTTCAATAGTATGAGTTACGGTTTTCGATTTGGTAGGCTGAGGGTGGTCACTGGAGAGTTAATCTAAAACCATTAAACGGAAAAGGAATACCAGGAGAGGAGAAGCAATTAATTTCCGACACCACCTGTCAATTTCTCATTGATAGTTTTTTGGCATCATTTTAGACCTGACGTGGCAACATTTTAGCAAGAGTTTCTCTGCTGAGGTGGACACTCCCAGGAGCCCCAAACAGAGACTTTTATTAGTATAGATTTGGTTTCTATTTAGAAATCAACGTCAGGAGACCCTTTCACAAGGACTGCAAGATTCACTCCACTTTTAAATCACCAAATTCAAAAAGGTCATCACTATAATACCAATTTTTCATAACCGAACAATATTGAAAGCTTTGAAGAACAGCTTATGACATGAGTTACATATCTTATTGTTTAAGTTGACAAAAACTGATTTGATACATTACATGGAAAAAATGGATTTTAGATTTAGAATAATCTCTTTATTGATCAAATATAAAAATAACAAACAATAAAAGTTAAGATATTTATTGGGGGTGTAAATCATGATCCAATAATTTAGATTAAAAAGTCATGATTTAAAAGGTCCAAAAATAAACTGAGAAGTTTGCCGAAGTGAAGTCGAGTCACAAATTTGGATTTATGTGGAGTGAACAACTCGTTCAAACCTATGTGGTCAGATCAGCTTTCAATCCCAAAGTGAACCGGCGACATGTTCAAAAAAAGCATAAACACGCTTAATTGAAACATTAGTTATGACTTCGAGTTATAAAAATAGGATGAAGGATAGAAGAGAAGGACAAAACATTCTCTACACACTCATTCGAAAAAATTCATCTCAAGATTCTTCTTGTATTCTTATCATGATTCCTATAAAAAGACTACAAAGTCATTAATATTTAAATCCATTTGCTCCCTATTTTCTCTTGTTCTTCGCTTCACATTGCTAATCTCTTTGCTACAGATAAAATATTGAATATTTTCCTAAAAGAATACTCTGTTTTTTGTGTCCCCAGAAGAACTCGGTCCTCAAGTTATTCTTATTTGCAATTTTTACAGTTGTAGTTACTAATACAACAATTTAGAGTAGAATAAGGGGGCTGATTAGTCTAAACTTTAACATTGGATAAATAATGACTGATAGTCAAGTCATTCAAGAAATCATATCAGGTTCCTTGAAGAACAACAGAAGATCACCGCATACTAGAATGAAATGATTAATGACCTCAAAACGAGTGCTACTCAACAAATCGACAAAGTAATTGGCGAGTAAGCAAATTTTTCATAGGCAATCGCCAAGTTGCAATAAGAAGTGATATGTGAGCCAGATTTAATAGCTTAAAACACCACGCAAACGCCTCACCTACGGGAGTTAGCACGGGAGTTAGCAAGCACAAGTGCATCTTTATCTCGTAAGTGCTAGGGAAATTGTGACTGTAACTTCGGCTGAAAAAAATTAGTGTCAATGTCGTCAAGTAACGGACAAGGAAGACACATCATGATACCCTCACCTTCACGGTGAGGATTAAGTCATATCCACGCCTCTCTTCCACCTCCAACTGGATCAAAAGGGAATCTAGACACTGGAGTCTTGAGGAAGAATCAGCCCAACCCAGTTCTGGGTGAATCCGATGGACTCTCAAAGAGAAATGGGCCGAAAAGTTTCAAAGAGCTTAAATATGTAAACTCAAGATTTCATTTTGCCACAAATGCAGCACTATAGATTGAATGCATTGTGAAAGAAAAAATAAAAGTCTGTTCTTTGAGAGAATTGAGAATACCCAAGTGAAGCATGTATGACAGCACGTGTTTCTCATATACAAAGGTAAAAGTGACCCGTGCCGCACTTGCTTGCATTTCGATCACAATTAGGAGAGTTAACTTTAGCGATTATGTAAGCTTTTCGCTAAACACCTTTTAGGATCTGCTTACGATTGGTTTTCTCGATTGAAAGAACATTGAATCGATTATTTCTGACATCTATTTGTTAGCTTCCTAAAGTAATATTCAGTCTCCATTCTAAAGTCGGGGTCAGGAGGCTTTTTCACAAGGACCACAAGATTCATTTCGCTCTTACATCACCAAATTCAAAAAAAAAGTCAGCACCATAATGCCAGTTGTTCATTACCAAACAAAATTGAAAGATTTGAAGAACGGCATGTGGCACGAGTAAAGATTCAAAGAAAATATCACCATCAATCGACCAGAAAAAAATTCAAGATGCATTATATCGAGGCATGAGTTGGGCGATGGTCAAAGAAGAAAGGCATGTGTTCTCTGAGTGGTATAAAAACAAAACCTCATAATGAAAAGAATTTTCCTGCTCCAAGAGAAGAAATTGCCGACCGAAAATAACAATGAAGTCTCTTCAGCGGATCCAACTCGTATGCAGTACAGAAGAATTCCAAAGGGAATCATGGAGAAGTAAACCCCAAAGACAAAGAAAACTCAATCATCTGAGGATGTGACAATGAAGCATTCTGCAATTACCACTGCAAGGTGATTCAAACAATGTGATGCTTCAATGAACATTCAACTGCGACGTGATTCAAACCATGTGATGCTTTAATGAATTTGTACCAAAAAAACAAACTTAGTAAACATCAATATCAAATATTTAGCAACTGCAGACGAAGTGAAAGCAAAAGAAGCCTGCATCAGATTGCAAGCAAAACAAGAAACAAATTAACTTGATCATTGAAGGATTAAAATGAATCACCATCTCAGGAACGATTGCACGGACAGTAGGGAGGGAGGCCAAGCTCTTGAACAGTATGTAATGGCCAGATGGGAAAGGTGGCCGAGTCGTTCAATGTTCACATTTGTGGTATTAATGTAATGACATTTTTACATTAGGATAATTATAATTTGAGCCTTTTTACACAAATTCATAAGCCCAAAAAAATTTTATCAACTTTTAATCCTAAATATGCAAATTTTATATAGAAAATATATATTACAGAGAAAATTATTAAAATGTTGTAAATATAATGACCAAACTGTCACATGTTTTGTTACATAGTTTTATTATAGTTTTCTTACAAATAAACCACGATTAACAATCGTTAAATACTCTTTGCTAATTAAAAATGAATATTTACAACAATGTTTTGTCATAGTTTTGCAAGGAATCTGTAATAACATTACGATATGTATTTATTATTGCAAAAAAAAAAAATTGCAAAATTTGTTGCATTATTTTAACAAAAACTAATGTTGCAAAATTATGTTGCAATATGCTTTTTTTTTGTTTTTTTTTTACCTTTTATTTTGGGTATTATTAACCCGAAAAACCTAATTCATGTTGTGAGGTGTAAATTATTCTTTGGATTAAATACAACTTTGAGGTTAACCCAAAAATAAAATTAAAATAATATTAAAAAAGAAAAACCAATTAAAAAATCCAGCGTGTAAAACCGAAAAAGATCTCTATTTTTTTTCTTTCAGCCTCGGAGTTGTGAATCTCCTTCATCAAGCAACTTATTTTTCTCAGATGATTTGGTTTCATCATCAGCCCTCTCTTCTTCTGGAGAGATGAACTCAAGCTGTCTTGATTTGAAAAAATCTGTTCTTTTGGATCTTATCCTGTATGGAAGAGACAAATTGTAAGCATTTGATCCATTACTCAGCTTCTCTTCACAATCAGGGCTCCCTGAGATATCATTCACCTTTTCATCAACAACCTCTTTAGTTGCTTCATCTGTTTTCGCCGCACTGTTGTTATCAGAAACAACAACAGCCTTGTGTCGTCGTTTCCTGAATATAGAAGGTGTGTCTGGGAAAGTTCTAGTAGCATCTTTCAGGAAAGATTCATGGCTCAATGGAGCTAAACCGTTACTGTACTTTTTTCTGCATGGCGGTTGTGGAGTGAAGAAGATAACAGGTGTTGTGCTTGGACTGCAGCCACATTCATACCCATACATACGCTGCCTATCCACTTCTGACGCCATGTAATACTCTGGTTGAGGCTTGTTGCAGAAAAGATGATAACCATTCTTTGCAACTCCACCATACTCTGGCAACGGTTCTGGGTTAGGGAGCTGAGAAGAACGACCGTACTCACTAACACCGATCATTGGTGAAGTAGCTACTACTTCGAGCGGTACAGAAAAGTTTAATTGGCCTTCTCCGTCTTTATCGGGTTTGATTCTCTGTGTAGCTCCTGAAGAGGTTCAAGCAACTGTTACAGTATCCCTTTTCTGAAAATACAATGGATGTTTAATTGCACTATCGGGAACACCGTTCTTTGTTGCTGACGGTGGTAAGCCACCATTAGCTAAGTAGAATTCTGACTTCTTCTTCAATGAACTATTCCAGTGGTTCTTTATCAAATTGTCAGTTCTGCCAGATAAGACCTTATCTAATTGTCGGTTCTTTATCGAAGGGCCGCTCTTCACATGGACCAATAAGCAGCTGCTAAACCCAATTGCGGAGAAACTGGACAGGTTGCTGGTTAACAATAGTTGGATAACTTCTTTCCCCCAGAGTACTTCCACATTCTCAGCCCCTCTCATCTCTGACCATAGCCCCTGCACTTTAGACCTTGCTTTCAACCTACCCAGAGCTGGTACCAGCCCTTTCAAGTTCCTCAACTATCTCACTAAACATCCCGACTTCCTACCAACAGTTTACGAGAATTGGATCCTAGCCGGAAGCTATGCCCACAATCTCACTGATTTTCTCTGGAAACAAAAACAACTGAAACGAGTGTTAAAATCACTAAACAAGAATAGTTTCTCAAAAATTCAAGAGAGAGTTAGTGAGGTTTACAGTTTGTTACAATATGTGCAGGTACAGGTGCTTCACCTCCCAACTCCGGCAATGCTTCTTGAGGGAAAAACTCTACATGAAAATGGTGTTTCCTGAGACTTATTGAAGAGAGTTATTTTCGGCAAAAGTCACGAGTCAACTGGTTGAAGGAAGGTGATCACATCACTGCTTACTTCTACAGAGTGTTAGAGGTCTGTACCTCTTTTAACAATATCAGGTCGTTCTTGCTTGACTCCGGAGACTTTCTGCTAGATGTTGTGGAGATGAGTGATCATGTCATAGCCCATTTTCGTTCGATTCTTGCCCCTGACTGGTTGCCTCCCTCCTACTCTTCTCCATCATGGATCTGAGGGCTCACTGCCTATCGATTTCCGACTGCTCACCACCTATCAATGTCACTCTGGCCCCCGCCTGCAGAGATCATGACTACCCTCTTCAAACTTAACCCGAATAAGGAGCCTGGGCCTGATGGTCTTACATCGGGCTTTTATAAATCAGCTTGGGGAATACTGGGAAATGAGGTTATTTCTTCCATTTACCACTTCTTTGTATCCGGCTTCCTTCCCTATTCAGTTAATGCAACAATTCTGGCTCTGGTACCAAAGCGGGTTGGGGCAATAAAGATAAGTGATTACCGTCCGATTTCTTGTTGTAATACTTTGTATAAGTGCATATCCAAGATTCTGGTTTCCAGATTGAAACCTCTTCTTCTGGACATCATTTTTCCGAACCAAACGGCTTTTGTCAAGGGTCGCTTATTGATAGAGAACACAATGTTAGCTTCAGAAATTATTAGTGGGTATGACAAGAACTGTGGGCCAAAAAGGATTGCATTAAAAGTTGATATAGGAAAAGCTTTTGATACGGTGTGTTGGGAATTTCTGATGAACTGTCTCAAAGGATTAGAGCTGCCAGGAGTTTACCTGCGATGGATTGAAGCTTGTATCACAACGGCAAACTACACAGTTGGCTTCAATGGTTCAGTTAAGGGTCACTTCAAGGGAAGACGTGGCCTGAGGCAAGGGGATCCTCTTTCGCCCTATCTCTTTGTTTTGGTAATGAATGGACTGTCACTCCTTCTCAACAAAGCGGCAGAAGATGGGAAAATAAACTATCATCACAAATGTCACTCATCTAAGCTAACCCATCTTTGTTTTGCCGATGATCTACTGATCTTTGTAGATGGTTCTTTAAAGTCAGTTCAGAAAATCTTAGCTACACTGTGTGAATTCCAGCATCTGTCGGGGTTACCTCGTAGTGTGGAGACGACCAGCTTCTACTCTGCCAGCCTCACAGCACAAGAAATTAATCTCATCTCGTTCTCAATAGGACTAAGCCATGGTCAATTACCTATTCAATACCTAGGTGTCCCTCTAAGCCCTAAAATGTTAATGATGATCAACTGTGAGCCTCTGATTCATCAAATAAAGGGGAAAGTTAGTACCTGGAGTGCTAGATCACTTTCGTTTACATGACGTTTGCTTCTGATCAACACTCTGATTACGGGTTTATCGAACTTTTGATGTGCCACTTTTATTCTTCCAAAGAAGTGTATTTGCACTATCTACTCTATCTATGGGGCTTATCTCTGGAAAGGAACACTGCAAGGTGCGCATTCAACTAGAGTTTCATGGGAGCAGGTCACGCTGCATAAAGGAGTGGGAGCGTTGGGAATTCGAAACCTTCTCTACTGGAATAGTGTGTGTACCTACAAGCTCATTTGGCTTCTCTTCTTTCAAGCGGGTTCAGTATGTGTGGCTTAGTTTAGGAATGAAATTCTCTTAGGTGTGAATAGCAATTTCTGGACCTGTTAGCCAAAGCAGAGGCATTCCTGGATGACAAACAAACTAATCAAAATGAGGTATTGGGCATTTAATTGGATAAAAGTATCAGTAGGGAATGGGAGGAACTGCCAGTTCTGGACAGATCATTGGTCTCCATTTGGGAGTATTGAATCATACCTTGGACCTTCTCCATCCTCGCTACTAGGCATCTCAAAAACGGCAACGTTAAATTCGCTCTTTCAAAACAACTCATGGTTTCTTCCCCCAGCTAGATCCGATCTTCAGGTGAATGTTCATGCTTTCATTTCGACAATCACTCTCTCTGATGTTATTGACAGGTTCTTGTGGGAACCTAATGGGATAGTTTCCTCTGTCTACTCCACGAGAGATATTTACAATATCCTTGCCCATGATCATCAACCAGTGCTATGGTCTAAAATAGTGTGGACTAGGGGGAGGGGATTCTGAAGCATCATTTTATAACCTGGCTATTCATTCTAAACCGGTGCCCGACTAGAGATAGACTGTCTGCTTGGGAGCTCTCTACAGATCTATCGTGTCTACTCTGTGAGCAAGTGGCAGAAAGTAGAGATCACTTACTCTTCGAGTGTAGTTTTAGCTGCTCGCTGTGGAGGTCTATCGGCTATAGGTACGGCATTGTCCTTTCAAGGCTTTGGCATGCAACAACTGCATTTCTGCAATCCTTCACAGGCTCTCGGATTCGGAGAAGACTTGCCTTACTAGGTTGGCAGGCAACAATCTACTCCCTTTGAAGTGAAAGAAACAACCGACTTCATTGGAACCACTCCAAATCGGTGGATGTATTGGCAAGAGAAATTGACGGGCTAATCCGCAGTAAGATCACTAGTTTCAGGGACTCTAATCCACCACTAGCCTCAGCCATGTTCCAGCTTTGGTTCTCCATAGGGATGACTCTTCCTTAACTTCTGATTCATCACCACCTTGGTTCAACTTAATCTCTCTCGATTTCAATTTGCTAATGTAAATGAGCTCTCCTACCCATAACACACTAAGTCTGGGCTGGGCTGTAAAAATTTGCTTTGTTTTTCGTATTTTAATAGAAAACCTTCGTTCAAAAAAAAATGCATATTTTTTTGAAGTGATTTGAAGGGTTTCTTCTGGGCCATGAAATCTCTTCGAAACATGCGGGTAACACAAGTAATCTTTTGAGTCCTCTTCTGTTGAAGTTAGAGTTGCTCTGCTACAGCCATCTTGCTTTCCCTCATTGGGCTCCTCATCCATAAAATTTTCAACGTCCTAAACTTTTTTGAAGAATGGAGCTTGGAATATACCTCGGTGGACATGAATCAGGTGGCAGATCAAATGGCGACAAGTGTTACTACAGACCAATGATACCAATCTTACATCACATAGAATAGTCATGCCCTGGCTACATCAACTCACTTCTCGGAGACCTTGTCAGAGTAGTTGTGTAAGTCCCTCTTTTGTCTTTAGTGATGGCCAAATCGACTTTGATTTCAACATGTCCACAACTCTGTTTCTGAGGTTTTCTTTTCTGTGACTTTCTGGAGTATGTTTTCCTTTGTATGATGCCTATTAGTGTCCTGTTTTCTTTGCTTCTTTCTTTGTTCTTGTATGATCACAGATTCAGTTTTTTTTTTTTTTTTGACAAACTAATTACAGATTCAGTTGAAATTCAATAAATAAAGCGGTAAAAAAAATAACATATAACTTACATGTATCTCTTTGTAATTTATTATTTACAATTTTTTGTAACTTATGATCTCAAAATCTCTGTTTTTTATTTGTTTTCTTGAATACTTTTGGAGAGAAATGGCAATTTAACAATAACTTAGTCTGTAGAATCCATCATATATTTGTAAACCCTCTAGGCGTCAGGTCGTAATGAATGTAATATCTTTGTTGATTTCTTTCTTCTCCACATCCGTTAAGGCATACCAACGTTCGGTCTTCATCAAGATTCTCAAAGAAGTGAATTCATGAAGACATAAGTCTTAAAGATGATCAAAAAGATGGCACAAACTCATAGGGACGAAATGAAAATCAAGTTCCTAAAATCAAAAACCCAGCAAAGACGAGGCCAAGAAGTAGAAAGTTAAGTAAGGAATTTAACCAACAGATAGTGACTTTAATCCATCAAAAAGAATTAGACGATGTGACCTAGAAAACCAAACGACTCACCATCAAAAGTTTTGACTCCAAACCAAGGACTTGCGGGAAATTTAGACAACGGTCTCATGGAGCAAGTTATAAAGACGTATCATGAAGCCCAAAGTCAGGAAGAGGCTCAACAGAAGCCTACGCTCAACTAAACACACGATCAATCTCCTTATGATTTATTAAATGGTCCAAGCCCATTTATACATTTTATTTTCCACCTATGTCGTTAGTTATTTGACCATTCCATTTACATATACAAATAGACCAATTGCTACACAAGTCGAAAAAGCTGTGCTTTATAAAGTCCTTTTATACAATTGGTTAACAAGTTGAACACGCATTCTTGAAAGTTGGGATAGTTAGAAACTTTTGCCAAAACAATCTTAGAAAATACTATGGTTTATTTCACCAATATCAATCTTCAAAAAAAGAAAAAAAAAACTATTATTAAAAAAGAAACTTTTATAAAATTTTATCCAAAAAAAAATCAATACAATCTTACAACAAAAATTTTTAAACTTCAACAAAAATAGAAATTATTAAATTTTCAAATTCTTAAAATAGAAAAAAAAGATTTTTATGGCAAATGAAGTCAACGAAATAATTATGATATTATGTTCCATCAAGCAAGAGCTTCATTCACATCATCTTTATCTTGTCATCGAAGAGAGATCAATCTGTTTTGAATCTTCTTATGGATTATATCAGCCAAAAATAGAGGAAGATCATGCCTTTTCGCATGGCATCTCCCATTCCTCACTTTCCAAACCCAATTCACTGTAGCATATAACAACATATGAGCTAGCATAGAATTGAGTTAAGTGAGGTTGTTTCTCAGCAGAGATCTCACATTGATAATTTAGTCAGGATTGATCCAAGATGCTAAAATTTCCGAACAAAGCATGCCACAGATCCTATAAGAGTATGTTCAAGCAAGAAATAGATGATCTCTTGTCTCATCTGGTTGACCATAGAGAGGACATGCTTGAATGATTCCTCATTCCCTCATGTGGGAGCCCGTTGAGAGTTTGTTACGGCAAGAAAGCAAAACAACGAATGCTTGTCTCAATATAAACTACGAGAACCAGACCAGTCTATGCCAATCTATTTGAGATGCTTGTGAATGAATCTGGTGTCATATTCATTTTGAGGAGAACTTGCAATCATTTACATCGGTTTTGTATTTTCATAGTTAATATATCATAGTTTTCAAGGGTTTTCGACCATGAAATAAGTATATTTATAGAATGTGTTTTTCGAGTCTTTTACATGTTTAAGTATGTTCCAGACTTATTTAGAGATTATGAAGCATTTTGGAGCCAGACATGAAGTCGTGTCAAAGGATGCAACTCAGAGACCAATTACAGGCATGCTGTCGGTCGACACCCATCGAGATTTCATATTCTGTGTTTTGAAGTTATTTCGAAGAAAATGAAAACGACCCAAAACTTTTTCATATTTACAATTTAAGTCATTTTCGTGTTTTAGACTATATTTAAAAATTTTAAGTCATTGTTATAGACTTACACATTACTTTATCAGATTGATTTTTAGAGCTTTTGGGGAGACAGATCTGAGACTTGTCCGTTGCAGAGAAGATTTCGAATCCCAAAGAGATTTTTAGAGCTTTTGGGGAGATAGATCTGAGACTTGTCTGTTACAGATAAAATCTCGAACCCTAGTTTCTTTTAATCGATTGATCTTATTGCATTCTATTCAAACATGTTTATTGCTTCAATTTCCATGTCTGAGTAGTTTACCTATTAGGGTTAGGGTTATTCAAGGG
Organism: Iljinskaea planisiliqua; assembly: GCA_900108845.1. Lineage (NCBI taxonomy): Eukaryota > Viridiplantae > Streptophyta > Magnoliopsida > Brassicales > Brassicaceae > Iljinskaea > Iljinskaea planisiliqua. Next base: position 1,160,362 of record FNXX01000008.1, read on the forward strand.
TTTATGATGAATTGCTATATTGAATTGAATTGTTAGGCTATCATGAGAGTTCTTCACCTGGATTGTGGTTAATGCTAATTAATTCTAGTCTAATCATCTAGAATTAAGATCTTAGAGCATCTCCAACCCAAACACCAAATTTGGTGTTTTGGTGTTCAAATTTGTTTTCCACCTCCAACCACAACACCAAATCTCACACTAAAAAAAAAATATTTTCTCTTATTATATTATTAAATTTAAGATTTGTTTAATATTTAATATTTTTGATGAGTATTAATTTTTCTTATAAGTTATAACTGATTAAATATAAACTAATTATAATATTACAATTGATAAACTAAAAATAGTAAAAAATTAAATCACACAATAATAAGTGGGGGTTATTGGTTTATGTATTTTAATGGATTTATAAATCTTAACAAAATCCAGTGTTATTGGTTCTATGATTTCAAAATCCATGTTGAAATCAAGTGTTATTGGTTATATGATTTATAAATCCAAATTCAAATCAGGTGTTATTCAATCATACAGATTCATTAATGGATTTGACTTTATAATGAATTTTGGTGGATTTGAGTGGATTCCTTTGTTAAAAATAAAAAGATTAGAATCCGAAGAAAAACCCTCGGATTTGTAAATACTTATTAAAATCCACATATTAGATTTGGAAATCAGAATATTTTGCTTATATCTATAAATTCTATATGGATTTCTAAATCAGTGAAAATACATAAACGAATAACACCCCATAATTCTAATTAAAATTTCATATTAAAAATTAAAATTTCCTATTATTAGAAATTATAATTATGATTTTATATTAGTACTCTTTTAAAAATTATATTAAAAATAAAAAACATAAAAATATTAATGGTATATTTACTTTTTAGTTGATAAACAATAATTTATATATATTATTAAATGACAAATAAGAATAAAATAATATTTTTGATTTTTAGTGTTTTATGAATAGTGTCACACCAAATTTGGTGTGACACTATTCATAAAACACTAAAAAAAAAAAGAGTTTTGGTCTGAAATTTGCAGTTGGGTTGGAGAGGTTTTTACATCAAATTTGGTGTTTTGGTGTTGGGTTGGAGATGCCCTTAGGTTGATTAATAGATACAACAGCATTATTGATTTTCTGAACTATCTCTTAGGTGAGTAAAATTTTTATCCTTGAAAAAATTTGGTTTAGGAATTTTGTGAACAAATTGAACCTGAACTTTAATGTTTGTCTAAATAACTGAATTCACAAAGAAGTTTAAGATTCTAGGATTTAGTAGACATAGATAATTTCGGCAGCGACACCTGGTTGATTTTACAATTGTGTTTCAACTTCAAGAATAGAATTTCATTAAAACCTGACAAACATTTAATCTGTAATTCTGACTTACCCAAGAATTTTCCTGAGCCTAGCATTTTTCCAAATTGAACACTTAATTATATTGACTTATCTTAAGTCTCTATGGATTCGACCCCTACGCACTACGATTGATCTCTTAGGGGTGTTATTGGTTTATGTATCTTAATTGGTTTATAAATCCTTATAGTATTTCTAAATCCAAGCAAAATATTCTGATTTCCAAATCTAATATGTGAATTTTAATAAGTATTTACAAATCCGATCATTTTCTTCGGATTTTAGTCATTGTATTTTTAACAACGAAATCCACCCAAATCCATCTAAATTCATTATAAAATCAAATCCATTAATAGATCTGTATGATTGAATAACACCTGATTTGAATTAGGATTTATAAATCATAGAACCAATAACACTTGATTTTAACATGGATTTTAAAATCATAGAACCAATAACACTAAAATTTTGTTCAGATTTATAAATCCATTAAAATACATACACCAATAACTTCTACTTAATTTGAAGAGTAGCTTTAGGGATAATTTGAGCATATCAAATTTTGGCGCCATTACCGGGGAATATTTGATTTGCCAATAGATCTGAGTATAGAATTTACACTAAACTTTTTCTTACTCAATTTCTTGCGCTTTTCTTTCTCTTTTTCTTGTGTGTTTTAGGTACATGCCTAAGCGCATTACTAGGAGAAACAAGGACAAACAACTTTTGTATCTTTCTAATCAGGAGCTTAGATAGGTAGAACGAACAAAACGGAAAGAAAAAAAAACAGTTGATACAATTAACCTAGTAGTTTTGGTTCGAGATGATACTGGAGTCTTGCGAGTCTAGGAGGGTTACACTTGCAACAAACAGTGTCGTATGATCGATGGAGATGACAATATCATTGCCATAGCAGCTGTAGGTGGTCGAGGGAGGACACGTGGTGACTATAATAGGCCTGATCAGTTCTATGCTAATCAGTATGTGATTCATCCTCCGTCTTTTCAGAGAAACGACTAAACCCACATATTATACTCTTATGGGTCAGCACCCTTTTCATGATCTTTCTCATGAACACCTCATGGATCACATTGAACGATTTGAGGACTTGGTAATAAGTAACCAATACAATAGGATGTCCAATGACTATCTTTTCCGCAAGCTCTTCCCATACCCTCTTATTGGGGAAGCAGCTTCCTAGCTTATCCAATTACAGCCAGGATCGTTGACAACCTGGGAGGAAACATAGACTACTTTCCTCAACAACTTATTTGATGATGCAAGATCCGATAGATTCAGTGAAACTAAGACTAAAATTTTGATATTCTCTCAAGGATCAACTGAAGCATTCAAGGATGATTGGGTGCAATTCAAAGCATATAAGAGAAATTGTCCACACCATGGGTTTAGTGAAGTTCAGTTACTAGGTATATTCTTCAGAGGTGTTGATTGGAGGTACCAAATGGCTCTTGATGTTGCCAGCAATGGGAACTTCAATATCCGGTACCCAGAGGATGCTCAAATTTTGATTGAGAATTTGGCATATAACAATATTACCAAGAATGTTGATTCTGAGAAAAAGAGACTAGCTGAGAACATGGGTTGCAATCAGATTGTTGAGGTTAAACCAAAGACAGATCTGAGACTTATCCGTTAAAGAAAAGATTTCAAACCCCAGTTTCTTTTAATCTATTGATCTTATTGAATTCTATTAAAACATGTTTATTACTTCGATTTCCATGTCTGAGTAGTTTACCTGTTAGGGTTAGGGTTATTCAAGGGTTTATGATAAACTGCTAGATTGAATCGAATTGTTAGGTTATCATTATAGTTCTTCACTTGGATTGTGTTTAATGTTAATTCTAGTCTGATCATCTAGCATTCAGATCTTAGGTTTATTAATAGATACAACAATATTATTGATTTTCTGAACTATCTTAGGTGAGCAAAATTCATATCCACACAAAAATTTGGTTTAGGGATTTTATGAATAAATTTAACATGAACTTTAATACTTGTCTGAATAACTAAATTCGTAAAGAAATTTGGGATTCGACGATTTATACATAGATAATTTCCGCAGTGACAGCTAATTGATTTTACAATAATGTTTCAAGTTCAAGAACGAATCTTCATTAAAACCTGACAAACATTTAATCTGCAATTCTGACTTGGCCGGTAATTTCTCTGAGCCTTGCCTATTTCCAGATCGAACTTACAAACATCTTTAACTTGCTTTGCTATCTTAAATACATTAATTTTTATTATTCGAACACTTAATTCTATTTAGTGATTCTGAGTCTCTGGGGATTCGACTTCTAAGTATTACGATTGATCTCTTAATTTGGAAAGTAACTCTAGGGATAATTTGATTATATTAATAGTATATGGTCTTCACCAGCCGTTTGTTATGGAACTAAAACATGTCGAAGGAGATTAAGAAAGTGTTGAACATTTGCATTCCAAGTTCTTCTAATAGCCTAGGAGCTTCTTTGATTGCTTGTGAGTCTTTTGCATATTTTCTAATCCCAACAAGTCTTATACCATTTACTCCGAAGATATCTGATAATGATTCAATATTTATCCACTTACTAAACCAAAAGTATTTAGATGATCCGTTTTTCACTTTGGTTTTAAAAATATTTGCGGAAAAAGGTCTTAGCTTGAGAAGTTTTCTCCACATTCAAAAGCCCCTATTGTTTTTCTGAGATATCTCAAAAACAAATTGTTGCACAATAAGTAGTGTCTCGTCCATACCATCCAAAGTGAACCAGAACATTCAAACAGTCTCCATATAAACTTCATAGAGAACACTTTTGATGAGTCTCTCAATCTCCTCACTCCTAGGCCACCCTCTTTCTTTGGGAGACATAGATCAACCTGTGCAACCTTCATTTTGGATGTAATGTAAGGCAAGCATGATCATAAGAAAGCTTTGCACATCCTTTCAATAGAATCAAATCATCTATTCAGAAATTTAAAGTGGAGACATGAATTTTTTATGCTTGAGATTACCGATTTTATAAGTTGAAGTCTTCCAACATTGGACAAAGCTTTGCTAGCCCAAGAGTTTGAGTCTTGTTCTTATTCTGTCTATCAGTGGCTCTTAATCCAGATTAGTCATTATGTTTTTAATTGTGAGGGAGAGACCCAAATACATGATATGCAGAGTATTTATGGGGATTTCAAGCAAGGATGCAATTTCTTAAAAATTATTCTGAATTTTTCCAGCCATATACAATGTTGACTTGTTCATGTTAATCTCCAAACCTGACTTAATCTCAAACTCTTTCAATATTTCTAAAATTTCTTTGATAGATTTGGTGGTTCCATTTGTAAAGATCATCGTATCATCTACAAAATTTAGATGGGTCATGTTTAGATCCTTAAACTTTAGATGATAAGTATGTCCATATGATGCTAGATTATCTTATTATCTCGATTATTCAGCTTAAAAGATAAATCTGAATTTAAATTATTTTGTGACAATTAGCAGTGGAGCAACTTCTAACACAAACAATATTCTTATGTCGTACAAGACTGAAGATTCCCGTGGTTTTGCATTTGTTCAAACCAAGTATATATATGAAGAAAACAGTGGAAATTTTTGATGGTACATTAATACAGATCTTTTTCTTTTGTATTATTTGGTCTGTTATATTAATGTATTTGGTGATTGGATTTAACATGAAGCTTCTGACTTCGTTTCAGGAAGAGTTGTTGAAGGCAGAGAAATTACTGTTCGATTTGCAAAATATGGCACAAACGATGTAAAGATGTAAGCTTCTTTCTTATTAACTTTTTTAAGTTTCTTATGCTTATTGTCACTTGATTTCGATTTCACACATGTATCAAGTCTTTTAATCTAATCAAATTTGAAAATTATCTTGCTTCATATGAATGTTTCCTCCTTATATGATGGAAATGTGCTCCTGTAATTTTATATTGATGTCTTTGTAATTACCATTTCAGTTCCAAAGGAAGAGTTGTGGAACCACCTCCAAAGTCACAAAGGTCAAGAAGCCATAATCGGAGGAGTCGTAGTCCGTGTAAACGAATTTTCATTGAGTTGCAAATTTTTTATGATATGTGTAATTTCTTTGACACTTTAACATTTTTTTCCTTTCTCAAAATCTACAATTTATGATTCATTTATTTTTTAACTCATTGATTTTACACTCATAAATTAAATTTTCTTAACACAATATATGTCTTATTTTTCTTGAATTAGGATGAAATGTCAAGGAAAATAATTTTCAAACACTCTCCTATACTCTTCTATATATATGATCTTATCTTAATATCTCTCAAGAGAATTCTCTCTATTTTCATATTCAACAAATATTGAATATATTTTTGTTATAATTTTGTAATAAGTATAGCAAATGAATCTTTTGTTTTTTGCCAATGAATCTGATTCTTATTCTTAGTTTTAAAATTATGATCTGTTTTTTGTCAACATTTTAAAACTATGATCAGTCATGAATAATAAGTATTATGCATTTTTCTAATTTTAAACATCTTAAATAGAAAACAAATTTTAGGACAAAAACAAATTTAACAATTTTAATTGGTGAATTTTGATTTTTTAATAAGTTAAATATAATATCCTATAATTTTGAATTAACTACATGGGATGGGATGATTTAAATGGCTAAATAATTATATTAAAGTTTGAATTAAGAATCTTTAATATGATCACATACTTAAATTTATAGTCAATATATTATATGTTACATTTAAGTTAACCAAAAAGCCAATATAATTTAAAAATAAATTGCACTCCCTTTCAAATATATATGACAATCCAATAAGAATAACGTAAAAGATTTGATAAACTTCTACCCGTTTTTTTTTAATTACAGCAACAATGCAATATCATTTACATTAATAAATCATTTGTTTTTTTTCATGGCTATAGATTCACAATATTTTTAAAATTATAAATTATAACTAAACTGAGGCAATAAGATTTAATATTCAAGTTGTAATCACATGAGAGAACAAAAACATTATATACGCAAAAGAAAAATAATTTTTGTTCAATATGTATATACAATATAAAAAACATAATAAAACTAATATTTTTATTTTCAGTCATAAAGTTTCGTCATCAATATACTACAAATAAGTCATTACAAAAAAAAATTAATATATGTAATCATAGAGGGAAATTGATCTAATATTTTAAATAACTTTAAATGGATAAAAAAAATATTGTCATCTTATAAAAAAATAAATGAATTATTTCTTTTTAAGTTAAATATCAAACTCAAATTTATTCAAAAGAGGAAAAAATAATCATGAAACATATTTTTAAATATTCTTCAAATATTAGAGCTAAAAATATAAGATATTATTTTTTCTTAGTAAACTACTTTTATTAATAGTAAAAATATAAACTTCTTTTATTAAGGATAAATATATATGTGCATGTAAAAAAAATAACACAAATTTTAATATGTTAATTGAAATAAAAATGCAAAAGGAAAAACAATGAAAATCACTATATCTTTACCACTAATAAAAATAAAATCCACGCTACTGTTTTGGTTTTTTTCTTTGGCCATAAATACAAAAAGCGTGTACACATTGCATTGGAGCTCTAGGAGGTCAAAGTCAAAGAATAAGGCCTGGACCGAGTATCAAAATGTCCAATAGACCCATATCTAGCTCAACAGACTCTTAAAAGATTAACTAACTGTGACAAGCTGAAAAAAGAAGAAGAAAAAACAGAGTTTGTTAGTGGATAACATCATTCTTAGATTTAAATGTATTCCGTGTGTAAACAGTTTTCTATAATTCAACTTCTACTTGAAGATCCGCCTTTGCTGTGTCGGAACAACTTGAATAGAATATTCAAAACTTCAAAGGTAAATTCATTTTTCTTTTGTTTGTGGCCGTTTAGGCCAAGAAAATTTGAGGCCATTACAGGTCTGTGATGCCCTTAGATGTTATGGGTGGCACGCGCGCTACACTGATTTATTCAACGAGTTCACACCTTGGCAGACAGGCCCGATAATCTTTGAAATTTCATCGTAATTGGGATAGATATATGATCCATCACATGCTGAAACGGACCCGCGCCTACATCGAAGACTCTTACTTGAATCCCAATCTTCTCATCCGCATGTCTTAAGTACGCTTCGTAGTACCTCGTGACTAAGCCCCATACTTGGTTTTATTGGGTGAAAAAGATATCTACCTACCAACTATATGATGAGGCTTGTATTCACCACCGCATGTCGGGACGCTCCTCGTATCCTTTGCTCGGATTTCGGCCAACCACGTGTGGTAATACACGGGAGACCAGCTTCCGTCCCTTATCCCTGAGAAGAAAGGGGGGGTGACGGTTTGTGGCAGACGTGCCTTCAGCCAGAAAGCCTAGTGCCTCAAAATTAGGTTTAACACCTATTTATAGGTGTATCAAATTGATTTAGACCAACCCAACACATGAAGTTCGGAGATGATGAAGCTGCCACTTTGGGCGCTAGCTGCTGAAGTTGAGACTGCTACCATTTTCTGCGCACCTTCGTTAACTTGAATGTAGTCATCCTCTATCATAAATAACTGTAGCCAAAACAAGTTTTAACAGTCTTTTTCACAGAAAAATGGAAGACAATATATGGTTTGGGGATTAGGGTTAAGATGTTTATCTATGTTATACACAGTTTATCTATGTTGTAACATATATATATGTTAAGATGTTTATGTGCAAAGTTTTTATTTTCAGTTCAAATGTGTATAACATCATCTTTTATTCACATTAATCACTAAAGAACCTGCTTTAGGATCGACTTAGCCTTTTTTGTGACAAAAAAATATATTATAATATCATTCTTTCTATTTATTATTTAATTATTGATATTTATGATATAGTTATCTACTGTGTGGAACTATTCATAGTATGAAATATTGATGGTGACACTGAATCAAGATTTATCACTGCGTTAATCTTCTTAGACTTCAAAAGAGCTTCATTTTCCTTCTTATGAGGTGAATTTTTAGACCAACCCAACACATGGAGTTCGGAGATGATGAAGCTGCCACTTTGGGCGCTGCTGCTGAAGCTGAGACAGCTACCATTTTCTGCGCACCTTCTCTAACTTGAATGTAGTCGTCTTCTATCATAAATAATTGCAGCCAAAACAAGTTTTAACAGTCTTTTTAACAGAAAAAAGGAAGACAATATATGGTTTGAGGATTGGGGTTAAGATGTTTATCTATGTTATAAACAGTTTATCTATGTTGTAACATATATATATATCTACTGTGTGGAACTATTCATAGTATGAAATGTTGATGGTGACACTGAATCAAGATTTATCACCGCGTTAATCTTCTTAGACTTCAAAAAAGCTTCATTTTCCTTCTTACGAGGTGAATTTTTCTCATTCTTTGAAACAGTAGTTTATTGCTATGTATTTGTATCATGTATCCGACTTCATTCTCCACTCTTGCTAACACCACCAACTTTTGATTCTCACGAACTACTACCATATTCTCCTCTCCGCTTCTTTCACTGTTGTTATTTGATTCTTCTAAAACATTTTTTTCTTGTTCTCTACTGAGTATATGATGACATACCCCATTCTTATTTGCTGATATTCATTTTATTTGTGTCCCCATGCTGTATACTTGAGACATCTTGAGGGCAGTCACAAATAAGAAACAAAGATCATCATCTCTTGATCGTCAATTAAAGCAATTTTATTTGAGAATAATTTTTCGAGATTCACTACTACCAGAAGACGAGCTACTTCCAGTTGAATGCATTGCTCTGTGTTTGAATGCAAATTTTTTTGAATCTCGTGCTATATCAACTAAAATATTAACCCCTTTGAGTATATGTAGTTGGAAACACGTTTAAAATCAACCCAAATCGACACTATAAAAAAATTCTGATTTGAGAATAGTCGTTCTTGAAGTTCATTCCTGCACTACTAATAGTATATATCTAATATGCCAGAATTACATTTTGAAGACATAAGCTATTATGTGAGAGTCATCAATTTTGAACAAAATTGATTTTAGATTAAGAAACTGAGCGTCAATCTTAGATGATCTATCACTTGTTATCCACAAGTCTGGTTCACTGTAGCATAAACTTTTCATATTTGAGGTGTCTATCCAATGAAGTAACCAATGATAAAATTTCTCTAGAAAAGCTGGAAAATTTTCAAGAATTCTTCTAAAATTGTAGGTTTAGTTATTCCATTGACAGTTTCAACAATAGTTGGCATAAAGAGGCTGGAATGATCTTGTCTGCAGAAGAGATCCAAGAAGAATTTAATTTGCTGGTGTAACTTTGGCCTGCAATAGTTAGCATAAAAAGGCTGGAATGATCTTGTCTGCAGAAGAGATCCAAGAAGAATTTAATTTGCTGGTGTAACTTTGGCCTGGGATAAGTTGGGTATGGATGGAGGAATCGTTGAGATCGGATACTTCGACCCTATGGCCGGAGCCACGAATGCCTATCTTGCATGATTATTAAAACAGTATATTGTACCTATTTTAGGGGTTAGTAAAAGTTGAATTTTGGATTTGCAAAAAAAAAGAGGTTTGATTTCTCAACCTAAATGTCTTACATCTAAACGAGATTATTCTACAGCCAAAAACCGATTGGATCTGTTTAAAAAAAAAAAAATCAATTGGATGTATAAATCTCAACATGTCGTACTTGATTTGGTAAAATCAAAACTTGCATGCCCCTTCCAAAATTGCAACATGTCTGGTAAAAGAACGAAACATTGGAAATAGCTTGTTTTAAGGAAAAAAACAATGAACAAATGATCAAAATAGTAGAAACAGTTGTTCTATGCCACCTTGGAAGATGCTTTTGCCGATCAGGCATATATATTATTTTGAAAATAAAAAATCTAACAACTAAAAAGAAAGAGAAAAGACTCTCATATTCTATAGGACCAGACGACCATTATTAAAAGAGGAAAAAAGGAATAAAGACTTTGAAAATCATTGTGACAAAAAAAAAAAAAAACTTTGGAAATCACAATAGCGAAAACATTTTTCAGATACCACAGAACGTCACTTATTATTTCGAGTAATTAGCAAAAAACAGAATGAAATTAGAAAGATAGTAAATGATAAATTTCATAGTATATTTTTATATATAAACGTTTTATTTTTACAACTATAACCATTTAATACAAACAAAAACAAATAATTTTATTTTATACAATATTATTTACTAATGTAAACATCTAAATTATTCGATAATTTGTTATTTTGTGACCCAAACATCCAAAAAATAAAAATTAAACGTTTACATAAAAAGGTTACAAAAAGAAATTAAGTAACATTTTCACATGATTTTGCTATTGTCTAATTTCTCTTCAAAGTTATCATCATTTAGCTAATTAACTCATTTTGGGTATTTTTAAAGGTGATATATTCTTTCCAATTAAAAATACTTTTCATAATTTCATTTGCATACAAAAAAAAAACTTTTTTAAAAGTGGAACGCCTTTCATATTGCATTGAGCATCAATTCCCCACCATCCCCTCTCCTACTTCACATCTTCTTCATCGTCAAGGCAGAGACAGAGAAAGAGAGCTTTTGCTTCCATTTCAGAACCACAAAGGTTTGTGCTCTTCTAATGGCGTTAGCTCTCTCCGTCACGCCCACATCTTCTTCTTCTTCCTCCTCTTGCGTCCTCTCTCGGAACCCTACTCCTAATTCCAAAACAACCCATCTGAATTTCGCCTCTCCAAGGAGGATTCACGCCATTAGTCCTCTCCATAGATCCTTCCCTTGTCTTCAGTCATCATTCAATGCGTCTCCATTCTCAATCTCAGCTGTTATCTCTTCTTCTTCCTCACAAACCACAGAGCTCGTTCCCCATAAGCTCCAGAGACTAGTCAAAGAATTCAAATCCTTGGCAGAGCCAATCGATCGGGTCAAATGGGTTCTTCGTTACGCGAGTCTCCTCCCTCCGATGCCCGATTCCTCCCGGACCGAATCGAACCGGGTCATGGGCTGCACGGCTCGTGTCTGGCTAGACGCTGAGCTAGGTCAAGACGGGAAGATGCGGTTTTGGGCAGACAGTGACTCTGATGTGTCGAAAGGGATGTGTTCTTGTCTGATTCAACTGCTTGATGCTTCTACTCCTGAAGAAGTGATGGAACTAAAGACTGAGGATTTGGCTGCGCTTAACGTTGGATTGTTGGGAGGTGAGAGATCGAGGGTTAACACGTGGCACAACGTTCTTGTGAGTATGCAGAAGAAGACACGACGGCTCGTTGCTGAGAAGGAAGGAAAAGTTCCGACCTTTGAGCCGTTTCCTTCACTGGTGTTGACTTCTGATGGCATTGAGGCTAAAGGAAGCTTCGCTGAAGCTCAGGTGAGAATCTTCTTGTTTAAAATTTTAATTTTGGTTGTGTTGTGGTAAAGATCTGTTTTTTTTTTTTTCTTTTTTTTACTGTATTATAAGTATTTAGAGTATGGGGATGAACAAATTAGCTCTTTGTCACTGTAATTTTCTCTTTTTCATTAGCAAAATCGTGTTATACTGGTTTGGAAGGAAAATGGAGTTTTGCAGCATTGTGTAGATGTTACCATTGTTTTAAAGCAATCATTACCTTGTGAGAATGTTGGTTTTTGCAAGATCAGTTTGGTTAGTTTGCTAGAGTTATAGATGTTCTGCTCATGTGCGTTGACTTTGCTTTCAACTCTTTTGCTACTCTTTTACCTTGTGTCACTGTTTAAGATTTGTTCTTTGGTTTCTGTTTTTCACGTCCAGGCGAAATATTTGTTTCCGGAGGAGTCACGGGTTCAAGAACTAGTCAAGGTGCTCAAGGAAAAGAAGATTGGAGTGTCTGCTCATTTCTATATGGATCCAGAAGTGCAAGGGGTGTTGACTGCTGCTCAAAAGCATTGGCCACATATCTATATATCTGATTCTCTAATCATGGCAGATGCAGCTGTCAAGATGGCTAAAGCTGGATGTCAGTACATAGCAGTTCTTGGTGTTGATTTCATGTCTGAAAATGTCCGTGCCATTCTAGATCAAGCTGGGTTTGGAGAGGTTAGAGAAGTTTTTAAATCTCTTATCTTTGTTTTGTGATATTGCTTCTTATATCAAATTCGGTTTGCAGGTTGGTGTATACAGAATGTCAGATGAGACCATTGGTTGTTCACTAGCTGATGCTGCTTCTGCTCCTGCTTACTTGAACTATCTCGAAGCTGCTTCTCTTTCTCCTCCTTCGTTGCATGTTGTTTATATCAATACATCTCTGGAGACAAAAGCTTTCGCTCACGAGCTTGTGCCTACCATTACTTGCACTTCATCCAATGTTGTACAGACGATTCTGCAGGTTTGTTTCCTGCTTTCTTTCCTTTTGATTTATCTTGGATTTTCTAAAAATGTTCCTCTGGTCTCCTGCCAATAGGCGTTTGCTCAAATGCCGGAGTTAAATGTTTGGTACGGTCCTGATTCTTACATGGGAGCGAACATTGTAAAGCTATTCCAGCAGATGACATTGATGAGTGATGAAGAAATCGCCAATATTCATCCTAAACACAACCTTGATTCCATTAAATCATTACTTCCTCGTCTTCACTTTTTCCAGGTAAACTTTAGTCGTTTCTTGTTCGTGGCAATGCTCTTCAAGTGTCAAAAGAAAGTTTTGCTTATATGATTGTGTGTTTCAGGAAGGAACGTGTATTGTACATCATCTTTTCGGTCACGAGGTAGTGGAGAGGATAAAGTACATGTACTGTGACGCCTTTCTTACTGCACATCTTGAGGTTCCAGGTGAAATGTTTTCACTAGCAATGGAAGCAAAGAAAAGAGACATGGGTGTTGTTGGATCCACACAAAACATACTAGACTTCATTAAGAAGAAGGTGCAGGAAGCAGTGGACCGAGATGTCGATGACCATCTCCAGTTTGTTCTAGGAACAGAGTCAGGGATGGTAACATCTATCGTCGCCGTGATCAGGAGTTTGCTAGGTTCTTCTGCTAACTCGAAAGTGAAGGTTGAAGTAGTGTTTCCTGTATCATTAGACTCGATGTCAAAAACTTCTTCAGAGGGTCCAAATTCATTACCGGTTGTACCAGGAGTAGCAGCCGGTGAAGGTTGCTCTATTCATGGCGGATGTGCTTCATGTCCATATATGAAGGTTCGTGCTTGCTTTTGTTATTATCGTTCATTCGATAGAAATGTAAAACCTTTGTGATGGATGATGCAGATGAATTCTCTTAACTCCCTGTTGAAAGTTTGCCACAATCTACCTGATGTGGAAAATGTAATCGGAGGATTCAAAGCAGAGCGATTCAAACGACAAACTCCTCAAGGAAAGCTCATTGCAGATGTTGGGTGTGAGCCAATACTTCACATGAGGCACTTCCAAGTAAAGCAAATAACTATAACCTCTTGTAAAGTTTTGTGTTAATGCCATTGAAATCTTGAGCCAAATTGGTCTTTTGCAGGCGAACAAGGAGTTGCCGAAGGAGCTTGTTCATCATGTCTTAAGTCGTGAAAGCAAGAGATGACCAAGTTGTCCCCTTAAAGATATATGAAGAAATTGGGCGAGTTTTTAGTTATTGAAAAAATTATAGGTTCTACGTTCGGTGGAACATGAAGATTGAAGTTGTTCTTGCAATAATGATCATATGATCACGAAAATTACATTACATTGTATACGATGATATGAACAACAGCAGAAGAAGCATGTGGATATATTAGAGAGACTTAGGAGCGAGCTTATTGATGTATTATTATTGTTGAGGGTTCTTTAACAAACTTGAAACTTTTTCATCATCATCAATTGATAACTATTAGACATTAACTTGAAGCATATACATACTTGACTTAGTTTTACAAAAACATTTCACTTGATCATAAAGTATATTATGAAGTGTATATTGATGAGACCCTAACTACCGTTAAATTCACAAGACTAATTCAAAGATTCAATTTGAGGAAGAAGATGACGTCGCCATCTTAAAAAAGACCTAGTTAGTCGTTTCAAAAGTTTTGGAGTGCTTTTATTAACTAGTGGGGTTGTGTTTCCTAAATTATGGGGTTGTGTTACACTGCCCACGTTTCACCTAGTAGTAGTTAGCTAATCACTTTTAATTTTGTATTTAAGCATCAGGGAGAAAAGAAAATTGCAGTAATCTTTTGTTGTGTTTGAGAACCAAAGTGTTATTGTGTTCTTGTCTTGATCAACATTGTTCTAAAACTAAACCTATCATAAGTGTTCATTAGAAAATTATAACCATTTTTTGCAACGTCTAATATCTATTTTTATGTTTTTAGCTGCCAAGTAAACATTGTTAAAATGTGAATAATTTTTAAAAAGTATGCATGTTCCAAGAATGTCAAATATAAAAATTAAAAACATATACAAAAAAACATGCGAGATTCATCAAGTAATAATAATAATTATAAAAAAACAATGTTATTGGTTTATGTATTTTAACTGATTTAAAAATCTGTATAGAATTTATAAATTTAAGCAAAATGATTTCCAAATCTAATATGTGAATTTTAATAAGTATTTACAAATCCAAGTGTTTTCCTTCAGATTCTAATCCTTATATTTTTAACAAAGGAATCCACCAAAAATTCATTATAAAATCAAATCCATTAATGAATCCGTATGATTGAATAACACCTGATTTGAATTAGGATTTATAAATCATAGAACCAATAACACTTAATTTTAACATGGATTTTAAAATCATCCAACCAATAACACTAAATTTTGTTCAGATTATAAATTCATTAAAATATATAAACCAATAACCCCCGCCCCCACTAAGTAGCATTAGAAAGGGAACTACAGACGCATAGTATTCTCAACATGATCGGGAACAGGCCACACAACACCAATATATTTGTCTCTATGCTTTACATCCTCCACAAGAGTACCTTTGACAACAAGAGATCTCAACTTGTTTCGCTTCGGATCATAATAGTAGAGTTTTATTTATTTGTCACGATAAATCTTGACTATAACGATCTCACCACAATGAGTGACACCTGCGACGCGTGCCTTTCTAAAACCCTTTTTCTCGTAAAAAAAAATCTTGGACCATTCTTCTTTCTTCTTAGCATCCTCCATAACCCAAATTTCCACGCTCTCTCTGCCACAACACATGAATCCTAACTTCCCTTAATAGTTTATAAGAGTCCAAGTGTGGTTCATATCTGTTTTTGGTGTCTTGACCTGATTAAAAGTCTCTGACCTAACATCAAAACTCATCAATATATATCTCGAACCACCTTCAGTCTTTGCTCGGTAATAGATAGTACCGTTGATGCAAAGCGGACAAGGCACTGGATAGGGAAGTTCAATGTTACATGAGATATTCCTCCACTCCTTTTTAGGGTCTCCCAATGTGTAAATGTGACAAGACTGCTTCCAACAAAGCCATTGCACACTACTTTGTATTGATTCTCGACAGGATCGTATCCCAAGAAGCATCTGCCCAAGCGCAGGTGCATGGAGATGGAGTCCATCTTTGGTAAGGGAAAGGACTGCATCGTGGTTGGGTTATATATAGCTGCTGCAGAAGGCATGTCGTCCCAACAAAAGATTAAGCCGCGGACGTAATCATAAGATGGGCAAGGGCTTGACACTGATTCGTTCTCGGGATCTTGAGGGAATGTAGTAGAGAAGATAAAGGAGTGAGATTCTGGGAACTTTTCTGACTTGAGATCGAAGATGAGATGGGTACCACACTGAGGCTGAGTCAAAGAACGAGTCACGATCGAGTCAATGAAGTCTCTACAGCTGTCGATAATTTATGACCATTGCTTTGAAACGCATCTGAATCTCATGAGAGACTTTACCGGGAGTAACTTGAGTATGTCCACCTGTATATCGAGAGGAATATTTTAACAGTATTGGAGAATATTCTACTGAAATCTAAAAGATTGAATATCAATTTACCTTTCTATAAATATTGTCTGTTTATTCTCTTACCATTCTGATGTTGTCTCCTAAAATAGGATATCTAAATATGTATATATACAGGCATGTATGGCCTATGATCAATAACACGAAAGATATCTAGAACAGTTTGACATGGTATCAGAGCTTTGCTGGGCAACTTGGTAATCGAGATCTGTGGCATCGCCGGCTGGGGCATCCGTCTGATAGAGTGCTTTCAGTTTTATCAGAAGTAGGTGGTTTTTCTAGTTCGTCTTCTTCATTCAATAAAGGTTGTGACGCATGTGTTCGCGCTAAACAAACCCGCACTCTTTTCCCAGAAAGTTCTAATAAAGCAGTTTCAATTTTTTCAATGATCCATTGTGATTTATGGGGTCCTTATAGAGAACCTTCTTCTTGTGGTGCATGGTATTTCCTAACTATTGTTGACGATTTCTCTCGTGCGGTTTGGACGATCCTTTTGCTTGAAAAGAAAGAGGCGCCTACTGCACTTAAGAATTTCTTCAAGTTTGTTCAAACTCAATTTGATAAAACTATTCAAATTGTTCGGAGCGACAATGGGAGTGAGTTTCTGTGTTTGAAACATTTTTTTTGCGGATAATGGTGTGGTTCATCAATGTTCCTGTGTTGCTACTCCACAACAAAATGGTCGTGTTGATCGAAAGCACAGACACATCTTAAATGTGGCAAGATCACTTTTATTTCAAGCAAATCTTCCGCTTCGTTTTTGGGGAGAAAGTGTTCTCGCTGCTACCTATTTGATTAATCACACTCCTACGAAAATATGTGATTACAAGTGCCCATTAGAACTGCTGCTTGGAACGCCACCGTCGTATGACCACATTCGAGTTTTTGGATCTCTGTGTTTTGCGAAAAAGGTGGCACGTGGTAATGACAAATTTGCTCCCCGTGGTCAAAAGTGCATGTTTCTGGGTTATCCTCTTCATACTAAAGGCTGGCTCGTGTATGATTTAGAGACACAAACTACATTCATCTCTCGTGATGTAGTTTTTCGCGAAGACATATTTCCGTTTGCGGAAACAGAGGTTTTACAATTGTTGCCTACTGCTCCTGTTACTCTTGACTCGCATCCTGCGATATTTGATGAAGAGACTATTGGGATTGCATCACCATCATCGCCAGGGGGAGACGAATCTCCGGTAGCATCAGCCTCAGAACCGGTCACTCTCGCTTCTCCGGCACCGGTTTCACCTGTCTCCCCTGCCTCTCCTGCCTCGTTGCCTCCAGACAAAGTGTTGGGAAGAGGAAAAAGGGAAAAGATACGATCAGTACTCCTTGAGCCGTTTCTCACCTACAATGCTCAGTCTCCGATGGACTCGTCTTGTCCTTCCACTCCCGACTCGCCTTCGTCTTCTGGTACGTGTTCATATCCACTATCAGATTTTGTTTCCTGTCACCGTTTCTCCCCTGCACACCAACTGTTTTGTGCAACGGTCATGGCTTCTGAGGATCCAATCAATTACAATGATGCAATTAAATTTGAGGTTTGGAAAAATGTTGTGGGTGCTGAGTACGATGCATTGGAAACACAGAGGACATGGGATGTTGTTACTATACCTCCAAAGAAAAAGGCAATCGGCTGCAAGTGGGTGTTTCGCACCAAATTTCGTTCTGACGGTACCATTGAACGACACAAAGCCAGACTGGTCGCTCTTGGCAATAGACAGAAGGAGGTATATGATTATAACGAAACCTTTGCTCCCGTAGTTAAGATGAACACTGTTCGTATCTTGCTTGAAGTATCTGCTGCATAAGATTGGGAATTACATCAAATGGATGTCTATAATGCGTTTCTTCATGGAGATTTGGATGAAGAGGTCTATATGAAACTGTCTCTTTATGGTCTTAAGCAGGCCCCGCGATGCTGGTTTGCAAAGCTATCACAAGCATTATCGGGTTTGGTTTTGTTCAGAATTATCTTGATTATTCTCTGTTTACACTGACGTGGGGATCCTCCACTATGTACGTTCTGGTCTACGTGGATGACTTGATCATTGGAGGTAATAATTCAGTTTTGATTGAGAGTTTCAAATCATACTTGAAACGTTGGTTTAAAATGAAGGACTTGGGAGCTATGAAATATTTTCTGGGCATTGAGGTTTCTCGTGGACGTGAGGGAATCTATCTTTCACAACGAAAGTATGCATTGGAAATAATAGCAGAATGTGGTTTGTTGGATGCACAGCCGACCGTCTCACCTCTCGAGCAGAATCATAACCTTGCTCGTGAATCAGGTCCATTTCTCAAATCTCCGGATCGATATAGACGATTGGTGGGTCGTCTGGTGTATTTGGCAGTTACGCGTCCTGATCTAAGTTACGCAGTTCACATCCTCGCTCAGTTCATGCAACAGCCTCGTACACGGCATTGGGAAGCAACTTTACGTTTGGTTCGATATTTAAAAGGTACTCCAGGACAGGGTATTCTTCTTCGTTCCAACAATGATCTGTCTTTGGCTGCTTATTGTGATTCAGACTACACGGCTTGTCCTCTCACGTGTCGGTCCTTATCTGGTCATTTGGTTTTACTTGGTGGTTCGGTTGTCTCTTGGAAGACTAAGAAACAACATACAGTATCCCGTTCTTCATCTGAAGCGGAATATCGATCGATGGCTCTATTGTATCAAGAGCTTATTTGGACGATTGGTTTACTTGACTCTCTGGGTGTCAAGTAGCGTGGACCTATCCCTTTATACTGTGATAATCAGGCAGCGTTACACATTGCACGGAATCCGGTGTTTCATGAACGGACGAAACACATCGAAGTCGATTGTCATTTTGTACGTGATGGAATTCAGGCTGGTGTCATTTCTCCTCAACACATCGGTACGCACGAACAGCTCGCTGATCTCCTGAAGAAGGCCCTTGGTCGACAACAAATGGATTACTTACTTTGCAAGATGGGCATTCATGATCTGCATGCACCATCTTGAGAGGGAGTATTAGAGAATATTCTACTGAAATCTAAAAGATTGAATATCAATTTACCTTTCTATAAATCTCGTCTGTATATTCTCTTACCATTCTGATGTTATCTCCTAAAATAGGATATCTCAATATGTATATATACATGCATGTTTGGCCTATGATCAATAACACGAAAGATATTTAGAACAGTTTGACAAACAGACTTTTCTCCGGTGGAGATTTCACGGCAGCGAAGACGTTGCCTCTGCGATGGTGAGGCCTCGTCGTTGTTCTCTTAGCTTCTTTTGTTCATCGTGTGCGTGTCTCTTATCTTTCTATTTTCTTCTATAAAAAAAACATTAAAACAACGAGAGCTAATCCTTATATACACATTTTTGTTATGAATAAAGAGAGAAGAGATTAGGGGAATTGGTGTTGTTATTATTCCATGAACAATGAACTTTTTATATAGAGACACATTGATAGGGTTTAGTAAGAGCTACAAGTCTATCTAGAATCTTCTAGAAGATATATATCATAATGATCATCCATATCTAAATATTCATAAGACTCCATGTCCATTATATAAAATATCTCTTAAAGCGCGTATGATGATGCCTCATTAAAAGCCTTACCAGGAAAACCCAATGGAAAAAACCATGGTTAAGGGAAAAAGAGTGCAGCGGGCATTAACTCCCCTCATGAATACATAACTTGAGATATTTGAGATGAAGTAATCAGAATATGATGAAATAGCTTCTTGAAAGTAGCACCTTGGTAAGTATGTCTTCAAAATCTTGACTTGAATGAATTTGTAGAGCACTTATATCGCCATTTTCTGCAGTTTGTTGAACTTATTGATGATTCACCTAGATTATTCTCTTTGATTCTCTTGATCTCATTAATATGTGAAAAAAAGACATTAGAGGGGTGGTAGACATTCATTCTCGAAGTTATACCATTATTTTGTGTGTCTATCATTTGCGTGTTCTTCACTGCCTCGTTAAAACCTTGTCATGGAAAAATCCAGTGGGATAAAAACCATGAAAAAGAAAAAGAGTACAGTCACACATATCATAATATTTCTCCCTCTGGAAGTAACATGTCCAGGATATGCATTCCGATCATATGTATCATCTTTTAAAAATGGAGTATAACTTTAGTGAATAAACTCGTTTGATTTAAACATAATGTCTCAGATCATTGAACTTCTGGTCCATAATGTCATTTTGACATAGATAATTATTTTTCGGTCTATTTGGACTTCAAGCCAAATCTCTTTACAAATAATATTTTGCACTTTTGTATTGTGCATACGAGTTATTCATTCTCTTCTTATAAAACTTACTATTATGACTTTCCTTCTTGTCATACGAGATATTATCTTTCAATCATGAAAGATTAATAACTTGCTCAAGTTCTATAAGAATCTTTTGAGATAACATCTATTTTTCTAAATATTCCATTTGGAATGCATAAAGACAATATTGTCTTTTCAAGATTGTTTCTTCCAAACTACAACTTGTTATAACTCTTTATGAATTTCAATTATATTGAGATCCATGATCACATATTATTTCTACCATACTAGTTGTGATAACTCTCCATGAGTTTCAAATGTTTTTAAATTAAGAATCATTTGATCCATAATCCTTGTATAAAAATACACATGAGTATATTGACCATCTTATAATATTCACTTTTGTGATCATACCCTATAAAATGCATTTGCCTTCATTCGATCGAATGGCTAGAGTTCCCGGGAACATAACTTTTATATCATCAATCCTTCAATGATTTTATCTCTCAAGGTTGTTCACATAAGTATCATTATCCAGTGGGTCGTAGATGTCAAGTCCTTCATGTATTGCCAGACTGATAATGAACTTGAAAATAGTTGCATCCACCACAAGAGATTATGTCTCTTCATAATCATTTTTCTTTGGCACAAGACTCATTTATGTTCCACTGGTTCTATACCTTTAGGTATATGGATTACTCGTCCAAATACTTCTCTCTTTCCACGAGAGTTTAGATCTTTGTATATTGCTTCATTTATAATTTGGCCAATTGTGTACACTTTTCAATAGACTTTGTTTCATGATCCTCTTTCTCATTCATTATATCAACTGCTATATTGCATGCAAAAATATCATCGACGTCGATTTTGCTTATTGGTTCTTTATATTTCATACATGACATAATTATTGAAATCTCTTCATTGTCTCAGTTACCTGAATTTCTTTCATTGTCATGTTTAATGTATCTTCTTGAGATCATTCAAAAACATTTGTTCTCTCGGTTTAACCATTTTTAATTTATGCTCTTTTTGTTTTTCGAGAACTTTTATCTTTAGAACCAATAGGTCTATCACGCTTAATGCAATCTTTAGACTCACTAGCAGTTTGATATTATCCTTCAAGGACATCAAATCTTATTGGAACATTTACAGCTGGTATGCGTGACTTTATCTCTCTTTAGGTCAGTAAATATATCTGGGAACTGAGTTACTCAACTCTATAGATGAATTATCCTTTTGGACTCTTAGTGCACATTCTTTAGTCCGAGGATCAATGATAATTCATTCCAACTCATTTATTTCTCCAGCTGTTTATTTTCTCCCCCGAATGTTAGAAAGACTGTCTCATTTAAATTTCAGTCTACTACTCGAGCCTTACTTAAATTCTTCTTGGATGACTCTAATTTCTTAAGTATTAATGGAGATTCGTATCCAACATATATTATCAGCCTCATTTAAGGATCCATCTTAAAGCTCTGTGGTGGAGCAACTAGAATGTACATTGTACATCAATATTTCTTAGATGGAATATATTTGGTTCTTGATCCAAAACCAATGATGGGGAAAAGTATCTATTTCTTGTTGGCTTAATGCGAATTAACATATGCTACCAAATGTTCAACATTTATCCCAATGGGTATGATATAATCATCAAAGACTCATGAATTTTCACCAATATTATTAAGATGCATGGTGGATGATCAGTCCACCAACATCTTCTTATATCCGTTAATAGATTCCAAATCTATTATGGTTGGTGAATACCGTATTATCAGCTTGTCTTATAAGTAACCAGTATATGAAAAATCATTCAGGAGAAATTTCTAGTTCTTTAATGAATGTTCTCATGAATTATCTTTCGCATCTTCATTGAACCATAATGGTGTAACCGGTTCATGCCAAACAATAGTGTATTACATAAACTTCTAGTTTACCAATATCTTTTATCTTCATTACACTTGTGTAGTACAATATAGTATAAATACAAGTAGTTCTTTTGCTTCATTGGGAAATACTTTTCATTTGAAATGTATCTAACATTTCTTTCGCTTATTGTCTCAACATAATTTGTCTCAAAATCTCATGAATTTACTTCATGAAGGATTCATCAATCCCAGTTTTAGAGATAACATAATTTTTTGGATGTTTCACTTATTGTAGAATATGAGATTCTTTAACTCTCCCCCTCGAGATGATAAAAATTCAGGTCCATCAATCTCGCACTGAATCTCTCTCTATAATTGATAATCATCACTTGAGTGTAACTTGATATCAAATTACCATATCCAGTGTTAAATATCTTTAAAGCTCAATAAATTTCTTTTATACTTGGGAGAGTACATTGCATCAATGAGTTCAAATTGTATTTCCATAGACATTCATATATATGATCTTATGGAGCTTTCAATATGCTTTATACTAAATTTTATTGTAATCACATTTGTTTCTATCATCTTTAGATGATAGAAATATCTCTTGTTTATTACCATCTTTATTTTCTCACTTCTGGTGAGAATCTGAGTTCTTAAAAAGAAACTCCAGTCTTAGTCTTGACCTTGACATTCATATCCACATTCACATTTACGACCACTTCTATAACAATTTCTTCGGCCAATATTACTGGTATGATCTTTTTCTTTTCTAGTATAAGATGTCACATTCCCTTCATGGAATGAAGCATAACCAACAAGATGTCACTTATGGTTTTCCAAAAATAGCTCATTTTTATATCTCTGTTATGTTAATCTGAATATTATTTGTGTGGAAAATAGAGTATGACCTTGATTGTTTGTAGTTTTTAGATTAGTTTTTGGTTTTTGATTTTCCAAAAACCATTTTATTTACCAATCAAGATTTTTTAAAAATAGATTCCATAAAATATAGGAAAACTAGTTTTTAAAAATAACTAATTATTTTTAATCAAAACTAAAATCTATCATTTCTTGGTTTTTGTTAATAAAGGTTAGATGACTTTTTTTTTCTTTAAAAATATATTGATATATTTATGCATTTATATAATAAAAAGACAAATGAAAAGAAATCAAACTGATAAAATAATAAGTTAATAACCAATCCAAATTATTAAGGTTTAATAAACATAATTTGTTGTCATCTAATATAATATAAAATTATGAAAATAATCTATATTAATAACATTCTTTCTTAAACTTTTTTAAAAAATTAGTGAAAGTTAACTATTTTAATTTTTTTGAAATAACCTATATATATTCAGAAGTTTTATTATTATTTATAAGTTTTTCTAAGTTCTTATTTTCTATAAAAATACAAATATGAAAAAAAGAATTATAAAACTTATTTTTAATAATTTTAAGCATATAAAACAAACCTAAAAATTAAAAATCATAAAAACATTTTAAATATATCAAAAACCAGAAACTAAACGAATTACTATTCAAGTTTTCTAAAAAAACTAAAATCTACAGTAAAATCAAAAATTGAAAATTGAAAAACCAAAATCTAAAAATCAAAAACTAAAAACCAAAAACAAAAAAAACTAAAATCTAAAAATCATGTAAACAATCAGGGCCTATCTCTTCTCTAACATCTCTGCATCATTGATTTTTATTTCCACATCATTCCAACTTTGAAAATAATCTCCAACATAGTTGAGATTTATTTACATACTTCAAGTCTTGTAATCTTTAGATTCAAAGAATCATAATGAGCTCTATGTAATGTCACATTCTTGGTGATCATTAATATCTTTAGATTGCTTTAAAGACTTTGTGGATATTTTCGGTCAATACATGAACTTGAGACTATTAAACAGACGATGGTAATATAATATAATCATAAAAATATATCAAATTCTATATTGTAGAAATTTAGACATTATCATGATTATTGTATTAAGCCAAAACAAAATAATATTTCTATAAACTCGTCACATTAACTAATTTCTTATTATCATACTACTAAACAGGTTCTTAATCAATTAATCAATCAATTCACTAAACTAAAGTTAAATTATATATAACTTTAAAAAAAAAAAAAAATTAATGGTTTTCAAATAACTAAACCAACGAAAATCAATATATATCATCCGAAGATTTTATAAACCAAATAAAACCAATGTTTTACTAAACTAATTATGAGTAGTATATATCACAAACTTCTACTCACTCAAGTTTATAATAGTATTTAGTATTAATCTTTTGGATTAAATAAAACTAACCTTGATAATTGTAATCATAGATGATGTAAGGTGAGTTACAAATTATGATGGCAACGTGTTGAAAATCAAAGATGACATCACTTATAAGCGGAGATCACATGTCCTTTTAACAGAAGTCTCTCCCAAATCCTCCATTTATGATATTTTTTCCTTGAATCCTATTTCACTGAAAATATTATTTTGCTCATGGATTATTGGCCATGGCTATTAGATAGGCAAAATACCCCAGATTGTTAAAAATATGAACCAATCAAATTATAAAACATATCACTCGTTGAAATATTAACTAATAGTATAATATAAACACTGATTCACATTAGTGGTAATGATTATATAAGATAATAAAATAATAATTATGAGCTAATGGTAACAAAGCAATGTGTCAAACCAACACCAAGCCAAACAAATCAAGCCGATCAACGAATCCATGTTAAATTATAATTATCGATCCGCAAGTGATGTACAAAATCTATTACCAACGAAATAAGATAATGACTTAGAAATTATCAAACCGATACAACACTGCATAAACAAACTAGTATAAGATGTTATGTCAAATTATAATTAATTAGATCTGTACAAAAATAAACTATAATGGCACAAGATCCAACAAACAATGAACATGAGCATGATATAAAACATTACGTAAGATGATTTTAACAGATTCATGTATATTATTGAAGATAAAATACTTATCTCACTGATGTGAGCACATGAGACGCCATCATCGCGGCTATGATTAGGCGTCATCAAAAAGAGGGTGTCAACTAGGTATCTCCACCACTAGGTTTTTTTTTTTTCTTTACGCTCAAACGGTCAGCATTTCGTACTAATAATGTATTGTGAATAAAGAGAGAAGAGTTTAGGGGAATTATTGTTGTTATTATTCCATGAACAATGAATTGTTTAGTAAGAGATACAAATCTATCTAAAATCTTCTAGAAAATATACATCATAATAGTCATCCATATCTAAATATTCATAACAATTTTCTCTTTTTATTGTATTTGTTATGGTTTTATAATAATTTTCTTAAAGTTAATATTATTAGGTGTTTGCCCGAATTATGCGGGACAAGACTTTTCAATTCAAGTTTAAATCGATATTGAATTTTAGTATAATTTTAAATTATCTTAAAATCTAATATGTATTAAAATTAGAATAGTAATCTCTATGTAACATTATTTAAGAGGTTTCCTTTTTACTTAATAATTTTTGAAGTTAGATTTTAATTTCAGTTTCCTTTTCTCTTTATATTTTTTTATTATCTCAAATCACATAAATAACAAAAAAGAAATACTAATAAATTTAAAAATATAGAGATTTTTTTATTTTAATTTCCTTCGCTTTATAGTCTTAAACAAACTTCTCGCGCATTTACTCGTCTTAGTATAACCTATACATGCGGTCCACCAAGTTTGCCTCCACAAGCATGATCCACCAGAACAGCATCTAAATACGCTAAAACACATTAATCACTAAATTAAAGGCACTATCAACCATAGACTGCACCTCCCACGAACAAACATGTCCAAGATTACAATATACATTGATGCGGACTGGACTGGTTGCTCCACTACATGGCACTCCACCTCTGGCTAATGCCTCTTCCTTGGCAACAACTTCGTATCATGGTCTTTCAAACGGCAACCTACTGTTTCAAGATCAGACACCGAAACAGAGTATCGCAGAGTTGCTAATACCGTCAGCAAAGCATTTGGATACGCAATCTTTTACTCGAGTTTCATTGTCCCATCACCAACTCAACGGTAATCTATTGTGATAATGTAAGTGTAGTATATCTCTCCAAAAACCTAACTCAACATCAACTGACTAAACACGTCAAAATCGCTCTCATCTACCCATCAATACGCGAATATTTTCACCAAATGTTTCTCAACCTCACTCTTTACCTCATTTTAATATAGTCTCAGAGTCGACTCTCCTTGCAACTGTGGGGAAGTGATAGATAAAGAAACTCATAACAATAGAAATGTCCGATATTTTGTAATGAATATTAGACCTTTGTATTCTGCATATATATATACCGTATATAATATACCATTGATGGAATATACACTAAGACGTATAACGCTAGATTACGTTTTACCATCTTATTGACTATAACAATTTCACCACCACAAGTGACAATTGTGACGCGTGCATCTTCAAAACCCTCCATCTCGTAAAAGATAATAATGGGCCATCCTTGTTTCTTCTTAACATCCTCCATTTCCACACTTTTTTTGCAAGATCAGATGAATCTTAATTTCCCTTTGTAGTTTCTCAGAGTAGAACCGTGTGAGTTTTTTAGAGGAACGGTGAAACATCAGTGCTTTTGGAGCCTCGACCTGATCAAAATTCTCGGACCTAACATCAAAACTCATCAATACATATGTAGTAGTACAACCATATTTTTCAGTCTTTGCTCGGTAATAGACAGTCCCGGTGGTGCAAACTAAACAATCGAAAGGTGAAGTCCAATATAACCTCTGATGTTCCTCCATTCCTTTTTATCTCCCAACGTGAAAAAAAAAACTGACAAAGACTGCTCCATATTTTTGGGTAGAGTACACACATTACGTTGTATTGATTCTAGAGAGGGTCATATCTTACAAGTGCCTATAATAAGGTACACTCGTTCCATCTCTGGTAACGAAACGGACTGCCCCGTGTTAGGGTTATAGATATAGCTGTTGCAGAAGGATGGTGACTCCAACAAAGAATCAAGCCACATATTTTGATAGTGATTCTTTGTCAATATTTTGAGGGTACGTAGAGGAGAAGATTAAGGATTGAGATATAGGTAGTGTTATTGAATGGTTGTGGAAGATGAAGTATCATGAGGGGATCGAGTCAAACAAACACAAAGAAAAATGATAAACAAACACGTAAGAAGTCATTGACATTCAATTCAACAACAAAAAAAAAACTGCGAGTTTTAGTCGGAACACACGAAGAAAAATGGATCTCGGATTGGGTATTTATTGTATAGCTTTTTGCAACAAATGAGCAAATACACTCAAATGGACATTAAAAAACAATTATATACAGAAGCATATCATCAGACCCAAAGTCTTTGATGGAAAGAACACAACAAGACCAGAGTAATCAAACTTGTTTAACAATCATGTCCAAGTACAGACATACCCGTTTTTATCAGCAGAAGCCAATGGTTTCCCGCTCCCACTCCAAGAACAACACAGTATAGGAGATGTTTGCTCCTTGAGAACGCTCACTATATTGCCTTTCGATATAGACCAGACATGAACCGTCCCATCCGCAGATCCCGCCGCCACGTAATCATCATCCGGACTTATACATGACCGGCTCCAATTTGACGCCAATCTGTTCCCTGATGCTCTCAAAGTCCCACAAATTTCCAAAGTCCGTGTATCGAATACATTATGCACGTTGTCTCTCCCGCTCGTCAAGATCCTATTTCCATTTCGGGATAATGATACAGAGGTCACAGCAGAAGAATGTCCAGCTACTTCAGAGAGAAGTTTCCCAGTTTGAATATCCCATAACCTAAGATTCCCATCCATGTGGCCTGAGAATACCGTAAGCCCATCTATGCTGAGGCAGATTGCGTTGCAGTTACTAGTAAAGAGCACTGTGTTAGTACAGTAACCTTTCTGCAAATCCCAGAGTTTGATGGTTCGGTCATAAGCTGCACTGACAACATGTCGGCTCGAGAACTTGCTCACATCAACAGCACAAACTTTATCTGTGTGGCCTGTGAGTGTATGACGTACCCTACCAGAGTTAACATCCCACACAAACAAATTGTTCGAGCTGCTTGCTGCGATCAAGGATTTATTGTCGTGGGTTATGGCTAGATCAAGTATATTCCCAAGGGAGCCGTGTAAGCTTTTGATTAGAGAACCACTATTGGTGTCCCACATTTTTACTGCTCGGTCTTGCCCACCGGTAAACAGAGTACGAGAGTTGTACTCAAAGAGTATCGCACCACAGCCACCTTCGTGAGCATGGATACGGTGGCTACATGTTGACGGAATGGTTGACTCAACAAAGTTATCTGTTCCATCTTCATTGCGCCGGACAATTCCATCAACTTGCTGCCGAGCAAGATTTTCTAAACCATTGGCTTTAAGCTTAGCTAGCATATCTTCATAGAGAGCATTTGCCTAAGTACGAAAATAATCAAAAAGGATTCAGTCCAACCTAACCAAATGAAAGAGAGGAAACGAATAGATTATTAAAAGTCCCCATGTACCTCGTTAAGACGTTCTGCATCCTGCATCTTCTGTAACATCCACCGATCAATTAACATTTTATTCTCAGCCTCTGCTTTATGAGCTCTATCTGTCATCTCCTCCAGCTGAGATCTGACTTCCTTGTTTTCAGCAATAAGTAAATCCAGCGTCTTGGTCTTTTCCTCTAACTCTTCTTGTAATCGTGTACACTCCTCCCTACAGTGTAAATATAGTTTTAAGAACCGCACAACTTATTAATTACCTTACAGTCACTACAAAACCATTCTAACCTTGTTTGGGAGATGTCCTTCTCCAGGTCATTAACCAACAACTCCTTCTCTTGTAAAGAAGCCTTTGAAGTTCTGGATTCAGCAACTTCTATCACGAGTTGTTCAGACAATCGTGATTGTGCTTTGTAGCATTGTTGTAGCTCAATCTCCAGCTTTTCTGTTTTCTCCTTCCATTCGGATCCCTGCATGAATATAAACAAACCAAATCAGACCATGTTTCAGATATTCCACGACATAAAGCTGAACCAAAACAACATGATTCGACAGGAACCTTGAGGCGTACTATATAATTAGAAAGCAAGCATGAATAAAACTAAACTACTTGTAGGTTTTCACTTCTCCATGACACAGCAACAAAGGATACAACATTGATCAAATATTTTGATTAAGAAATCCAACGAAAATGCCCAACAAGGACAAAAACAAGAATCTCTACTCTTCTAAATGCTAAAGAAACGTAAACATTCAATAGTGCAAATCATCATATACAAGAACCTTAATATTTTAATGTTGTTCCCTTCTTATAAGAGCATTTGAAAACTAAATAAACCTCGAAAATTGAACAGATTACAAACAATTGCTGCAATTCGATAACGGAGTAAAGGTCGAATTGCTGAAACCTGAGAGATGATAGGTTTAGAGAGAGCAGAAATCGCGGGACCATGAGCTCCTTCTTCGAGAAGATGACGCTTCCGCAAAGCTCTCAAAGCGTCTTTTATGGCTTCCATAGCTTTCTCCTCGTGTGACCTGTAAAAAGTTTCGAAATGATCATCGGAATCAGAAATTTCGTTTTCCGTTGCATATAGAAATAAAGAAAAGATCCAATCAGACTTACATCTCGTTCGGATCAAAAGGAGTCGTGGAGGGAGAAGTTAGGGTTTGAGAGTAGAAGAAGAGTTTGATTTCGATTTTTGATCGGAAGAGATGGCGACTTTAAGTTCCTCCGCCGCTTACGCCTTCAAATAAAATAAAATAAAAAATTATACAGACTGCAAAAATGGCTCCGCGAGAGATTTGGGATTTTTTTCTCACAAGATATTAGTTTCTTGGAATTAATCAAAATTAGATTTTGTATTAATGATTAGCAATTAAATTTTACGAATCTTCAAGATTGCTAAAAATTTTTTCTGTGTCAACAAACTCTATTTTATTAAATCAAAATATCGATACATTGCATAACCACTTCAGCCAAAAAATGGGGAAAATCAACCCGAATTTTTTTCTACTGTGATTTTCATACTTGAATTTTCACAATAAGTATTTATCAACCCCAACTTTTTTTAAATTCAAATTTCATACTTAAACTAAAACAAGTTTGTGAAATCTAACATTGACTCTCATGAAAATAGTCAAACGTCAAATTTTGATGAATGTACACTCGATATAGCACGAATTGAATTATGCAATGTCGTTTTAATTGGATAAAACTAAAAAATGAAATATTACCAGATTTAGAACCCGCAAAATCAAAGTTAAATAATGAATCCGTTTAAAACCTTATATTATTCCATTTTTTTAGTTTTATTCAATTAAAACGACATCACATCCCTCAATTCATGCAATATCGACTATAAATTCATCAGAATTTGAAGTTTGACTAACATCATCAAAGTCAATGTTGGATTTCACAAACTTGTTTTAGTTTAGGTATGAAATTTAGATTTAAAAAGAGTTCGGGTTGAAAAATACATATGGTAAAAGTTCGGGTATAAAAATCTCCATAAAAAAAAAATTCGGGTTGATTTTTCTCATTTTCTCCCATTTCAACGGACATATCATGATTTACATTAAAAAAGAATAATAATAATCTCGTGTTCTCAAAGAAATTTAAAAGAATTAAAATTTGTTCTATATGTTTTATAATTTCGAATTTTTTAAAATTGGACATTAGTTTTTGCAAAAAAAAAAAAAAAAATTGGCCATATATTCTGAACAGAAATTATCTGAGTAAGTACAACTTTATTAAATTGTTCGGTTTAGGGCGAGAATCAATTTTTTTTTCCACAGGTTCACTTGTTAAAAGTAAAAAGTGAAAGAAAAAAAAAAGTAAAAAGAAAGTAAAAAAACTAGGAATTTTGTTTCACAGGTTCACTTGTTAAAAATAAAAAGTGAAAAAAAAAGAAAACAAAAAAAAATGTAAAAAAACTAGGAACCCCAATTTGTGATTGTTGCATCGAACTTTTCTCTTATTTCGTCGTTGACAAAGCAGGTGTTCTCGTCTGCTCATCAATCTATATCGGTGAATGTGAGAATTAATGTTTGTTTTTGCAACAACAAGTCGAGGTAAGAATTATCCCAATAATACGAGATTTTTGAAACGTTTAAATTAGTTTGCTCGCGGTATGGTCTGAAAGAGGTTTTGGTTCTGATGTTTCTGTGTGGCATTGCTGTCTTTTCTTTAGTTTTTGTCTATGAAACTGGCGACGGTGAATCCAGATGTCAACATTGACATAGACAGGATTCTTGCCAAAGATGTAAGAACCTCGAAATCCCTCCCAGAACTTCACAATGAAATAATTACTAGTTTGCAAGTTATGAATCAGTACTAAACCTGCATTTTCTCCGTTCAGCTTCTGCAATTAAGGGACAGAAACACTCATACGGTCGGGCTGAATCCTTTCACCGGTTTTCAAGAGACGGTAACGAACATTTCTACCACCACAAATCCACAATACAACCCATTACCTCGGGCAAGCAACAACAGAAACCAGTGGCGGATCCAGAAATGTTTTTAACTGGGGTCATAATTAAAAATATTAAATAATTTTATCAAAGACAATAATATTATTTTGAATTAAAATAAAAAATTACTAATACTATATGTAAATACTAAATATCAAGATGAGACAGAATTATTTAGTAATTACTTTTTAACATTAAATTATTTAGTAACTGTTTGCAAACAAATGAGAATAGGGGTCATAAGGCTTCGAACGTGGATTAGTGGGGTCATAAGTTTAAAATTCAACCAACTCTTCCAACGATAACAAGTGCTACTAAGCCCAAATGACTATTTTTATAATTTAACTGGGGTCAGCTGACCCCCCAAAGCCTCACGTAGATCCGCCCTGACAGAAACAAACATATCATGCTTTTGGCACCACTTTATATTCTCTTACACATTTATTTTTTAATCTCATCGTGCAGACAACACTAGAGAGTGAACTACAAAACCTTTACCAAATGGGGTTCGTCTCAAATCCGTCGACTATGTCTAGTTTCTCACCTAATAATGGTAACTAAAAGCTACACAAACTTGTTTCACTCATCTCTCTGTCTTTCGTATTTTTTCTTTTTCTTTTCAGCTGTCTGTATTGATATTTGTCTTCTTACGGTAGGTCGATTGAAACCAGAGCTAGCTCTAGTACTTCAAGTTCAAGGATGAGTTGAAGGAAAATTTGCAGAGAGTTTGTATAGAATATGGCTTTGGTCCTAAGTATCATATATGTTTTCCATCATTCCATGTTACTATATATAAAAACCAGAACGATTTGGGTTCTCAGTTGTTTTTTATTCCTCAACGAAGAATGCATTTATTAAATATGGAATCAGAATACATAGTGTTATATTATCTAAGTAAATATCAGAATTTCTCGATGAAGTATGCATTTATTGATCCAAAAACCATGAAGTAAATCCGCATAAAGTTGAGAGTAATTCCAAGTATTTATGATATTTATACCTGTAATTCTATTTATGATCAATTGCTTATGTTTTTTTCGGTCGTTCCTGATTTCAGTTATACAGAGTTGTTGGTAGTCTTTTATTTGGGTAGTTTGTTAGGTTCTTTGTTGTTTTTCCACATCTTTTGAAAACTTGCATCAGTCAATCATCAATGTAACAATTAGGCTACAACACAAGCGACAGTCTCTCTTAAACGCAGAATAATTAACTTAAAAGTTAAAATATATATATGGTGATTATTCAAAGGGAAGCAAGGAAGAGGCGGGTGAGATTAAGTAGAAGCAAACCTGGTAAAACAAGATCATATCTGGAAGAGTTTCGACAAAAAGAAAAAAGAAGAAGAAAGATTACACACCATTATGAAAGACAATAATCGAATAAATTTATGAAATAGAGATTAAACTCTGGAAATAGCAAACAAGATGTCCGGTGGATTCAGCAGAGTAAGCAGCATTATAGAATTGGGTATCGGGAGCAAGTATCAGCATTGTTCGACTACAACCGCGACCATAAAACACAACTTCTTCATCTTATTCTTCTTCTCCCCATCGAGAAGTGCTAGTGGCGAGAGGGCCCCTATGAGATCACTACCAAACCAAGGAAAAGTTACATCCAGATCTATGGAATACATTTTGTGACCATATCACTTGTTTGGGCCAAGTCATCTCGGATACGCACAAGCGGTTGTCGAGGGGAGTTTTAGAGAGTACTTGAAAGACCTTGGTGTGAAGATCTAAGGATACAACTTTGGTTTCTTTGCAGTCGGTGAACCAATGAAGGAAACCATTTACATGGACAGGATCGGGGCAACCGACAACCCGATAAGGAGCGGCAGGAGTGACAAATCTCCAAGAGTTAGTGTTAAAGTCAAAAACTTCGCATATGGTAACGTTTTCTAGGCCTATCTCTGAGGAGTTGTATAACCAAACGGGTTTGTATGTACCCGAGTATTTGACATTTTTACCGAATCCAAGCTTAAAGTTTGAGTGTCCAAGGTCATAGTAATTGTTGAAGTGTAGGTCGGTGTTTAGGTAAAGTGATAATATGGAGGTAAGTGATATTCATGTATTAAAACAGTGTCCTCCTCCTTATTCTTCTCTCTCTTATTTATAATCGATTCTTCCTTCTATTTCTTCTCGGGTCCGAGCTATTACCCACCGGTCCATCTGGGGCCCTTAATAAATACATGTGGGTCATCCCGAGGATTGCCATTTCCAAATAAGTCTCTTCCTTTACCCGGCAGTACATCCGGTGGGTCGAGTCAGAGGTGATGTCTAGGTCGGCTCGAAGGTTGTTGTCTCGAGACGGGTCTCTCTCTTTACCCATTAGTCCGTTCGGAGGGTTACGTAAGGCGTACCGTCTAGGCTAGGGACGACGACTGGGCTTCGAAGAGGTTCACTAACTTGTTCCATGTCCCTAGGCCCAATCTCCTTACTTGACTTAATGCACTTTCGTGGGCCGAGATTGATTCCGCCGGGCCTTACCGAGGGTCGATCAGACCCACCTCCAACAATAGCCCCCCCCCTTTTTAGTTCGGTCTTAACGAACTAGAAGTTTTCTTAGAGAGAGGTCGGCTTGGTGGAATCGATTAATATTCCGATTTGATTGATGGCGCATGGGGAACACGTGTCGCTTTCTCGTCACCCTAGGTAGACCTGTCGAGGGGGCACTATAGATAGGTTTATTGAAGAGTCGCCTAGGGTCATGATGACGACTGCCTCGGTAAACGGTGCGCTTTCCTCTATAAATGCTTCCGCTTGATAACCCTATTTTCATTTCTGCTGTTCACAAGGTAATCTCATTCGCGCTTTCTCTCTCGCCCTGTTTTCTGTTTTTTTTGTCTTTCTGATTTCTTGTTTCGCATTCCGTCTTCATCATTTCGAATCTTTCTCAACTGTTTACTATTTCGTTCGATTTCTGGGTTCTTTTCTGTCGGTTTTTGGGGATTCTAGATATTTCGACTGACCTGTTCTTGACAACTTTCCAAGAAAATTTTATTTGTTGTCATGAGGGGGATCCGAGCTGAATCAAGCAACTCTTCGGGATCTGGAGGATCGGTATTCGGATTTGGTAGCTCAGAGACTACTCCTATTTCGTCGTCCCGATCTTCCGAGGAAAGTCCGGTAGCAAAAGATTTGCTGGTTCGACCGGGAAAGAGGACCGAGGGGAGCAGCAGAGGTCGAAGCTATTTTCCGACGCCTCTTTCGACTGTTCCGGTTCAATCCGTTGAAACGAGTGACGAACTTGATAATCGGCCGCTAATATCTCGGACAACAAAGTCTTCCCGACTGCCAGTACGTACGTCGGCCGGGTCTTCGTCTGCCGCGGTGCCACGGCGGCCCCGCGTTGAATCTCCAAAGAAAACGGCGTGCTCACCGATGAGGGATACTGAAGGTCATGACTCATTACTCCGGGCGCAACATCTACGCAACATGATTCCGGCGTTTGGTTTTCCTCCGAAGATCGACCTGCGGACTGCTTCTCGTGGTGAACGTCCTTGGAGTGCTCCGGCCGGATATTTTTGTCTATCCGAGCAATATTTTAAACAAGGAAAGCTGTGGTTTCCATTGCCTCGCCTGCTCACCTCCTATTGCGATGCTCGTGACATCGCGATTTCTCAACTCACCCCGGCCTCCATTGGAAATATGGTCGCTGCGATTGTTTTAGGGAGGGAGGCCGGTATTGATGTGGATCTGCCTTTCGTTGAGGCGATGTCTTCTTTCTGTTTCCAACGGGAGCAAAACTCCAGGGACTTTCTATATCAACATCAAGCCGCAATATGCCATCCTCGGAGGTCGCCTGAGCAAGGCCAATGATTGGCACGAGAATTATTTTTATGTGAGGATTAATAGTATCTCGGTTCACAATCTTGAGGTCAAGTTTAGGACGGACTGGAACTTCAAACCTGGTAGAGAGCAAGCCGACCTCGATTAGAGATGGCCTGTCGTTTGTCGATTCTTCTCAATAAATTGACTGTGTGTTCATATTTTCTTCGTTTCAGTTCGCAAGTTTGGGAAAGAACCAGCCGATTTCCAGCAGAACGTCGATCGACTTCGGTGTCAGGGGAAAATCCAGTGGGGTGATCTTACTTGGGAGAGAGTTCGGAGCTCCTTGACTTGTCCTGTTCGAGGTAGTTGTTGCTTGTCTATTCTTGTAGGCTTTCTTTTTCCTGAGAGCTTACGCTTTTATCTTTTACGTTTTGGTAGTAGTTGTCGGTGCCTCGTCGTCGTCGCGTCCTAAAGATCCTCCCCTCAAAAAGAAGATGATGAAGGTGTCCAGGAAACTTGCCAATTATGCTGATTTGATCCAACGAACTCCACATCCGACCGATGCTTCACCCGGGTTGCCTGATTCCAGGAAAGAGATCGGTTCCGCTTCTACTCCATCGATTGTTACTCCTCTTGCCTCGTCGGTTGAAGCTGGTGGGGAGAGCAGGAAAAGGAAAGCTGAGGGTTCGGCGGGTATTGTTGCGGAGGTTACGGTTCCGACATCGGGATCGATTATTGATGTCGACCAGTTGCCGGATCCAGTAATGGGTGTTCCTTTGTTGCGACCTGAGGATCCTGCTCTTTTGAAATCCGATCCTGTCAGCGTTCCTTCTCTGTCCGTGTTGGCCGCGCCTGTCACCTCGGCTATTCCAGCTTTGAAGTCGGCTCCTGGTTTGGCCGATCCCGAAGGTTCTTCGGAAGAAGTCCCTCTTAAGAGGCGGAAGATGGATCTATTGGGTCCACATGATTTCGTTTTTCGTCATAACAAAGGGATTCCGATTGAAAATGACGAACTGGGGAGTGCTGAGTTAGTCCGGAAACTTAAAGGCGGGCTGCATGCCCTTCCGCAGGTCGACGACCTCGAAGAATCGGAGGGTTATAAGCGGGGGCTAACTTCTTCATCAAGGTTCGCTTTTATTTCGTCTTTCGGATTTAGTTTATGATTTTGGATTTCTGACCGATATTTTATGCTTTGTTCTCAAGGCTTATCCCGCTTTAATCAGATGATTCGGTCTTATGATCGTAAATTGAAGAAGAAAGAGGAAGAGGTGGCTGCGGTTCGTCTCGAGGTTGAAGCAGAGAAAGTGAAGGCTGGTTGTGCCGAACTGAAGGCCCGGAGCTTGGAAAAGGAAAAGGATGCTTTAGCTGACGAAGTGGCGCAGCTGAAGAAGAGGCTGGTGGAGGTCGATGACAATTTCAGCCGGGCTATCGCGGATAGAGAGGTGCTGTCGTCTCGTTTAAATGAGAAGGATAGAACCTTTATGCTGGAGGTCGGGAGGCTGAAGCGGGCATAGGTTCAAGCTGTTGTGGATGAGAGAGAGAGAGTAGAGGCTGGGCTGAAGGCAAGATACGGCCTGGTTTTTGAGAAGGCTAGGAGTTACATGAAGGAGCAGGCCCGGGTTCAACCGATGATTCTGATGGAGAATCAGATTCAGGGGATTCTCGACATTTCTCGTCTGTATAAGTCGGAAGGGATACCGATCCCTGATGCGAGAATTGCGGAGCACGAGGCTAACCTGAAGCTTTGGATGGCGAAGGTTGATGCTTTAGACGTTACTCCTTATACGGAGGACGATCTGGCGATCTCCCCCATTCCGCATGTGGAGCCGAACTCCTCTATGTTTCCAAATGATAGGTCGGCCGAAACGCTTCCGGGATTGAATCAGCATGGATCTAATCTGGCGAACATCGAAGGGTCCGTCCTGGTTGAGTCAGTGCCTGATCTGCTTCCGACGTCGACCGATGTTTAGGGCTTCTTTGTTTCTATTATCTTGTAATTTTTTTTTTTTTTTACTTCGGACTTGCTTGTAACAGCCCGAGTGGTTTTATCAGATATTAAGTATTTTAGTTCTTGTCTTGCCTTTTAAATTGTTATAAGTTATAAGAAGTGAGACGGGTGCGAGAAGTGTCTCGGCTTACCCCTCTGATCTAGATTACGATCTAGGTGGGAGACTGCTCGACCTTCAAGAGTAATCTAGATCGGTGCGGGTCTGGGCCCGGCTTTTAGTTTTTGTACTTATGCCTAGTGAGGACGTTTCTTTCCACACAACTGGCCAAGAAGTGGGATGTGTTAACCGAAGTGATTAGTCAACCGAAGTAATTAATTAACCGAAGTGATTAACTAACCGCAGTGATGAAATGGAAAATAGGGTATATTGATTATAGCTGTGCCTTTTAAGGGGCTGCATACGTACCCATAAATGGGATCAAGTCAATCCGTAGTTCGTTTACAAAGTTACACATCAGTACATATATCCCTTTCCTTTTTTTTTTTTTTTTGTTGATGTGGAATGCTCATCTCTTTTAGTAGTGGTATTGCTTGAGGTTTGCCGAGTTCCATGAGCGTGGAATAGATTCACCGGTCATCCTGGTGAGTTCGTAAACGCCGGGCTTGACGACTTTGGAGACTAGGTACGGTCCTTCCCAGTTCGTACCGAGTTTGCCAGCCTTCCACTCTACTGTGTTTTCGAAGACTTTCCGTAGTACGAGGTCGCCTTCAGTAAAGCTTCTTTCCTTGACTCTCCTGTTATAGTACCGAGCTGCCTGGTTTTGATAATTTTGGATGCGTAGGAGGGATTGATTACGTTCTTCTTCTAAGTAGTCAAGCCGGTCTTTGATCATATCGTTGTTCGAGGTTGGTTCGTTGATGAGTATAGTTCGTCGTAGGGTCGGTACGCTGATTTCAGCTGGGGCCAGAGCTTCCATTCCATAGCACAACAAGAACGGTGTTCGTCCCGTTGACGTTCGTGGTGTAGTTCGGTGAGACCATATGACCCCATCGAGTTCGTCTGCCCAAAGTCCTTTCCTTTCGTCTAGTCGTTTTTTGAGACCGTCGATGATGGTTTTGTTCGTAGCTTCAGCTTGACCGTTTCCCTGCGGGTATCTGGGTGTCGATTTACTCAAACGTATTTTCCACATGGCGCAGAAGCTTTCGACTTCGTTTGACGTGAGCTGCGTTCCGTTGTCGGTGACGATTTCGTATGGCAGTCCATGTCGGCATATGATATTTTTCCAGAGGAATCTGCGTACATCGGCACCGTGGACTTTGGCATAGGATTCCGCCTCCACCCATTTGGTGAAGTAGTCTGTTAGAACTAGTAGATATCGTTTCTGTCTGGAGGCCGGCAATGGTCCGACAATGTCCATAGCCCAACGCATAAAGGGGTAAGGCGGGGTGGCCGTTGTCAGCAGCTCGGTCGGAGATTTGATCATCTGGTCGTGTCGTTGGCATTTCTCGCATTTGGCTGCGTATTTTGTGCAATCGGTTTCCATCGTTGGCCAGTAGTATCCGATTTTTTTAATTTTGAGAGCGAGGGATCGGCCACCGGAATGATTGCCGCATGCTCCTTCATAGACTTTGGCCATTACGTTCTTGGCTTCCTCGTTGTTGATGCATGTTAGCAGCACTCCGGCTGCACTCCATCTGAAGAGACTGCTATTTAAACATACGTACCGTGCCGCTGTTGCTATTAATCTTCTGGCCGACCATTTGTCGTCGGGTACCTCGCCGGTTTCGATGTAAGCCAGGATTTCTTTCCGCCAATCTTCTTCGCTGGGTTGATCATCCTTTGTTGCATTTTCTGAGTTCGTCGCGCTATCCAAATTGGCACATGGTTCATTTATAACATTGATTCCTCGGGAGAGTTTGATACTGGGGTAATCGATGCTTTCAACTGGTATGATTCGGCGTTGTTCTGGGTCCGAGGTCGAAGAGAGGGCTGCTAGGGCATCTGCTGAAGTATTGTCTCCGCGTGGTATCTTTGTCAATGTGAATGAATCGAAACCGGATGCAAGTTTTTGGACGACCTTTAAGTAGGCGTCCATGCGTTCGTTTTTGGCTTCGTATTCTCCACTATACTGCATCGCGATGAGCTGAGAATCGCAGTAGGCATCTATATGTCGGATTCCAATTGCTTGCGCAAGACGCAGTCCGGCTATTATGGCTTCATACTCTGCTTCGTTGTTGGAGGCCGGGAAAGTGAGACGAAAGGATTGTTCGAGGACTTCCCTAGTTGGCGATTCCAAACGAATGCCGACTCCATAACCATGTTTCGAGGATGAGCCGACAGCATGTAGGGTCCATCTGTCTTCTATGGGGAGATCGTTGGCGTGCTCTTCGGACAACTCGATTAGGAAATCGGCAAGCACTTGAGACTTTGCGCTGGTTCGGCTTCGGTAATCGATGTCGTATTCGCTTAATTCCATTGCCCATTTTGCTATTCGGCCGGATTGACTTGGGCTATGCAGGATGGTCCTACTCGGCTGGTTCGTGAGGACGACGACGGAGTGAGATTGGAAATATGGACGTAATTTTCGAGTCGACATCACCACGGCGAGGGCTACTTTTTCGAGTGTTGGATACCGTGTTTCGGCATCATCGATGGTCTTGCTGACATAAAAAAATTGGCTTCTGTTCTTCCCGATCTTCTCGTATTAGGACGCCGCTCACCGCCGACCTGGTGCCGCGATGTAAAGATAAAGGATGTCGCCGTCCTCCGGCTTGGTCAAAACCGCCGGTGTCACCAAGTATTCCTTTAGTTTTTTGAATGCTTCTTCGCATTCTTCGTTCCACTCGAACCGTTTGTTTCCCTTCAACAATTGGTAGAATGGGAGACACTTATCCGTTGATCTGGATATGAAGCGACTGAGGGCCGCGATGCGACCGGTCAAGCGTTGGACTTCGCGAGGGCTCTTAGGGGATGGCAATTCGAGTATGGCGGTGATCTTCTTCGGATTTGCTTTGATGCCTCGTTGTGTGACGATATATCTGAGGAATTCACTTGATGTGACACCGAAGGTGCATTTGGCGGGGTTTAACTTCATGCCGTATTCGTTTAGAGTGGTGAAGCAAGTTCGTAAATGACCGATGTGGTCCTTGGCGAGGAGCGATTTGACAAGCATATCATCGATGTGTACTTCCATTGTCCGGCCGATCTGTCCTTCAAACATCCGGTTCACTAATCGTTAGTAAGTGGCTCCCGCGTTCTTGAGTCCAAATGGCATCACCTTATAGCAATATGTTCCTTGGTCGGTAATGAAGGCCGTCTTCTCTCGGTCGTCCGGGTGCATCGCGATTTGGTTGTATCCCGAGAATGCGTCCATGAAAGAGAGCAGCTTGTTTCCTGCAGTAGATTCGACGATGCGATCTATATGGGGGAAGTGGGAAACTGTCTTTCGGGCACACCTTATTCAGGTCGGTGAAATCGACACAGACTCTCCATTTTCCGTTCTTCTTCTTTACTACCACCGGATTGGCTAACCATTCGGGATATCGTACTTCAGTTATTGAACCTGCTTCTGATAGCCTTCTCACCTCGTCATTTACTGCTTGGGCTCGCTCTGGGCCCAGTTTTCTTCTTTTCTGTTTGATGGGTTTGTAGGTCGGGTCGACATTTAGTTCGTGACAGGTAATGTCAGGGTTTATGCCGATCATATCATCCGTTGACCACGTGAAGGTCGAGACATTTTCCTTTAGAAATGAGACGAGGTTCGTTCGAAGTTCCTTTTCCAGTTCGGTCCCGATAGCAACACATCGATTCGGCTTGCTGTCATCGATATTGATTTGCTCAACCTGCTCTCTTGGCGGGTTGTCCTGTTGTGGCAGATTGTTTCGTGGGGTGCCTTCGATGACGACGCAGGTCGGTGGCGTTATTCTCCTTTTGCGTTCGATGAGAAAACAATTCCTTGACATGGTCTGGTCTCTTCTGATCGTGCAGAGACCGGCCTGAGTCGGGAACTTGAGGCACTGATGGTATGTTGAAGCCACGGCCTTCATCGCGAGCATCCATGGGTTTCCAACGATCGCGTTATAGATCGCTGGCCTATCCACCACTACGAACTTGGTTATTATAGTTACGCCGCCTGCATAGACCGGCAGTTTAATTGTGCCGACCGCCATTATCGTTTCTCCTCCAAAACCGGTCAGTGGTTTCACCCTCGGTTTGAGCTCGTAGTTTTTGAGTTCCATCTTCTCCAGAGTTTCTTTGAAGATAAAATCCACCGAACTTCCGGTATCCACTAGTACTTTAGTGAGCTCACAATCCGCTAGAGCCAGTTTGACGACGAGCAGATCGTTATGTGGCTGATCTAATTCCGCCGTGTCGGCTTGAGTGAAGATGATTTCCTGGGTCGTCGCATCAAAGATAACTCGCTCTCTCTGGCTTGCGGCGTCTTTCTGATTGGGTTTGGAACTACGTCTGCCGTACTCCTTGATAGATCGTACGGAGTCATTGCAAGATGTGAGTCCGCCCATTATCATGTTGATTCTACGCCGAGGTGGTGGTGGTGGTGTTACTTTGGCACCGTCTTGTTCGTTCCTCTCGCGTTTCTGTTCGTTGGCTTCTGCGGTTGTCTGGTTACTGGTTTGCCCTTCATAGTTTGATCAGCGCCATACGTTGGAGCCGCGTCCCTCATTATGTGGGTTGCCGTATTCGGGAGCTTTGATTTCTCCCTTTTTAAATTTCGCGAATAACAAATCTTTAAGTTGGCGGCAGTTCTCTGATGAGTGCCCGGCTCGTTTGTGGTAATCGCAATAGCCTCCACTGTCTTCAGTTTTATGGTAGGCGTTCCAGGGGCAATTTACCAACCTTTGTTGCATTTCGCCGACCTGATAGATTGTGGCAGATCTTTTTTCTTTGTTTTTGTAGTCGCGGTCATAATGTTGTCGGGGCTCGTGATAATCTGTAGGTGGTTTTTCCTTGCCGTGTGATGAGTGAGTTGTATATCTCTTCATGAGAATAGCCTTTTCCTCTTCCATCTCGGCGAACAGTGTTGCCCGATGCAGGGCGCCTTCCAATGTTGGTGGTTTGTTTAGCTTCATATCCACGCGAAAAGGCGATTCGTGCCATACAGCGTTTCGCAAGGCGGCTAAAGCGATCTTGTCGGAGACCGTGAGTTTGGAGACCACCGTCCTGAACCGATCGATAAACGAACGCAGGGTTTCCTTGGCTCCTTGAGATAGTGTACAGGTCGGCTTCCGATGCCTCTTCTTCGATATACATTGAGTAATGGTTGAGGAATGTCATGGATAGCTGGTGGTAACTGTCAATCGAGTTCGCCCTGAGTCTAGAGAACCAAGCTAGAGCTGCACCGGTTAGATTTTCGACGAAGAGCTGACAGTATCCGGCATCTCTCTCTTCCGGGGGGAAGTGAGCTCGGCCCATTACTATGCT
Organism: Iljinskaea planisiliqua; assembly: GCA_900108845.1. Taxonomy (NCBI): domain Eukaryota; kingdom Viridiplantae; phylum Streptophyta; class Magnoliopsida; order Brassicales; family Brassicaceae; genus Iljinskaea; species Iljinskaea planisiliqua. Next base: position 1,203,423 of record FNXX01000008.1, read on the forward strand.
GAAGGCCGTCATATATTGTCGCGGATCGGTTTTCCCTTCGTAGGTTGGAAACTTAATTTTTCCGGGGTGTCGTTTGGGGACATTCATTATTCGAGCCGTGAAGGGAGTACTCTGTGTTTCCTGGAGGATGCGGTCTATTTCGGGTGCTGAACTGGTCGCTTTATGCACCCGTGATGACATGTCGCGGAGGGTGTTTTGCAGTCCTCTGATGGCGAGGCTCTGTTCGGCCTCGATATCCGTGCATGTCGGCGTGCGGTTTTGCGCCGCTGTTATCAGTACCGGGTCGGTCGTCAGGGTTGTTTGGTTAAAAGCTGGGAAAAGATTTCTCTGCAGCCTTGGAGACACTTCGAACGACCTGCGCCGTGTTTGTTGGGCCGATCTTTCTAAATCCTCCTGAGTTTCTATAGCGCCGATTCCGCATGCGTTGTTATGACGTGAGTTCTGCGTTGCTGCTAGGGCATCAAGTCTGGCTTCGGTGTTGCGCGCTACTTCATCTATTCGTCCGAATAGTGCTTGCAAAAGTGTTTGAACATCGGTCTCGGGGATGGGCCTAGCCGGTCGTGATGTTTGTGATGTCTCGCCGAGGTTCATGTTCATTACTACAGGGGTCCCTTGAATGTTTCCGGTGTTGTTTTCCTGACGGCGCGTCGCGAGATTTTCCGTGAGCGTGCAGTGAGATCGCGGGGGTGGTGGATGTTGTGGCTGGGTCACGGATGCTAAGAAGTCGTCAATGGCTTCTGATGTTGGCGCCTGGATGGTCGATGCTTTCCCTTTGACGGAAGCTGTGTTGACTGTCGTTGCTTGTGGTTCATTCGTGGATGCCGGGACAGGTAGTGCCGGTGGTGGGGCTGTGACTACGATCGATGGCTTGGGATGAGGTGTTTATGTTCCGGTCATTTCCTTAGATTTGTTTCGTGCGTTAGAGATATCAATTTTCCCCCCACCTTCTAGCGCCAATTGTTGAAGTGTAGGTTGGGGTTTAGGTAAAGTGATAATATGGAGGTAAGTGATATTCGTGTATTGAAACAGTGTCCTCCTCCTTATTCTTCTCTCTCTTATTTATAACCGATTCTTCCTTCTATTTCTTCTCGGGTCCGGGCTATTACCCACCGGTCCATCTGGGGCCCATAATAAATACAGGTGGGTCGTCCCGAGGATTGCCATTTCCAAATAAGTCTCTTCCTTTACCCGGCAGTACATCCGGTGGGTCGAGTCAGAGGTGATGTCTAGGTCGGCTCGAAGGTTGTTGTCTCGAGACGGGTCTCTCTCTTTACCCATTAGTCCGTTCGGAGGGTTACGTCAGGCGTACCGTCTAGGCTAGGGACGACGACTGGGCTTTGAAGAGGTTCGCTAACTTGTTCCATGTCCCTAGGCCCAATCTCCTTACTTGACTTAATGCACCTTCGTGGGCCGAGATTGATTCTGCCGGACCTGACCGAGGGTCGATCAGACCCATCTCCAACAGTAACTGTCCCCTAATTCGATCATGAGTTGCTGTAATCCGCATAGAGGAAGAATACGATACCATCTAGTAGAAGGGTTCACCACCAGACCGGATCTGTGGGTATGGTAGAGACAAACGAGACCATCACAGCTACCATGGGAAGGGTAGTATACTTTGGTCTCTCGATCCCAAAGAGTAGGGATCTTGACCGAAGATGATGAACCCAACACCAGTGTTCTTAGAGAGTCTATGTCCGGTTCAATAACATCGTGAGGGCATACGGATACCATGAGAACATCTGGATCTCCTGATTGCTGACGCTGCTTCAACTGTCTTTTTTGGAAGTATGGATCTCCGATCGTTGATTTCCATTGCTTCGATATAGTCTTGAATCTCAGTAGAGATTTCACCGCAAGTCTCTCCAGGATGAGCTCTACGATTTCGTGGGGCAGCGATTCCATCCTCAAGCACCCTTGTTTTCTCGACATTCTTCTCGTGTTTGATTGCACTTTGCACAATAGCCAGAGGCTTATTTATCCATGTCGCAAGTAATCTCACAGGAATAAAGAAAAGGATTCTTCAAAATTTTAACCTATGTCGGCTTTTAAATACCACTAGGGATTGGTCCGCGTTAGGCGCATTATACTACTATATCTTTTAAATAAAAATTGGTAATATAATTTTTTTTTTTTTTAAATTATATTTTGCAAAAATAGAGATAATATGTGTGTTATTATTTTTATGGGATAAAATATTATTTAACTATAATTTTAGTATTTCATTGTATAAGGACTGTTATGCGCGATTTATTTTTATATACCTTATACGTATGTTTTCTTATTTCATATGAAATGTGATAAATTTTCTTTAACATTGGTATGTATATATAAAAATATTATGTATTTTTTGTTTTTTTAATATAAAAAAATGATGATATATTTTCAATTATATATATTTTTATATTTTTCTTAACAAATAGATCATTTTATTACATTTAGTATGATAAGATAAGGTTTTTATAGCTATGCGCCAGTTGCTTTGATATATATATATATATATATATTTGACATTTTTGATATGAATGTATGTTGGTAATATGTCTTGTAATGTGATATTTTTATATTTTAAGTACAAATTTTATTTTATATATATGGAAGCTTTTAAAATATGCTAATTTGAGACTGCTTGGTTTGCTCGTTGGCCTATTATCTCCATGAAATTTAGGTTATGAGTTTATGACAGTTCACCGAAACGTATTGAATATTTCTATCTAGTTTAGCTTTACGGTAATAATTTTTTATCTACACAGTGTTTCTATAGTATTTCAAATGTGTATATTTCACATCTTCTTTTTACTGTTAAAATTTGAGAGAATTACTATACTAACATTAAAATGTATTATAATTACTAATTTAACATCTTCAAAATCAAGTTTATTAATATAACATTAATCTTCCGTACAAAAGACATAATAACCAAGATTTTTAAACTATTTACAAATATACCACATACCATTATAAATCTATACTATTAAAACAGAAAACATTATAAAAAAAACCCTTTGTACCGTATTATATTACGATTTTTGTCATTGATCCTATTTGATATGTTAAGAGTCTCATTAAGGATAAAATTGTCATTTTCAAATGTGAACAAATATGTAAGATATTGAAAAATACAATGATATCCTAAAACAAATCTATCAATAAAGTTACCTAATTTCAAAGACCAAAAATATATTCTTAAATTTAATTTTCAGAATCTAAATACTAACTATATAGACGATCAAAATCTTTCAATAAAGATATTCTCTTGATTTCAAATTTTAAAATATATAATAAATCTAGAAATCTTAACAAAAAAAATTGTAACTACAATTAATACATTTAAACACGTCTTAAATAATTATCAAAAATTAAATAAAATTTTTTTATGATTTTTTCGATTATGATTTTTTTTAAAAAATATAATTAAAATGAATTAACAAAATTATCAATTAATATTAATATATTATAATAAATTAATGATTTAATTTTGATCTTCTAAATTTACAAATATAAATTATTAAAAAATTATAAAATATATAATAACAAATTCCGTCCTTAGGACGAGCCAGAATCTAGTATATGTTAAATGCTATTACAAATTTTTTTTTTATTGTCACCACCAAAATAAAAAGGAAACAAATCTCACAAAATAATAATAAAAATCCTAATTAATAGGAAAAATATTTTATGTGAAAATAATGATATTTTTGATTTTTTTTAGCCAAAATTTTAAGTTAAATCCCTTTCTAAAATAAGGGAACACAAATTTTTATATATTTAAATTATTTTAAAAATTACGGAACACAAATTTGATTTTAAAATAAGAAAATGAATTAAAATATATGATCAAATTTGATAAAAACTTACCGTAACGTACATAAACGAGAAATAATTAATATACTAATAAATAAATTTTCCATAATATGTATAATAAAACCTGCTATAGTAACATTAAAAATCTACTAACAAAATTAAATCTGTTTGTTAGCCCTGTTAGTTGCACTACCCGTGATGCTATAGATGCAGAATTTACGGGACAAGATGGAAAGGTTAGTTCAATTTTCTACTATTGTGTTTTCTGAATTGCTTAGTTTTCTTCCGGTGAAATTCTCAAAAAAAAGGCTTCTATGATTCAGTGCGTGCCTTTTCACTTTATGCTAATTGACATCTATTTTATACGCTTTCCAGTTTAACTCCTAGCATTGAAGTCAATTTGGTTTGGCTATCATCGAGGATTAGCATTGTCTAAGTTAAATTATGTTGAACTCTGAATATGAGCAGTGAGGATAAGAAGTTAAGAACTAAGAACGATCAAAGGCGCATTCGCTGAATACCCGTCCGTATAACCCTGAACACTGAAAATTAATAACAAGGAAGGAAGATGGTATGATGAAAGTATTATACAACAACTTGTGGTATTCATTTAATATATTATAAAATGATGATAATAAGTATATAATTTATTTGTTGATGACATATATTTTAAATGATCACTTAGCTAATGTATCAGCTGTTACATTGAATTGAATACAGTTTTATTGTTTGCATATTTTTGTATATAGTTTAGTTCTTTGATTCAGTGATTTGTTTAGGTGGAATTGGAATAAAGGTTTCTGTCTAAGATAATTGATAGATTTTCTTCACTGTATATATGTTATTATAAATAAAAGCAAATTACACATTATTTAGAATTTGATTAAACGAAAATATCATTTTATTTTGCTTAAATATAAAAACTTTGGTAGTTTGAATTATTTGTTTTCTTTATTTATATTGCTCTCTCTCTCTTTTTTGGGATGAAATATCAAATTTATTGATGAATCACAAGAATAAGGTTTTATAAAGGGCTTGAAAGAAAAAAAAAAAAAAAGAATGAGCTAAGTAAGCAGATAGTAAATCAAAGCAATACATAGTCTAGAAAGGAGAGACATCAACCCAACACCTTAACATTTCTCCAAGCTTATGTGAAGCTCTGTAGTTCACAGAAAACACTCGGTTTTGAATAGCTTTCTCAATCATGAGCAACATCTGTTCAGCCGATATCCATCCCCATTCATGACGACGTGTTCCCTCCACACATGGCAAATTGTGGTTTGGAAAACCATCTTAAGAAGTACAGTTTCTGTAAGATGTCTTGCGTGCATCAAAGAATCCATTGTGTCCTCCCAATCACGGGTTATCTCTGAACCAAGAAGCTTATCTGCAAACAAAATAGAACAGCCATAAAACTATTAAGATTGACTAGAAACCCATCATATAATGTATCTAATCGCTGAATTGCATACTAACAAAGCTTATTATACATTTTACACCGTGGAACACTTTTTTGCAATGGGTACATCTTGCCAAGCCATTTTCGCTGACAGGCTTTTCCTCAGCTGCTTTGGTACGTTTCAAATTTTAGAGACAACAGTAAAGTGATGACGGAAGGAAAAATAGTCAAAGGTCGTGAAATTACATACCAGTATACATCTGTTTAGTCAAATGAGTATTTGAATGTTGTAGCACTGTAGACCGTATATCCTTTAGCTGTGTGGACTCTCTTCAAAGAAACTATATTAAAGAGAGCAATCTAGCTATAGACGAAAATTACACTTCCACTTGTGTAGAGCAAAAACAGGGGATCTTCTGCATCAACCCATTGCACACGCACGATGTTGGATATTTAGAAGTAACATCCTAAAAAGAGATCACCATCACCAAAATCAGGATTTAAAAACCATTCAAGAAAAAAAAAATGCACTTTGCCAATTATTAAACATCTCTGCTTACCTGCCACCATACATTGTGTTCTCTTGTTGTCGCTAATGAGTTGTCATAGGTAAAATTAGTCTTCAAGAACAACTTTTATACACATGTAATTACTAAGAACATAAGCATATATATAATTAGTTATTAACTTAGTTAAGATAAACCTAGATGAGTAGGTGAATGTATCTCTTTACCTGGCCTGTTTTTCCTCTCTTTTTTACTCTTCATATTCTCCGCATGTGGCATGTAATATTTTTATAAGTTTTCAAGATTCAAAGAGATGTTATTGGATTGCAGCTGAGATCTTCACGCTTCTCAGATTCCTGCTTTTAACAACCTGGGAGTTAAGATGGTAAGAGGGAGAAGAAGAAGAAGATAAATGTTAACAGTGACCAGATTAGCCGTCGATGCAAATTTAACAAAACCCTGATGATTACTAATACTAACTTTTAAATCGAACACTCAATATAAAACTCTTCAATATCAACCAATTTTACTGAGAATCTAAACCTTTGGTCATTGTTACATACAGATCACTACTTGTGCTAGCACATCATCACAAAAAGAGTTACTAAACGTAACCAAATCATTGGAAAATCAATGAGAAGCAAGTATAACTCAAACAGAAAATTTGATGATATTGGGAAGAGAATACTGAACTATATTACGACGATACATCACAATAAACTAAAATCGAGGTTGTTGTTTGTTTCTGAAATAAGTGGAAATGTTCCATCAGATGTTAAACACATATAACAATCACACATAGTTGAAGACCTAAACTAAACTCACCTTTTGACAACAAACATATATCCTTCCACATCCTTACGACTCTATTTGGAACAAAAATAACAAAAAAATATATCAGTCGGTAGCGAAGCAAACATCAAATTATGTATACAGATGTCTCCGAGTAGATAAGATATATGACATGATTGATTGCAACTTACCCATTGACTGAACTCGATCTTGAATTCATAGAAATTGACATGAACGGCTGTGATGAAGATTTCCTCGATGAACTGATCGATTCGCTGGAGAACTGTGAGATTGAGGAGCTTCGTACTGTTCTGAACAATATTTGGTGGGATCAGCTTCCCATTCTAGGACATCTTTGTAAATCGAAGATCAGATGTGAGGGGGCAAAGATCTGATTTAGCATAATCTGAAGAGTCCTACGATTTTGATTTATGTAAGCTGTGATTTGAGGGTTGGAGAAGTACAAAAACGTTTGGAATGCACAGTATCAGCTTATCATAAAGGCTTGTTAATGGAATTCAAAAAAAAAGTTAGATATATTTGCTAATACATGAGAGTTTAAGAAAGTGAGTATGATACGAACTCTTCAACAACAACTTCCCCAGAGTTCATGCATCCAATGTAAGACGCATCTTGACCACGCCGACTCTCAAGGAGATTAATCAATCCCTCTATCAGACAGAAAACATTTATCACACAAATAGAATTGTTGATTTGGGATTTGATCCAAGATAGTTTAGCATGAATTGCTGATTCAGGATGCAGATGTGGTGAATTGGCCTAGATTTCATTTTCTGAAAATAGATGAAGATGTGGTGAAGATTATTAAATCAATATACATGTCAGATTTTGATTTTAGAACCTTATAAATTGAAGAGAAAAAACAAAAGTAATAGAAGAAGGGCGATATCTTACATGTGATCGGCTGGATTGCTTTATCCTAGAAAGTGTATTAGAGAGTGGAAATCAATCTGTATTTATAACTGCAATGGAGTTAATGTCATTGAACACATGAGTTATCTGATGGGTGCTAAGAAGTGAGAGACTGGTAAACCGTAGGAGATGAGAGGATATTGAAAGGTTAACGATTCTGAAAGTTTTTTTGGCAATGGTTTCGTATATTATCAGATTACCAGAAGGCGAAGGGATACCACATATGAAATAGAAGTCCGAGAAGCCTAAGAGAATTTTGCTGACATGACCTCATTTTTAGAGCAGTTTGTTTTTATGACGTGGACACATCATGGAGTCTCAAATAGTACTACTATACTTTTTAAATAAAAATTGGTCATATAATTATTTTCTTTTTTAAAAAAAATTATATTTTGTAAAAATATAAATAATATAAGTTATATATATATATATATATATATATATATATGTGTGTTATTATTTTTATGGTATAAAATGTAGTTAACTATAATTTTAGTATTTTATTGTATAAGGATTGTTATGCGTAGTTTATTTTTATATACCGTGATTTATTTTTATACGTATGTTTTCTTATTTCATATGAAAGGTGATAAATTTTCTAATTAACATTGGTATATATAAAAATATAAATTATCTATGTATTTTTTTAATATAGAAAAATGATGATATATTTTCAATTATATATACTTTTATATTTTTCTTAACAAATATATCATTTTTCATCGTAAAATTAAGGAGGTTTTGTTATATTTAGTATGATAAGATAAGTTTTTTCATAGCTACGCGCCAGTTGCTTTGATATATATATTTTTGACATTTTTGATATGAATGTATGTTGGTAATATGTATAGTAATGGGATATTTTTATATTTCAAGTACGAATTTTATTTTCTATCTATGGAAGCTTTTAAAATATGTTAATTTGAGGCTGTTTGCTTTGCTCGTTAGCCTATTATCCTCATGAAATTTAGGTTATGAGTTTATCGCAGTTCACCGAAATGTATTGAATATTTCTATATAGTTTAACTTTACAGTAATAATTTTTTTTTATCTACATAGTGTTTATATAGTATTTCAAATGTGTATATTTCACATCTTCTTTTTACAGTTAAAATTTGAGAGAATTACTACACTAACATTAAAATGTAGTATAATTATTAATTTAAGATCTTCAAAATCAATTTTATTAATATAACATTAATCTTCTGTACAAAAAACATAATAACCAAGATTTTTAAACTATTTACAGATATATTATATGCCATAAATGGACTATTTGAGGCTTCAGAGAGTGTACACATCAGCTATACAATTCTCTTAGAATTGTGCCACATGGCTTTTTTTAGCAAAGAAATTATAGAAAAAATAAATAATTCATTTACTATTATCTCTTTTGTATTAAAAAAGCTTTGCAATTAAAAAAAAAAATGCACATTTCTCTCCCACTTCTCTCTTCCTCTCTACATCTTCCAATGATCACTATTATTTAACATTTTTTTGTTTTTAGATCAATTTTGTTCCGTTGCTTGCCAAGTTACCGCTGAAAAAATTGACACGTGTACTTATTAAAAAAACATCATCTTCGGTTTCTCTCGCTCTATTCTTCCTCGAAAACCTATTTGCTACACTCCAATTCTTCTTTTCTTTAAGAAGCTCTCTTTCTACTTGAAAGCTACCTAGGGCTAATCAAGATAAATTCATAATTACTTGCCGATTTCAGAGTAAATAGAACTCTTAATTTTGTTAGTTTTCATGTTGGAGGGTTGTTTCAATTCAAATTTGTCTTATGGGTTTGTTTTCTCTAAATCTTTCAGGAAGGGATCGATAAGGGATTTTAGCACCGCGATTCTGGAGCAGAAGAAGACGGCGAACTGTTTAGGGGTGGCTGAGGTGATTAACGATGACAACTCCGTCGTGTCTCTACACCCTGAGACAATGGAGAAGTTACAACTCTTCGGTGGACATACCGTCTTAATCTAGGTATTCTTTTGCTGAATTTGCGCAATTCAAGGGTTTGATGGTTTAAAATTTACTAAATTTGAATGTTCTGTGTTTGCTGCTTCTGGGTTGTGTACCTTGTGGTAAGGTGATATAAATGGTTTATCGGTGGTTTTTGAGATTCTCAAAAAGTTTGATTTTGATCCGTGTTCGGTTTCTAGAGGTGGGATTATTATTGGTTCTCTCAGTTTTATGCTCATTTGAATATTTCTTCAGATGTGTGTATTGACATATATGTTTCTTCTGTTTTCGGGCATCGTGTTGTTGCAGGGAAAAAAGAGGAAGTGTATTGCTTTAGATGATGATACATGTGAGGAACTAAATATAACGTCATCTCTACCAATTTGTATAGTAGGCAAGATTTGTCCAAGGTTGTTAGATTGAATCTTAGGGATAGGCTTGGAAATGTTATCTCTGTTCACCAGTGTCCTGGTGTAAGGTATGGAAATCGTGTGAACGTGTGTTCTCTCTTTCCTTCTTCGTTTTGGTTTCAGTCTTCTTCGAGATCATATACTAATGTAAGTTTTCTATCAAAATTGATGTTTCATATCATATTACTATGATTTCCATTGTTGGGGAATGAGTTTACTTCGTTTAATTAGAAGTGATTGAAATGACTAATATTTGGTTTTTCTTTTTAGATTTGCAAATTTTGACATGTGACTTTTATAAAAAATTTGTTGTTGCGTTTGGTTTCCCTTGAGCTGTTTATATTAGGATTAACCCCATCTTCGAAATTGCAAAGCTATTACTTGTGTTTAATCTTGCTAATTTTATTGTGTTTGTATGTGTTACGTGTAACATCACAAAATGTAAAAAAAGTATTTTTTGTATTATAGCAGCAGTATCTGTTTACAAAGAGAACGACAACCAAATCAATAAAAATATTCTCTCTCTTCTTTTCATAAACAAATTACCCAAAACTTGTCTGCTTCTCTCCTTTCTTCCTTCTGCAACTTATAGTCTTTAGAGGCCACGCCACGTCACTCGACAGACCACGTGATGACGATCCTTGTACGAGTAACGGATCCTCTTAATCTTTGCTGCTTATTCTCCTCGTATTTTTTTTCTAAAAGCTGACCCAGAAGGAAACCAACTTCCCTTGGGCTAAAAGTACCGAACGTGACCCTTACTCCTTTTGTGTCTTCTTCCTGCTGTATTGGTACAGTATTAGTGGATGTCGTGAAGCGTACGTATCATTTCTCCCTCCAATGAAACTGACCTTGTCCTCAAGGTCAAAACCCGGAAACTGACCTTGAATCACAGACTTCCATTCCCATGAGTAATCGTACTCTGGCAACCCTACCCACTTAATCAGAACTTCATCTTGTCCAGTCAACTGATTCACTCTCTTATCCAGCACTTCCTCAGGCTCTGCAACTAGTACTCCATCCGCTGTCAATTGAGGTGGAATCGTAACAACTACTACTGAGTTCCCCACAGCCTTCTTGAGTTGAGATACGTGGAAAGTTGGGTGGAGTTTGGTACCTTCAGGTAACGACAAGCGGTAAGCCACCTTCCCCACTTGAGCTTCCACAGGATAAGGGCCGTAAAACCTGGCTGAAATTTCTCATTGGCAGGGCGTGCAAGTGATTGCTGTCTGTACAGACGTAGCTTGAGATACACTTGATCACCCACGTTGAACTCCACATCTCTACGATGACCATCTGCCTTTTTTTCATGATCTGTTGAGCCTTGTGCAGATGTGTCCGAAGAACTTCCAGCATCATATCCCTCTCCTGCAATCTCCTTTCCAACTCTGCATTGCTGGTAGAGCCCTCTTTCAAACTTCAAAAGGGTAGGTGCTTCCCTTTCGTACAAAGCCTTGAAAGGAGTCATTTGAATTCCCGAATGAAACGCTGAATTATAATTCATATCAGCCCAAGCCAAATATCGTGCCCATGCTTTCAGTTTGTCGCTCGCAAAACAGCACAGATAGGTTTCCATTCCCCTGTTCGTAACCTCAGTTTGGCCGTCCGATTGGGGATGGTAGGCTGTGCTGAAACAGAGTTTGGTTCCTGCTAATTTGAACAGCTCTTTCGAAAAGTGACTGGTGAATACCTTGTCTCTGTCCGACACAATTGTTCTGGGGAACCTGTGTAATTTGATTACTTCCTAAACAAACACCGCCACTACATCTGTTGCCATAAAAGGATGCTTAAAACCCACAAAATGTGCGTATTTGATCAGACGATCGACCACCACCATGATAGCATTAAACCCCTCATATCGTGGAAGGCTCTCAACGAAATCCATAGATATATCCTCCCAGACTTGACTAGTGATATACTGGATTTAGTGCTTTATTTTCTACTGCAAGTGCACAGCTTATGATTGTAAAATACAAATATGTTCGATTTCCAAATGACCAGTGTTACGCTTTGTATATATGAGGTATTGAAAGAAAGCTAAGCAAGCAAGTTGGTTTTGTTGTTTGTGAAACATGTGACAGGTTTAAAAAATGATTTAAATTCAAATAAAACAAGCGTTAGACCAAAGTACTTTCGCAGGAAATTCAGAGTAAAGGGTCGAACAACTATTCAGGGGACATTTATGTGCAAGTCTAGAGCTCAAACATAGAAGTAATATCAATCCACTGTCGTGGCATCAACAACTTTATCTAACAACCTAAAATCTTAAACTGTCGTTTGGTCCTAGAATCACAGACAAGCATTATTGCACAGGTTCGATATGCTCACAATTTGGCTTAACATCAACTGTCGTTGGCTAAGGACAAATTGCTCACCAAAGTCTCTTCTAGCAACCTATTACACTTTTTATGAATATATTAACCTAAAATCATGAATTAAGTGATCAGTTCAATTCAGGTATTAAGACTAACAAGTGGTGAAGACAATCTATTCAAATCCCTATTTGTGTTCAACTCATCAAGTCATGAACACCATTGAAATCCTTGATCTAACAAGAGAATCTACTCAGACATGAAATCGGAAAACACAACAACAAGTGAAGAATCCATGAAATATAAAATAGAAATGACAAAGGTTCAGAATTCTTCTCAAGTGTCGCAGAGATTCTTCTCCAAGTCTTACAAGTAGAAAAACTCTCAAAATTCTCATCAAAAGGTATCTCCCTCACTAGCTTGGAATCGAAGGTAAAAGATATGGTGTAGGTGGCGACAGCTCTCCCCCTTTTCTTCCTTCCTCGCGTTCTAAAACTAGGTAAGTGGAGTTTCCATATCTGCTCCGAACGGATGGAGCATGTGCTCTAAAGTGGAGCATGTGCTCTGAAAGGGGAGCAGGTGCTCTGAAAGGGGAGCAGGTGCTCCATCGGGTGATGATCTTCAAATTCGGTTCTTTTTCTTTCATTCCGACTCTTTTTTGCTCCAGAGGCTCTAATCCCTCATATCTTTGCTTATATCTCCTTAGTGACCTGAAACGACTCGATAAAGACTAAAAAGACTCGATAAAACCTGCAAAACAAGGGTTAGAATGATGTAAAATCACCTCATATCAACTAGGAACTAGCAAGGGTTGTAATAACCCACTCGGAGCGAGTGTGGAGTATTTATCCCACTGACACACCTGACACTCAGCCACGTACCGTCGGATGTCTGTCATCATTCCCGGCCAAAAGAACAACTCGGCAATCCTCTTCTGGGTTCGAAGTACTCCCCCGTGTCCCCCTGCTTTACTGTCATGAAATTCCTGCAGTATCAGCCCCACAATCTCAGAAGTTTTTGGGATCACGAGTTTACCTTGACGCAAGAGCCGACCCTGGACCAAAGAATAGTTCGGGTGTTGCTGTGGATTGGATTGCAGGTCACCTTTGATCTTACTCATTGTCGGATCTCTATCTACTGCCCCACAAAGCTCCTCCAACTGAGTTGCTGCAGGTATAGATAAGGCAAACAACTCGGGCATCACTTCCTTACGAGACAGAGCATCCAACCCTGGCTTGTAATGTATGTCAAAGTTGAACCCTAACAGCTTTGTCAGCCACCTTTGGTACTCCATGTTGACCACTCGCTGCTCAAGGAGGAGTTTCAGGCTCTTTTTGATATGTACGGACTAAGAACCTTCTCCCAATCAGATAATGTCTCCATTTTTGCACTGCAAAGACGATGGCCATCAACTCACGCTCGTATACAGATTTCATCTGCTGCCTTTCTGTGAGAGCTTGCCTAAAGTATGCTAGAGGTCTCTGGTTCTGCATCAGTACTTCACCTGTAATGTCCCGAATCCACACTAAGGCCCGAGTACGGACAATGGGTTCAGAAAGAGAGGCCGGGTCGAAAGACTTTGGTTATAAAGGACATGGGGCAGCTCACGGTCCAGTATGGATAGTGACACTCCAGCTGGGTCAGCTGGTTTAGCTCACGGCCAGCTCGGCCAGCTCGGCCAGCTGGAGGGAGTGACCCGCAGCTGGGACCAGCTGGTGACCTAGTGAGCTAGCTGGGTCAGCTAGTATCCGTGGGAAGCTGGTGCGACAGGTGGAGGGGTAGGAGTGCGAATGGGTATGGGGAAGAGGTACATGTTCGTAGGGACACCATGAACCAGGGTGACTCTTCCTGAAAGGAGGCGACTGGTCATTGGTGCCTGTCGAACAGGCCAGGGCTTCGCCTATAAATACTGGACCCCCTGCGACTTGTTTTGCATCAGTTCCTGCAGAGGAAAACCGTAAAACAGAAAGAAAAGAGAGTTATAACCGATTACGATTGGAAAGTGAGAAAGAGAAAGGCTACGACCAGGAAAGATGTCCAGGGAAGAGGAAGTTCTGGCCATCGACAAAGGCAGGGGCCTTGTCAATCTTGATCAAGCCCAAAAGGTACGTTTGACTAACCCGTGTCTAATCGCCGGTGGCAACCGTTGTGATCCCGGAACCGGACTGATTGGGCTCTGTCTCGCTACCTCGTCTTGTCTCCCTCTCTACCTTTCTTATACGGCTGATCCGTGAGTCTTGGTCTCGGCCAGACTCATGTGGAAGCGGTTATCTTGTGTCGCGATTGGTATGGGAATTTCTTAGAGTGCGAGAGTCGGTTACAAAGATCGGGTCGCTTTGTGCGCCTGGGTCTAGGCTGAGGGCCGATCCGGGTTGAATCCATAAATAAACCTTTGGCCGCAGGGTCACGTTCGGATGCCCATGTACAGTTGCGAACAAGGAACTGCCGGTTGCCTATGGGAAATCGTCTGGTCTGTAACGGATCCAGACGGGACGGTCGGTTGGTGCCTAAGGTCGGATAGACACGACATGTGGTCCTTTGTGACTGTTCGGCAAATGACACCGTTTGGAGCAAGGGGCCTTACGGTCGGTTGCAATAGGATAGGGTGAACCTAATGGATATCTGGTCATGGTAGGTCATACACCAAGCACCCAGACGATGCCGGTCGTGGAGCACAGGATGGAGCATGAAGACCCGGATTTTAGGAACCCCTTCCTAAATCCATTTTTTAGGAAGCCCTTCCTAAAGCCTTCCTAAAAACGCTTCAACTGCCCAACAAATGAAATGAAGACTACTTTGGATTTGATCAACCATTCGACCAGGCCTTCTGAATACTTGTCAAAGCTCATTCCAAAAGCCAACTAACCAATTCTACAAAGGCCAGGCGAATTTAATCAAATCAAAAGTCATTTTGACTTTAAAAGTCATTCAAACTTCATTAAAAACTAGTCTAAGGCATTAACTAGGTGTTAATTTCGATTTGCCTTACTTTTACCACATTCTACCTAGTTTTTAATACCTTTGTATGCTATTTAAACACAATTTCGTGGTTAATGAAAGTAAGACCTGTTTTGATTTGAAACCTTGTGTTTTGTGAGAGAGTATTTCTCTTCTGTTCCTTGTGAACATTTTATGTTGAATTGGTTAAGGGTTACTTCCATTCAGCAAACCTCCTTTGGTAAGGGTTACTTCCACTGGAGTTGGGTATACCAAAGGTCTTCCGCAGCCTTTGACGCTCCCATCAATCCACATCACCTTGTTCTTTGGTGCTAGTAGCCCTTAGATCGAAGGCATATCCAAATCTACCAACATCAGAGTGATCATCCTCAGACGGGATTCTATCATTTGGTATCAGAGTCACTCTGAAGTTTGGTATCTCTATCTCTATTTCATCTTCTCATCTTCCACAAAAAAAAAAAAATTCTTTTCTTTCTATCTGTTTGCTAGTTGAGCCAGCCTCAATCCCAGATCAAAAAAAAAAAAAAAGAGAAAGCAAAAATCGAATTAAAATAAAAAAAGAGATCTAAAAGAGGAGGGCTTGGTCAATCAACTAGCCAAGAAAATCTTGCAATCTGTCTATCTTCGTCTTCTCCCATTGTTGTTTGGAATACCTTGCCAAGATCTGATTTGGTTTGCTTGGAACATTGGAAAAATATTTGAGTGACAAAAAATCAGAGAGTTAAACACTTGTGAGGGTGAGGAAACAAACACTTGAGAGTGAGAGATTTTTGATTTGCTAATTCGTGTGTTAAGTGACTTTTCAGGTTAAGATGTTTGGACTTCAAAAGAAATCTAGCCAGGAGAAATTGCACAACAAGGAGTTTTCAAATCTCCATCTAAAACTTTGTTTGGTAAAAAGCAACCAGTTTTTAGAAATAAGAAACAGTTTGCTTTTGATGGGTTTGATTGTGTACAGGAAAGGCCACGCCTAAGGAGGTCACATGAAATGTCTAATTGGGGAGGAAGAGAGGAATCACAACCGGCCAGAGAAGGGGCAGAACATATTCTCAGCCTTGGTGATCAAATGAGTACCCTTAAAGCTAAAACAGCTTCAGGATAGGCTTAGGAGACAAGAGCAATTTGAAAAATTGCAAAACCAGTTTCTAGAAAAACTCATGGCCGGGGATAATAGCCAGAAGGAGAGTGAAAACCCCCGCCAACCAATCAGTACTGGAGCTGACCAACCTTTCTTCATCGGTGCAAAACCTAAAGGTATCTCTGAATTCTCTGTTTTGGAGAATATTGCTGATCAATCTTGTTTGTGTCAAGACAGGGTATCAATCTCAAGAGGATGCCACAGCCAGGACTCCAATGAGCTAGTGTAAATTGACATGCCTATGGTGTTTGATGAAGAAGCTGATAGCATCACTGAAGAGAAGAAAGAATTTGCAGATGCTTTGCCAATCTTTGATGAGTATGAAGATGAGCAGTTGGAGTGTAAGATGTCTTGTGAGGATAATAGTCTTATTCCTTCTTGTGAATTTGATCTTTTGCTTGAAAGTGAACAAGCCTGTGATGAACTAACCAGTTTAGAACCGGAGCAGCCGAGTTGTGTTGTTTCAATCTCACAGGTCCAAGAAGAAAACACAACAGAAAAAGCACAAAGGAGATTGCCATTGAATGAATTGGAGCAGCAACCTAGCCATGAACCAGGATCCGTCCTGAAGTCACTTCCTTGTGACTACCAAAAGCACTGTAAGGAATTTGATTCGGATAAGAGAAATCATAATTTGTTTGTGTTGGTCTCTGCTCTTGAAGAAAAAACGATTTGGCTTAGAAAATGTGAAAAAATTTTGTGTTTCTGGATTTGTTTTTGATAAACTGATCCAACCTTTGAAGACACTTAAACATGAGAATTTCTTGATGCGAAAATGTGTTTTATTTGATAAATTTCGTGGCTTTGAATGTTCTTTAGGAGTTTTTTTGAATGAGAAAACATTTGAGCTGTTTAGAGTTAAAACCGAGTTAACACTTGTTGAAACTTTTCCTAAGTTTAAAACATCTGTTGAAATTTCAACATTTTGGGCTTGAAGGCATAAAGGATTTTGTCTATGTCATTTGCACATATGATTTGGTTTTGCTAGTGTTTGTGAAAGGACAGGGAAAACAGGATCAGGAATCTGACTTTAAACTAAAGATGATCCAAGTTTCTGTCAAGCAAAACGTTTTTCAACCAAGAAGGAAAGACTTGATCCTTGTTCGAATTCAAAAGACAGTAGGCAAAGAGAACCAACGAATGACTTATCAGCCTGGAGATTGGAATTGGAAGTACTTGAGGAAAACCTTATTAGTTCAAGGAAGTTTCATTCTAAATCGTTACTTCGGCATTGCCATTATGTCTATTTTTTTGGTGTTTGTGTCTCATTCTGACTTATTTCCTTTTGATGTAGGTGACATGGATTTGAGGACAAATCCTTTTCAACAGGGGGGGAATGATGGATATCTGGTCATGGTAGGCCATACACCAAGCACCCGGACGATGCCGGTCGTGGAGCACTGGATGGAGCATGAAGACCCGGATTTTAGGAACCCCTTCCTAAATCCATTTTTTAGGAAGCCCTTCCTAAAGCCTTCCTAAAAACGCTTCAACTGCCCAACAAATGAAATGAAGACTACTTTGGATTTGATCAACCATTCGATCAGGCCTGCTGAATACTTGTCAAAGCTCATTCCAGAAGCCAACTAACCAATTCTACAAAGGCCAGGCGAATTTAATTAGATCAAGAGTCATTTTGACTTTAAAAGTCATTCAAACTTCATTAAAAACTAGTCTAAGGGATTAACTAGGTGCTAATTTCGATTTGCCTTGTTTTTACCACATTCTACCTAGTTTTTAATACCTTTGTATGCTATTTAAACATAATTTTGTGGTTAATGAAAGTAAGACCTGTTTTGATTTGAAACCTTGTGTTTTGTGAGAGAGTATTTCTCTTCTGTTCCTTGTGAACATTTTCTGTTGAATTGGTTAAGGGTTACTTCCATTCAGAAAACCTCCTTTGGTAAGGGTTACTTCCACTGGAGTTGGGTATACCAAAGGTCTTCCGCAGCCTTTGACGCTCCCATCAATCCACATCACATTGTTCTTTGGTGCTAGTAGCCCTTAGATCGAAGGCATATCCAAATCTACCAACATCAGAGTGATCATCCTTGGACGGGATTCTATCAGAACTGGTGTGGGTGTGTAAACGTACCAGGGACACGCTAACATGTGTCCTTGGCCAGTAAAACCACTTCGGTCGACGAACCTGGTCCGCTTGTGAACCATTGTGACTGTTCGGCGTGATTGCACTTGTTCGGTTCAAAGGCCATCACGGCCGAGTCCCGACTTAGACCCACAGAACCGGTGTGAGTGTCGGTATGCCTCGGATGTGTAGAAACATGTCCATGGGTGACCGTACCTCTACGGTCAGTACAAGTGGTCTGGTCGCGAGAACTCGGAGCAGTGCTGCGGTCGGCCGATACGTGCCAAGGAGTGCCACGGTCTCTAGTCGTTGGTTCCTCCAGACAAATGGCTCGTCCGTTTGTCCCTAAGGCTACCTAGTTGCTACTCGGTCATGTGGGGTGGTTGGTTGAATGACTAAGTACAATTAGGGAAAGCCTTAGGATGTGTTAGGATATGTTTCAGCTATACTAACGGGGCATAAGGATTCTGGGAAGCATATGCATAGTTCGGTTACAGATTAGTCCGGTTTCTGACGTGCTTATATCTTTTCAGGACGTGAGGTTGGTCCGAGTATGGACCAAGCCTAGGTGCACGGTCCGGCAGCCTCCTGATGATGTGTGGTGTGTGTTAGGAGCTCTGGATAGGATAGGATCGGTCCATGTAAAGCTTTCGGGTAAACTTTAGCATGATGTATCGAATCCTTACTATATCAAAAAGTTTTCTTTTAATTATCTATCTCTTTTAAATTCCGCATAATGGTAGATAGAGGAACCTCCTGGATTAGAAATGTTAAGTTGTTTGAATAGGGCCTTAGTCTCTCGGAGACTAAGAAGTAGGACAACCGATCCGGATCGTATATCCGGGATGGAGTGTTTCAGCACCTATCTTGATGTACAAACCGAGGTAGTTTCCACGTGAATGGTCGAGAGACTAGAAAACTAGCCGTACGGTTCTCTTCTTCCGGTCGAGACGAGAGCCCTGGATTACATAATATTTACAGGTTTTGATTTCTTTTCCATTATCAGAAAAGGAATAAAATGTGAATATTGTTGAGAAAACGAAGAAAGAGATGGTTTCAACTTTTGTGAGTAATTTTCCTTGTTTACAAAGTGTGGGAACTCGGGGTGATATGCAAGTAATTTCGCATTTAGCTTTGGATCAAGAAGCTTCAACAATGCACTGAGTGTGTCGCTAAAAGTGCTATTTTCGAGCTAATTAACTGAAACAAAACAATTATTGCAACTACTAATGTACAAATTGTTGAATGATACAAACCAATCCGAATAGTAACAGCCTTATCAATCAATTTGATAAAGAGAAATCCCCTTTTCACCTGTAATCACATCACGGTGTTAACATATTTTACAAATTGTGATGACTTAATAAATGGAAACGTGACACAACTAATCTGAAATATGTTATAACTTTCGGAAAATTAAAATCCCCAATCTTGTAAAAGTTATATGTTATGCAGTCTGAAGTCAAAACACAACGTAGAATAGAAACAATATTTTTTTATAGCGTCTAAGAATTATGTTACAGTTAATGTGTTAACTGTTAACACAATTATTTTCGGTAAAAGAGACATTTATTTTTAGAGGAGAATTCAACCTCGTATGCTTCGCTTTTACGGTGGGGTTTTGTGAAATCTTTGAAATGTGATATAAAAATGGAGAAAAGAAAACTTTGGAAGTATACTGAGAAGGGTCCAATCAAGATTTTCATCTTTCGATTACATATTTTGGAGTATTGATCTTTGAACTACTTTATATCGAAATCTAAACACACAAAATCTGATAATAAGACAAAAGCCCCATGCCATCTTTAGATCAATCAATCCTAACATCTTCATCTTCTTTTTGTAGTTGCAATTCTTAATTCATATTGAACGTTAAGCTAAGAGTCTAAGAGTGTGTAGATATTTTAGCAAAGTAACAAAGAATTTATAAAGAATACAGTGATTAAACATATTGTTTTGAAAGCCCTAGATGGTGATTTTAATTAGGTTAGGATATTCCAAAACTTACTGAGATATATTTTAAAAATTTACAAATGGTTTTATAAAAAAAGTGAAACTCATGACTACTCATAATTTTCTTTTTGCATATCATCCTTGACAAAATAATTTTTCACATTGCTTAGAGAAAATTAACATATTTTATTCATCATGTATATATGCTGACAGTAAATTAACGGAAATTTATATGAGAGAATGAGTCATCAACCCATTTTGAACTGAAGAAGAATGATAGATATATCTTGTGGTACGGTAGAGAATCTGGAGATGCATGAATCACAACAATGAATCATAATAAAGAACAAAAAAAGTAATCTATAACATGAAAGAGTTACAATTATTTAATCTTCCATAAATGGAAAGCCACGAAAAAGGCAATATGGACCGTACCCTACAAAGATTTCAAGCACACACACATGGTCTATGCTTGCCTCATCAATAAATATATTTTTCATAATTATATTATATGTATGTGTACCATAGACATATATAAGATAAAATCACGTGTGAATTTGAAGTACACACGATATAGAAAATAAAAGTTTGTGTATATTATAAAAAGTGTGATTGGTAGCACTAACAAAAGCGGTTTGAAAAAAAAAAAATTGTAACCAATCACCAAAACAGTTCAAAAAAATTGTTACACAAATAAAAATCGGTTGCAACAGCTTTTGGGTATGATTGGGAACTAGCGGTTAGCGGAAACTATAAGTTGTTAGTGAATAGTGTAAAACTGTATGAAAAAACTGTTAGTGAGTAATTTTTACTGTTTAACAGTCTAGATGATTGGTAGCATTTTCTAAAAAAATTTTTTTACTATTGTATAACATATTACCAATCACACCTTTTATATAACACTAACTGCTTTCGCTTACAGTTTTGCATTATTTATTAACAGTTTACAGTTTTCACTAACAGCTCATATAACCTTTCCGCTATCCAAAGTTATATTAACCCATTAGAGTAGTGAAATGCCTAATAAGCCAAAATATGTGACAGTGATCTGACGTTGATGGTGGAGTCTTTCGCTTTCCTTTTCAACTCATGAGTGGATAAGTCATCAAAAGTATGTATACATATTCAATCTAGTGATCATAAATTTTAGTAGGAAAACATATATACATGTTAAACGATTATAATCCAATATGGGCCAAAAGATTTTAAACAGAAGCTGAATTTTAGATATGATGCTGTTATATTCCAATCGGTGCAGTTAACTTTCTAGGAATAGACCGAATTGTATATGCATTTAGCGTTTTTTTGTGTGAAGTTTGCAAACTTTGGAGGTTTGGACATGCGCTCCAAAGATTTATTGATCAATAATTGCTTTGTTTAAGGTTTGCTAGTCTCTTTGAGATACACAATGCTAGTGTATATCTGAACCTAATGAACTAATTAATTACGTTGCTAGTCTCTTTGAGATACACAATGCTAGTGTATATCTGAACCTAATGAACTAATTAATTATGTCGTATCATTTTAGATTGTCTGACGTCGCCTAAGAGAATATATTTTAAAGGTGATTTTAGATTTTAGAGCAATCATGATTATACAATCACATTAATTCAAATATATAATGATCGGATGGTCCGTTTTAGTGTAAAGTATACAAAAAATAGTTACAAAAAGTTAGGAAATCTAAGTGATGCACGCGTGGTGAGGGCTCAAGGGCTATTGGTTAATCTTTAATCATCAATCAAGTAATCATCATTATTAATAAGATAATCAATAGTTTTTTGGGTAAATCTCATATTTAATACAAATTTAAGTTTTGTTGACCAAAATAAACAAAGAAAGTGAGTCTGACAAAAATATTTCATTTAATGGAAAAGTTAACTGTTTTTCCATTCCTTCTATTGCACATCACATTACGCTAAAAATCTCAAAAACAATTAACTTTTTTTTTCCATTTAAAGTCGTACATCGTCACCATCATCGTTGTCGGTGTGAATTGCCGGTAATCTAACCATCGTAACCAAGTCACTGAAGTCCGCTGTTATAGTGTCAAATCCCCGGCTCTGGTTTATGAATTGCAGACTGAGATTTCCGAATTGGATCAGAGATTGACCGGTCTGAATCGAAGGGAAGAGACGGAGGAGCGGAGTTAGGCGAGAGAGATCTCAACGTGGGAGAGAGATGAGAGCTGAGAGAGCAATCCAGGGTGGCGAGAGACGTCATCGTGACGGAGCTGCGAGTATAGGAGAGGTTCGATGGTGAATGCCGGAGATCCAGAAGCAAGTGCGGCGGAAAAGAAGAGATGCGGAGGAGAAGGAAGGAGAGAGAAATGGGGCGAGGATTGGGGTGTTGGTGACTGAGTCTAACAATGAAGATAACGGAGGGGAAGAAGTAGATGGTGGTGGTGGTTGTGGTGGTGCTTCGGGGAGTGAGGAAAGAGGTTGATTCTTGAAGATGGAGAGACACTGAAGAGAAGGAGACGATGATGGAGATGAAGGAGGAAGTGCCCTCATCTCTCTCGCTAGTTTTTTTCTTTTTCTTTAAGCTGGGTTCTTGAATATTTCTGGGTTTTTTTATGAGATCCAATTAAAAAGCTGGAAACTTTGAGTATAATTTACAAAGATTATAAGCTTTTCTTTTATATATTGAGAGGAATAAAATCAAATCGAAGCCCTTCAAATTGTTATTTGCGAGAAAAAAAATTTAAAATTTGTCATGTTTTGTGTTCTTCTTCCTAATTTTTGTTTGTGTTTGTTTTTTTGTTGATAATGGTAAGTTGTTAATGAATGAAGAAATTCAAGCTGCTATGTATTTTAGGAAAGCTTTCTTAGATTACACTGTTTATTTCAGTATTCTTGGCTGAAGTCGGTATGCTCTAAGCTTCCACAAGCCATACATGTATGCAGTACAAAAAAACATAAACTTCTCTGTGCATATCGAAACTTGGATCAGTTAGTATTGCGCATATGCTAGAATCAATGGAGATTTAGACTTTACTTTCTTTTAGTTTTTAAACTTCCCACTCAACGTTAAGATCAAAGAAGTAAACTTTCCCATGGTTTTGTATCTATGGTTGATTGTCACGATGTGACATATCTAACCAAATTTTAGTTGCTATATAAATGAGCATAAAATTTCTCATATGTACGTTTTAGAAATGTGTTCCTAAATATATAAGAGAGCTTCCTAAATTTAAGTCTTTATTTGTATCAGCACAAAAATTCCATGTATATATTTTAAAATGAAATACTTGACCATTTCAAAACTTACTATATATAAAACGATTTTAGTTGTCACATTGTGTTGAAATATTTGATCAAATTAGATTTGTTGTATAAATGAAAAAAAAAATCATTTCTAAGTTTTATGAAGATCTTCCTAAATGTATATGATAGTTTCATAAATTTGAGTTTGTTATAGAAAATTCACGAACCAATCAAATGTATTTATAAAGACTTTCCGAAAATGTATAAATTAAATTTTTTTTTGTCTAGTTATACTATAACTCAAAATTAGAAAAACATCTTACTCAAATTTAGTAAAACATCTTATATATTTTAAAAAATTTTCCTAAAGTATATAAATGAAACTTTTCGAAAATTTAGGAAGCAATCATATGCAGTTATAAAAGCTTTCTAAAAACATATTAGAAATATCAGTATAATATGAACCAATGTTTGATTCAGTCTCTGTTGGATTCCAACCTTGAGCGTCATCAAATGTATGTATTGTTTAGTTACCAAACATCTTTGTTTAGTTAAAAATTTAGAAGTGGTTTCATGAATCTTTTTTGAACCTTTGATTTTGAATGTCCTGGTAATTTAGAAAGTCCTTGTGAAACAATTATTAGTGTTTAGTAAGGCCTTACTAAATCATTATTAAAATTAAAAGAATTTTCTAAAAAATTTAGTAAGACAAGAAAGTCATCATAAGAAATTTTAATACAACTTTCATATAACATTTAGGAAGATATTCCTAAAACTTATAAAATACTACTAAAATGTTAACTACAAAGATTTTTTTTTTTAACTTTCGAAAAGCTAAAAAACATTAAGAAAAATTTGTAAACTGTTTTTTAACTTTTAGACAAACTTTGAGAACCATGTAGACAAAAAAAAGTTGTATAGCTGAAACTTTTAGGAGAGCATTCAAAATATTCATGAAGGTTTTCTTAAAAAGTTTAGAAAAAAAAATCCTAAATGTGTAAAACGCTTAACATTAGTTGTAAAAAAAAAGCTTAACATTATAAAAAATTTCTAATACGTTAAAATTTTAATTCATTGCAAGAAAAAAAAAAAAGTCACTGACTAAATGAATCATTTTCTAAAGATGTCATTTATACAGTTTAAGAAGGCTCTCATAAATATGTGTAATGGCTTCCTAAATTTATTTGTAGTATAAATGAATAAAATTCATATTTATGCGATTTAGGAAAGCTTTCCTAAATGTGTAAAATTATTTCCTAAATCCTTAGAGAAATCTTTCATACAAATTTTATCAAATTTGAATGGTATTGCATTACACAAAATATCATGTATATGGTTTAGGAATGCTTTCCTAAATATGCATGATGATTTCTAAATTTGAGTTATTATTTATTGAGTTATTATCTAAATATGCACAACAATTATCATCTATATATTTTAAGATGAATTATTTGACCATTTATAAACTTACTAAACATTCAAGTAAACATAAAATAATTATTAATTGTCACAATATGACATATCTAACCAAATTTTAGTTGTTATATAAATAAACATAAAAAATCTCATTTGTACCATTATATTAGGAATGTCTTCCTAAATATGTAGGAGAGCTTCATAAATTTGAGGTTTTGTTTGTATTAGCACAAAAATTATGTTTATTGACCCGCAAGTTGAGCAATCGCAGTGTTTTTAAGCATTATATTTGCATTTTTAAAATTTAGAAAAACCTTTCTAAAAGTTTAGAAAAACTTCTTAAATTTGTATTTTATCAGCTAGTAATTAACATACAATTTAGCATGAGTATCCTAAATTATAATAATCTTTCCTATAATTTTTAAAATGCTTTATAAATTCCAAAAGTTATGAAACAGTTCTAGATATTAATAAGGTTTGAGAAAACCTTTCTAAATGGTTACATTTTGAAGAGTTAGTACATTTCAAATAGTTGGTACATATTTTCCATAAAATAATTTATATAATTATAAACTCATAACCAAGACCTTTGACCGAAAAAAAATTATTAACCAAGACTAAATCCAAAAAAAATAAAGTGAATAATCTGTTTTGAATGAATGAATATAAATTTAGAAAAGCCTTCCTAAAACATATGAAAAGCTTCCTAAAACATAAAAATAAAGTATCAAGTCGGAGAAAGCTTCTTAAATAGAATATAGGGTTGGTCATTAGCATCATTTGATGGTGAAACATTTTTTTTTTTTCAAATGAAATGCCACACATTTGCTTTCTCTAACATTAATAAAACCACAAAATTCTCTCTCACGAATTTTGACAAACACTTGGTAGACCAATTTTTTATGTACGGACAGAGTATTTTTTTTCTTTTCCATAAACAATAAACTTCTCAATTTCTTCTCGATCCTTAGTGAAGAATCAACACCTTTGTGTCCAAAATCTGCAACAGCAAAGAGCCTTGCAATCTCTACCTGAGTGTTGGCCATTATTTCCGTCTGTTTCAAATCCATCTCTCATCTCTTCGCCACTACTTCAGCTCTCTCCAATCTCATCACCGCCTCTGCTCCCGACAATCTCCTCCTTGTCTTCCTTTTATATCTTCTGTATGGAATCCATGACTATCCATATCACAGATAAGATAAATCAAATCCAACAATCATAATGTTCTAGAGTAAGCAACTGAATACAAAACCTATACATCAAAGCAATCAAAAGGAAGGAAACAGTTGGTTATGATTTTACCAGGAAGAGAAGAGATTCTTGCACTAATCCTCTCTGATGCGAACTAAATGATAGTTGAGAGGTTAATTAAATTTATTCACCCTTCACGTCCTGCTTTTGTGCTGCTTTTAATTTGATTCTAGAAAAAACTCTCTTTAATTAGTATTACAAAGCAGCATTTTCTTTGTATCTTTCAAATTCTTAAGCAGTCTGCTACAATGAATAAAGAAATATCACTCATACTTCAGATTTGAGAAATAACTTCAAAGTAAAATCTGTAGAAAACTACTACTTTAGCTAAAGATAGAACTCTCTAGTTAAAGACTTTCGAGAATTTCAATTTCATATTCAAAAAGAAAAAAAAAACTCAAACTAATCAAACACTATAATTTCAATCTCTCTAGTTTTATTACGTCGTGGTTGCTTAACAACAGGAGCAATCTCTGGTTTTTTCACTCTCATTTCTCTTGTGAAATCACACAGTCCATACAGAAATTACTAAATCAGAGAAAAAACAAAAAAATGCTTTACCCAACCTTCAATCTCGACTACGTTGCTAACCCAACCTTCTTCATGGTGAATCATCTCGTCGATCAATCAGAAAAAAGAGAGCTGTGGCAATGTTGATCACGTCAACATGATCTGTAACTATACGGGTACGATCGAATCGGAGCTAGTCTGCAACTTAATGCTAAAGCTGTTTGAATCTATCATCATCCTTTCATATACTTCTGAATATCGTGAATCGGAGGAAACAAGAAGAAGACTTTTCTTCATTTTTATTTATTTAATTAATTCATTTTTTAATGTTTTCATAAGTTGTGGGAAGAAGGGATAATATAGTCTTTTATTTTGTTTAATGAAACACTTTGGTCTATTCTTTTCATTGAAAACATTTTGCTCACATAAACTTCAATATAGTATATTTTAGGGTATTTCTCTAATTTTTTTGATCGAGCCGTTTTTATTTTTCTTTATTTTTATATTTTTCACCGTAAGTATATTTAAATTTATTTTTGGTGATTTTTGAATTTGTATATATTAGACAAATAACAGATTTTCGATACAAACTTTATATAAAAATTTTGAAAAGTTTTAGATAGTAAAATATGTACCTTGCTTCTTACGTTAGAGAAATTTGGTATTTTGAAAAAAAAAATTATTCACGTTCGTATTTATCGAGTCCTCTTGTTATGTTATATGTTTATCATATCAAATTAATTAATAAAATCTGGAAGGAAAAACATAAAGAATCTAACGGGCGAACTTGATTTGTTATATAGGTCCTAACAAAATTATCGTAAATTAAATAATTATAAAAAACAAAAAATAAACGAGGTATATATATTCTAAGCGAGGCAATATCTGAATTGCGCTGTGATAAAAGAAAACTAAAGCAACATGTATAGATCGCGAGAAGAGTCTCAAGGTGACCCTAGTAGATCAACTGAGGTCTCTACTTTGCTCTTTCTATGCATTATTACTCTGTTTCTACTTGGTTCTTATCGTCTCCTTATGTTTTATGATCTGTTATGTCTTGTACTTTGTTCTTTGTTCTGTTTTTTTTTTTCTCGTAAAGTTTTCAAATATTATATGCTTTCTTCCTGATCTAGAGGACAATTAGGGTTTAGGTTGAAAGTTATGTAATTAAGGATCTAAGAGTCGTTAACGGATATCAAAGTGTCCTCTATGTATACAATATATAGTGATATACAGAGAAATGCTAGATATCTGCTAATGATTTTTAGACCCTTAATTACGTATATGGCATTTTAATCAGATATTTTCCTTAATTCTAGTTTCTTATGTAACTTTAAACTCTGTTTTATCAGATATTTGCCTTTTTTATTATAGAATGTCTAGTTAGATTTTTCTTATTTTTAGAAAAAAATGTAAGATTTTATTCTATATTTTTATTAAATAGATTTGTTTTGTTTTTTCAGGGTTTAATATTCTCAGTTTTAAACTTGTCTTTAACCATAACTCCTCAATTAATTTACTTGATTGACATCACCATTCAACAAGACATCCCATGTCCTCATCGACAAAACCTTGGTTATTCTACACAGAAAGCAAAGACGTTAATGCCTCTTGCAACTTCTAAAAAATTTGAAAAACCAAAGGCTATGAATTTACAAATCTCAAAGATCACAATTGGTCAATGGACCCACACGTGGGTCAACCCGCATGATCTTAAGGCGAAATTCTATTTTGCAAAGAAGAAACTTATATGGGAGATTCTCAACGATATAGATATAGGAACAGGAGTTGCCAGGCTGAAAAAAAAGATAGAGATCTGATAGTCTGATGTCTTGTCTTTTAAAGCACTTTTTCATCCACATGATGAACCAGGAACTCTTCAAGTCGAGGTAATGTACAATACTTTCTAGATATCATATGTTGTACACATTTTGTACAATTCTTGAGCCTAATAATTGTGACATGTTTTTGTTCAGTTGGGAAAACCTCCAATGTTTTTTATAGAAACTAATTTACAGGCACGAAAACACATTCAATGGAGACAATTGGAACAAAATTTCACCCTAGATCAGTCTGCTTCTAAATGCAGGTTTCATCCTCTATCTTTGATCCTCCTGTTTGGTTTTAGTACCATTGAAATATATTCATGAAAGCCTCATATATATATATAACAGGAGACATACACTTCATTTTTTCCCTGGAGATCTGAAAAAAAAAACTTTGAGAAACTTGTGTCGGGTGATAGCTTCTGGTCAAAACTCGCCAAAGTCAATTTCCCAACTCTACCACACTCTCTTTTCTTCAATATTTGCTATGAAAAAAGAAACAACAATGATAGCACCAACTTATCTCCCCACGGAAAGTGCCAGACACTTAGCTTCAATAATGACCATCTTCATTACTATCATCACGGTACTTAATTTCCAACCTTACGCAAATCATTTTAAATGTTAGCCTGTATTAAAATAACTCTTGTCTTGTACGTAAGTTAGGTGGAAGTCAAGCATATGCGCAAGAGACACAAACTGACTCGATGATATTTCAAGACACGAACGATTTCACAAAATATCAGTTTGGAGTGTATCTACATGAATGCTTAGCTGAAGAAGAGATACATCAGTATGCCAACTTTCAGACCAACAACATAGGTTATCTTGGTCAATCTTTCAGCTACTACAATGGGTCACTGCCTCCTGATTTGTAGATATAATTATGTATATCATTAAAGATTTAGCTTCCTCTTTCTCTACTTTAACTTCCCTATAAATTATTCCTCGTGGTTTTGTTTTTTTATAAAGATCTTTTAGCCAAGTGTTAGGGTTTGTAGAAGACAAGCAGGGTTGTAATGAAGCGGCATTCCAAATCGGAAAAGCATGCTCTTCGGATCAAAAACTGCAACACATGAGTGACCAATGAGGAATCTTATCTTTCATCGTCATGTTAACAAATGTATATGCCATTGATAGACTTGAATGCCAGAGTAAAAGAACACAATGCACATAGAAAGTTTAAGAGTTGATTGCATTTTCTAAGCAAAGTTTCAGGACAAAGCGGTCCAGACTTATAGATAGTCCACAAAGTAGTCACCTTGGGCAGCGACATGTAGGAGTTTGAAAGTTGTCTCAATGTTCACGCTCTTTAAAAGTAGGTCCATACAAGCACAAAGCAAGAACAGAAATCATCTTATTTTTTATTGATAATGCAATAAATTTACTTGTCAAACAATACTGGATGGCATAAGCATGGAAATTTGCTCGTATTCATCCACGAAATGAACATCTAGTCATTCTTTCAAGTTTTCTGAAAGCTCATCAAAGTCATCCCGGTTAGTTTCCGGTAATATTACCGTCTTAACTTGACTCTTTCTTGCACCTACTGTCTTCTCTTTCACCTGAGAGAGAGATAGATATTATGTGTAATGGCTCTTCCATGGTTTAGCTAGAACTTCACTAAAGTATTGTAGTGTGTGTGACTTACGGAGGTAATCCCAAGGATTTTACCGCTTGTAGTGACTGTCCCGGTCATTGTAAGATTCTTCCTCACAGGTTTCTTCATGGCAAGTGATAACAAGGATGTGGTCATAGTGCAACGTGAGCTTATGCCGTTACCTGTAGGTAAATCCAGACGAAGCATGAAATTCGCAAAGAAGGTGTTCTTGTAAACACTGATAAGAATGTATTTTGTGATCAAGTCTATATCAGCTGAATACTTCGCTTATTATTCAAAGAAAAACCTGCAAGTCACTTATAAAGACTTGCACCTGTTACAACTTAACCAAAACTGACTGAAACAACTTGATCTTGTTTCCTACAAACCAGGATAACAAGACTTATTCAAAACGACTAAAACAAAGTGACTTATTAAACATAAGCTGACTCATTAAACTTTAAAACTTGTGCATTTTATTCAACATATCCTCCTCTAAACTGGAACCTCGTCTTCCAGTTTAATCCTCCTTAGAACAGACTCTCATGGCTACTCTTAGCTTCTCAAAGACTTCAAGCTTCACTGCCTTCGTCATTATATCGGACAACTGATCTCCCGTTGCACAATACTTTAAATTAATAACTGCATCATTCACCAGGTCACACAAGAAGTGAAATCTTACATGAATGTATTTACTTCTCCCATGTAAGACTGGATTCTTGGACAGCTTGATGGTTGAATTGTTGTCACAGTATAAGGTCGTCCCTTCTTCATGATTGAATCCGAGTTTCTTCAAAAGTTTTCTCAACCAGACTGCCTTACATGCTACGTTAGCAGCTGCTACGAACTCTGCTTCAGTGGTGGATAAAGTCACAATCGGCTGCTTCTTTGAGGACCAAGAAATTGCCCCTCCTCCGAGCATAAATACGTACCCTGAGGTACTTTTCCGGTCGTCAATATCACCGGCGTAGTTGCTATCTGCGTACTCTTTCAGCTCAAGTTATCCTCCCCTCTTATACTGAATCCCGAAACTAGTAATTCCTTTCACATACCTCAAAATCCTCTTTGAAGCCAGCATATGCTGCTCAGTTGGATTTTCCATGTTAAAACATTAAATCAGGTCGAGTAGCAGTGAGGTACCTTAAACTTCCCACAAGTTGTTTGAACAATGTCGAGTCAACAACCGGTCCTGCTCCTTATTTTGACAGCCTTTGTCCTGGCACAATTGGATTTCTTACAAAGTTGCAATCTTCCATACCAAATTTCTGCAACACATCCTCCACATACTTCTTCTGATTGATGAATATTCCATCCTCGTCTTGAATGACCTCTAAACCCAGGAAATATTTCATTTTTCCCAAGTATGTCATCGAAAACTCATTCATCATCGAGTTCTTAAACTGTTCAAGCATCCACTCCGAGTTACCGGTGTAGAGCAAGTCGTCTACGTACAAGCTTATGAACAGAATATTTTCCTTCTCCATCTTTATGAATAAGGTATGCTCGCAGTAGCATTTTGTGAATCCCTCCCTTATGAAATAGCTCTCTATTCGACTGTACCACGCCCTTGGAGCCAGTTTCAGGCCATATAGAGCTTCCTTCAATTCGTAAACTTTCCCAGCATCTTCTACTTCAAAGCCTTTTTGCTGCTCCACATAAACATCCTCACTGAGGTCCCCGTGTAAGAATGCACTTTTAACATCTAACTGAAAGATGTTACATCCGTTTTGAGCCGCCAAAGCTGCCAAGATCCTTATTGTATCCCATCTGGCCACCGGAGCAAACACTTCATGAAAGTCGATGTCGTGGGTCTGATGATAACCCTTAGCTACCAACCTTGCCTTAAGCTTATCCACTTCTCCTTTCTCGTTGAATTTCGTTTTGAAGATCCACTTCACTCCAATGACCTTTTCTCCTTCTGGCAACTCCACGAGTTCTCATGTGTTATTGTCTACAATTGCTTTGATTTCAGCTTCCATGGCCAATCTCCACCTCTCATGTTGAGCTGCTTCCTCAAACGTGTTTGGATCCTCTTCTGCAATGAAAAGAGTGACCAATTCTTCCCCATCATTCTCAATTATCGATATCATTCATTCACAGACGTAATCTTTCATCAATATTGGATTCTGTTTTGTTCTCCCTCCTCTTGTTACTCCTTCTTCAGAGCGTGTTGCAGAGGGTTATGCTTCTGCATTTTCTACAGAAGCGGGTTCAGATTCGACTTCTCCTTGAGCAGGTTCAGCTTCGACTTCACCTGCTCCTGCATTTGCCTCGTCAATTTCTCCCTCTGTATCACTCAACATATTGCCCCATGTCAGGTTTCCTTCTTCCTCGCTCCTTTCCCACCTCCTTTTCGTGTTCTCATCAAACTTTACATCCTTGCTGATGATGATCTGTTTGGTTAATGGATCATATAGACGATACACCTTTGATTCCTTGCTAACACCAAACATCACACATTTTAAGCTCTTGTCATCAAGCTTTATTCTCCTTTCGTATGGTACTAACGCAAACGCCACACAGCCGAAAACTCTAAGGTGCTCCACTGTTGGCTTGCGTTTGCTCCATTTCTCAACTGGAGTCATGTCTCCAAGGATTATTGTTGGACTCCGGTTTAAAATGTGCACAGCGTATTGCACTGCCTCTGGCCAGAATCTTTGTGGAACAGACATTCCTAACAGCATGCACCGTGTCATGTGTTAAGACACTTCTATTCTTCCTCTCGGCTACACCGTTTTACTGAGGTGTGTAGGCAACTGTAAGCTGTCGACTAATCCCATTCTCTGTGCAATATTCGATGAACTCCTTCGAATTGTACTCTCCTCCTCTGTCGGTTCTCAAACACACCAGCTGTTCTCCAAGTTCTCTCTCGGTTAGCGCCTTGAATTCCTTGAAAGTTTTGAAAGCTTCTGATTTCTCTGACAAGAAATATATCCAACATTTCCGACTGTAATCATCAATGAAATTAATGATATACCTTTTCCCACTCTCTGACATTGGTGTGATTGGACCACATATATCACTGTGCACGAGTTCAAGGCCCCGGTTAGGTCTCCACATACTTTGCTTTGGAATCCTTTCCTTAATTTGTTTTTCCTTCATGCATACCTCACATATACCAACCTCACTTGTGATTTTTGGTAATCCTTCCACCATATCTTTTTCAGCAAGTGTTTTTAAGCTTCCTTGGTTGAGATGTCCAAAACGTCTGTGCCATATCTCTTCAGTCTTTCCCACTGTGGCCTGTAGACATCGGTCTCCTTTTCCTCTTCTCACCGTAGCCAGGATTACAAACATTCTATTTGTGGTCATGGTTGAGTGCATGATCACTCTTTTCAGCTCCTTGTGCCAAATTGCACATTCATCATCTTCAATGATGATTCTTAGCCCCCTTTGCTGAAGTTGCCCCACATTGAGCAAGTTATTTTTCAGCCCCGGAACGTAATACACTGATGTTATTACCAATACTGCACTATTTATCTCTAGCCTAAGATTCCCTTTTCCTTCGATCACCATTCTCCGATCGTCCCCCAACTTCACGTTTTGTCTGAATTCTCCATCAAATTCAGTGAACCATTCCTTTGTGCCACACATGTGATTGCTGCAACCCGAATCCAAGAACCACACTTGCTTTTCATCTTGCATCTCCATGTCTATGCGTGCCATGAGAAGTAAATCTTCTTTATATTCGGCATAGTTTGCAGTGTTGCCCTAGCTTGGACATTCATTCTTAAAATGTCCCATTTTGTGGCATTTATAACACTCTACCATGCTTTTGTCAAAGCTGGTACTTCCTCTTCCTCGCCCCCCACGGCTTCCTCTCCCTCGCCCTTGATATCCTCGACCTCTTCCTCCATCGTATCTGTTTTGACCTTCCACCTTCAGGGCATGTTCCTCTCTCACATACTTGTGCATGTTTTGTTATGTACAAGCAGTGAGCTTTGTAGCTCATTCACCGTGAGGTTTTTGATATCGTTGGATTCTTCGATTGCGCATACCACGTATGTGAACTTTTCAATCAGAGTTCACATTATCTTTTCCACAACTTTGGCGTCTGGCATGTCTTCACCCAAATTTCTCATTTCATTAGCCACCACCATCACCCGCGAGAAATATTCAGTGATCGTATCTTCTTCTTTCATTTCCAACACCTCAAAGTTTCTTCTCAGCCGTTGCAGCTGTGCGCTCTGCACTCTCTGGTTGCCTTGAAACTTTGTTTTCATCGAGTCCCAAATGTCTTTGGAACTGTCCTTCTTTGCTATTGTCTTCAAGATTGTTTTGTCGATGGAAGCAAAAAGATAGTTCTTCACCTTGAGATCCTTCAGCTTCATTTCCGCCAACTCCGTTCTTTGTGGTCCCGTTAGAATCACATTTGCCTCCGATCTGGTGATCCCTGACTCCACCAGGTTCCACCACTCCTTGGATCTCAGTAGGTTCTCCATGAGCATAGCCCAATGCTCATAATCACCATCAAATTTTGGAATATTTAGTTCTTTGTCACTCATTTTTTTTCTCTCTCTCACGTACCAGGCTTCGTACAAGCTCTGATACCACTTGTAAACACTGATAAGAATGTATTTTGTGATCAAGTCTATATCAGCTGAATACTTCGCTTATTATTCAAAGAAAAACCTGCAAGTCACTTATAAAGACTTGCACCTATTACAACTTAAACGAAACTGACTGAAACAACTTGATCTTGCTTGTTTCCTACAAACCAGGATAACAAGACTTATTCAAAACGACTAAAACAAAGTGACTTATTAAACATAAGCTGACTCATTAAACTTTAAAACAATTGCATTTTATTCAACAGTTCTCAGGTTGTTTCTGGAGCAGGATTTTTTGGGCAGATAGGTAACTGATGATAGCGCTTCCTTTCCTCTCTTTCCCAACCTGTCCCGGTATACAGAGGCCGCATCTGGCTTTACCTTCCTCGATAATGCTTGTTCGCATGTACGATGTTGAGCCACCTTTGGGTGTCTAAGATACATAGCAGCCCCAATCGGTGTATGCTCATACAAAACTGGTTCCCTGTGTGAAAACGCAGTGATTCCGTTCCATCCCAAGGCCCTTTTGCTTGTTTAACAAGTTACAAGTCAAGTAACTAAGTTGTGTTTAAAGTATCTAATTCAGTGGAGTAAGGTGATACCGTGATAGAGATACCTCAATCTTTTTGATTTCCATTTCTTTTCTAGCCAACTGAAGCGTCAACTGCAGTCGTTTATGAACCTAGGTCGAGAAAACAGAGACATATACCCTTTGTCCAAATATCTAAACACCAAAAGGAACAAAAATTTGATATACTTACATCAAGTTCCTGTACAACTTCGTGAGCTTGGTATTTTCTACGACATGGTGTCGCGGCTCCAAAATCAGCTAATTATGAATAACGGAAGTTACATATACGATTATACAACTATATTTTTTAAATAAAAATTGGTCATACAATTATTATTATTTTTTTTAAATTATATTTTATAAAAATAGAGATAATATAAGATATATATATATATATATATATATATATATATATATATATATTATTATTTTTATGGTATAAAATATTATTTAACCATAATTTTAGTATTTTATTGTATGAGGATTGTTATACGCGATTTATTTTTATATACCGTGATTTATTTCTATACGTATGTTTTCTTATTTCATATGAAATGTGATAAATTTTCTTATAACATTGGTATGTATATATAAAATATTATGTATTTTTTTATATAAAAATGATGAAATATTTTCAATTATAAATATTTTTATACTTTTTCTTAACAAATATATCATTTTTCATCGTAAAATTAAGGATGTTTTGTTATATTTAATATGATAAGATAAGTTTTTCATAGCTACACACTAGTTGCTTTGATATATATATTTTGACATTTTTGATATGAATGTATGTTGGTAATATGTCTTGTAATGGGATATTTTTATATTTCAAGTACAAATTTTATTTTGGGTGACTTCCTATAATAATATAAAATTATATTAGAATTATTAGAATGATTCTAATCTTTTGAAAATTACTAAACTGTTTTTAGTACCTAAAATGTCATTTTTTCTTTTGATACCAAAAAACATAATTACGGAAACTGCCATTACTTTTTATTAAAAAATTTCGAAATTTTTACCACAGTAAAAAAATTGGGTGAAAATTGTCGAAATAAACCTGTCATACATGAAGTGACAGATTTATTAAATGACAGACTTTTTAGCGAATGAAAAAATTTCTATAACAGTTTTATTTAAATACGGCAGTTTTTTGTATTAGTTAATAACAGATTAACAGGTGAGCGATAGTTTTTTGAATTACTTGATAACAGTTTTATAGTTTTATTTTTCGAACAGCAGTTTTATTTTTTGAACGACAATGTTTTTTAATCTAATAGGTATGTAACACCCGTCTCATCGACACTCGAGAACGGCGTGCCACTAACCACATCACATAACTCAAATACTCTAATCCTCAATGTCTCATAGCTCAAATACCTCAAATGCTTAATGTATAAAATAAAATACGAAGAAAACGTAAAATCCCAAAGAAGCACCCGTATCGTCATAAGCATATATCTACTCGTCGGTCTCACCTGAAAAGGGAAGAAAGAGGGGTGAGTAACAGGGGAGTTACTCAGTGAGGTATGAGATGCTAATCACAGAAAACGCAATCTGGTCATAACACTCCAAACACGGAAAACAGACTAAACATGCACAAACACGGTACCTAATGTACCCAAAGAACAGTCAATGTCCTACTACCGGATCCAGTGACCGGTGGCACCCTCCTCCCAGAAGGACAACTTATGGGATAGTGCCCAATCACACCGTCCGAAGACGATTTATCGATCTCTAATGGTACTAGACAACAGATCGACTGAGCTGCCAGCACCACTACGCACACAACACGCGACACAAGTACAAAAGTCACGTCTCTGTACCCCCGCAATCCTATCGACTCACATAGTCGACTAATCCTAGCTCTAGCAAGTTTAAAAGACTCAATCAACAATTTAATGCACAATCAATGGATTGAATCATCTATATTCCTAGGTCTAATTTACAAGCAAAACTACCTAGACTCGATCAAGAAAACGGAACACATTTAGTACTAGATTCCATCTATGACGCTTCTTGACGAAAAACACGGTAGTCTGCGGAAAAGCCCTCACCTTGGTCAAAACGGATGATAACTGCGGCTTCTGAACTCCGAATGCTCAAACGGATGCTAAAACTGAAATCATCACGAAAAATCGAGTGAGAACAGCCTTTGAACAGCGGTCACTGGTTAACTAGTCAACTGGTCAAAGTCAATGGTCAAAGTCAACGGTTAAACCGGTCAAACCAGTCAAACCGGACCCGACCCGACCCAGACCAAGACTCGGAAACCTGAACCTATTCAATCTACCTAAACCGACCTAGACTAAACTAAAACCGAACAAATCTAGATAAGGACAAGAACAAAAAGAGGAATGAGATGAAAAACATACTAAAAAGCTCGTAAGAACTTTCCGGAAACTTGACTGGAAGCTCGCCGGAAACTTAGCAGAACTCGCCGGAAAAACTCACTAAAAAGATTTATCAGTGATTGGTCGTCGGATGATCCGACAACAACTGACCACTGGGCAAAGCACTGCTTTGACTTGGTGAATAAAAAGAGAAGGGATGAAGCTCTTTATATTGGGAAGGAAGAGAGAGGTAAAAAAAGGTTTTTGGGCTTTTTATTTTAATTGGGCTTGAATTGAGCAAAAGAAATAATTAAAATGAGATGGGCTGGGATAGGGATGTTACAATTCTTCCCCACTAACGAGGAATTCGTCCTCGAATTCAGTTCTGATCCGACTGGCTGATCTGCTCCTCAAAGCTCTAGGTATAAAACCCTCTTCTCAGTCTTGGTCTCAGATACTTCCTCCTGAGTTCCGACTCTCTCCCAAAAAACTCTGACCATCAAGTCATTTTCTCCTCAATTTTCATTTCCTGACGCTCCATAACTGCCACTGGTTGGCTAGACACACACAATTTTTTTCTGACAACACTTGGCGGCTGCTGCAAAATTGGCTCTGACCCTCTAACAATCTTCTTGAATGGAACACGAATATAAAGAAGACTCTCATGCAACACGATAATTCCATTGGCCCTTGGGATATGCACTCTTGCTCTCCAACTCAACTCAACTTCATGGTAATCGTCCCGTCCTTAAAATCACAACATGGTGGTTTATCTCCATTACTACTAAGTTTCTGATAGAAAAAACAACTCCCATGAATACGACAGATACAACTCGATGAATGCTTCAAGCTCCCTGTGTAAATTGACTGCCTGACTCTGTCTACTCTTCGGCTCGAACACATCCTGGATAACCAATACTCGACTAGGCCCAACATACAAAACTATAAGTACCTCCAATATCCAATAGGGTATAAGCTGCCCCACCCCAAGCGACAAACGACCAACACAAATACTAAATCTATGGCTCCACATAAGCGACATGCTCAAAACCACAAACTCAAATCCACAATCTCAACATAAACAATCTCAGCTCCCTCGTGGTCTCCAATAACAAATACTCGCGACAATAGCTTGGCGCTTGAGTGGTGGCAGAGGCAACCCTGAACTCACTACGAACAATCCCTGGAAAAAAAAATATGAACCTGCTGACCACAACTGAAACAACTCTTGGTCCAACTACTGGCACTGCAACCTGACTGTCAAACGACACATCCACTAACATAAATTGACAGTTACTTATGACACGGCTCAATCGTCCGAGTGAACAACACTGCACATACCCTCTTAAAATGATGATGGTGATAACAAAAACGATAAGGCGTAAGTCCCGACAGCTCCGACGCTCTCCTATGTCTCGAATAAGTCTTCTCAAGCTTTGACTGAGCACTTTGTAGAACTTCTGCTTCTCCACTATCCTTGCCTCCTGAACAAAAGTCTTCTCAAACAAGTTTATCAGGTCGGTGTAGTCTGGCGCTACATAACACTTGCAAATATCCACTCGCAGACCATTCAAAAACCTCCTGACCAAGTCCTTATCGGCTGTGAAACCCCCAACAAATCTGTGCAGACGACTAAACTCTTACTCGAACTCCCTGATGGTCCCAGTTCCTTAGGAAATGTGATCAAAAGAATTGGCATTCATGTGCCTGACTTCACGAGGAAATAACGTCCTATCGAACTCCCTTTAAAAGTTATTTCCGCTCAACAGATAATGGTCGTGCGCTGCATCTTCATCTCCCTCCCACCTGGATAAGGTGTCATCTCTCAAATACTGGGTGGCAAGTCTAAATGGTACTCCGCTGGGCATCTCGTATGCTCCAAGTCACGGTTCAATTGCTTCCTCCAATCGTCTACGGTGGTGGTATCCAGCGTCCTCCCAAATTGATCCCAACCCAAGTCCTGCATCTTTCTCATTAGCTTCCAATACACGGGTCCCTCTCTTTCTCTTGCAGATACTGGCGGTGCCGGTGCTGGCGGAAGATCAACAACCTGGAGCATGCTGCTTTCCGCGCCTCTCATGGTACCTCTGAAGCTCCATCCACATTTCTGCATTACTAATATCGGCTGTACTCCCTGAACCTCAATCGATGGTGCATCAAGTAGTGTTGGTGGAACAGCAGTAGATGCTTACGCTGCTTGAAGAGCTAACCGGCGAGCAATACATGGTGCAGCTATCCGAACAGCCTTTTGTGCAACTGCTGCATTGCTTCCTGAGCAACTTACTTAACTGTCTCTTGAGCAATCTGACTGATGACATCCTGATTAATCTGTTGAACTTTGGTCTCCTCGGCCATAACCTACTGCACAACGAGCTGACAAACTTGGCGCAAACAATTAACTTTCCTCGATGGCAATTGAAAAGGAACAACCTGGTTAAACTGCGGCTGAAATGAGACCAACTTATAATAAATTAATACGAGACAGAATGGGTGCCCCTTTGTTTTTGTTTTTTTTTTTTTTTTTTTTAAATAGTCAAGTCCCAAGAATTTTTTTTTTTTTTTAAACCGTTGAAAACCGAATATGCAATCATGCTTCCTACTACCGTCTCTCGGGTCAGAACCGAGACGACAAAACCTAGGCTCTGATACCAAAATGTAACACCCGTCTCATCGACACTCGAGAACAGCGTGCCACTAAACACATCACATAACTCAAATACTCTAATCCTCCATGTCTCATAGCTCAAATACCTCAAATGCTTAATGTATAAAATAAAATACGAAGAAAACGTAAAATCCCAAAGAAGCACCCGTATCGTCATAAGCATATATCTACTCGTCGGTCTCACCTGAAAAGGGAAGAAAGAGGGAAGAGTAACAAGGGAGTTACTCAGTGAGGTATGGGATGCTAATCATAGAAAACGCAATCTGGTCATAACACTCCAAACACGGAAAACAGACTAAACATGCACAAACACATTACCTAAAGTACCCAAAGAACAGTCAATGTCCTACAACCGGATCCAGTGACCGGCGGTACCCTCCTCCCAGAAGGACAACTTATGGGATAGTGCCCAATCACACCGTCCGAAGACGATTTATCGATCTCTAATGGTACTAGACAACAGATCGACTGAGTTGCCAGCACCACTACGCACACAACACGCGACGCAAGTACAGAAGTCACGTCTCTGTACCCCCGCAATCCTATCGACTCACATAGTCGACTAATCCTAGCTCTAGCAAGTTTAAAAGACTCAATTAACAATTTAATGCATAATCAACGGGTTGAATCATCTATATTTCTAGGTCCAATTTACAAGCAAAACTACCTAGACTCGATCAAGAAAACGGAACACATTTAGTACTAGATTCCATCTATGGCGCTTCTTGACGAAAAACACGGTAGTCTGCGGAAAAGCCCTCACCTTGGTCAAAACGGATGATAACTGCGGCTTCTGAACTCCGAATGCTCAAACGGATGCTAAAACTGAAATCATCACGAAAAATCGAGTGAGAACGGCCTTTGAACAGCGGTCACTGGTTAACTAGTCAACTGGTCAAAGTCAATGGTCAAAGTCAACGGTTAAACCGGTCAAGCCAGTCAAACCGGACCCGACCCGACCCAGACCAAGACTCGGAAACCTGAACCTATTCAATCTACCTAAACCAACCTAGACTAAACTAAAACCGAACAAATCTAGATAAGGACAAGAACAGAAAGAGGAAGGAGATGAAAAACTTACTAAAAAGCTCGCAAGAACTTTCCGGAAACTTGACTGGAAGCTCGCCGGAAACTTAGCAGAACTCGCCGGAAAAACTCACTAAAAAGATTTACCAGTGATTGGTCATCGGATGATCCGACAACAACTGACCACTGGGCAAATCACTGCTTTAACTTGGTGAAGAAAAAGAGAAGGGATGAAGCTCCTTATATAGGGAATGAA
Organism: Iljinskaea planisiliqua; assembly: GCA_900108845.1. Taxonomy (NCBI): domain Eukaryota; kingdom Viridiplantae; phylum Streptophyta; class Magnoliopsida; order Brassicales; family Brassicaceae; genus Iljinskaea; species Iljinskaea planisiliqua. The sequence goes on from FNXX01000008.1 coordinate 1,244,886, forward strand.
GAGAGAGGTAAAAATTATAAAGTTCCAATGTGGGACGTTATTAAAAAAAGGTTTTTGGGTTTTTTATTTTAATTGGGTTTGAATTGAGCAAAAGAAATAATTAAAATGAGATGGGTTGGGATAGAGATGTTACAAGGTATTTTAATTTAATTGCCACAGATTTTCTCAAATGCGACAAAGTTTTTATGGTTTTAAAAAATTTATGTTATGACAGGTTTATTTGATACAGCAGGGGTTTCTAACGACACAACAAAGTTTTTAAGATTTTCAACAAATCTGTCAAATTATTTAATTAGTAAATTGATGAATACATTACAATATGTTTATTTTACATTGTAGCAGATTTAATTTTGTTTGTAGATTTTTAGTTTTATTATAGCAGGTTTTAGTAGATATGTTATGGCAGATTTATTTATTACTAAGTTGTCTCTTTCTCATATATACACGTTACGACAGTTTTTTTACGGCAGATTTATATCAAATTTGATCCTATATTTTTTCTCAAAACTAAACAGTTTTTTTTATTGTGGTTCCTAATAAATTTGTTTCCTTAAGTGTAGGTAATTCAAATTTGTTTTCCTTAATTGTAGGTAATTAAATATTCGTTTTAATTCGTTTTCCTTATTTAAAAATTTATAAATCAATTTTCTATAAAAAAAATTTGTTTTCCTTATTTTAAAATTTTTAAATCAAAATATTTTTAAGAAATTTTTGTTCTATAATCTTTAAAATACTTAAAATATATACTTTTTTTTTTTAATTATGTTGCTTATTTCAGAAATTGATTTAATTTTAAAAATTCATTTTCCTAAAAATTTTGGTAAATTTTTTTTCAATAAGGGCTACAAAGGAGATATTGTGGGGGGTTTTTTTTTTTGATGTTGTGTTTTTTTTTCTCCATTTCTTATTTGAAATAGATTTTAGTTTTTATTATTTATATTTAATTAAGTTTTGTATAATTTTAAAATATTTGTAATTTAAATAAGAATAGCAAATTTGTAATTATTAGGAATAACATTGTATATTATAATTTGTTATAGTAATGGTATATTTGTAAATAGGCATACCTGTAATGGTATATTCTAGGTAATTTATCTATCTATAATGCATATGACATACCTGTAAATAGTTTAAAATATCTTGGTTATTATGTCTTTGTACAAAAGATTAATGTCAGATTAGTAAATTTGGTTTTGAAGATGTTAGATTAGTAACTATATTATATTTTGATGTTAGTATAGTAATTCTTCCTTTTATTTTCTATCTCTGGAAGCTTTTAAAATATGCTAATTTGAGGCTTCTTGGTTTGCTCGTTGGCCTATTATCCCCATGAAATTTAGATTATGAGTTTATGGCAGTTCATCGAAACATATTGAATATTTCTATATAGTTTAGTGATATATTATGGTTTTTATGGTTTTTAGCCATGATATAAGTCTTGTTTATAGAGTCTTTTTAGTGTTTTTGGAGTCTTTAGAGTCATTTGCAGGTTTAGGTACGTTTGGAGCTTATTTGGAGATTATGGATCATTCTGGAGTTAATCAGGAAGTTGTGCAGAAGAATTCAAGCCGGAAACCACTTTTGGAGATGGTGTCGGTCGACACCACACTTGGTGTCGGTCGACACCCATCAGACAGACAATTTTCTGCGCCAGTTTTGAAGATTTTTGAAGAAAAGAAAATTTGCCCAGACTTTTCCTTATTTGCAAATAAGTCCCTATTCAAGTTTTTGAGATATTTATATTATTTTCAGGTCATTGTTTAGACCTATCTTTTATCCTATCAAATATTCTAGAGAGAGAGCTTTTGGAGAGAAGAATTCAGACTCCTTCAGAGAAGATTCAGAACTCCATTAATTCTATTCTTATTTCTTTTATGCAATTCTATTCAATCATGTTTATTGTTTCAATTTCTATGACTGAATAGTTTGCTAGTTAGGTTTAGGGTTTCTCATTAGGGATTTCATGGATTGCTAAGTTGATTGGTTAATTAAGGATTCTAAACACTAGTTCTTCATCTAGGTTGTAATTAATGCTTGATCTGAACTGAAAGTTTAGATTATTGATCATAGGTTGATTCTCGCAACGACAGTTGGTTAATTAGCTAGAAAAGAACCCTAGATGAGCAAAATACCTATCTGCAAAGGAATTTGATTTAGAGATTTTGTGAACAGATTGAACCTGAGATTATTGCATGTTTACACTTTAGAACTCGCAAAGAAATTTGGTTTTCTAGGTTTTAGACATAGATAGTTTTCGCAGCGACGGCTGGTTTACTTTATCATTGTGTTTCAAGTTCTAGAACATTACAAGAATCCTGATTAACTGATTTGTTTGCATTCCTGATTTCCTGAGAATTCCCTGAGCTTGACGTTTTCTCTTATTGATCTTACAAACCGATTTACTGCATTCTGTCTTTTAATTACAATCATTCTTGTTTAGCTTAATTCGATAACTAATAATCTATTGTGTGAATCTTGAGTCTCTGTGGAATTCGACCCCTAAGCATTACATCGATCTCTTAATTTGAGAGAGTAGCTCTAGGGTATATTTGAGCATATCATTTAGCTTTATGGTAATAATTTTTTATCTACATAGTGTTTCTGTAGTATTTCAAATGTGTATATTTCACATCTTTTTTTTACTGTTAAAATTTGAGAGAATTGCTATACTAACATTAAAATGTACTATAATTACTATTTTAACATCTTCAAAATCAAGTTTACTAATATAAATTTAATCTTCTATAAAAAGACATAATAACCAAGATTTTTAAACTATTTACAGAGATACCATATGCCATTATTAATATATTTTAAATGCTATTATAAAAAATTATTTTTTTTATTGTCATCACCAAAATAAAAAAGAAACAAATCTCACAAAACTATAATAAAAACTCTAATTAATGTGAAAAGTATTAAATATTTTATGTGCAAATAAGGAAATTTTTGATATTTTTGTTGCCAAAATTTTAGAATTTTTTTTTTAAAGTTAAATCCCTTTCCAAGATAAGGGAATACGAATTGTTTTAAAAAAAAAACAATTTTTATATATTTAAATTATTTTAAAGATTACAGAAAACAAATTTTTTTAAAAACATTCGATTGAATTTTTTTTAAATAAGAAAAATGAATTATAACGAATTTTTAATTACCTACAATTATTTTTAATTATTTTAAAGATTACGGAACATAAATTTATTAATAAAAATGTTGATTTAAAATTTTTAAATAAGAAAACGAATTAAAACGAATATTTAATTTAGCTACAATTAAGGAATCTTCTGTACAAAAGACATAATAACCAAGACTTTTAAACTATTTACATATATACCATATGCCATTATTAAAAAACATTATTGACTTCACCAAAATAAAAAAGAAACAAATCTCACAAAATAATAATAAAAAATCCTAATTAATTGGAAAAATATTAAATATTTTATGTGAAAAAATTGTCGTATTTAAATCAAGAATTGATTTAAGGGATTAATATATGATATACAAAGAATTTGAAGAGATGAATTATCAGCTACAATGAATCGGATATAATTAAGGTCGTAAAAAAAAAACCATTAAAAGATACGACATGTTTTCAAAACATTTGGAATAAGATTTAAAAGTTTTTAAAATATGTGGTTTTATTCAATAATATATACGATTTGTATCTTTTTTTCTTAAATAAATTATGGGTTATGAAATTTTTTAATGTGCTGATGTGGCATGATTTTAGAGAAGTTTTCTCTGCTGATGTGGACACATCCTCGAGCCTCAATGAAAAACTTTTATTAGTATAGATTTATAAAAATGTCAATACCGATTTAAAACCACAAAATCATATTTTCCAGCCAAAAACTCTAAATAGCAAAATTACAATTTTCCGTCAAATCCACAAAATCGCAAATTCATGTTTCCTATTAAAATTACAAAATCATGTTTTTGCGCTAACACCGCAAAATTACGTTTTTCCACAAAAATTATAAAATTATGTTTTTCCGCTAAAACCATAAAATTACATTTTCCGTTAAAACCGCAAAATCACATTTTCCATTAAAACCACATAATCATGTTTTTCCGTTAAAACCGTAAAATCACATTTTTCGTTAAAACTGTAAAATCACGTTTTTCCATTTAAACCGCAAAATCATGTTCCGTTAAAACCGAAAAATCACGTTTTTCTATTAAAACCGAAAAAATCACGTTTTATCACAAAATTTCTTTTTTTGTTAAAACCGCAAAATCACTTTTTTTTTTGTTAAAACCGCAAAATCACGCTTTTCCGTTACAACTGTAAAATCATGTTTTTCCATTAAAACTGCAAATTATGTTTTCCGTTAAAACCGCAAAATTACTTTTTTCCGTTAAAACCACAAAATCATTTTTTTCCCGCTAAAACCGCACATCATGTTTTCCGTTAAAACCACAAACTCATGTTTTTCCGCTAAAACCGTAAAATCACATTTTTCACTAACCACCGTAAAATCACATTTTTCTTCTAAAACCACAAAATCACATTTTTCCACTAAAACCGAAAAATCATTTTTTCCCCTTAAAACTTCATAATCATGTTTTTTACTAAAACCGTAAAATCACGTTTTTCGCTAAAACCATGAAATTATGTTTTCCGTTAAAACCACAAAATCATATTATCCTACTAAATACAAAATATATATATATATATTCTGCCAAAACCGCAAAATCATGTTTTCCCGTTAAAACTGTAAAATCACTTTTTCGCTAAAACTGCACAAATGCATTAAAAACAAAGTTGCATCCAAATGATCCATCTAAATGCATGTCCAAAAATAAAAACACACAACATTCAGATTCATGATCAAGATGCATCATCCAAATGATTCATCCAGATGACTCATCTAGACAAAAAGAAAAAAAAACTAAAATATCCTCAAAATTACATTTGTGTTATTATTGTGTTTTTTTATTTAATGATTTTTCAACCTTATTGTGTATTTATGTTTTGTTTTAATTGGTTTTTAAGTGTTTTCATGAATTGTTGTGACAACTTTACAATAAGTAAAAATGTTGATGGAGAGACACTTGTATTATTATTGTGTTAACTAGGTGAATATCCGCGCTACGTTCGGATAGTTTTCATTTTTTAAACTTGTAAAAGTTAGAAGTTTTCTTTGCTTTTCTAACATATAAATATTTTAAAAGTCTACATATTTTCATAGTTAAAAAAAAAAAAACTTTTGACTTTCTCTTCTTCTTCTTCTTTCTAATTTTCACATATATAAAATTTTTAAAATATGAAAATATTAGTTTTAAACATTATTTTAAGAAATATTAGTTACTAAAATTTAATTTACATTTTTTTGTCAACCAGTAAATTTCTTTTTTTAATTCACAATATATAGATTTCAGAAATATTGTTTTAAGTAAAATACATCCACTCAAGGAGAAAAACTACACAATTAATGTAGTCAACCCAAAAAAAATGAAGAACATGTAAATAACATCTAAAAACCATGAAGAACAAAACACTTTCATCTAATATATATTTTTTCTTAAAATTTAAAAAATTCAGTTGTTAATTTAAAATAAATATGTATATATGTTTTTTATAGGCTTTGTATTAAAAAACTCTTGATTCAGTTTTTTTTTCAATCTTATATTTGCTTCAATAAATACGTAAATCAATCTAATAAAATCTCATTTAAACCGCTATATAACATTCGATGTTATATTAATGACATGATAAATGTGAAAAAAAAAACTGAGTTCAATCTGATATTTTAATCTGTATCTTTTTCAATATGCACTTTCTATGTACAATTTAGACTCACTTATAAATATAATTTAGATGTATTAATTCAAATGTTTTAATTGGTTTAATGTTTTGATGAGGTGTCAGATGGAGAAATCTTTAAAAAGTTGATGTGTCAAATGTTAGAAAAACTATTCTGATTTCATATAATAGATTTATAAAAGAAAGAAACCAAAGAACCTATCTATAAGATAGGATGTGTTGGACTAAACCGAACCAAAAAAATGAATTCATTGTTCAATTTCACAGATCGATTTGGGAAAACTGAAAACTGAAAATTTTAGTTTGGTTTATTCCATTTGATTTCATTTTTTTTAAGAGGAAATTTGATTCAATATTTCAAATATTTTAAATATTTTGAAAAGTAACCCATGTTTTTAAAAGTTTGAAAACTTTTTTTTTTTTTAGAATCTAAAATTAATAAAATATTTTGAATAAATCAAACAAAATCCAATGACATCAGTTGCAAATATTATATTTTGTTACATAACTGATTTCTCAAATGATTTTGTAAAAAAAAAAAAATTGTGCAAGAATATTGTCACACATATGAAATCAAAAAGCATGTTTAATTAAGTAGTCAAAACATGTTCAAAAACATCATAATAGACAATTTATTTTATGACGCAAGAAAACATATTTATGTTTATTATAGTGATATGCATATGTTATTTATATCAAGTTATATAATAGTGATATGCATGTGTTATATATGTCGTTTAGTTGGTTTATGATAAATATATGAGTAGATTTTTGAAGATTTGTTTTCTAAAAATATGTATTATATCTATTAAATATACTTCTATCTTAATTAAATTATTTTAAAATATATCTCTTTGTTTAAGAAGATATACTTTATTCTATATCCATTATTATTATAATATTTTTAATATGTATTTTAATTCGAAAGTTAGAAAAATATATTTTAAAATTTTAATATTTATGATGATATTATGTTCTTTTACTTAATTAAAAATGTTAATTTTCAAAATTTTGAAAACATAGGTTAATTTTTAAGATTTTGAAAACATAGGTTATTTTTCAAAATTTAGAAAATTTTAAGAATATAAAACCAACACTTTTTTTTAATCCAACACACTTCTTCAGGAAACTTAATTAGTTTATCAGATCTCTAAAACTCGATATGATATTAGCACACAATATAACAAACACAAACATAACTAGACGTCTAGACCAAAAGACCAAGAACATATGAGCAAAAGCATAACAAGATGACAACCACAGAAACAGAGAAGAATGACAATGTTTACAGTAAGACAAGAGTCAAAGAAACAAATACGAACAAAATAATTTTGTCAAAGACTAGTGATGCAAAGGATAAGCAAATGAGTGGCATCAAGACAATCAGACATATCTCACACATCAGCTTCCGTAAAGACTCATATATAAATGAATACGACTATAAGAAATGATTCATTACAAGTCAGAGACGACATAACTCAAATTGCAAACAGTGATATAGTCTAACCAAATTAAAAAAGTATAACACAGACAAACTATATAACCCTAACATTTTGGATGTTTATTTAATCAAGTCCTCATAACTCAACATGGCAAGTCTAAAAAATGTGCTGCTTTTGATCTTTGTATAAAGGAATCAAAATACTACCAAAATTTTGATATTCACGAGTTATATGAATACATTTTCATAACAAATCACATGTATAGCAAGAAAAAAGCATTGGATTTATCAATTACCACTACTTATATCAACGCAAACATATGAAAAAGAAAGCGATACAAGAGGAATAACAACATCTAAGCATGGTTGAATCTCAAATAACATCAAGTCCCCTAAAAACGATTACCTCACCAACTCAGATCTCCAAACAAACAAAAACAGCTACTATAACAAGTAAAAAAAAACATTAAATATAGCAATCAAATCTATAAATGACACAAGTAGAAACATATAAAACAGAGACATAACACGCAACAAAAAAGTTCAAAAAAACATCATAAGATGAAGCTTCAAACACATATAACAACATCTACTATCTCATCTAGCTATGGCTGAATTAGACCATAACAAAAACAGTACCCGAAAATAATAAAAACTAGCAGGAGCATATGAAACAGAGACATAAGATACTAAAAACAAGTTTAAGGAAATAGTTTATAAGATGAAGTTTGCAACATGAATAACGATATTTAAAATTTCACCCAAGTATGGCCGAGTCCCAAACAACCAAGGCTAGACTATAACAAGAACAGTAACAAGAAATGATAAAAGTAGAAAACTAACATGAAACATATTAAAGAACATATGCCAAAAGATGTACAAAACTAGGAGAAATCTTAAGAACCATGAAATCTATTGAACTTAAGCTAAAACCTTTGACTTATGTTAGAAATTTCATACCTTCCTTATATACAGCAGTAAAAATATAATGAAACACATAAAAATAAAAACATATTTAAGTAACTAAGTGAGAGAAATTTAAATTACAAAAGTAATGTAGTGCTACGGTCAAAATAGCTTTTATAAGCACTCAACAACAGTTTTCGTATGAGAGAATTATGTATCAAAGAATAATAAAAAGTTAAAGAGATTAATTCAACTGATAAACAATAGCGTCAAGCCTAGGTAAGGATTCGAACAACTGAGATGAAAGAAAACTAATTTTAAAGGTATTTAACACTAACTCAAGCAGCATGGATATTAAACTTTTGCAAATTGATAGGACTAAAGAAACTAAAAGCAAAAGCAATATGAAAATCTGTTAAAGACCAATTCCAATTCCTAAAGATGAAGTCCGGGGAGAAAAACAAACCCAAAACATAACCTGAAGCTCTTGGCGTGATCATTGAAACCCGGAGGATAACTACATGCAAAGAAAGATAGAAAGTTAAGAGTTAGACGACATCAATTAGCTTGTTTAAATGGAAAAATAATGTGAAACTCTTGTGTTGATCTTCTTTATGTTTGTTAACTACTTCTCGGTAATCTGTCCACACAATGAACTTGTAGTACTGATGTCAATCTGCATAAACAGAAACAGATTAAAATTAAAAGTTGAATGTATGTCTAAACTCAATCAAGAAATAAAGCATCATATACAGAGAGAATTAAGAATTCACATACCTGAAACAGATGAAGGAAAAATAATTACCTTATCTCTTAAAACACTTAGAACCGGGAAGATTGTATTGCTGACTAGGAACCGAGTAATTTGAAGAGGCTCCACATTTCCATTCTAGAAACTTCGTCGTACTTTTGGTTTTTCTTTTAGCTTGAGTGATTTCAGAAAGGTAATTATAATTACCTAAATCTGACAATTAGAGCTGGGCCGAGGCATCTGTTTAAAGTCAGGTGACTTACCCGAGTAATCCAAAGAGGTGAGACAACCTCATCATTTGCATCCTTTAACATGGCTTATTTTTTGGCTTGTCATTTAGCTTGAGTGACTAGGATCTCAAGCAATTCCACAGGCATTTGTGTTTAACTCAGGTGATTAGAAAGTCGAGCAGTTTAACGAGGTGGGACAGCCTCATTTCCATTCTAGCATCAGGGACGTTCTTTTGGCTTTTCATTTCGCTTGAGTGACTAAGATCTCAACTCTCAAGATATTCCAGAAGTCTTTATGTGTTTAACTCAGGTGACTAGGAACCTAAGTAGCATAAGGAGGCGGGACAACCTCTTTCGCAATCTAGCATTAGTGACATAATTAGGGACGTTTCAGAGAGGTAATTAATATTACTTCATTACGAGGCATTTGTTTATAGCTCAACTGACTAGGTCGGGGAAAGGCTCATTTATGCCATGAGGGACATGGGACATTTCAGAGAGGCAATTTGTTTAAAATTGCCTCGTTATGAGGCATATGTTTACAGCTCAGCTGACTAGGAAACCGAGTTATTCAGGGATAAGCTCATTTGTGTTATGCCATGAGGGACATTCTCGATTCAAACGTGACTAGGAAACTGCAGGACAAGCTCTGTGTTCATGAGGGACATTCTCGATTCTAAATTCCAGAGGTCTTTATGTGTTTAACTCAGGTGACTAGGAACCTAAGTAGCCCAAGGAGAGGGGACAACCTCTTTCGCAATCTAGCATTAGTGACATTACTAGGGACGTTTCAGAGAAGTAATTAGGATTACCTCATTACGAGGCATTTGTTTATATCTCGGGTGACTAAGAAACCGAGTTATTTAAAGACATTCTTGATTCTACCTCAGGACAAGCTAATATGTGTTTTGGCATTAGAGACACTTCAGATATTACCTCGTTAGGAGACATTTGTTAGCTTGGGTGACTACGAAAAGGAGTTCTTCAAAGAAGCGAGACAAGCTCCTTTGTGTTATGGCATAAGGGGCATTCTCGATTCTACGGTGACTAGGAAACTGCAGGACAAGCTCTGTGTTTTATCATAAGGGACATTTCAGAAAGGTAATTAAGATTACCTTGTTTTGAGGCATTTGATTATAACTCTGAGACTAGGAAACCGAGTTACATTCTGTCATCACAGACATTTTTTACTCATTCCGACACTGTGAGATCCTGTGGTCTTAGTCCAAAGAGCTATAAGAGGTAATTAAGATTACCTCGTTACAAGGCATTTGTTTACAGCTCGGCTGACTAGGAAACTAAGTTATTCAGGGACAAGCTCATTTGTGTTATGTCATGAAGGGCATTCTCAATTCTAACGTGACTAGGAAACTGCAGGGCAAGCTATGTGTTCTCTAATAAGGGACATTTCAGAAAGGTAATTAAGATTACCTTATTTCGAGGCATTTGATTATAACTCAGAGACTAGGAAACCGAGTTATATTCTGGCATCAGGGACAAGTTCATTTTCGTATTGGCATCAGGGACATTTCAGAGAGGTAATTAAGATTACCTCCTTACGAGGCATTTGTTTATAGCTCAAGGGACTAGGAATCGAGTTATTCAAAGAAGCGAGACAAGATTATTTGTGTTATGGCAATTAAGCATTTGTTTATAGCTTGGTGACTAGGAAACCATGCGACAAGCTCATTAACATTCTAGCATCAGGGACATTTTAGAGAGGTAATTAAGATTACCTCGATTCTACTATGATTAAGAAACCATGGGACAAGCTCATTTATATTTTGGCATCAGGGACACTTCAGAGAGGTAATTTAGATTACCTCGTTACGAGGCATTTGTTTATAGCTCAAGGGACTAGGAAACCGAGTTATTCAAAGAAGCGAGGCAAGCTTATTTGTGTTATGGCATCAGGGACATTTCAAGGTAATTAAGCATTTGTTTATAGTTTGGTGACTAGGAATCCATGGGATAAGCTCATTTACATTCTACCATCAGGGACATTATAGAAAGATAATTAAGATTATCTCAAGTCTACTATGGTTAGGACACCATGGGACAAACTCATTTACATTCTGGCATCAGAGACACTTCAGAAAGGTAATTAAGATTACCTCGATTCTATTGTGGTAAGACAACCGTGGGACAATCTCATTCACATTCTGAAATTAGGGGCACTTTAGAGAGGTAATTAAGATTACCTCATTTATAGTATAACATACCAATGAAGATGGACAAGAATAAGACACATCTAAATATTAAGGTTTCATTATAATTTAGAGTTGTAGTTACGACGTCATGTGCGTGAGAATAATGAAAAGCAACCAAAAGCTTTTGTTATAAATGTTTTTACAAAACTGACTATAAAAAATGAACTCGCAGAGAAAGTCTTTAAAAGTATACAAGGAACCTATAGTGGAAAACATGAGAAAACCGTAGATAGAATAAGACGAAACTCCACGATTAAGAAAACGAAACAAGTAAAACTGAAGGTGATATAAAGGAAAGACTGGTGAGAACTACAAAATCAAAAGCTATATAAATACTTGTTTTCAAGTATTAGTGCTAATAATAAACCGATCATTTTGTAAGTATAAGAAAGGGAAAATACCTGGGAAGAAGAGTCATAATGAATGGTTCGTTACAGAGGTTGATAAAGAGAGTAACTACCACCATAATCACCTAGTGGAAATATAGCAGAGTCCTGTTATTATCACCAAGCAACCTCACCCAGTCGAAATAACATAGAAACTTTATATAGAGAAAGAGATGTGAAGAGAAAAACAACAATATTTAGTCATGTGGATTAAGCCACATCAACTAGTAATCCAACAACCTATTCAAGTAATATGCAACTTATAACGAAAGGGTTAAAGGCTAAAGTTGACAAAATCATTAGAGAAAAGTATTCATATCAAGCGAAAGATCAGAGCTTTTACGACTATACAAACTCACATATCACTATAAGAGAAAACACTAATGTTCTAGAGACAAATGTAAGCACCCCAACATCTAAGGGAAACACATAAGTGTATATCATCAAACCAAACATCGTTGTTTCATTTTTCTGGAAATAAAGATGACAGTCCGTACCTAAACATGACAATTAAATCCAATAATTTCAAATCTTGAACGAAATATGTTGATACACATGAATCATTAGAATAAAACAAAGCAATAAAAGACGATTCAAGACTGCATGTGACCTTGAAGGAGATCCGTCGAGAAAGATATGTGGATTTCTCACTTTCTTCTGCAATGGCTGTTGAAGAAGACGAACCAAAATGACTCTGCATGGGGAATTTCAAATTAGGGATCACGATTTATGCGGATTCAACAACATTTCAAAATCACCAAAAAAATGAATTCAAAAACACTAAGTATCAAAATTGAAAGAAGAAAGCGAATGAATCGACTGAAATTAAAAGGAAAAGACATGAGCAAAGATCGTAAACTAAAAAAAAAAGGAAGCAAAAGCGAACTTGTAAGCTAGAGACGGCGATTTCGTGATAGCCTCCGAAGCTTGAGAAAATGCAAAAGAAAAAGAGAGTCGAGAGAATAATTTTTGACCTAGAGGAAAGAGTTTTTAAATAAAATATTTTTGTAGGCTGCGTTTAAACGACACCGTTTGTTTAACTGTAACGGTCATTAGTGTATAAGTACCATATTACAACGGCTAATTTTATTTTTTGAAAATTTCTCAAATGCAATTACTAGATTTTTTTTTTTAATAAAAATTTTAGTAAGAATCAATTATATATAAATATATATGATCATATTAATAATTTGTAGGTTTGCGAAAATCTTCATTCAAAATCATGAAACAATCAATTAAATAAAATGATAAAATAAAAAAGCATATTAAAATGATACGAAACATAGAGTCGAGATTTAATATCTTTCTTTAACTTAATAAATCGTTTATAATGTGTGATGGCTATTTGAATTTTTTGAATCGTATCATATGACCGGGATGAAACTGTTTCACAACACTCAAAATAGAAACTACGAACTTATTACTACGCTACACTCTCGAGACATTTACAATATTAAAACGAGACAAGAAAGATCTGCTGGAAGTTTTTGTTTTCAAAAAAGCACATTCACATGGTGTCTTTTAATGAAGAGACGAGATATGTATTTATATGGGATGAGTAACTTGATCCGCAAGCTAAAGTTGTGCAAAAAGAAAATAAATATTTTATGGATATTCTCTTTTTCTCCAATTAAAAGGAAACATAAACTTCTAAAATTATATGCACGTAATATAAGATTTATCTGCTTTTATGGACTCAATCTTCCAATCTTTAAGATTTTATCTTTCTATTATCAAAAAAAATGTATGTGCTAAAAAAACATCTTTTGTGGGCTTTAACCCATATTTTTCAAGATCCAAGACCGAGTCCAGCCCGACACTGCACGGGACAGCAGTGGCAGAGCATGTGTGTATGGTTTTACTAGAAGATTTTTCCTTTTGTTTCTGACATGTGACTTTTATTCTTAGCCAAAACATAATCCTTTTTCATTAGTAAAAAACTTAATTTTTCTTTACATTTATCTAATTTTTTATACGGTCCAAAAGGTTTGTAAATTATTGGCATATAAATCCTAGCTCATAAATCAAAATCTAGTAAAAATAAATAAAAGCCTAGAAAAAAGTGAAAAGTATCACCAAAGTGGAATGCACATATAGTTAGGCAACAAAGTGAGAATTATGTGGAGTCATATCAAAATCAAACATATGTGATCTAACTCATAGTCAACACCGAAATAGACTAAAACATTATTCAAGAAATTAATAGTTAAATCCACTAAATATATGAAACTAATATCAAATCAGACGTAGTAAATAAAAATATTAAATATAATTTTAACCTATAAAAAAGACAACTTTTACTACACAAAACTAAACAATGATTATCTATTTAAAATTTATGTGTGTATCCTTGTAAATGTTGTAAAACTAAAATAAGAAAATTATTTAACTCCAAGCACTTATTCTCTATTTATTAGAGAGGGATGTGTATTCTTATAAATTCTGTAAAACTGAAATAATAAAATTTGTTTGTTCTTATTTTCTACTCTAAATTCTTACTTGAATCATTCTTTTCATTTTTGGGATAAATTTTTGAGTTTTTCTCATAAGTTATTCTTTTTATTTTTGTCAACCTCATTCCATTGATTAAGGCCAGATGGGCCAATATGTTACAAGTGAATTTGAAAACCCCAATACAAATTAGAAAGAAAAGACGAGGCTCAATAGAAAAATTAAAATAGAAAACTTCAACACGTGTCTATCGACGTGTCATTCATCTGTCCTTTCAACGCGTCCAACAAGGGGAGAGGGAGAAGCGGCACCGCCGGGACCCTTTCCGATCAGAGGCTCCCCCAGGAAGAACCAAATCCTCCAAATTACAAACCACTTGTATTATCCATCCTCCAGATAAAACCATCTATAAATGAAGTAGCTCTAAGCAATTCGTCGGTGATGAACAACAAAAGAGATAGTTTTAGAAGATTCAGCAACAGTCTGCGTCGAAACGCTTCCGATCTTGGAAACTTCGACTCTACTGGTCTTGCTCCGTGATCGAGAGAAAAGCAACTCAACAACTCGAGTTTTTCATCCTGAAAAATACTTCTCCCAAAAAGGTCTTGAAGATTTAATTCTTTCAAGATGAAGAATCAAAAGATGCCTGACAAGAAGAAGGAACTCTTAAGAAACAGATGAAATTATAGAGTCCGGCAAGCCATAACACATTTATAAAGACAAGAGGATGATAGAAACGAAACTAAAAATTACAAAAGCCAAACTTTATTATCCGAATAAACATAAAGACACTTGTGATGACAGCCTCAAGACGTCTCCTTTAGCTGTTTCTTCACCACACCCCAAAAAATAACCGATTTGAAATGAAAAGATAGTCTGAGCAAGTTATTCAGGACAGAAACAGAGTGATGTAGAGACAAATAAGAAACAGAGAGAGGAGCACACACACGATTGTTTACCCAGTTCACCTTCGTTAAAGAGAAGGCTACGTCTGGGCCGGAATCTGTCTTCTGGAATCCACTAGATCATAAGTTACAAGAGATTCAGCCTCAAAACCCTTTACAAAGCTCTCTCGGTTCTCTACCTCACCACTACCCAAGAACACAAAACAAACTTATATTTTGTTTTTGTTCTCTCTCTTTTGCTCTCTCTCTCTTTCTCTCTTTCTCTCTCTCTTCTCTATTTCCTTGTATCTCTACGTATATGAAAGACACCTTAATATAGACGCTTGGGACACGACCACACAACTCGCTCTTTTGTACGACTTCATTAAATGCACGCAGTCTTATCTTCTTGTTTCATAGGTGAAAAACACCATTTGCTTTTGCTTTCCAGAATTGCAACAAACGGCTACTTTTGTGGTTCTGCAATCCCTTCCGCCACGTGTCCTCCGTAAAGATACAAACTTGCTTCTTCTCCACGCTTAAGTCCAAAACTGTGTTGATCTTCATGGCTAAAACTAAACAATTCTCCACCTAGCAATGACAGATCAATGAAGACACTAACGCTTAGCAAGTAAAGAGAGAGATAATACTGACAACGATCTAGCTTGACGGGATTCCATTCCGGTTCCTGAGTCCGATTACTCAGGCTTAACCCTGAGCAATTTCAGAGCTGTCTGAAACTTGTTAACAGGCAAAACTTTCGTGAAGATATCCGCAGGGTTACACAAGGTAGATATCTTCAAGACCTCCCCTAATCCGTCTACAATGACGTCTCTGATTTTGTGGAACTTCACATCAACATGCTTCGTTCTCTCATGGTGCACATTGTTCTTTGATAAGACAATTGCACTCTGAGAATCGCAGAAAATCTCAACACATTTCTGTTCATACCCGAACTCCTTCAACAGACCTTTAAGCCATAAAGCTTCCTTTACTACATCAGTCTTCGCCTTGTATTATGCTTCTCACTACAGGAAAAAGTCACAAAAGAGCGTCCGTAAAACGCTATTATTAGATACAATAGCGTTATGGCAAACGCTCTATCTTCACCCGTCATAGTAGATCTGACACTTTATATAGTGTTTTATACTTGCGCTACGTTAGGATTTTTTTTATGGTGTTTATTTGTTTTGCAATTATATAATTTATAATAGCACTAAACGCTTGTTATTATTTATTTATTCACAGCATTTTTGTATGTCATCATTAATTATATATAGCAATTGATTTTTGAAATTGTTTGTAAAAATTTAGATGCGGCATTTTTATTAATTCGGATGTTTTATTTGTACCTATTAGCTTTGTGCTATTTTTATGATTAGAAAAGCATCATGACATCAGCCAAACACACAAGTTCTAATAGCCAAACCGTCAAGTTTTACACAGCCAAAACAATCAAGTTTTACCCAACCAAAACACAAACTAAAACGTTTCTACTAGCCAAACAAGTTACATTACCTAACACAATCCTATATATGGTTCACATAAAAACAATCTTGTCAGTAGGCCAAGCAATAATCTCAAATTCTGAGGTTGGTCTCCATACTCATGCATCCCCAATCTTACAGACGTCAACTCATACCTTACTTGCATTTGGACCCAATGGAACGAAGTGGACTGTGTCTTTTGGATTGGTTGAACAAACTCGGCCTTCTGCAACCTTCTTTCCCGATCCAAAACAATATAAGAGGAAGCATTTCTTCTTAGAAGAGCTGGTATTGTTTAAGGTGGTACTTACACTCTACAGACGAAAAATCCATACAGATCATCACAATCACACAACTATACAACACATCATGCAACACAACTATTTCACACATCAATTACCTTATCAGATGATGCTTTAGATGGTTCTGCTTCTTTAGGAAGCGATGGTCCTGCTTCTTTAGAAAGCCATTTTTCTTGAGAGTCTGATGCTCTTTTATAAACTGCTTCCTCCGTTGGCTGTATATTACACAGTAGCACCTTAAAAATTGGCCAAGCTATGTTCTCAAACAATGCATCACCCATCACAGTCATTTCTTCACTTGGTCTCCACAGATAAGCCTCTTTGTTAATCACTTTATCAATCTTCACCATTGCGGCATTCGGACCCAAAGGAATTTTATTGACAATATCTTTTGGGTCAGTTGAAGTCAAATGTCCCTCAGCAATTACTTCATCATCCGAATTCCAAGCAAGAATATTGATTCTATCTTCGACTACATATGTAGTCTAAGGAGTCATGCACAAACAGAATACGAACAATAAGCTTTTATATTGATATAATTTGTTTATATATCACAAGATAAGAACTTTACTGAGCCAGCAGTCTTGTTTACAGTTGGGGAGTCAATATTGTCCACAATGAGCTTATCCAATGGCCATGCAATTTTGGCTCCCACAGCTTCTCCAATTGAGGTGATAGTTGTTGTAGGCCTCCATACATAGGCTTCTTTATTTGTTGCGAAATTCACAATTACAGCTGCCGCATTAGGACCAAGTAGAATACGGCCAATCTTGTAAGTTGGTTCATAAGAGCATAGTTCTCCTTCAGCAACAACAAACTCTTCCTCTGAATACCAATCAAGTAGCTGACACCTAGGTCCTCTGCTTGTATCAGTGGCGTCCGATTTGGAGACATCATCCTGCTGTTTCTGACAAAAAAATCAAACAATTAATATATTTCAACAGTCCAAGTAAATCACTAGAAAATTAAACAGACATTTGAATATTAACTTACCCTTTTCCCTTTAGCTAAGTCACGAACTAAGTCTTTCAAATCTTTAATCTCGCTCACCAACTCTTCTTGTTTAGCTTTAATCTTCTGCACATGTGCGTCTCTAGCCTGTAAGAATGCTAGCTTGGTAGCAGTAATCCCTCTGCCCATTCCTCTGACTCTTCCACTCTTGTCTTTACCTAGAATTTGACTCACTGCATCTTCTTTAATATTAACATTGGACGTTGAGCCCATCTCACTACCAAGTGATTTAATTTGTTTATAATTTATGATTTTGTAAATCTATCAATATAAATTAGCAAGTATAACCAAAAGAAGAGTTTTATAACTTCTTACAATTGTTTGCTCGAACTCTGGTCTAACAGGTCTGCCATCTGCATGGGTATGTCCAGCTATCCACACCTTGCTTCTAGTAATCTTAATCGGGTCAGATGCCTTTTTCTTCTCCCAATCAAAATAAAAAGTAACCACGGTCTCTATTTTTAGTATAGAACACAAACACATAAACACAATGCAATACAAAGACATACCATTTCATGAGCAAGACGAACCATTCCTTTGCAACTGGTGGTGTGTGGAATCTGATTCTTCCTCAAGCTCTGAACTGGTCACTTCGTTCCTATAAAATCATTCCAACAATTAAATAAAAAATTCCCATAAAAAAACTTGTATTTTAAAGGCAAGATTTAAACACAAACAACCTTAAAAGATTGTGCAGTCTTACTCTTCACCCACTTTATCCAAGCTGCATCAATGTGAATGTTGTTTGGTTTCAGGTTTCATAGCTTTTTGTTGCTTCTTGTAGAACGCAGTTTGGTAACTAGCCTAGAATTAGAAGCCCTCCATACACACCCCATTTGCCTGAAGACACAATTTTTTTTCCAATCTTCTGATAAATTGAACATCTCCTACAATAATTTTCCACTGTTATTATAAAAATTCGAAGAAAGCAGAAACTAAAGTATACAACGTAACATAAATTGTACCTGAATCCCCTCCCACAGTGTGTCCTTTGCCTTTTCATCAAGGTGCCTCCAATCGTTTAGAAGTACTGGTACATGCTCCCTCACAAGAGGTCCAAGAGAAGAAGAAAATGTAACTGATCCTTTCCCCACATGTTCACCGAGGCTATTAAATTCAACTTCGACCTTGTCCTCATGTTTTAGCCACTTTTCTCATCCTAGTTGGTCCTCTAGTTCTCCTCTTCTTGGTCTTTGACTGTTCTTTTAAACATTCTTCAGCTGAATTACCAACAGTTTATTGTTCAGACTCTTTGTTTTGTCCATTTTGTTCAGCCTCTTCCTCTTCTCCACCGTCCTCAGCCTCTTTCTCTTCACCTTCTACTTCAGCTTCTAGTTCAGCTTCTGGTTCAGATCCTTCTGCGTGTTCTGCTTCTTGTTCAGATCCTTCTGCGTGTTCTGCTTCTTGTTCAGATCCTTCTGTGTGTTCTGCTTCTTGTTCAGATCCTTCTTCTTGTTCTGCTTCTTGTTCAGATCCTTCTTTTTCTACATCTTCATATGGATTCCTTTCGGTGTAAAATTTTTCCTTAATTGGTTCAGCAGGTTTCCTTCTTCTTCTGGATGTTTTCACCTCATGAGGAGTAACATCAAGGCCTTGTTGACGCTTGCTGCGTCTTGGATTGGCATGACCCTTGTTAGTCATGTTTCTGTAAACAAAATAAAATAAAAAAACTTAGTAATAAATAATCATAATGCCTCTACTAATATGCTAACTACTAAATCTATATCTACTAATCAGGTAACTACTAATCCTACCGCTACTAATATGTGAACTACTAATCCTATATCTACTAATCCGGTAACTATCAATCCTTTATGAAGAAGTTGCATATTCTATTCACTGCAATCCTAAGTCCATTATGCAGCATTCCTCTCAAAGCCACATGAAACAGGTTTTGTAGTAGCACATGGTGATCATGAGACTCCAGGCCACCAACTGTAGGAGGATCAACTGAAACACAGTTGGCAATATTCGCACAATAGCCATCTGGTCCTCTGAAATCAGACAATCTCTTGCAGAACTTCTTTTTTTCTGTCTTGGACAGCCAATAAGCAGCAGGTGGTAAGTAGTTTCTCTTCCCACGTACCTGTGCGTGCAATGATTTCCGAACCCCATATCTTCCAAATCTTGTCGTGCCTTTAACCCATCTTTTGATTTAGCACTATGCATGAGAAGGGACAATATGACATCAGACACGTTATTCTCAACATGCATTACATCGATGTTATGACGTACACGTAGATCCTAAGACATAGACACAAATATATGATTAAGACAATGATAAAGAATTCAAATCATTTGCAGTTTAAGGTAGATTCTAACCTTCCAGTAAAGTAGATCGAAGAAAATAGACCGCTTCTTCCATCTCCATTGATCACTGTCTTCATCATATTCCTCTTCAGACAGTTCATCATCTGCACACAAACCAGATCTCTTTCTTTTACCTTTCTTATCTAAAGGTCTACCAAAATCGTTCCTATAGTCTTTCAATTGCTCAAATATCTCAACCCCTGTTTGAATTCTACGAGCAGTCCCTTCTTCTACCTTGTTGTCAAACCAAACTCGTCTGCGTCGATAAGGATTCCCAGGTCTGAGTCTTATCCTATTACCCAAGTAGACATGTTTTCTACTAAACTTAAGCCACCTAAAAGGTGTATCTTTACCCCAAACGTTACACGCTTGTTTACCTTTAACTTTACAACCTGCCAATGTCCCCAAAGCAGGATAGTCACTGATAGTGCACAGTAAAATAGCTCTAAGATTGAAAGTTTCCTTAAAGAATGTCGTAAACCTCTACACCTTTATTCCACAAATCCTGTAGATCTTCTATCAACGGTTGAAGATACACGTCGATGTTGTTGCTCGGTGCAGTTGGTCCAGGTATCAACATAGTGAGTATTACATTCTCTGCCTTCATACACAATGTAGGTGGCATGTTGTAGTTCACTAGTAACACTGGTCATATACTATACTTGGCGTTCTGAATCGAAAAAGGGTTCATCCCATCAGTAGACAGACCAAGTCTAAGATTTCTCGGTTCAGACGCAAACTGTGGCCATTTATCATTAACCTGAGCCCACGTTATTGAATCCTCCGGGTGCCGCATCATTCCATCTTCAGAAGCATTACTGAAATGCCAACGTAGATCCTCAGCCATCCTTCTTGATCTATACATCCTTCTGAATCTGTCCTTTATCGGAAAATACTTAAGAACCTTAGCTGGGATCCCATTCTTTTCCTCCCTTGTGTGCTTATCCAGCTCCCATCTTGAAGCACTACATCTAGGGCAGTTTGTCAAATCCTTGTACTGCTTCCGGTAAAGAATGCAATCGTTCTTGCATGCATGAATGTTCTCATAACCAAAACCAAATACCTTCAATAATTTCTTCATCACATCTGTTGATGTTGGAAGCACGTTATCTTCTGGTAGCATGTCGTGAAATAGCTTTAGAAGCTGATCGAAGTAGTTCTCTGACATCCCACTCTTCACTTTTATTCGGTACAGCCCCATGATAGCAGACACTTTAGTATAGTTTGGACAGCTAGAGTAGAGTGGAGTTTCAGCATCTTTCAACTTTTTCCTAAAATCAGAATCTTCTTCGCTTTCAATATCATCATGTTGATATGCATTGTCACTCCGGGACTGTAAATTGTCATCACCATGAAAGAAAGCAGCTCTAAGCAAGTCATAAGCCTCAAATTCAGAACTTGGATCATCACATGTCTTCAAATCCCTTAGCTCCCCATGAATACTCCAACATATATTCCTCTTGTACGTTTGATCCATACCCTTAATCACCATATGATCCAGTACTGTGGCTATTGGTTGATGGCACAGATTTCTGCAATCGATACATGGACAAAACATGTTTGGAGGGTCACCCAATCTCTTAGCTGACCCATACACAAAAGCTGTTGCTCCTTTCTCATACTCAATGCTAGTTCTGTAAGTTATAAAACACTACAAAGTTCAATCAATAGTCATAACAAAAGCAGTCGTTGTAATTGAAAGAATTTATAGTAATACCATACCTTGGAAGCCAAACCCACGACTTGTCCATGTTACACCACCACCACAACTCCACGGTCACAGTAATATCCACATTTGTGACAAGTATGTCTTACATCAGACAGTTTCCGACGATTATGAGGTCTAAATAAAGTACCGAAACCGATAAAGTACTTGTATGTAACAACGCTCTTGTGAAGTCAAATCTGCAAAGAAAAGAAATTTGAAACAAATCAAAACCCCAAACTGAAACGATTATAGTCAGACAAAAAAATTCGAAACAAATCGAAACCCCAAAATAAATCAAAACCCCAAATTGAAAAAAAATAAATAAATAAATGTTTCAGATACCAAATCTAACTTTTGAAACCCCTAATTAGTCGAAAGAAATATCAAAACCCCTAACTGAAACAAAACCCCCAAATTTCACATACCTTAGCTAATGAGATAGCTGACGTACAGTTCCCTGTAAAAATCCATGAAGAACAGTTACGAGAAGGCCAAATTTGCAGAAAGAAATCCTAAATCGATATGAGTATCCAGTACTGAACAACATGCATCTAACCTGCAATAAAATTTCCGAGTTGAAGACAGTAGATCGATATTGAGAGAGAGAGATAGAATTTTCTGAGACGGAGATAGATTTTCAAAGAGAGACAGAATTTTGCCAAATTTTCAAAGTGAGAAGAGAATTTTCGGAGATTGTGAGAGAGAAAGTCGATATTGGGAGGGAGAATGAAAATTGTTAAGCGCTTATGTTTTTGGCTAAGTACTTAGCCGGGAATAAAAACAAAGTTTTCCGTCAAAACTAAACACAGCGTCTAAAACATTACGAAAGCTATATAAGATATGCTTTTAAAAAGCGTTACTTTTATTTACAATTCTGAAAACAAAAGATAGTGTATGCACTTTAGAAACACTATCTTAAAACATGGGTTATGTTAACTATAGCATTAATGTACACAACGCTATCTTAATATGCTATATTTACAACATTTTCCTGTAGTGTCTGTGGTTGACAAAGCCACTACTTTCTAAAGAGCCGATTTCCAACTGATCGTATTTCCTCCAAGTGTAAAGACTAAACCAGAAATAGACCTTCTATCAACATCCGCAGCATAGTCTGAATCACAATATCCCTTAAGAACAAAATCTGAGCCTCTTTGATAACAAAGCTTGGTCTTCAAAGTACCTTTAATGTATCTTAAAACCCATTTAACTCCCAACCAATGTTCTTTAATCGAATTTCCCATATACCTGCTGATGATTCCCACTGGATACCGCAAGTCTGGCCTGGTTCCAATCATTGAATACATTATGCTTCCTACAACATTTGAGTAAGGAACCGACTCTATATACTCTTGATCCTCGCGTAACTGTAGCTTTGTGGCTGCTCTCATCTTCAAATGAGCACCGAGAGGAGTCACAACTGATTTAGACTGCTCCAACTTATACAGCTCCAACACTTTGTTTAGATAACCCTCCTGAGATAACCACAACTTCCCTGCAACTCTATCTCGGGTGATCTCCATTCCAAGGATCTTCTTTGTTAGGCCTAAGTCCTTCATTTCAAACTTGCTCCCAAGTTTTTGCTTTATATCAGCAACAACACTTTTGTGTTTAACCGCCACCAACATTTCATCTACATAAATCAGTAGATAAACTTGTGAACCATCTGCATCAGTTTTGATGTAAGCGCAGCTGTCTCTTTACAAAACCAATCTCCTTCATGAAGCTATCAAACTTCTGGTTCTACAGCCTTGGTGATTGTTTAAGGCCATACAAGGATTTATTCAACAAGCACACTTGATTCGGCTTAAGCATGTGCTCAGATCCCTCTGGTGTTTACATGTATATTTTTTCATCAATCTCCCCGTGTAAAAAAGCTATCTTAACATCCATCTGTTCCATCTCTAGGTCCTCTTCTACCACTATAGACAGTAATATCCTTATGGATACATGTCTAACAACTGGAGTGAATATCTCAGTATAATCTACTCCTTCTTTTTGAGCATATCCATTTGCAACAAGACGAACCTTAAACCTCGGTTCTTTTACACCTAGAATTCCGCACTTTCGTTTGTAAATCCATTTGCAACTGACTACACGCTTCCCCTTTGGTTTATCAACAATTGTCCATGTGAAATTCTTCTTCAAATAATCTATTTCTTCACTCATTCCTTCTTTCCAGAATTCCCGATCGGGATCAAGCTTCGCTTCCTGATAACTTGCAAGTTCTCTTGGATCACCATCTATTGTGGTAATAAGAGCTTCAACATCAAATTAATCATCTTCGTCGTCTGTATCTTCACTGAAATAACCTTCAATATCAAACCATCTTGTAGCTCTTATTTCTCTCTTTGCTCTGTTTCTGACCAGATGATAACTGTCTGGTGAGTCCTCTGCATTCTCCTCTGAGTCTTGATCCGAACATGAGTTCTCTTCCTCTGCTGACTTGAGATCATGATCACTCTCATGATTATCAATTACCGGACTTCCTGAAACAGCAGAAATATTTCCCAAAGATTCGTATCTTTCAGTATTATTTCCACCTGAGCTCAAAACCCCTGTAGCAACTGGTTCAACATCAAACAACAAATTTGACCATTCATCATGATTGTTCTGAATCTGCTTCCCTTTGTGAACAACATCTTTGTAGACTGCATTTTCCTGAAACCCCACATTGCGACTGACCTGACATTTCTTTTCTTCAAGCAACCAAACCATGTAACATTTTACCCCTTCCGGATATCCCAACAAAACAGCTTTCTTTGCCTGTGGTGATAACTTTCCTTCATCAGAATGAAAAAAACAAACACAGCCAAATCTTCTTAAGTAACTGTAAACCGGATCTCTTCCAGGCCATTTCTTGTCGGGAATCTCAAAGTTGATTGCAGAAGATGATGTTTTGTTTATCAAGGTTACTGCAGTGTTTGTTGCTTCTGCTCAAAACATATTAGGCTTTCCTGAGTCAATCAACATACTTTGTACCTTCTCCATAATTGTTCGATTCATTCTCTCTGCTAATCCATTTTGTTTTGGAGTGTAAGAACATGCTATATGCCTCACAATTCCCCTTTCCTTACAGAAGTTGTTGAACTGAGAGTTACAGAACTCTAAGCCATTGTCTGTCCTCAGAATTTTTATCTTCCTCTCGGACTGATTCTCTATTATGATGCACCATTCAATAAATGTTTCATATGCCTCATCTTTAAGGTTAAGGAAATAAACTCATGTCTTCCTAGTATAATCATCAATGAATGAGATGAAATACTGACATTTCCCTATAGATAGAGGCACGGTTTGAGCTCCCCACAAGTTAGAGTGAACATAGTCCAACTTGTTCTTAGTGTCATGAGTAGCGACTGAAAAACTGACCCGCTTAGTTTTACCATATACAAAATTTTCACACACTTCCAGAGTTGACACTTTCTTTCTGTCCATAAATCTTTTCTTCACCAGTAGCTCAAGATTTTTCTGACTCATATGGTTCAACCTCCTATGCCATAAAACCATGTCGTCTTCCCTTCTCTGTAGCAAGAGACTGACCAATTTCTGATTTCCCTGAAGTATATAGAGCTTGTCGTGTCATTTTCCCTTCATAAGAATCTTGGTTTCGTCATTCTCATCTGTGACACTCAATATTCCCTTCTTATATCCAAAATTACACCCTTTCTCCTCCAGAGTTCCCATTGATATCAAATTTCTGTCCATATCCGGAATGTACATGACCTATGTTATCACAATCGATGATCCATCTGCATTTCTGATCCTAACATTCCCCACTCCTCTGACCTTGGATATAGTTTTGTTTCCCATACAGATTGATTCACCAGCGTCTTCATCTAAGAACTCAAACCATTCCTTTTTATGCGTTAAATGATGGTTGCATTCTGTATCCATAACCCACTCATTCTCCAAGTTTATACTTGATGAATAGAGAGCTTCTGAGACATATAAACCTGCAGCTTCATTTCTGACCTCCTTGACCATAGCAGTTTCTCCTCTGGTATTGCTTCCTGGGTGTTTAGATTTGACCTGGTACTTGTTTCTACTCGGACATGAGTTCCTAAAGTATCCTTCTTCTCCACAAATCCAACACCCCTTTCTACTTTTAGACTTTGAGCGAGATTTTGATTGTCTTGATGATCTTTCTCTACTGTCTATCATTCCTCGTTGTTCTCCTATGTCTCTGGCATATAGGCTTTCACCCTGACCCTTTTGACTGCGAGAGTTTGAACCAGTATCTAGCTCCTTTGCGTATATTGCTGCAGTGACTTTGTCTAACGCCAGCGTCGTTCTTCCTGAGCTGTACCTTAACGTGTCTTTGAGCTGGTCAAATTGTCTTGGTAAGGACATTAAGAGTCTTGGTCCTCATCAGACACCATGACATTGATGTTCTCCTGATCTGAGATGAGGTGGAGATACTCATCGATATTGCTCTCAATACTCAAGCTTTCTAACATCCTATAACCAAACAGTTTCTGCTTGAGATAAAACCGATTTGGGAGAGCTTTAGCTAGATAAATCTTGTCAAGAGCTTTTATCATTCTTGTAGTGGTCGTCTCCCTTCTTATCTTCCTCAAGATCCTGTTGGTAACACTCAGGAATATCATGCTTCTAGCTTTATTCACCATACTAGCTAAAGCTTCTTCCTTTTCATCTGAAACTTTCCGTTCTTCGTTTGTTTCTCATGGATCTTGGACTTTAGCTTTGACTCTTCCGGAACCTCCAAAGCTTTGCTCAAGCCATGTAGATCCTATTGAGCTAGAAATTTGTCCTTCCACAGTGTATAGTCTCTATGACCATCGACCTTTTCCAAATCCACTCTTGAAGTTGATGACATGTCTCTTCCTTTCTTCAGGATAACCGAAGGAAGGTCACATTCCCCATAACCTGGCTCTGATACCAATATGTGATGACAACCACAGCCTCAAGATGTCTCATTTAGCTGTTTCTTCTACAACACACACCAAGAAATTACTGATTTGGAATGAAAAGATAGTCTGAGCAAGCTATTCACGACAGAAACAGAGTGATGCAAAGACAAATAAGAAACAGAGAGAGGAGCACACACATGATTGTTTACTCAGTTTCAAATTTTCTCTTTTTTTTTTCAACTCCGAAAAAATAGAGATTTTCAGTCACAAAATATCGAATCTAGTACAAATCAGAACCATTAACTATTGACAAATTTTTTCTTTTTTATATCAAAATATATAGAATAACGATTTTTATTACTATCCCTAACAAAAAAGGTGTCACCTCCGTTAAAGAGAAGGCTACGTCTGGGTCGGAATCTGTCTTCTGGAATCCACTAGATCAGAGGTTACAAGAGATTCAGCCTCAAAACCCTTTACAAAGCTCTCTCTCGGTTCTCTACCTCACCACTACCCAAGAACACAAAACAAACTTATACTTTGTTTTTGTTCTCTCTCTTTCGCTCTGGTTCTCTTTCTCTCTCTCTCTTCTCTATTTTCTTGTATCTCTACGTATATGAAAGACACTTAAATCTAGACGCTTGGGATATGACCACACAACTCGCTCTTCTGGACGACTTCATTAAATGCACGCAGTCTTATCTTCTTGTTTCATAAGCGACAAAACACCATTTGCTTTTGCTTTTCAGAGCTGCAACAAACGGCTACCTTTGTGGTCCTGCAATCCCTTCCGCCACATGTCCTTCGTAAAGATACAAACTTGCTTCTTCTCCATGCTTAAGTCCAAAACTGTGTTGATCTTCATGGCTAAAACTCAACAATACTAAATCAGATAAATGGAAAGAAAGTCCGATCTAATCTAAAGAGAAGATTCGCCGAGCGGAAAAGTATTTTACAAACAAAAGCTAAATATGCTAGAAAAATATTTTGATTTAAATCGAGATTAAATCTGGTTAACCAAATCGTCTTTTTCTCTAAAAGATACGTGAGAGAGAAGAGAGAGAGAGTTTTTCGCATAAGTTATTCAATTAATTATTTTCTTACCTCACTTTCAAACTATTTTTATTTAGAAATTTTTATTAATTGTAAATTGTAATTTTGGTTACATGAGATAAATTTCATCGTATTGGGTCTATAGATAAAGCCCATCTACATTGTGGTTTTAAAAAGAGTAGATTACATCAGGAGACACATGGCAGCCAATGAATCCAAGTCTCGAGAATGAACACGCAGTCGCACCAAAATAACGCAAGAAGAAACTAGAATTCGAAACCATTTAAAAAGAAAAAAGAAAGATAAACAATGCGAGCTCAGGTTTTATGCCCGACATTAACAGCATACGGTCGCCACTATTGTGCGCCGCCACGTAGACTCGTCTCCTTAACCTTCACCTCTCTCCACCGCCACAATTCTGCTCCGTTTCTCAATCTCTTCACCGCCTTTCGTTCTCCCTTCTTCCGCATGGAGGTTCGCTAAATTCCTCCTCCTCTCTCTCTCGCCATGAATCTCTGCTTCAGTTTTCTCGCAGTAACTTTATATTTGTCTTTATCTGCTGAAATATATTCCTCTGATGATCTCTCTGATTCCATTTGGCGAGAGGTATTAAGTAGGTCTCAATTTGATATGTTGCTTGTGCGAAAGGTCATTAATATTGATTGTGTAATCCAAAAAAAATCTGCTTATAAACGGTTTCTTGTGGATGTTAGCAATTCCAGACCGGAACTGGTCCGACCGGAAATAAAACCATGGTGGAAAATTTGAAGCGGTTCGGTGTGATATCATCAAAAAGAGTAGCTGAAGTCATGGAGGCTTTAGATAGAGGTCTCTTTGTACCACTAGGGTCTTCAGCTTATGCTGATACTCCTTTGCCTATAGGTTACAATGCAACAATCTCCGCTCCGCATATGCACGCAACATGTTTGCAGCTCTTAGAAGATAAGCTTCAGCCTGGGATGCGTGCTTTGGACGTTGGCTCAGGTTCATAGAGTCTACTGGCTACGAGTTTACGAACTTGAGGATAACAAAGAGGCTCATGTTTTTGTTTTTCATGTCGTGTCTTTGTAGGAACTGGTTACTTGACTGGCTGTTTTGCTCTGATGGTTGGAGCTGAAGGACGTGTTGTTGGCGTGGATCATATCCCGGAACTTGTTGATATGTCTATCAAGAACATCGAGAAGAGTGTTGCTGGTTCTTTGCTTAAGAAAGGGTCTCTCTCTTTACATGTTGGTGGTATGTACATTTCTCTTTTCGACTTCAAAACATATGTATGTCTCAGTGTTGAAGACAGGAACTTTCTCTTATGACAGATGGAAGAAAAGGTTGGAGAGAGTTTGCACCGTACGATGCGATACACGTAGGAGCAGCGGCTTCAGAGGTTCCACAGGCGCTTTTGGACCAGCTAAAACCTGGTGGGAGAATGGTGATTCCTGTAGGAACCTATTTTCAAGAGCTGAAGGTGATTGATAAAAGCGAGGATGGTTCAATCAAGGTACGTACCGAAACTTCGGTTAGGTATGTGCCTCTTACTAGCCGTGACGAACAGATAGGTGGATTTTGAAGAAAGACAAACAAAAACTCCACTTCCCACGTCTTAGTGTACATATGTATGTTTTGTAATATGTTTTGATGGTTATGGTAATAAAGAAGATGTTTATGAAAGCTTTGGTAAAACATTTCGAATCATAAGTCTTAAAACATTAAAATCTTATATCTAAGGAAAAGGAAAGAGAGAAGCATTCACGTTTCAAAATCCACGCCTTGGTCGTTCCTCAGCTGCGTTCACTCTAATTGCTCTGCCTTCCAAATTCTGCAAACACAAAGAGAGAAAAGAAGAAAGTTCAGAGCTTCTGTAGTCTCTTACGAGAAAGAGAAGCAGAAAAAACATGGATGGAGTTTCCTTACCTGTCCATCAAGAGCAGCAATAGCGTCATTAACTTCGGTTTCACTAGACATTGTAACAAACCCGAACCCTCTTGAACGACCTGTCTCTCTGTCGTAAACCACTCGAGCTTCAACTACTTTCCCGTGCTCGCTGAACACTTGTTCTAGACGACCACTGTCTACATCCCATGGCAAATTCCCAACATATATCCTAAACGCAGCTTCATAAAGACGAGGTTGGCGTTCTGGTCTTGATCCTTTAGGAGCTGCTCTGTTCACTGTCAAAAGCCTCCCATTCACTTCCTGAAGTAATAAAAAAAAGACGGTCGAGTTTAAAAGATCTTAATTAATAACCAAAATGCTCAGAAATGAGAAACAAGAAGAAGATTAAATTGGCTTTACATAGCGGTTAAACTTCTCAACAGCTTTCTCTGCTTCGTCAACGGTACTCATTGTTACAAAACCGAATCCACGACTTTGGTCAGTGTCCCTATTGTATATAACCTGCACAATCAGATTCCGACAAAGCAAACACCCTTTTAAGACAAAACAAACTATGGATTTTAAGACACTGAACTCAGACAATCTCAAAACTTCCCAAGAAGTAGCAATGCCACTAAAGCCATTAGTGAGATGAAACTTCCATAACCAAAAGTGAGACTAAAGTACCTCTGAAATCTCAACTGTACCGGCTTGTTCAAAGAGCATAGCCAAAGCTTGGCTATCAACGTCGTACGGCAAGTTTCCGACGAACAGTTTACCCTCTTCCGGTGGTTCTTGGAATCCGCCACCGTCTTCTTCGGCTTCACTCGGCTCCAAGCTTTCCTCGTTATCCTCGTGGGCGACGGAAGCACTTCCAATGCTCCCATCCTTACCTTCTTCCTCTGTCCAATCCGAGTTTTGGGAAACAAAGGTAACAAGAGGAGATAGATTACGGTGAGTTCTTGATTTGAGAGAGAGAGGGAGATTAATGGGTCGTCTAAGGAGGGGACAACTGGAGCGTCGAGGTTTGGAGGAAGAGATGGTGAAGATTGAAGGAAGACAAAAAAGATTCGAAGAGGAAGAGTCTGCCATAGCTAAAGGCTTTAAGCTTGAGGTTACTATTGAAGAAGTCATTTCTGATTTCCCAGAGATTACAGAGGAAGAGGAGAAAGCGATAAGGAAATCAGAGAGAGAGAGAGAAAGGTTGGCACTTTACAGAAGTGTTCGATTAAAATTATATATTTATTATTAATTTATATAATTGGATAACACAGCCGTAATATTATCAAAACCATTCCTGAGTCGGCCTTTCGGGCTTTTCATTAATCAGTTTTGCAGCGTCATGTAGAGACTAGAGACTGTGGATGGAAGATATCTTAGACATTAATTTTATATTAAAATGATAAATTTATTGTTATTTAAACATAATTTTAAATATTTAATTTAAAATTTAATGTTATTAAATTTTTAATTTAAAAATATGTTATAAAGAAAAAAAATAATAGAGGATAAATGGTGTGTATATTCCAAAAGAATGAATGGTGTTTATATAAGAATACAAGTAAAGATAATTAGGTTAAACCTAATGGGTCTTCTAATGGACATTTATATGTAACACTCCTTCTTAGAGGTTTATTATAATAAAATAACTCGTAATGCGCATAACATGTTGATTTTCATATAATATCTAAGGTCATTAAATTTCTAATCCATAACACCATTTTAACATAGATAATAATTTCTTGGTTTATTTGGACTTCAGATCAAATCTCTTTAACATACTGTCTTCAAATATTATATTGTACATACTTGTACATACAAGTTATTCATGCTCTTCTTATAAAAGTTACTATCATGATATTTTTTCTTGTCATACAAAATCTCATCTTTCAATCATGCAAATATTAGTAATTTACTCAAATAACATTTTAAATATGGTATTGTAGGACCAAACATATGTGAACATTCTCGATACAAAATCCTACAAAGATCTTTCGAGATAATATCTCTTTCCTTAAATATTCAATTTGGAATCAATATAGACAATGTTGTCTTTCTAATATCTTTATTTTAAACTCTGACTTTCAATAACTCTTCAAAAGTTTTGCCATTTTCAAATCTAAGATCACATATTGTTTTCATCAAACTACTTATGATAACTCTGCAAGAGTTTCAATGATGATTAAGGATTCTAGTGATCTATGATCCTTTGATAAACATATATGTGTATATTGAATAATCTTATAAAATTCACTTTTTGATTATACTCCATGAAACAAATTTGTTTTAATTCGATCAAATACCTTGAGTTCCCAGGAACATAATTTTGATATCATCAATTCTAATGAGATTGTATCCTTCTGGGACTGTATCCTTTTGGGATATCTATAATGAAGTTTCATATAAATATCATGATTCAGTGGATTGTATAAGTCCAGTCCTATTATTATTGTCAGACTATTAAGGAACTTAAAAGTAGTTGCATCCACCACAAGAGATTATGTTTTCTTCATAATCATTTTTCTTTGGCACAATGCTCATTTTATGTCCCACAGGTCTTACATATTTAAGTGTATGGACTACTGGTCAAAATTCTTCTTTCTTTTTAAGAGAAATTAATTTTTTTGTCTAGTGCTTCATTTATGATTTGGCCAATCAATTCTTTGTGTACACTTTTCAATAAACTTTGTTTTATGATCTTCTTGTTCATTCATCATATCAACTGCTATATTGCATGCAAAAATATCATCGACGACGATTTACTTATTGATTCTTTTTTATTCCATACAAACATAAATTATTGAGAACTCTTCATTGTTTCAGGTACCTGAATTTATTCGTTGTCATGTTTAATGTCTCTTCTTGAGATCATTCAAAAACATTTATTCTCTTGGTTTGACCATTTTGAACTTATGCTCCTTTTTTCCGAGAATTTTTTGAACCAATATGTCTATCACGCTTCATGTGATCTTTAGATTCACTAGCAGTAGGATATTATTCTTCAAGGATATTAAATCTTATTGGAGTATTTACAACTAGTATATGTGACTTTGTCACTATCTTAGAATCAGTAAATGTGTCTGGCAACTGAATTACTCAATTCTATAGATGAATTATCTTTTGGACTTTTATTTCACATTCTTTAGTCCGAGATCAATGATAATTCATTCCAAGTTATCTAATTTCTAGCTATTTATTTTTCTCCCCATAATGTTGGAAAGACTGACTCATTTCAATTTCAGTCTTCAGCTCGAGCCTTACTTAAATCCTTCGTGGATAGGTATAAATTCTTAAGTAAAACTCTATAGTGGAGCAAATGAAATGTATACTGTACATTAATATTTCTTAGATGGTATATATTTGGTTCCTGATCCAAAATCAATGACGGGAAAACTATTTATTGTTTATTGGAATAATGTGAATAAATGTTGCTACATTTTCTGTATGAACATATTCTACCAAATGTTCAACATTTATCCCAATGGGTATGCTATAATCATTAAAGATTCATGAATTTTCACCAGTATTATTAAGATGCATGGTGGATGATCAGTCGTCCACCAATGTCTTCTTATATACATTAATAGATTCCAAATCTCTTTTGGTTGGTGAAAACTGTATTATCATATTATCTTATGATTAACAAGCATATGATAAATCATTCAGGAGAATCTTCTATTTAATGAATGTTCTCATGAATTTTCTTTCGCATCTTCATTGAACCGTAATGGTCTAACCAGTTCATGCCAAACAATAGTATATTACGTAAATTTCTAGTTTACCAATATCTTTTATCTCCATTACACGAATCTTTCTGTAGTACAATCTAGTATGAATGCAAGTAGTTCTTTTGCTTCCTTGGGAAATACTTTAAATTTGAATGTATTTAACATTTCTTTGGCTTATTGTCTCAACACGACTTATCTCAAAATTCCATGAATTTACTTTATGAAAGATTCATCAATCTCAGTTTTAGTGATAACATAATCTTCTGGATGTTTCACTTATTATGGAATATGAGATTCTCTAACTCTCCCCCTCGAAATGATAACATTGCAAGTTAATCAATATAGAATTGAAACTCATTTTAGAATCAATAACATACCCTACTTGGGTCATGTATTCTATATTTGATCCTTCTACATTTTCAGAGTTAGAGAACATAATGCATCAAGTATTCAAAATACTTTAAAGATGACTAATCGATCTCACTTTGAGCGTAAATATCATCTTTTAGATTTTCCACTTATTGTGGATGTGAGATTCATTAATTCTCCCCCTCGAGATGATGAGACTACAAGTTCATCAATCTCGAACTGAATCTCACTAAATTTCTTTGAGACTTAGGATAGTACATAGCATCAATGAGTTTAAATTGTATTTCCATATACATTCATATATATGTTCTTCTAGAGCTTTCCATATGCTTTTATGCTAAATTGTATTGAATTCACACTTATTTCTCTCATCTTTAAATGATAAAATATCTCTTGTTTATTATCATTTTTATTTTCTCATTTCTTGTGAGAACCCAATTTTTTTTTTGTTCTATCTCTAAAAACTCATCATATTCACTAATTATTATTATTATTTTTATTTTTATTAAATCCAGATTATTTTGAAAACAATTGAACCATATTACTAATAACTTCAAAAATATCTTGACAAATGAATCCTATTTCATTGAATTAGGGTTTTAAGAATTATAAAAATATAACATAACTGGCAGCTGCCGGATCTCAATCTGATTTTTTTTTTTTAATTAGAAAAATGAAGTTATTATGTCTATATCTAAAATAAATATGATTTTCAGAAATAAAATTTTCAAAACTTAATCCGTTAACTAAGAATAATTAAGTATGCAAAATAATATATCTCTAATATTATGCAATATTTAATGTGATGATATATTCATCAATCAAAATTTGGTAAGATAATATTTAATTAATAATTGAATATTATGTAAATGGTAATAAAATCATGACATGATTGATGAATTAAACGCAAAATTATAATATATTTAATTTAATGGTATTTATGTATGACATGAATAAAGTAATCAATAAATAAATCTTAAACAATAAAATATAAATTTAGGTATTTAAATAATAAATATATTTAATTATATACAATAAATATTGATCTATTTAATTTGAGGAAAAATGTTTATAAATATTGATTTAAAAAAATATCATTCAATATTTATTCAATTTATTAATGGAAAGTGCAGAATTCGAGATATCAATATTGATCATAGAAAATATCGTGCAAATATTTGTTCAGTTAAATAATTGAAAATGCAGAATTTGAGATATAATAAACAAATATAAACAATAAAATCTACAAGATTTAGACTTAAACAATATGATATGAAAGATTCAGATCTCAACAAAAAAATGTGCAAAACTTGAATTTAAACAATGATTTCATGTAACAATAAAATAATTTCTATCAAATTTTCAACAATATTTTGGCAGATCACAATAAAATCAAACATAAGCATATGATACTATTTGAATCTAAGAGAAATAAAATAATCAATATAATGAAGTTCTCTTCTGGAGATTTTGCATTGTAAACTTCGAGTTTATAATAAAACATGAATATAAGAAGAATAATTAAATCATGCAAATGACTTCAGCGAATTAATCACACCGTAGTCTTTTATGCAGATTATAATTATCAAATACAAAACTAAAAAAATATTCATGATCAAACAATAGTTATCATATCGACTGGAGTATCAATCATCTAATATAAAATCGATAAATAATATTTTATTAAGTATCGATAGAAATTGGATCCACTTTGCAAACCATGAATTGATAATAAACATGGTTTGAAATTGGATTTAAGAAAGTAACTATAATGATATATGACTAGAAAATGGAATACTTCTTAGCTCAGACCGCTATGCTTTTGTGCTGATAATGTGTTATAAAGAGAATAAAATAATAGAAAAGAATTGGTGTGTCTATTTCAAAAGAATTAATGGTGTTTATATAGGAATACAAGTAAAAGTAATTAGGTTAAACCTAATAGACCTTCTAATGGACCTCTATACATAACAAAATGTACTTTTAATTTAGGAGATTTATTAAGATTTTAATGTATTTTGGTAGAATTTCTTAGTTAAAAATATAAAAATTCAAATCTCATAGTTTTAGATGGGGTTCAAGAGTTTTTTAATTAAAATCATAACAACTTCCTTAATTCACTCAAAATCATCTGAAAATTTATTAAAAATCAAATCTTCTCAAATATTATATTCAATACACCCCATTAAAGGTTTTCTTTTTGTTTTTACTCAACCATGGTGGATTACTTGTGAAAGCTACGGTAAGAAAGCCTTTCTTATCTTCGAGCGATAATGGTCTTATCTTCTTGTTTCGGAAACTTCGTACAACATTGAAAGTTCAAAAGAAATTTAGGTTTGTTGATGGAACCATTCCACGTACAGTCCACTAAAAATTGATTAGGTTTGGCCATTTATACTTGAATCCGAAATCCGATCAGAACTCGATTCGAAAAAAACATC
Organism: Iljinskaea planisiliqua; assembly: GCA_900108845.1. Classification (NCBI taxonomy): domain Eukaryota; kingdom Viridiplantae; phylum Streptophyta; class Magnoliopsida; order Brassicales; family Brassicaceae; genus Iljinskaea; species Iljinskaea planisiliqua. Next base: position 1,281,064 of record FNXX01000008.1, read on the forward strand.
AAGTAAAATATATGAATGAGACTTAGAGCTACATACTTTGGATATAGGGTAATGTCCGATCCGAACCGAAATTTGAACAAATATCCGGAAAATCCGAAGTTAATTAAATATATTCATTATTTTTGCCTAACTTAGAGTAATTTTGGATATTTTGTGTGATTTCACTGAGTTCAGGTAGTTTTTATAATAGAGTTTTTGATTAAATGTGATACTTTTGGATACTTTGTGTAGTTTTTTTACTAGAAATTTTGGATAATTCATATACTTTTGAGTAATTTTAGATATGTTTACATGTTTTTTTTTTTTTTTTTTTTTTTTTGCATTTTCTGATATAAGGGTAGATCCGATCCGAACCTGAAAAGAATCGAACCGAACCCGACTCGAAAATTGAAAATACATGAATAGGACTTATGAAACTGGTACCGAAAACCTGAAATAAACGATCCAAACCGAGCGGGTATATCCGAATGCCCACCCCTAAAATTGATCATTGGACCATCAACTTTATACTTGTGTCATGGATTAGAAACACAATTAACCCTCACTCAGTTGTGACATCTCTCACTTTAAAATCGCAAAGAACTTGTGGGGTGACGTAATAGAACCATTTGAGATTGTTAACGGACCTCATGTGCAACAACGGAAACATGAATTATAAACTGCAAGCAACAAGGTCTTGATATCAAAACGTAACAGAAAGGTGAAGAAATATTGGGATGATCAATGCACATTTGAGGGTTGTTCGTGTGGAGAAAAAACTCGTAAGAATCAGAAAAGGGAGACCATTATGGCTGATACAACACTTCAAGCTGCCACAAAATATATGCCCATAATAAGTAAAGAGCAGTCAATGAAACTAGAAAAAGTTCCACTAACCCTATAAACCATGGTGGTTAATCTTTGGACTCTGATGATTTCATATACCACTAATTTTGAACATCGACTTATTTGCATCCTATTGCAATACTTTCATCCTATGGTATTACTTAAACAATGATATATTTATGAGTATATCAAAAGTAGTAGCAAAATCAATACACATGTAAAATTGTCAACAATTAGTTTGGTAGATGAATGATTAAGTTATTTGTTTTAAAGCACAGCTCACGATCAAAGGAAGAAAAATAAATTGTGACAAAAGCTTACAATCAGTGTTCGGAGTTACGCTAGGCGTTAGTCGGACGGCCGACCTAGGCTTAGCAATAATGAAAAATTGGATAGTATTCACAGACTAGTTTTTTTTATACATAGACAATTCAATGTATTTATAATATGCTTATGTATAAAAGAAGTAATTTTTTTTTGTACATTGTTTTGTATAAAATTTATAAATAAATCATGTGAGATCAAAGATAAATAGGGGACTCTTCATTGTCGAAAAGTAATCCCCAAATTAAGACTAACTAACTAAATTAAGTTGGACTTTGTTGGACTGTTTTTTTTCAATATTTTTGGGCTTAAATGTATAAACTTTGTTGGGCATAGGTGGGAACTACGCATCCAACGCGGGAACTACGCGTCCAACGCGGGAACTACGCGGCCAACGCGAAAACGACGCGGCCAACACGGGAATTACACATCTCACCGCATAAAGTAGCCGATTTGCCCCTTTTTGCCACAATCATGCTTGGATTACTGACTAGACGACCGATTAATCGGCTAGACACCCTCGTTTTTAACAGAGATTGCAATTGAATGCTATAATTTTTCAAATACCAAACATATATAGTCAGATTTTGATAAACAATATAGCATATTGTAACATTTTGTTTCGGTCAATACGAGAAAAATATTGATAACCTCCCTACAAAACAGAGAACTTTGCTGCAGTCTTTTAGTGTGAGTGTAGAAGTTAACACTCATAACTAGAAATTTGATAATATAAAAGAGAATATGGAGAATGAGGGTTAGATCCTCTATGAATATAACATAAAAATAAACGATTTGACAAATTGGATTTTAATTGAATGAAAAATTAATTCAATACAAAAGATTATCACAAAGAGAAATGATAAAATATAAGTTTGGAGAGCGTGCAATACAATTGTTATAAAATGTGAAATAAAAAAAATGGCTCATTCTTTTGAGTCATCTCGCCCTTTATAGCTCTACTCGAGCTCAACCACCGTGTGTCCTGTATGCATGTGCTGCAGTGAACACCTCAGATCCCGAAATGGTACCTCGACTTCTACAAAAATTGTTTGACTTGACTTTCACTTCGCCTTGACTGAATCCCATCTGATCTTCGTTATTTCATGCTCGAAGTGACCCCAAGGATACACAAATGACTGGGTCTTGGTCGATTGGGCCTCAAATTTCTTGGAATATTTTAACTCGAAGGGGATTTTACCATTCAAATATTGGTTTCACACTGCATGTTACTTTTGTTATCATTCAAACTTTATTATACACCTGTTTTTTTACTTCAGCCCATTATATTCCGCATTATGCATGTTTTTTTTTTTATAAACTGCACCTAAACCATACTGCCTCATATTATCTACTTAATCCACATGCCTCAATCGAGTGTTGTCATTCAGAGCCTTAATTATTTTTTTTTTCAATATTGCATATTTCTCTTTCTCTCTTCAAATGATTTTGTCCTTAAAACCGTTTTATCTTGAGAATGTTGTGACCTTAGTTTTGCCATATTTTTTGTTTAAACACAAAACTCAAATAATTTTTATTGTAAAAGAAAACAAAATGACACAATCGAGTATAAAAACTTTTTTATTAAGTTTTGAAAAAAAAGATACATAAAACAACTCTAGAGGTTTTTTTTGTATTATTAGAACATTTTATTTTATTTTTAAACGATAGAAAATATCTCAAAAAGAAATTTAATTGATTTTTTATAAAATACAAGTGAAAATAAAATTTTTTTAATGGTTTCTTAACTTTAGAGATAAAATTAAATAAGAAAACAAGAAAATTATGGGTTTTTAATTTCTTAAAAGATATATAAAAAAACAGAAAAAATAGAAGTTTGAATGACACCAAAGTGATATAATGACAAGGCTTGCACAAGGCCTATATGATTGAGATGAACAGATTTTCAAACCTCTGATTGATAGATGGATCATATGGGATGGATACAATCGATGAATGGACCTTCGGCTCAGTAACCAAATGATGTAAAATTCAAAAGAACTATTCTTTTTGTCTCTTACATTTCAGATTAGACAGCAGATACATTGATAGTTGGTGGATTGAAAAAGACCACGTGCGCTACATAAGGCTCATGATACACTATTTATGGAGGTACACCCAACATAAAACAATAGCAAAAATAATAGATAAACTCTTTGCAAAAAACACTTTTCTTAATTTATTCAAAGTTTTGATTTTACAATGACATGAACTAAGCTTTTATAGGTTATTTTACAAGATCTTTATGGTAAAAATAGAGAGAGAGAAAATTTTGCATATTTTAAATTAAAAAAATGATAAAATAACTTATTAATTTATGATTTTTTCGTGCCACCAATTTTAAAATATGAAAATGAATTTGGAGATTCTGATAATACTTTTCTGTAGTAAAGATTTTTGATTCTTTGTTTTCAATATTGTATGAGGAAGAGTAAGTGCTTATATGTATATGATTGTATGACAAAGATAACTAAAAAGTATTTTGAGAACATTTTCACTTCTCATCCACGGAATAGAACTGAAACTGTGAATAAAGAAATCAACCATTTTATCACCAAAAACATTTAATCAAATCATAGTTTCATATACTTCATCTGAGGAAATAAAGGCAGCATCATTCTCTATTCATGTGGATCTGATAACTTCATGAGAAACTTTTTTAATCAAAATAGGCCACGATAGGCCTTACAATCGTGGAAGAGGTCCAAGACTTGTTCACTTTCAGCATCCTGTTAATGACAAAAACTTAATTTATATCAGATTGATCCCAATGATAAAGTCCCTAAAATGATATCGGACTACAAACCAATAACTTTGTACAAATGGCTATTGCAAAATTATTTCAAACCTATTGATCATTAGACTACGACATGGGTTACACAACCTTGCATCGTAAATTCAGCTTGCATTTGTACTAGGGAGGTCAACAGCTGATAATGTGTTGATCACACGCGAAACCTTCAATTTCCTCAACATGTAGGCTGCAAAGAAAAGAGAAATGTTATACACTATTAAAAGAGACATGAATAAAGTCAATGACCGAATTAATGAAATTTTATCAAACTTATTTTTGAAATGTTTGATTTTCACCAAAAATAGGTTACCATGATAATGTAGTGTGTGAATTTAATCTTTTTCTCTTTCATGATAAACAAAGGACTAATTCTAAAATGTGGAGTCAGACAAAATATCCATTCTTTTCCTTTATCTTTATCCAGTGCAGTGAAATTTTGTAAGACCTTTAAAAAAGATAGAGGAATCTGGAAAGTATATTGAAATCCATGGGGTCAGGCCCCATCTAATGAAATGGAGAGCCATAGTACAAAAATATTTTTGGAGGTCACTAAATGTTTCTATTAAAAGAATTTTGAACTTAATTTATATTTAAATTTAACAATTTGGATTTATTTTAAATTAGTTTCTAAAAAATAGATCATAATATAAAAGTAAATATTAATGATTTAAGCCATGTTATAAATTTTTTTTCTCTTTAAAACGGGCATTTATACATATTTTTTTTATTTTCTAAAATGATGTTGAGCCCAGGGACCATCACCTCTACTCTAACCTTTCTAATCTATATGACCCACTCTCTTTACAAAAAAAATAATCATGATTTTCTAATTATATATTTTATCCACTTCATTATAATCTTTTAGTTTTAATAATAATAATTTAAATATAAAATTTTAAAAATCCATATCCACGTTTCTGTTTCCTCTTCATTTCTTCTTCTTCTTCCGTGTCTAGCTCCAAATTCTCTTCTTAACATGTTTTATGAATTTTATTTTTAGTATTTTCATATGTGAAACACAAGTTTCTATAATCATATAGTTTATTATAGTTTTTTACTTTGATATTCTTATGTTTTAAATGAATTTGTTATTTGTTTTGGAGATTAAAATTTCAGGTTGAGGATCTCAATTTGGAATTTTTATTAGGATTTGTTTTTAGATATTCACTGAATTTTGAATAAACCAAGAATATATGTACATGTAGAACTTATTTTCTTAGTTTAATAGGGTATTACATTGATAATTGAACTATAACATATTCTTACACTTATTATTATATGAAAATATGTTAAATTTATTTTAACTATATAGTTTCATAAGTATAACAAAATAAACTTAATTTAGAATAAAGTATAACTAATTAAAAGAAAAATCTATCAAAATACAACTTTGTTAAAACGAATACAATTAAAAATTTAAGTACAACTATTTGAAAAAAATGTCAGCACCATGTAATAAATAAATTACTTTATATTTATTTTGTCGGACATGGGAAAAGTTTTCAGCACACAGTAATTATTTGTTTCTATAATATGTCAAATAAGTTAAATTTTATTATATTTAAACACATATTCTTTATTTTAAATTTATTTTTAAATCTCATTTTGATAAGAAATATCCAGTTGTACCTAGCAGTTTCAGTTGAACCGAAATGAAACCATCAAATTTTCGCCATCACAAACCAAAAAGAAAATAAAACCATCATTCTTTGGTAAATTGATCCAAAACAACTGAAACAACACAATAACCAAAACAAAAAATCCAAATTGTATTTACTTTTTTTCTCATTAACTCAACTCGAACCATCTTCTAGATGTTTTCGGTGTAGATGAACCAGCAAAAATCGATGAGAATCATTATAACAATGTTATAACTAACAACTTGAACTACCACAATGGAACAAGAACAACACATGAGACACAAACAAGTGATGGGTATGACAATTCACAAAAAGGAGTTGATCTTCGTTAAGAGATTTCTCTAAACCGAAGATGTAAACTCAATAGAAAGATAGAAAAAGAAGAAATTTTTACCTTTGTTGAACATGAGGGATGTCTGATTTCTCCTCAACATGTTCCTTGATCCGATCGATAACTATTCCAAATTGTGAATTATTAGGTATGTTACAGCATTCAAAAGAGGATAAACACTCACATAAATTTGTGGACTCTACACTACCACCAATATAGAAGAATTTAATTACATACACATCTGGAAAGTTAGAAAAGCATAAGAAGTTAACCATAGAAACAAATCAAACAACAAATCTCATCTTTGTAGTGCTTCAAAAACCTGGATATCAATTAAAATGCACATCAATTTGTTGGGTAACCATGAATTTTTTTTTTCAATAATAAGAAGCAGGGAGCGTCGTAATATAAACAAACAAGAAACCAACCTATTACATGAAATATGATTGAATTAGATCTAAAGGATCCGTAGTCCGAAAGTACCAACTTTTAAAAACTTTTGCAAATAGCGAATTTGACTTGTCAAATAAGCACCATAATTGTTTCGCTAATAGAACCGTATTAAAGTCCTCTATTACACGATAACCCAGTCAACCATTATCCTTATTGCGACACCTTTTTTCCATGACATCTAGTGTATCCCTTGTTGTTCACCACTCGTCCTCCACCAAAATTGAGCAACCACACTTGTAATTTTCTTAGTTACTGATTTCTATAAGAGAAAAAAAATCATTTTAGGAATTGGTAATGCTGTAGCAACTGACTTAATCATAATTTTTTTACCTCCCTTAGATAGAAGCATTACTGTCCATTCATTAACTTTATTATCCAGTTTTTCCTGAAAATTTGGGGTTTTGATCTACCAAACTGAATATTTAGTTACCATTCAAAGCTTATTTTTATTTTGACTATAGGTCTATAAGGAAATAAATTTTAGAATATTATCTTTAAATTTTGACCTGAACATATACTTTATGTATACTTTTGTTATTATATATATAAGCATCCTAAACAAAGGAAAAACCAAAAAGTTAAAAAGGATACTATACAAATGGCTATTACCATGAAAACTATAGTCGCATTAGTTTTCACTATTTTTTTTTATCATATCGTGTGTTCATTGTCGTACAATATCTACTACCAGGCCTGGTACTGGTTTACAACTATATCTCTTTATTTTTATTTATGCACATGATTGTATCCTTTTTTATATTAATGTACATATTGATGTAATGATTATTATTTTTAAATAGGTTTTGAAATAGAGGAAGAAAGAAAATGCTTCAAATTTAATCCATGTGAAAGAGGAGGGGATAGAGGCTGCACTGCGTTTTGTAGAAGACAAAGGGGAGAATATTTATTTGGCACTTGTTCTCAAGAGGGATGTTGTTGTATTAGTAGATAATTATCCATACAAGATGAAATAATTTTATAAAATGTATTTGAATCTTCTAAAAACACAATAAAACAAAATTTCATAAGTTTTTTTTAAATCGATTAAAAACATAATACTGAAATAAATAAGTTATGCCAGTTTAAAGTTTGTTTGATTTACTTTAGGTGAAAATATCTACAACATGAACAAAATCTAAAATGTTATTGAAATAGAATAAAGGGAGTTTTAAAATGACAGAAACATAGTCTAGTTAGAGACTATTAGATAAAAGTCCTTTAAAGTGTAAGAGTAACTCCAACAAAAGATTCTCAACATGGGTTTAAAAAAAATAAAAACTAAAGAAAAAATAAAATAAAAATAATTTTAACGGGTGAGTCTTTCAGATATTGAGAAAATCAGCCCAAAATATCTCAAATGAAATACTTTGAAATACTTTTGGGTTGAGTTTCTCAACATTTGATATATCCAACTATTAAAAGTACTTTTTTGTTTATTTTATTTTTTGAGATATTCAACTTAAGAACTCTTTTATTGAAGATGCCCTACCATATATTTTTCTGGGTCAAAACCAAAACCAATCTATGGATCAAAATTAAAACCTATCATGAGCATATTGGATGCTACAGTACTGTGATGTAGTGATGCTAAAAGGGACAACCCTAATATATTTTCTGCATATTTAAGCTATGCTCGTTTAAATTCATTATGTTTAAATTTATTTATATTTAAACATGTTTAAACCCATTTATATTTAGTCCGCCAAATATAAATAGTATATATATGCCAATTTATGAATAAAATGTATTGCTTTGTATGTATCAAATATATTTGTAAAATGTAAATATTATTATAACAGATTTTAACGTAAATATTAGCAAAATAAGCATAAATATTAACCGACTTATTATATCATAAACGAGAATAAATATCAGCAAAATCCTAACAGGTTTCAAACACAATTATAACATAAACATTTTTTTTAGAAAAACAAAAAATTATAAAAAGAAAGTTGTAACATTGCGAGTGCAAAGTAATGTTTTCCAATATAGCGTATGGTCATCCTGATTTCCATATATGGCTCTGGAATGTACAAATGGGAAGGAAATGGTTTTGATACTCTCTTGCTCTAGTTTGAGGAGTTGTGAATGCTTCATGATGGTTTATGATTCCTTCTAAATCATTAGTCTTCTTAGGATTGATTTGCTGATAAATTATCAATCCTAGGTCTTGTCTTTGATCAAAACTTTTTTTGAACTTGCTTTTAGGTAGGTCTTCCCGAATTTGATGTAAACCTTCTTAAATTTGATATTTATGGAGACATACATCTATTTGATGTAGATTTTCATAAATTTATGAAGATGATTTCAGTTTTTATGGTTCCATTTCCTCGTCATGGATGAAGCACCATGGTTAGTTCCTGATGCGGCTCTTACAACTGAGAACTGAATACAAATCGGTGGAGAGATTGAGAAGAAAATAAGAGGAGAAACTGCTAAGATTTTGTAGAGGATGATGTAGCCCCGAAATTACACCAGTGGTTTGATCAGATGATGATCAGGAGATTCCAAAGGCAACTACTTACGGAAGTGGATAGAAGGTAGAAATGGTGATGAAGCTTGTGATTGACTTTCTCAATCCTTGGGTTTGATTGACTCTCTCAATCTTTGGCAGAACTAGATTTTTTGAATCATACAAACAAATTGATTCTATGCTCTCTAAAGACAAATGAATTACTCACTTAAGCTAGAGAAAGAGAACTTAATTAAAAACACTCTTTGAAGAAAAACAATAAACTTTGTATATTACTTGATGATTGAAAGGTGATTTACAATGATACAACTTATGAGCTTACATAGGCCCAATACACACGTCCTAGAATGCTAAAAGAATAAAAGAAATCACAAATATGAAGGAATATAGTCGTTAGAGCCATTAAGAAGAAATCTGCCCAAATAAGGCAAGGGAAGCTGAGCTTAAGTCTTGATAACTTTAGTGTGAATGATTGATGCCTTGAGACCTTCTGGAATGTGTGAAATGCCTTTAAATCATGTGAAAATAGAAGATGAAAGAGCTGTTGGAGTTTGAATGCAAATGACTCCAAATATGGTAAGTTTGAGCAAGAGAGGATTCGCTGATCTTCTGGATGCTTGTGCAGCTAGGGACGCCTATGTAGAGACTCTTACTCTTGTGGAAATTCCCCAAGTCGTGAATAAACAAGAAAGGAAGGAGTTGTTGTAGTATGAACTCCTTGAATCCACTTAGGTCCAAATATGGAAAGTCTTGGTGTAGGGATGACCAACCTTGAATCCGCCTGATCCATTGTGGGTGGGAATATCTTATAATGCTATGGAAATCTTATAAAAGATGTTACGTGTAGTAACCAAAACTTATAGTGAACAGATCAAGGAAGTAATAAGAATGTTTTATCGATGATAAACGATGATAAAAGTTACAGGTTGAGAGATAATAATGGAGTCTCTCTTCTCCCCCTGAACATGATGATCAAACCATTTGATAACCCTCTCTCTAATCCTCACTCATGCTTATATACTTGATACGAGGATCACTATCCCACGGATTGCACTTCGAAGTTGGTCTGGATAAACTTTGAACTCAATTGAGGTACTAGCTCTTAAGAACAAAAGAATGGATCGTTATGTCGCACAAGGAATGCGGAAGGCCTTTGATATTTAAAACCTCAACAGTCCAAAGATGTGACTCACTTAGACGACCGAAGAGGGTTTTGTTGTTTGGATATGACTCACCAAGCAACAGGGGTTTGTTCACAAGGAACAACAGAGATTCACTCTCAAGACAATCACAATGATCAAAAGGAGATAAAGGATTGAAACCATAAACAATTTCAAATGGAGAGTACTTTGTAGCCGAATGAAATGCATGACTGTATGCAAACTCAGCATGTGGTAAACATTCTTCCCAAGTTCTAAGGTTCTTTTTAATGACAGCTCTCAACAAAGTTGACAAAGTCCTATTGACTACTTCTGTTTGTCCATCAGTTTGTGGGTGACAAGTAGTTGAAAACAACAACTTAGTACCTAACTTAGACCAAAGAGTTTTCCAGAAGTAACTCAAGAACTTAGTGTCCCTATCAGAAACAATTGTTCTAGGCATGCCATGCAAACAAATGATCTCTCTAAAGAACAAATCAGCTACGTGCAATGCATCATCAGTTTTATGACATGGGATAAAATGAGCCATCTTAGAAAATCTATCTACAACCACAAAGATAGAGTCCTTTCCTGTTCTAGTTCGAGGCAATCCAAGCACAAAATCCATAGATATGTCATTCCACGGATGAGTAGGAATAGGCAAGGGAGTATACATACCATTAGGTTGTACCTTGGACTTAGATTGTTTACAAGTAACACACCTGCCAGAGATCGTTTCAACATCCCTTTGTAGATGCAGCCAATAGAAGTGTTCTTGCACTACCTTCAGAGTCTTTGCTATCCCAAAATGCCCCATCAATCCTCCTCCATGGGCTTCCCTTACAAGTAACTCTCTCAAGGAACAGTTAGGAATGCATAAGCGATTTGCATAAAACAAGTAACCATCATTCCTATAGAACTTGCCACTTACGGCTCTAGAACAAGCAAGAAATGGTTCTTTGAAGTCTAGATCAGACTCATGTAACTCCTTAACTTGCTCAAATCTGAGAAACTCAGCATCTAGAGTAGAGATGAGCACATACCTTCGAGACAAAGCATCAGCCACAACGTTTTCTTTACCTTTCTTATATCAAATGACATAGAGAAAGGTTTCAATGAATTATATCCATGTGGCATGTCTTTTGTTAACCTTGTATTGTCCTTTCAAGTGCTTGAGAGTCTCATGATCAGTATGCACCACGAACTCCTTAGGCCATAGATAATGTTGCCAAGTTTGCAAAGTTCTCACCAGTGCATAAAGCTCCTTGTCATATGTTGGGTAATTGAGAGTGGCTCCACCTAACTTCTCACTGAAGTAAGCAATAAGTTTTCTATCCTGCATCAAGACAGCACCAATTCCAACTCCTGAGGCATCACACTCAATCTCAAAAGTTTCAGGAAATCAGGCAAAACAAGAAGAGGTGCATTCGTAAGCTTCCCTTCCAATGTCTGAAATGAGTCTTCTTGTGCTTGCTCCCACTTAAATCCCACATTCTTCTTGATGACTTCTGTAAGAGGGGCTGCTATTATTCTGAAGTCCTTCACAAACCTTCTGTAGAACCCCGCAAGGCCATGAAAACTTCTGACCTCTCCTACGGTTTTTGGACTTGGCCATTCTCTAATTGCTTTAACCTTTTTCTCATCCACTTTAATGCCATTTGCACTCAAAACAAAACCCAAAAACACGAGATTATCTGTCCCAAAAGTGCATTTCTTCAAGTTAGCATAAAGCTTTTTCTTCCTAAGCACTTCTAAAACCGATTTTAGATGATCATTGTGATCATTAAGTGTTTTGCTGTAGACAAGTATATAATCAAAGTACACTACAACAAAAACTCCTATGAAAACTCTCAGGACATGATTCATCAATCTCATGAAAGTACTAGGTGCATTGGTTAAACCAAAAGGCATAACTAACCATTCATACAAACCTAGCTTAGTTTTGAAAGTGATTTTCCATTCATCCCCTTCCTTCATCCTAATTTGATGATATCCACTTTTCAAATCAATTTTAGAAAAGATGCATGATCCATGAAGTTCATCCAACATATCATCTAATCTAGGGATGGGATGTATGTACTTAACTGTTATGTTGTTGATTTCTCTACAATCCACACACATACGCCAACTGCCATCTTTCTTGGGCACAAGGAGAACTGGAACTGCGCATGGACTCATGCTCTCTCTGATGTATCTTTCTCCATGAGCTCATTGATTTGTTTTTCCAGCTCTTTTGTCTCAACAGGATTGGTCATGTATGCTGGTCTGTTTGGAAGAGAAGCTCCTGGTATGAAATCAATCTGGTGCTCAATGCCTCTGATTGGAGGTAGACCATCCGAGTTTTCATCAGGAAACACATCCCTAAAACCTTGCAAAAGAGATTCAAACTCACTTGGAAACTCCAGTGCATTGTTACAAGAAGACATTAGTGTTTCTTTAAAAACTAGCAAAAGCATTGGTTGATTAGAAAACAGTGTTTTCTTGATCTCACTAGTTTTAGCAAGGAAATTGGAATGCCTTACTTGCTTGGAATCGCTTTCCTTGGATGATTCAGGTTCTTGATCTCGCTTGGCTTGTTCTCCTTTTTCCTTTAAAAGCTTTTGATCCTGATGTACCTCTTGAGGTGACAGTGGTGCCAACATAATCTTCTTCCTTTGATGTTCAAAGGTGTGATGGTTTGTGTACCCATCATGTGTGACCCTTTTGTCATACTGCCAAGGCCATCCCAAAAGAATGTGACCAGCCTCCATAGGTAGAACGTCGCAAAAGATCTCATCCTTGTATCTTCCAATGGTGATTGGAACTAGGACTTGGTTGATCACCTTCACCTCCCCTGTTTTATTAAGCCATTGAAGAGAATAGGGCCGAGGGTGTTTCCTCATACTCAAGCTGAGTTTCTTAACCATTGTCTCGCTAGCCACGTTGGTACAGCTGCCTCCATCCACAATCAGGCTACATACTTTGTCATTGAGATAACATCTAGTGTGAAAGAGGTTTTCTCTCTTCTCATGTTCCTTAGGTTTGAGTTGCGCACTCAATGTCCTCCTGGTAACAAAAAGTTCCCCGTGAGCAGGATAATCTACTTGCTCTTCCTCAGAATCTGTGTGCGGCTTTTCTTCCTCAGATTCTATGTCACCGTTCTCCAGAACAATCATGACCCTCTTGTTGGTGCAGTCCTTAGCATAGTGTCCAAGCCCCTGGCATTTGAAGCACCTCATACCCCTGGCTCGTACAGTAGGAATTTTCGTCTTTTCCTTGATACTACTAGAAGATGGATTAGTTTTAAAATCAGAAATAGGTTTGGTTAGAGCTTTACCCTTGTCTTGGGTAGACTCTTTCTCTTAACCTGCTGCTCAACCAAGATCGCCTTGTGTAGCATCTCTTCTAGGCACTCATACTCTTGCATCTCCAACCTATCTTGGATGTCACAGTTGAGTCCACCTAGAAATTTTGCCATTGTTGCCTCCGGATCTTCATCAGCATCAGCCTTGATCATTAGCGTCTCCATCTCTTGAAAGTAATCCTCAATGCTCTTAGTTCCTTGAACTAATCTCCTAAGTATCTGATGCAAGTCCCGGTTGTAGTGACTGGGCACAAAACGCTTTCTCATGAGAGTGACCATCTCATCCCATGTAGCTACGGGTCTTTCACCTGTTCTCCTCCTGTTGGTCACAAGTTGATCCCACTAGTTAATCGCATATCCATAGAATTCAGTTACAGCCAATCTTACCTTTTTAAGTTCAGAATAGTTCTCGCAATCAAAGGCCAGTCTATCTTCTTCTCCCACTCTAGGTAAGCATCTGGATCATTTTTACCATAGAAGGATGGAATTTTTAACTTGAGGCCACCTAGGTTATCATCTTGTCTTCCCCGGGTTTCTCTTGGCCGTCTGGTACTTCTTTGGCTATCACTAGAGGAGTGTCCATATAACTCTTCTTCATTGGCTCGGGTACGCCTTTGTGTGGTTCCTGATCTGCCAGTTGCTCCCTCTGGTGGTGGTCTGGTTTGGGTGTCCTCTTGGACCCGATCAAGTCTAGCATTGATCTCCTCAAATTCTGATCTCATCATTCTTTTCATTTCTCCCACCAAGACCCTCATTTGAATTTTGAAAGGCCAGCGTTCTGATTGCTCTCATGTTCATCATTGCTTGGATCAGACATCTTCCCTACGTTCAAGAACAAACAAGTTAAAGAAACAGTAACTCTTCAACTGCCGATTAGGCTTTGATTGGTACAACATTTTGGAGAGCATTATACTTTTAGTAGCCAATCAACTTTTGTAAATAAAGCATTTAGAGAAGCATTTAGAAACTGCTACTGCTCTCTAAATGCTCTTCTCCTCTATGCTGTCATATGGAGCTTTTTGTAGAGCATTTAACTTTTAAATATATAAAAATTATAAAATAATTATATCTGATTAATTTATATTATTAAATAATATCAAAAAATTATGTTGATATTTAATTGTAAATATTATACTTTTAAAATTAATATTTATCACTCAATTATTTTTATTATATTTATAATAAAAATATAAAATTTAAGAAATAAAATTTTAAAATAAAATAAATTATTATTATAATTATATTGTAAGTATAAATATAAATATAATGCATATAAATAAATATATTAAATATATTTTAGAAATTTATATACAATCGTTCACAGTTCTGCCAATCAATTAATATATATATATTGATTAGAGCATACAGCTTCAGTAGCATACTGCTTCTGCTGTTTACTGCTGCTGCTTTACTATCAGCTATACCAATCAAGGCTGTCGACTTTTCTTCAAGCACTTGAACAAACGAGTTAATCAAAGCCCTCTTCCTCACAAGTGTTTATCCCTCGTAGTTGTATCTTTTACAAGAAATGTTTCCTTGGTGAAATCTCTAGAGTTCCAATAGAACAAATCTGTCCAACTCAATGAATCTATCCAAACAAGCAAAGTAGATGAAGAGGTAGATAAATAGATTGCAAGATTTTTGGTTCTGGATGATTAACCAACCCTTGAAACCGATTTCTCCTGGTTTCTTAAACATTTTTTTATTTTTTGAATAACAAACGGCTCACCCAGAGAACAGATAGACAGAAAAGATTTTGCTTTTTTTTTTTTGATTGAAGAAGATGAAGATGTAAGAAAGATGAATCGAAATAGATACCAAACTTCAAAGTGGGCTCTGATACTACTTGATACGAGGATCACTATCCCACGGATTGCACTTCGAAGTTGGTCTGGATAAACTTTAAGCTCAATTGAGCTACTAGCTCTCAAGAACAAATGAATGGATCGTTAGGTCGCACAAGGGATGCGGAAGGCCCTTGATATTCCAAACCTCAGCAGTCCTAAGATGTGACTCACTTAGACGACTAAAGAGGGTTTTGTTGTTTGGATATGACTCACCAAGCAACAGGGGTTTTTTCACAAGGAACAACTGAGATTCACTCTCAAGACAATCACAATGATCAAACTTAACTTCTTTTCATTCAATTGTTTTCGAATTACATATATAGGATGTGTTTGTGTTTCGAAAAACAAGACACAAGACAACATGGAATACATTACATTAATGAAGGAAAGACTTGACTGAATTGATTCCATGTTGACTGACTCTTCAACTGATGTGAACACGCGGCCTTGACTGGTGCTATGTGAATCGTCATTTAGGAAAGTACCCCTAAATCTTCATGAAACCTTACTAAAAGTCGATTTAGGAAGGGGTTCCGGAATCCTCTTTGAACCTTACTAAGGTCATGTGTTGCACATCTCTCTCCTTGAGGTTGAACTGAACATTGGCAGAACTAAGTAGAGAACTTAGTGTTTGCAAAAGCTGTCTGGTCCGTGCTTGGTCATAGCTCCGGCTGGTACTCACAAAGCATCCTCAGCTTCTGGTTCATGCTCTTCCACGGCCTTAAGCTCAGCTTTTTGTTCTGGTTCAAACTCTCCATGGTGCCATCCATGATCACATCAATACTACTATTACTCACGATTATCTTAAATTAAAAGACAATTAACAAAGCCCACAATCCTCTAATCCATTATCTATAAATGGGCCATCGTAACATTACTCCTCCTTTTGAATTCAACCTTGTCCTCAAGGTTGAGGCAATGTAACTTGCTTATGCTAACAGCCTTCCAATCCATGAGTACTCAATAATCCAGAAGGCCCACCTTTTTTTAGTCATCACTTCCTGCCATTGCAACCCCAGCGAGCTCAAGTGCTTTCCATGATCTTCCTAGCTCTCTCATTTGCAGTTTTTTTCCAGGAGTAGTAGACCCATAAAGTCTGATCTCTCTTTTGCTTACATAACTACTCTTTGAAAGCTCCTTAGACGCTTCAAGAACCTCTTTCACCAATGAGGGCATATAAGCATCTGTCTTCACTTCATTTTGCAGCTTTCAAGCATTTGTTTTATGCTTCCTTAACGCCATTAATAACAAGTTCAGTATGTGAAACACTTTAGAATCTGACCTTAAACCCACTTCTCTGAATGTTAGTTCTGGGTGGCCTTTGTAAATGATACAATTCTGAGGTGACTAAGCCACTAGAACGAATCCCAAGGTGACCCGTGTTGAACTCTTCAGAATGCTTGAGCTTGTTAACCTGTCCCTTAACCAGTAACTTATCGTGCTCAACTGCAACTAGTTCTTGAAAAATGATTCCCAAACTCTCTTCAGGCACCTGCTCACCCCCGTTAATGGTTCTCTCCCTTATCAAAACCTTCTTGTGACTAGTGGTTCCAAAATCATGGTCGTGAAGTAAACCAGTTCTCCGAGTCATCGCAGCCAAATGAACACCATTAGCTATTTCCAGAGGATGAAGTGTTGTCTTGAATTCCTGGCTGAAATGCATGATTGGAGATGACTCCACTTCAATCCAGATATTCTCTACTATATCACTAACCCATTTTTTGTGCATACACTTACTTGCCCCTGAAAAACTCATCTTGTCCTCAAGATGGACCAACAACCCATCCATGGTATACTTCGTCTGCACTATCGCTTTTATCATATTCGCTTCTTGCCTTTCGTTCTCTTGGGAGTGAAAGTCTGAGCCCTCTATCATTCTTTTCCAATGAGGACCAAAGATAGACTGTAGCTTCCCCCACTCAGTATTTTCATTACCAGACTTTCGCAAATCCCAGCGCCAGATCCACTTATGAATCGATATTCCACCAGGTTCCCATACTCGATTACTCCAGGATGAACTAGAATTGTGTACAAATTTCTGCTCTTGTTCATAATCTGGTGTTTCCTCATGAAGTTTCTTAAACCTTGGTGACTCTTTCATCCCTAGAAACAGGTGTGAGATTCGCAAGATCTGTTTAAATTCTGCTTCCAAGCTTCTAATGTGAGCACCAGAGCAGACCAATAAACTCAGCTCATCATCAGCTATCACATCATCAACAACAAGATATTTCACTCTTGACCAAGTGTTCAAAAGTTTATAAAAGTACTCTCCACTCTTGTCATCGTATTCCATCTTTGTTCTTCTTTTCTGCTTCTTTCTGAACCGCATCAGCTCCCTTTTGTTGAGCTCTTGGTGAGTGGACAACGACTGACATCTTACTCTTTCCAGCCACTCCATTAAACTCTTCCTTTGACTGGTAGTTTCTGAGTTACTCTCCTCAGATTTGTATTTCCATCCTTTTGAATTGGTAAAGCTCATCTTCTTACCCTTCTTCCTCATCTTGACCTCTAATAACATCACTTGACCCTCTAGCTTGATCATTTTCTTCAGGCTAAACTTATGTTTGAATCTATGTTTCATCCACTTAGCAAACTTCTTCAAAAATATCTTATGTCCATGCAGCAGCTTTGCAAACTCCAGCTCATGCTTGATTCTCTTAATCTCATAATCCATTTTCGTTTTACTCATTCTTTCAAACTTGCTCTCCTTTTTGAACTGACGAGGCATGGTGTTCCTTTTTTCATATTTGTATTTGAACCTCTTAACCTTTGTGAGCTTTTTCTTCTTCTTCATCTTCTTTGTTAGCTTTTTTCCTTCCAGATGTATTTGATCGAACACTTGGCGGACACAACTAACCATCCCTGTCTCTGATCGCTTTTCTTCTCTCTTCCGCTTGTGCAATCTCTTTTGCTCTCTGTTGGCCCACCCAAACAGTTCTTCACAAATCATAGATGTACGCTCCTCAGAATCAAGACCTGAAACAAGTAGAGGAATCTTCAGAGATCCTCAGACATGGCTAGTGATCTGATTGGAATGAGCTTCCGGAAACAACGTCTCTTCCTCGTGTTGTTTTTTCGCCTCATCTTCTTTATCCCATCTTTGCTCAACACTATCCAGAATGAGACTTAGCCACTTTCATTGATCCTCAAAGCCCAGCTGTTTCTCCTCCTCTTCTACGCTTTTGCTGAACCGTTGGATAAATCTAAGTTTCAGATTTTCCCAGCTTCTAAGCACAGATCTTGAAACTTTATCACAGTACCATGTATGAGCATCACTCTCCATGAAACCGTATGCAAACTGCAGAATTTCGAAATCAGAGAATCCTTAAGTAGAAACGAACTCATCCACCCACAACACCCAACTCACCAGATCTTCACCATAGAAGATTGGTATCTCGATCGGAATCTCCTCCACCGTCTCCATGGCTCGACCTCGCTCTGATACCAAGTTTGTTACGTGTAGTAACCAAAACTTATAGTGAACAGATCAAGGAAGTAATAAAAATGATTTATTGATGATAAACGATGATAAAGTTACAGGTTGAGAGATAATGATGCAGCCATAAAACCCAGCACCAACCGAATCTTACAAAACATGGACCCTTTCAATCCAGAATTAATCAAAGTATTTTCGTTTTCTTTCAAAGTGTGTTTCTTTGAAGCATTGTTCTTGTTCTTTAGGATAGAGTGTGTGATTCACTTCTATTCTCTAGGAGCCACGAATTTAAGTTTGTTTGTGAGATTCAGGCAACCTTATTCGTAGATTGAGAGAGTCAATCATCAACATCAGCTTTCCATCTCCATTCGCTACCGGTTTGAACAAAGAGAGCCCTTCGGCCAGTTGTTCCGTCCACCACCACCACCACCGAGATAGGACCACCCCCTATCCAGGCTGTATCATCTTGTATCAGAGCTTCAAAAGCTCCTATCAATCAGGTTGTGTTCATCCAACCCTTATCTATTTTAAATTTTGCTTTGCATTTGTTTCTTTCCATAAAACCGAAAATCATACAAAAAAAAAACAAAAAATTTGTTCTTGTGCTTTATTTGTTTTATAAACTTGAAAACCAAAAGAAAAAGTAAATTTCATTTATTTTGATTATATTTTCGTTCACAAATCATAAAAAGAAAAGAAAATTCCTTGAATTAATTTTGTTTCCATTTACTTTCAAATTTTAAAGCAAGAAAAATTGACAAAAAGAGTTAGTCCCTTAATCAGATTATTTGTTTCCCAATTGTGTGTATCACCTCCTTCTTTGGCGTGAGAAACTTTATACTGATTTCCCCTTGACTTGTTCTTTGCAAGGTACACCAAAGCTCAGAATTATGGAGGATGAAGATGGAATCAACGGATACAATACCTCAGAAGTAGATTGGGGTGAAGAAGAAAGTCACTCTTGGAGTGAAGGAGAAGAAGAATTCGACAACAACTCAAGACATGGAGAAACTGATTCTGGAGTCAGTATAGAAGAAGAAGAAGGCTGTGAAGGAGATTCATGGCCAGAAGAAACTGAATCCCAATTCGGTACAGAAGAACAAAGCAACCATGAAGGCTATGAAGAGGAGAACGAACAGGCAAGTAAAGCAGGAGAAGTTTATGAGTCACAACTTGGATATTCTGATGAAGAAGAATCATGGCATGAAGAGACTGAATCTCATTTCAGCATAGGAGAAGGAGACCACGACATTGAAGTTCAACATGAAGAAATACCATGGTGTGAAATACCATACTCTGGTCATGAGGAAGAATTCTATGAAGAAGAAGCTGAGAAAATCCGAGAAGAATCAAACCATGAAGAAGAATATGAGATTGACCATGAAGAGTCCATCTATGGTGAGGATCACCACAACTATGAAGAAGGAGAAGAACTTGAGTCTCCATACCAGGCTCGGAAACTCAAGAATCCATGGAAGGCCATCAACAAGACTATGAGGCAATGAATGAAGAAGAAGATCACCCAGAGGAGTCTTGTCCAGGAGAGCCATACCACATCTGTTTCTCAGGTCGTGATCAAGGACCAGAGGCTTACCTAAGGTGGGAGAAGGATATGGATGAATGGTTTCAACAAAATCATGTTTCAGAGGAGGAAAGAACAACCATTGCTGAGGAGACTCTTATTGAAGAAGCTTATCTAAAGTGGGATGAAGATGCATACTTTCGCCTTGACTGTGAGCTACCAAACCACACATGGGAAGAAATGAAGCAACTCTTGCACAAAACATTTGTGGAAGAGATAGAAACCGATCCCTACTACTCAAGGTATCAAATTCCTCAAAATCCAAGAAGATGGATCATGGTTACCCCACATAAGAAGAGTTCCAGTCCTATCACCAGAAAGAGGACATCCCATACTCTTAAGGAAAGGATCCAAGCCAAGCCGGTGAAGGCTACCAAGGAGAAACCGCCAAAGGAAAAGGCAGAGCAAAGGCAGAAACCGCAAGAAGAGACCAATGTCTCTAGCACTCTACAAAAACGACCAGTGGCACCATCCAAAGGTAAGTGTTCTAACTCTAACAAACTTAAGGATATGATCTCTTATAAATGTCATAAGAGAGGAGACTATGCTGTAACTTGTCCATTAAAGCAAGTAGAATTACTAGAAGAGAAAACTGAATTGTCTAAAACAACTGATAGTTTAGTTCATTCTGATTTGTTATATTCCAATTCTAGTATAATGCACTTGTCCTTGCCAAAGGTAAATGAAACAGGTCCAAACATGGAGTAACAAACATGCCAGATTGCCCCTGAAAAGGAAGAACACGTCACCAGCCTCATTTTAATCAAGGAGGAACCACCAGATGCTCACCATCCATCCCACACAAACCGCAAAGGAGATTTTGGCCAAGATAATTTTCTAAACCCTCAAATAAAACATGATACTAACTTGCTCTATCTATGTGCAGGTGAACAAGTTTTGAGGACAAAACTTTTTGAAGAGGGAGGGTATGATGCAGCCATAAAACCCAGCACCAACCGAATCTTACAAAACATGGACCCTTTCAATCCAGAATTAATCAAAGTATTTCGTTTTCTTTCAAAGTGTGTTTCTTTGAAGCATTGTTCTTGTTCTTTAGGATAGAGTGTGTGATTTACTTCTATTCTCTAGGAGCCATGAATTTAAGTTTGTTTGTGAGATTCAGACAACCTTGTTCGTAGATTGAGAGAGTCAATCATCAACATCAGCTTTCCATCTCCATTCGCTACCGGTTTGAACAAAGAGAGCCCTTCGGCCAGTTGTTCCATCCACCACCACCACCGAGATAGGACCACCCCCTATACGGGCTGTATCATATAATAATGGAGTCTTTCTTCTCCCTCTGAACATGATGATTAAACCATTTGATAACCCTCTCTCTAATCCTCACTCATGCTTATATACTACTACTACTCACGATTATCTTAGATTAAAAAACAATTAACAAAGCCCACAATCCTCTAATCCATTATCTAGAAATGGGATATCATAAAATAAGTATCTCATAGTCTCCAGAGCACCATAGATATGTCTGAAGCCTCATAAACCTGTGAGGTTCCAAATAAGGCAAGCCTATGATACTTTGATTTAGAAATCAAATATCTTTTAACCCAAAACCGGTCTTGGTATAGTTCCAACTTTCACGATTCCCTGATGAATCCAGATTCCAGAACAAGTCGGTTCATAGCTTAACTCCTCATGTTGATCGAAATCCTCCAATTAATGTGTGATATTCCAAATCGGGTAAGATTGGAGTCACTCCGCTTAAGAACTTAATATCTCCTTCATGCGAACTGATTTTGGGTTGACTCCACTTCGAGAAGTTCTCTAGATGAGCTTAAAATGTTTACCAAGTGATTTGATATCTTGATTCTTCGTGGTTCATCCATAATACATCTAACAATGAACATATGTCTGTATCAGCTTCAATAGCAGGGTGGTCTAAAATCTTCTGGTTTGGTCTGAAGTAATAAATCCGATTCTACTTGAGTGTGAGCCTCTGATGAGTTTAATTTCTAGAACAAGTTGGCTTAAATCTTAAATCACTCTTGTTGGTTCGGAATGATCCATGAAAGGTGTATATGTCATTCTCGAGTCTGAGTGCTCTTATGCCTCCGGTTTGATTGAGCTCCGCTTCAGCTACTGGTCTGATGGCCTCACCAGAGGAGGGGAACGATTGTCCCTTAGAGAGAAAGAAAATTTGATGCTAAGTTAGAAAGGAACTTTGGAGAGTATGTGGAATCTCTATTTAGAGAATAACACCTTCGCAGCCTCCTCCATAAAAGTCATAAAATGTATACATAAACCATTGTAATGACCTATTTAGAGTGGTCATATCGCTGCATTTTTGAACCTTACACATGATGAGGACATCAAGACCAACACCAACAAAGATTCAACAGCTTGATCCCGGTCATGAGACATGGACCACTTACACGTTCAAGCACCATCAACATGAGAGAAAATTTTAATGCATCTATAGAAGCCTTACCAACCAGATGGAGCTAGACAACATCACAGACAAACTCAAAAAACTAGTCATTACATCTATTCAAGCTGAAGGAAAACTAATCAAAGATCAAGGCACTTGCCTGACTCAAGAGTTGGCGCACCAAGAACCATATGATATACGAATCGGACCAAGTTTATATCAAGATGACAACTTAGGAAAATTGCCACTCATTTCACGCCATGTGGTTGCCATACTCAGCACCTCCACCCCTAAGTAAAATGGTGCACTTCAAGGACATCTCCAAACACAGCATTTCAACCTAGACATGAAGGTTCTAGAGGAGTGTCCACATTCATTCACATCTATCCACCAAAAGAAGCTAAGGTAAGTCGATTTTCATTAAATACCTATATCATATGAACTAACCATTTGTTGCTTGTGGATTTATGTCACTTTCCTTTTCTTTTGGCAATTGTTATGCCGAGTTTATTTGTTTGCCTTAGCTAGTTTTTTCATTCAATTCGTGTAATCTGCTTCAAGCCCCCACGAAGGGCATTAGCGGTTTGGACCCCTTTATTAAGGTCCCCTCTCACATCATTATACTTTACCTTTGAATTAATAAACAATCAGAGTTTTCTTGTTTAGATATAATAATAACTTGAAGCCTTAGAGTTTGTGTGCATCAACTTTAAGCAACCTGACTTATCAAAGTTCCCAACCATATAACTTTGTGGTGTCTTCCTTTCATTCATCTATCCATCCCATTACTTGTTCATTGCCAAAGAGAGTTATACGACCAGTTGGCCTTGAATCCATCATCCTATCCACTCCATTCCATCGTCTATCCATTGATTCTGAAGGAGAGTGTTGTACGGTCAGCCTTCCTAATCTCATCAGTCATCCATTAATGAGATCAATTCCCCAGTGCTATTAGCACCTAAGAAGGTTGACACTTGGAGGATGTGTGTAGACTGCAGAGCCATTAACAACATCACCATCAAGTGTAGACATCCCATTCCCCGCCTTGATGACATGCTAGATGAGCGAAATGAAGCAACAATCTTCTCCAAAATAGACCTCAAAAGCGGCTACCATCAAGTCAGAATGAAGGAAGGGGATGAGTGCAAGATAGCTTTCAAAACTAAGAGGAGCTTGTACAAATGGCTAGTCATGCCATTTGGACTCACCAATGCTCCAAACACATTCATGAGACTCATGAATCATGTTTTAAGGGCATACATCTGTAAGTTTGTAGTTGTATACTCTGATGACATTCTCCTATACAACACTTGATAGAAAAGGTGCTAGACACGTTGAGGGTAGAAGGATTGTATGATAATCTTAAAAAATGTACCTTCTGCACTGATCAAGTTGTTCTTTTAGGCTTTGTTGTTAGTTCACAGGGCCTGAAAATAGAGGAGGAGAAGATAAAGGCAATCCAAGAATGGTCCACACCCACAACCATTGGACATATGAGGAGCTTTTATGGTCTAGCTAACTTCTACAGACGGTTTGTCCGAGACTTCATTACCATTTCTGCCCTATTGACTTTGGTCCTCAAGAAGGCGTTGCCTTCAAGTGGGGAGACGAACAAGAGCAAGATTTCAAGAAGCTTAAGGACAGCTTGATACACTCACCGGTCTTATCCTTACCTAACTTTGACAAAACTTTTTAGGTTGAGTGTGATGCTTCAGGAACAGGAATAGAAGCTGTTCTAACTCATGGTGGCAAGCCAGTAGCATTCTTTAGTGAGAAACTACATGGAACGGCCCTGAATTATCCCACCTATGACAAGGAGTTATATGCTTTAGTAAGGTCTCTTGAAACTTGGGAAAATTATTTATTATCTAAGGAGTATATTATCATACAGATCATGAGACTCTTAAGTACGTAAGAGGACAAACAACTCTAAAGAAAAGACATGCTAGATGGCTCGAGTTTGTGGAGACTTTTCCCTATGTCAATAAGTACAAGAAGAGGAAAGAAAACATTGTAGCTGATGCACTGTGAAGAAGACATTCCCTGATAGTTGCTATGGAGGCCAAGATCATGGGCTTTGAGCATATCAAGGACCGTATGAGGAGGATCCTGACTTCAGAGGCCCATTCAAACAATGCACCAAATGCGCCATAGGTCCCTTCTATCGACACAATGGTTTTCTTTCTAGGGATAAGAGGCTGTGCATACCTCAAGGATCCATGTGTGAGCTTATACTGAGAGAGTCACACGGAGGAGGACTCATGAGACACTTTGGAGTTGACAAAAATCCAAGCACAATCATTGAGCACTTTTTCTGGTCACACTTGAAGAGAGACGTGGAGAGGTTCTATTCTAAGTGCATCATTTGCCTCAGAGAAAAATCCAGGTCACACCCCCACGGTTTATACATCCCTTTACATATTCCTAACATCCCTTGGGTAGATCTTTCCATAGATTTTGTATTAGGGTTGCCAAGGATTAGGAACAAGGATTCAATTCTTATTGTGGTGGACCGATTCTCAAAGATGTCTCATTTTATTCCATGCAACAAAACAACTGATGCAACACAAACTGCTGATCTATTCTTGAAAGAAGTGGTGAAGTACCACGACATTCCAAGGACAATTGTTTCAGATCAGAACACCAAGTTCCTTAGCCACTTCTGGAGGACATTATGCAGGAAGCTAGGCACTAAGCTTCTCTTCTCAACAACTTGCCACCCAAAAACAGATGGACAAACTGAAGTTGTCAACCATACAATTTCAACCCTTTTAGGGGCCACAGTTGGTAAAAACCTAAGGAATTGGCTTGATTGCTTACCTTTTATTGAGTTTGCTTATAATTGTGTTCAACACTCTACTACTAAACTCTCTCCTTTTGAAGTTGTCTATGGTTTTAAACCAAATACCCCTTTAGATCTTTTGCCAATTCCTCACAAGGACCAGATGGTTAGCCAAGATGGGGAGACAAAAGCTGAACTAATCAAGAAGATACATGAGAAGGTCCGAGAGAACATAGAGAAAAAGAATGAGCAAACCGAGAAGTATGTGAACAAGGGGCGGAAGAAGCTTACTTTTGAACCAGGAGATTGGGTCTGGTTGCACATGAGGACATAAAGGTTCCCTACCCAACGAAAATCCAAGCTTGCACCAAGAGGAGATGGTCCATTCAAAGTCCTAAAGAAGATCAATGATAATGCTTATCAAATTGAACTTCCAGGTGAGTACAACATATCTTCTACCTTTATGTTTCTTACTTAGCTCCATTTAATGCAGAAGAAGGAATTCTGAGGTCAGAATCCTCTCAAGGGGGAGAGAATGATGAGGACATCAAGACCAACACCAACAAAGATTCAACAGCTTGATCCCGGTCATGAGACATGGACCACTTACACGTTGAAGCACCATCAACATGAGAGAAAAGTTTAATGCATCTATAGAAGCCTTACCAACCAGATGGAGCTAGACAACATCACAGACAAACTCAAAAAACTAGTCATTACATCTATTCAAGCTGAAGGAAAACTAATCAAAGATCAAGGCACTTGCCTGACTCAAGAGTTGGCGCACCAAGAACCATATGATATACGAATCGGACCAAGTTTATATCAAGATGACAACTTAGGAAAATTGCCACTCATTTCACGCCATGTGGTTGCCATACTCAGCACCTCCACCCCTAAGTAAAATGGTGCACTTCAAGGACATCTCCAAACACAGCATTTCAACCTAGACATGAAGGTTCAAGAGGAGTGTCCACATTCATTCACATCCGTCCACCAAAACAAGCTAAGGTAAGTCGATTTTCATTCAATACCTCTATCATGTGAACTAACCATTTGTTGCTTGTGGATTTATGTCAGTTTTCCTTTTCTTTAGGCAATTGTTATGCCGAGTTTAATTGTTTTCGTTAGCTAATTTTGTCATTCAATTTGTGTAATCTGCTTCAAGTCCCCACGAAGGGCATCAGCTGTTTGGACCCCTTTATTAAGGTCTCCTCTCACAGCATTGTACTTTACCTTTGAATTAATAAACAACCGGAGTTTTCTTGTGTAGATAAAAAAAATACCTTGAAGCCTTAGAGTTTGTGTGCATCAACTTTAAGCAACCTGTCTTATCAAAGTTTCCAACCATAGAGCTTTGTGGCGTCTTCATTCGATTCATCTATCCATCACATTGCTTGTTCATTGCCAAAGAGAGTTGTACGACCAGCTGGCCTAGAATTCATCATCCTATCTACTCCATTTCATCATCCATCCATTAATTATGAAGGAGAGTGTTGTACGGCCAGCCTTCCTAATCCCATCAGTCATCCATTAGTGAGATCAATTCCCCCTGATCTTACATCAACACAGGAACAAGTAGGGTGAAATTGATGTTTCTAAGATCCAAGATGCAATAAAGGTGCGTTTGAGATAACTAAGAGTAGTTTCTTTAAATCTCTTGCCTTCTCTTATGTGGCTCAAAGAGAAGTACAATGATTGCGACAGTTGTTTGAAAAGGAAAAAACAATTGCCATGGTATAATTGTGTACTCCGTTTTCTTTTCTCGTCTTTTGTTGCTCCATTTGAGTTTATAGCTTTGTTTTTTTTAGAAGTTTTGGGTAAATAAACCATTGGGTATTTCTAATACCCAAAGAATAGTAATTTATAAGTAAATATGTTTTACTCTCTTTTGCATCTCTTCATTACATTATATGTCAAGATGAGTAAAGTGGTAACTTACCTTTTTAAAAACACTTGTTCTGTTTGTTTTTCCTCAGCAAGGTCACAAGTTAAACATCTTCAAGTTCTACCATTCACACGGTTAGCAAACCAATCCAACAATTTTACTGCAAATTTATAAAAAAACTGAACGTAATAAGATAATTAATAAAATAAAAACGACAAAACTTTAATTAGTAAAACAAAACTGACAAGACTTTATCATTTAAAAAAAAAAGTTACAGAGAAAAAATTCTACCAATTCTTGTCTAAAACGTTTCGAAAAAAATCTTCTCAGATGTAAGTTGATCAAACTCGGAAAATGATCACAAACTACTCAAATGATAGAAGATACATGTATAACACATCAATGACTCTTCTCACACAAAAAGATTTCATACAAAAATCGTAATTAGAGCCCACAAAAGTAAATATAAACTATGAATACAAAACTTGTTTAGGCAAAATAAAATAGCTTGTCAAAATTAAAACTTGTATATATTTTATTATTTGAAAGCAACTACACAAACAAATACCAAATCAGAAATAAAAAACACCATGACAAGCATAAACACCATTGAAAAAATAAAATAACTAAAAATACGATAATTCTTCCACCACCAAATTCAAAACTTATATGCAATGTATTTAATCCAATCCAAAACATTTTTTTCTAATCATACTCACAAAGTCAGATATTATATCCAACTAGTGAACTAATTAGGATTAAAATCCTCACAAATCTTTGACCTAATTAGCCCCCAGTCCTAATCTGTTAATATATTATGATATTCAAACATATATTTTTAGTTTCCACTTTTGGTATGTTTTTTTTTTTGTAAAATCAAATTACTTTTTCTGTATTTTCGTCGTGTAGCCAGAACTATTTAGCTAGTTTTACTGTTTAAGCAAAAAAAAAAGTAATGTGCATTATGTGATATGGTGAAATCTGTTGGAACCCAAAATTTATAAGCCTATTGGGCTGGTAAATTTTGAATTAATGTGAAGAGAAATTGGGTCATTGGACTGTTAAAGAAAACTATGGAAAAGGAGTGATAAGGGTCATTATGCAAGGATAAATCTTACCAAGATTTTCGCGGTCTAACAAAATCCAAATTGATATAAAATATCAAAACATTGCCTTTGTGTAGATATGTTACGGGAAAAAGATACAACATAGGAAATGTTTCCTCTTTAATAATTGAAGAAAAGAAGGATACACATTTAAAAGATTACAAATATTACTTAAATGATTTTTAGAAGTACAAAGAATCGAGCTACTTTGAAGCTTATGAGTGTAAAATAAAGGTAACATCAATTCTCATCTTTTTGGCCTGAATATATTATATCTCTAAATGATATAGGAGCTATGAATGGAGTCCTGCCAATAGGAGCTAAGGAGTGATGGTGCGCCTCTGTCTATTGGAGGCCTGACCACACAACAAAGCATTTTTGGGCAAAGGATATTCATCTCTTGTAGAGTTAACTGGAGAGTAAACTCGGAGGTAGAACTGTTGACCTAAGTATTGCCTCGCCCAAAACTCACTTCTTAGATTCCACATCCCCACATTGTCCAATGCTACATATACAGCTGTCCAAGATTCTGGATAGACCTATAACAACAAAAAAGTATCAAACATAGATCCAAAACCAAGTGTGTAGTAGTCTAGTGGTACAATTTAGGTATACCAAAAGGGTATGCTACTTAGGTACTCAAGTTCAAAACCAAGAGATGTATTGAGATTCAGTCTAGAACTCTTTCATTAACAAAAAAATTCCAAAAAAAAATTACGGAGAACGTTTACGCGACCTGCGTAGTGGAGCGAGAAATAGCATCCCTGAGGTTATACTCTCGTCTGCTCGTCGGTGACCATGTTACTTTATCCATCCTGTTATAAACTCACATATGTCAATGATTATATCGAGCATTCATATGATTCTCATAGTATGAGTAAGCTATCGTTCTAACCCGACAACCCAGAACTTGTATCCATCGAGGTGGTAACTTTGGACAATCTTCTCACGGTTTTGAAAGACGATCTCAAGAAAATCCTTGTGGTGTGCTCCCATGACTGCGGTTTCCAGCCTCATACCTCCTCCACTTCCGGGCTTGTCAGGGATGCTTCCCACTTTAAAAACGCCTTTGATCTTAAAGTAGTCCGCAAGTTTCAACGGAGTATCAGCAGGCACGAATGACACGCCATTTATGGCATATCGTTGCTTGCTCTTGACAAGGGCTTCTGAGCTTTCAAGTATTAAAGTCCTGGAAATCTTAATTCGACCATAATGGTACGAGCCCTGAGGGTTGGGCCTTGCGGCGGACGCAGTCAGGTTGGTCTTAATAGACCGAGCTTGTTTGACAGAAAAGTCTAGCTCATTGGCAGGTTGTCTAGCAGGGACAAAAGACGAGCCTTTGGAGTTGGAGTAATGAAGAGTGGATCCGACAAAATATTGTGCGTTGGTAAATCTCGTGGAGACGACAATGGAATAGTTTTTGGGAGGCTGGTCCATGGTGACTAGGACAGAGTAAGATTGACCAACGTGAATGTCAAGTGAAGTGTACATGGACTGGACCGTGTGAGTTCCCTCGACCTCAACGAGCTTCAACATATGACCTAATATGTCAAAGTTCAAGGACTGTTGAAGCCCCACATTGGATATCCTGAATCTGTACGTTTTACCTATTAATGAATCCAAAAAAGTAATGAGAAGATGCTCTTCTTTGTAACTAAAGTATTAAAGTTGGAGTTTTTTAAGATGAACCTTTATCGACATTGAAAGAAGTAGAAAATGTGCTTCCATGACCATTTATCAAAACCACATCAGGCAAAGGTAGCATGCGTCCTCTATCTAAAAGTGCCTTCAAAGTCTACATGTGGAATTAACACTTCATATTTTTTTGTTATTCAGAAAAATGTCTATACAAATAAATTTGTAGAATCCAACAAATAAACTTTGCCCTAGAACCCACAATAATCTTGAGCCAGCCCTGGTGCTAAATAGTTATGATTAACTAATAATCAAGAAATATACCTTGTGGTCATGCTGAGAGTACCAATCTCCGATGAGGAAGGTGAAGTCTCCGGCCGGTTGAGGGAAAGGGACGGGGATGCGAGGGCGGCTGAGGATACGGAAGGCGCCAAAACCACCGGCAGCTTTTTGAACGGCGAGGGAAGGGAAGTAGAAGAAACTACCGATCTGGTCTTTGACATGAAGGGCATAAGTGTAATTCTTTCCCGGAGGGGTTGGACAAGTCGTCCCATACACTCCATCTTGGTAAGAATTCTTACTCGCACTCCGTTCCTTCATTATCAAAAAAATTTTGTGCGTGTTTATTAATTTTATGATATTGTAATTAACATGAAAACTTGACGTGTTCACTAATATTACCCAACAAATTAATAAGATTTAGAAGAAACGAAAGATGTTCATGCAAATGGCCTTCTTCTAATATTTGTTAAGCTTTTTATTTGATTGGAAGGGGCCTTGATACAAGCTCCTTAATTATCCATTCCATACATGCATCTATATTTATATATTGATGTTAATGCTGCATTGCTTTTTCAAATGAACGGATAAATATTTGAAATGAATGGGGGTTCAAAATTGTTCACGTAAAAGTTGAAAGAGGTAAAGAAATAGATACCAAGACAAGAGAAAGGGCTTGTCGAGATCATTGTGAACATTGATGATCAAATTGTCATTGGTGAATGAGTGGATCTCCGGTCCAGGAAATTGTCCGTTTATTAGAATTACCTGCGTGTAGATATGCATGTGTATTTTATATGTATATATATAAGTATGATCGAACGAAAACACAAGAAGGCATTTGGTTGATCTAGGAAGAAAAGGTACCCTTTGAGGAGGGCCAATATTAGAAATCTTGCCGTAAGTGACCTTCCAGTCGAAAAAGCGGTAGGGATCTTCAGCTTGAACAAAAGAAATGATGGTCATCGTCATCATCATCCAAACGCCGCCGTCAAGCAACCACCCCATACTCGCTCTCGCAGTTGCGCAAGATCTTGATGAAACTTTGGTAATGAAGAGGAGGACAAGAAGCAAAAGTTGGAAGAGAAAGCTCGAAGTTTGTAATACCCCAAATATATGACTCGGTGACGTATTTGAAGTATAAAAGCTTTCCAATAAGCTAGTTCCGTCTTTCATTCATCTAGATTAATTCTCATGCTACGCATGGTTTTTTTTTCTGTAAATTAAAAACAAAGAAACTCAAGATGGCACAAATATATATTGACAGAACAATTTAAATAGATAGATTGTTGAGTTATTCAATTATACGCAAAAGTCGATTAAATTATGAAATTATAAATTAAGTATCAAATTTCATTTAAAAAAATGATAAGATTTTGTGAAAACCTGTGAAATCTTTCTCAAGTTATTTTCTCATTTAATATTTTCGTTACTTCCCCTGCAGCATGCTAGACCAGTAATAGAAGACGTTAAAAGTAATACAAATGGTATATAAAATACCACGATGTTAATATAATATTTCTGCAATCTCAAACTCTTTTGTGAACCTATAAAACACGAAACTATTCCTAAACAACATACTCAATAAAACCACGATTATTAGAAATTAACAGAGCAGAGATTATATATACAAATTGTTTACATGCTACCAACACCATAATTCAGGAGTTGGTAGTAAATTTAGTAAGAAAAACAAATTTAAATATGGAAAAAGAGGACAAACCTTCTAAAACAAAGTTCATATCACTGATATAAGAGAATAACGTCAGGATATGAAATAATAAAATTATTAGAAGACGTCGTAAAATGTAACTAGTAATAAGGGAAGGGACATAAAACATAGTTTGTTCAATAACTCTCTTAGCTTACGGAAAAGAAGAGAATCACCTAACAAAGCAGATAACCATTTCATGTTTTGGAGAAGAAAATTTCGGTCAAACGAGTGTTCTTTTGTCTCTTGAATCTACCTCAATTTTTTTTCTCTTCTAAATCGGGTCCGTTTGCTGACTGCACGAAGAAGATGAAGCATCGCGTTAGCGCTCATGTCGCTCAATTTCAGGAACCCTAATTTTAGTCGTTCAATTAATGTTTGTTTTCTAAACATAACCTAGTCAAGTTTTAAGATGAAAAATAAAATGATACGCGTTACAGTTTTTCAACGACGTGGCAAAACTGGAAAAAATGGTCTAATTAAATCCTACTTCTATTGTAAAGATATTTCGAATAGTGCTTAGCAACTTAACTGCATCTTGATGATTATAAGATCATGATGAGCACTCAAGTTCCATCCTCTACTATTGCAAGCAGCACGAACATTTGAGCCAATTGGAATCATAAGATCTTGGGGCCGTTTGAATCAAACAGGTTGAAAAGTGCTCCCAGCGGAATCCAATTATCCTACGAGAAAATAATAATCTCCCCATTTCCAATTTTTGCCCTGAGAAAACAAGAGGCGAGAGTTTGCAAGTTGAGCAAAGACTTTCAAAGTCTAATATGTGTATCTGGTATCATCTAAGCTCCTTAAACTGCCGACACGGATCCTATAAGCTTTTATCCATATAGACTATAAATAGTTGTTTCCGAAAAATAGAAGCCAAATGAGGCACATGTAAAGAGTCTTGCTGCAAATTCTCAAGTTTCGTAATCCCAAACCACCATCTTCCTTGAGAAGACAAACAATGTCAACATTCCATAAGAAACGAGAGCAAAGGCTCTCAATTTGTTTAAGGCATCCAGTTGGGAGGATAAAAACAGATGAACAAAAGTGCACAGTACCGTAAATCACTGAAGTGATAAGCTCTCTCCATTCTGCATAGGATAGTGCTTTTTCACTCCATGATGTAAATTTGTTGGAGGTCTTATCCAGAAGAGGCATGTAATCCGAGAGTTGCTTACGGTGCATCAGTGGGAGGCCCAAATAGCGGATTGGCATTGAACCCAAGCTGAAGGCAAGACTAGAGATGTCATAGGTTTCATCCTGGTTCAATCCAGCTGTGAATAGTTCAGTTTTTCTCCCGATCATTGAAAGACCAGACCACTGAGAGAATGTGTCAAAACTGGTGGCAATGTTCCTTAGGGATTCCTTCTCGCCGTCAAAGAAAACCCATTGTATCATCAGCAAAGACAAGATGGCTGACCTGGGGATCAGATACATTCGGGTGGAACCCAATTGTACCGTCAGTATACCTTCTGTTTAACATCTGAGAGAACACTTCTACGACCAGCACAAAAATATAAGGAGAAAGTGGGTCTCCTTGCCTCAACCCTTTTTTGACCCTGAAATAACTGCAGAGCTCACCATTATCAGAGACCGAGAATCTCGTTGTGGTGATACATGTAACTAACCTTTCTCGAAGTCATGTGAAAGGTACATCCTGATAGAAAAAGCCCACTTATTCTACTCTTATGTGCACTATAACAGTGAGAGCTACTAGTTATAATATTATGACACTTTCGTTTCTAATCTCAAGTTTTGTTCTACTTGACTGAAAATTCTTTGTTTCTTGATAATCTCTCCTCTAATGAGCTTCAATTCAACATTCTTTCTTCCCTTTTGATTTTCGTATATGGACATATGTTCCTTTTCACTTCCTTGCGTCTGCTTTCATCCATTTTCTCAGGTCTTCCTCGACCATAAATTTCTTTTGAATTTGTGGTGTTAATATGATACAAACCTATAGTTTAACTCTAGCTCGTGTAACCGGACATGTCACAATGGTGATTAACGAGAGAGAATATTGAAAGTAACATTTCTCTTAATCTTAGTCTCTCTTGGAGAATAAGGTTAATTGCTGAAAGATAGATCTTTATTAATTATATTATCCCTTTATATAGGTCACAATACAATTGTAATTGCATTAAAATTAGAAAAGGAAAACCGTAAAAACCAATCCATAAAAAAAAAACACCCAAAGCTAATATCCTAACTCAGAAACAAAAACTTTCATTCTTAATTCTCTTCTTCTATACTTATGCCCATAATGGGTATCATTACTCCCCGCTTTAATAAGGAGCTTGTCCTCAAGCTCTAATTATGGATATGCCTCTATCAGCTGTTTTGTGTCTTCCTAGATAGATTCATGAGCATTATCTTGTGCCTATTAGGCGAGTACCTGTCGTTTGCCCCTTTCCCATGTAGCTCGTAGAAGCTTGACTGGTCTTTCTGACACAACTCTTCCTTGAAAATCTTGTGGTAAAGCGGGACTCTACTCCGGATGAGGACCCTTGTACGCCTTCAGAAGTGACACATGGAAAGCATTCATGAACTGAATCCATTCCAGTATTCGTAGGCGGTCGAAACTGAACCTATAAAAGCTAACACCTCAAATGGGCCATGAAATTTTGGTGGTGGTTCTGTGAAAGATTTTTGTGCCACAGTGAGTTGCCGATATGGCTAGATCTTTAACCATACCAATTTTCCACATTAAACTCGATTGTCCGGTGGTGGATATCATAAGTGGATTTCATTTGATTTTGTGCTTCTAAAATTCATTCCCTTGCCATGTTAAAAAAAAATTATCCCTCTTTTCAAATGCAACATCTACGACACAACATGTGAACTTGCCGCCGTATAATCCTACAATTGTGTCGGTTCTCTCTAATACACGACTCGAAATAGTAATCGAAGGCTGGTATTAAAAGATGTGTTATAATAATATTCTATCCATGACAGCCAATTCAGCCATTTATGTGTGGTATCCCTTGTTACACATCATAAATACATCTCTAACATTCTATTGACTACCTCGATTTGTCCATCAGACTGAGGTCGATAGACTGTGGTAAAACAGAAATTGATCCCTAAAAGTCAAAATATCTCATGTCATATAAGGCTTCAAAAGACTTTGTCTCAGTCTAAAACAATCATCTCTAAATTTTGTGTAAACGCACAATATCATAGAATAAGACATGTGCCACTATTACGGCGACATAAGGATGACCTAGAGCAAAATGGGCATATTTTGAAAATCGATTCACCATGAAAAAATCACTGCTTTTATGGACACTTAAGACAATGTTTCAATGAAATCCATCGAAATATTAGGAATTAGTAACGGTTGCATTAAACCGGTTGGTTGAAGTGTCTCCCACATATTCTTTTGACATATCTGACAGTTGCTTACAACTTTTTGCATTGTGTTCTTCCATCCAAGCCAGTAGAAATTGCATCTTATTTTATCCATCGTCTTCTGAACTTTTTCCTATCCAAAATTATGGAATCCAGATACTAAAACACCCCAAACCGGATACACGATCTGGATCGGTTGTCCCACTTCTTAGTTTCCATGAGACTAAGGCCCTATCCAAACAACGTATCAATACTACTCCAGGAGGTTTCTCTATCTACCATTATGTGGAATTTAAAGGAGATAGATAAATAAAAGAAACTCTTATTGATATAACAAGGATTCGATACATCATGCTAAAGTTTGCCCGAAGGCTTTACATGGACCGATCCTATTCTATCCAGAGCTCCTAACACACACCACACATCATCAGGGGGCCGCCGGACCGTGCACCTAGGCTTGATCCATACTTGGACCAATCTCACGTCCTAAAAGGATATAAGCACGTCAGTATTCGGAATAATCCGTAACCGAACTATGCATATGCTTCCCAGAACCCTTATGCCGCGTTAGTATAGCCGAAGCCTATCAACATATCCTAAGACTTTCCCTGGTTGTACTTAGTCATTCAACCAACCACCCCACATGACCAAGTAGCGACCAGGTAGCCTTAGGGACAAACGGACGAGCCGTTTTTCCGGATGAACCAACGACCAGAGACCGTGGCACTCCTTGGCACGTATCAGCCTTTCGGCTGACCGCGGCACTGCTCCGAGTTCTCGCAACCGAACCACTTGTACTGACCGTAGAGGTCTAGTCACCCTTGGCTGTGTCTCTGCACAGTCAAGGCATGCCAACACTCACACCAGTTCTTTGGGTCTAGGTTGGGACTCGGCCGTGATGGCTTCTGACCCGAAAGGGTGCAACTCGCCGAACAGTCGCAATGGTTCACAAGTGGACCAGGTCCATCAGCCGAAGTGGTTTTACCAGCCAAGGACACACGTTAGCATGCCCGAAGTACGTTTACACACTCGCACCGGTTCACCTTATCCACCTACGACCGACCGTAAGGCCCCTTGCCCCAAACGGTGCCACTTGCCGAACAGTCACGAAGGTCCACAGGTTGTGTCTATACAATCTTAGGCTCCAACCGACTGTCCCGTCTGGATTTCTTTACGAACCAGACAATTCCCATAGGCAACCGGCAGTTCTATGTTCGTA
Organism: Iljinskaea planisiliqua; assembly: GCA_900108845.1. NCBI lineage: Eukaryota > Viridiplantae > Streptophyta > Magnoliopsida > Brassicales > Brassicaceae > Iljinskaea > Iljinskaea planisiliqua. The sequence continues at coordinate 1,317,617 of FNXX01000008.1, forward strand.
ACTGTTCATAGGCATCCGGACGTGACCATACGGCCGAAGGTTCCTTTATGGATTCAACCCGGATCGGCACACAGCCTTGATCCGGGCGCACTAAGCGACCCGACCCTCGCAACCATTCATTCGCACTCTAAGAAATGCCCAGAACCAATCACGACACAAGATAACTGCTTTCACATGAGTCTGGCCGAAACCAAGACCCACAGATCAGCCGTATAAGAAAGGTAGAGAGGGAGACGAGACAAAGGTTGCAAGAAATGGCCCAATCAGTCCGGTTCCGGGATCGCAACGGTTGCCACCGGCGATCTAGGATCAACGGTTAGACATGGGTTAGTTAAACGTACCTTTGAGACTTGATCAGGATCGACAAGGACTTTCCCCTTGTCGATGGCCGGAACTTCCTCTTCCCCGGACATCTTTCCCGGTCGCAGTCTCTCTCTTTCTCACTTTCCGATCACAATCGGTTTTCTCTCTCTTTCTTTCTTACTTACGGTTTTTCCTCTGCAGGAACTGATGCAAAACAAGGCGCAGGGGGTCTGGTATTTATAGGCGAGGCCTTGGCCTGTTCAACAGGCACCAACGACCAGTCGCCTCCTTTCGGGAAGGGTTGCCCTGGTTCGTGGTGACCCTACGAACAGGTACCTCTTCCCCATACCCATTCGCACTCCTACCCTTTTCCCTGTCGCACCAGCTTACCTCTGGAGGTGACTGACATTCTCCGGCCACTAGCTGACCCAGCTAGCTCACTAGGTCACCAGCTGGTCCCAGCTGCGGGTCACTCCCTCCAGCTGGCTGAGCTGGCCGTGAGCTGAACCAGCTGGCCGTGAGCTGAACCAGCTGACCCAGGTGGAGTGTCACTGCCTTTTCTGGACCGTGAGCTGCCCCAGCTGTCCTCAGCTGATGTTTTACTTGGGTCTAGCTACTCCCCATCATTTCTAGCTCAGATAAGGACCAACGTCCTTTCCGGCCATCTCCCTTACGGAGCATGTCCCTTATGACCAAGGTGTGTTGACCCGGTCCTTCTCTCTGGCCCCATGGTCCGTACTCGGGCCTTAGTAGGAGTTGGGGACGTTACAGGTCTCCCTCACCAATGAGGGATTCGTCCCCGAATCCGACTGGTATTCCCGCATGGCCATCTCAAACCATTCCGGGTACACAGTCTTCATCTTATCCTCGGTTTTCCAAGTGGGTTTTTCCTTCCCATTGCAAGTCCACACCACTCTTACAATAGGGACGGTTTTCTTCCTGGTTGTTTTCTCCATCCGATCCTCAATCCTTACTGGCCTTGTCTCCAAAGTCAGGTTCGGTTTCAGATCCGAGGGCAACTCAAGTTCGAGCACCTCCCGGTCAGACAAGCATTTGCGGAGTTGGGAAACGTGGAACACATCGTGAAATGCTTCCATTTCCACCGGTAGGTCCAACTTATAGGCCACCGTTCCGATCCTCTTCAAGACCTTAAATGGTCCTAGGTATCTTGGGTCTAACTTACCCCGTTTCGATACTCTAGCCCGGTCCTTGAAGGTGATCATTTTGAGGTAGACCCAGTCCCCTTCCTGGAACTCGAGGTCTTTCCTCTTTCTGTCTGCATAGCTTTTCTGCCGGTCCTGTGCCTCTTTCATTTTCTTTTTGAGGAACTTGATCTTCTCTGTAGTTTCTTCCACAATGGCTGGACCGATTATGCTTCTTTCCCCTACTTGGGTCCAGCATAATGGGGTTCGGCACGGCCTCTCATACAATGCCTCATATGGGGACATGTCTATACTTGACTGATAGCTATTGTTATAAGCAAATTCAGCCAGAGGTAGGTACCTTTCCCAAGAGTCTCCCCACTCCAGGATGCAGGCTCTCAACATGTCCTCCAAGGTTTGTATGGTTCTTTCTGACTGACCGTCAGTCTGTGGATGATAGGCCATACTCATCTTCACCTTTGTTCCCAAAGCCTTCTGGACTGCCTGCCAGAAGTGTGAAGTGAAACGGTCATCCCTATCCGAGACGATACTGGCCGGTACACCATGAAGTCTTATGATTTCATTGATGTACTTCCCGGCCAACCTCTCCACTCCATCAGTTTTCTTGATGGCTATGAAATGAGCGGATTTAGTGAGTCGATCTACAACCACCCAGACCGCATCCTTTTTGGTCTTGGTCGTGGGCAACTCAGTCACAAAGTCCATTGTGATATGGTCCCACTTCCATTCCGGGATGGGTAGGCTTTGTAGCAACCCACTTGTCACCTGGTGTTCTGCCTTGATCAGTTGACATATTGGACAACGCGAGACTCACTCGGCCACATCCCGTTTCATACCGACCCAATGGTAGTACTGTTTCAGGTCACGGTACATCTTATTGAGTCCAGGATGTATGGAGAATTTGGATTGATGTGCCTCTTTTAAGATCTCTTCTTTCAACAGCTTATCATCCGGTACACAAACCCTTCCATGGACCACGATGGTCCTGTTGTTAGAAGTTTGGTACTCGGCTTTGTCATTGCTCAACACTTTCTTAAGATTCTCATCCTTCCCCTGAGCAATCTTAATTCTAGTGAGCAAATCGGCCTGGTCAGCCACTCCTAGGCCTAGAGGTTCAACATCAGTGGACAAGGCATTCAGATTTAGAGTTCCGATCATATTGACCAGAACTTCCGCATCTTTTCTGACTTCCACCTCTGTCCTCCTTCTGGTTAACGCATCGGCCACAGAGTTGGCTTTCCTCGGATGATAGGCTATGTCGAGATCATAGTCAGCCACCAACTCCATCAATCTCATCTGCCTTAAATTGAGTTCGGACTGCGTGAACATATATTTCAAACTTTTTTGGTCGGTAAAGATTTGTACCTAGCCCCGTAGAGATTGGATCACCAAATCCCTTATGACCAAGGTCTTTTGACCCGATCCTTCTCTCTGACTCCATGATCCGTACTCGGACCTTAATGGGAATTGGAGACGTTACAGATACAACCTCATGTATCAAGACTGAATCTGTGTTTATATTCGCTAGTCCCTTTAGAAAAATTAACCCATCTTATGCTTCCCTTACAAAAACATATTAAATTGACTTGGTCTCATCTAATCTTTGTTATTTCAGAGTTTGATACCTTGCCGTCTGAGATGACCTGTAAGATGTTGGAGATGGCTGTGCTTCGTCTGACTATGCCAAAGTTGATGAAGACCATTCATTATGGATTATTATTGTTGAGTTATTATGGGCTGGATTTAGTAACAAATACGTTTTGTCAACATTACTTATTCGAACTCTCATATTACTTGTTACAAAATCACTCTTGGATTCTAATTAAACCGTAGATGATACATAGGAATTTATGAATTCATTGAGTTTGCAATATGTCTTCCTTAAGCGTGTGCCAGCAAAATCCTACCTCATATTATTCGTTATGGAAAACAAATACTTTTATGTTTACATAGAGTTCAATCATGCAGAAAAAAGATTACACACAAAATCAAAAGGTCTCACGTCTTATCCTTTTCACTAACCCGGTGAAGAAGAAGGAGGTTTCATGTTATTGGATCTCTTCTACTCTCTTTTTGGTCACTAAAAAAACAGAATGCTTTTTGCTTCTAGATGTAGTAATCTCAACAGCGGACTTCTTCTTATGACTAGACATTGTGGACACAAGCCCAACTACCTAAGTCTTTTTATATTGATTTTATTTTTAAGACATACAATTCTGATTAGCTCAAACCAGTTAAATGTGTCTTTTGACCGATAAATACTAGGATTTAAATTCACAACTTCCTAATCCCTACTTTTTTGGCCCTACATGAAAGTAATGGCTTTTGTGTGGTTTTTTTTTTGTTTTTCAGCTGCTTCGATCTATTTGAACTTGAGGCTCCATCTATGTTGAAAGGCTTTTTCTTCTTTGTCTCTTTTGATCATTTTGGTTTGTTAAAAAATTGGTACGGTACGATTATGTAATTGGAAAATATGACATAGATTCGCTTCTAACACTTAATGTTTTCCACATTTCGATTTAACTTCATTTGTTAGAGAATTTGAACATCCATTCTACAAAAATAACGAAATTTTTAGTATTATAAAAATTAAAAGCTAACAGTGGAGACTTTGTAAACTATGATAAGTGTTTTTTTTCTCTGGTTCGTGGCACTGTGAGACATGGTTACAAATTTTGTAATTCATAACGTTGCTAACGATTTTTCTTTTAACGTATGTTTTTTTTTTTAAAATGGTTTCGTCATTTTATTTACTTTTCTCGAAAAGAAAAAGTAAAAAAACGATTAGATGATCGGTTACACTTTGCAGGAAACCTTTTCCTTGCGTTCGTCTTTGTTGGTGATGGCGTGTTTGCTGTGTGTGTCCATCGTCTGTGTTTATCTTTTTGTTTGCTTTTCTCCCAATTTCAGTTTTTGTGTTTTCTTTTCTTGTTTCCATTTTACAGCTTTTCCCATTATCAGTTAAAGCACATTGCCCACCACTTTCCTTCTTTTTCTTTCTTAAATCTAGCATTTATCCTCTCTCTTTTTTGTGTGTGTCAAACACTAATCCCCTTTTTATATTTTTTTATTCTTCATCAATATAACATCTCTCTTTAATCTTCACACATCAATTGTTGTTATGTTGATCAGTCGACACAGTAGTACAGCAGGAAAAGAAAATAGTACTTGGGTTAAAGCGTTGTTAAAATTTATGTTAAAATTTAATATAACTACAATATTTAACCAGTCTATGTTTTTTTAAAGCTCTTTTCTAAAAGTACATTATATAAATTTCTTTTTACTTAACAAAAAAAAATACATTTTAGCTTTACAACTCAGACATAAAATGTTAGATATATATGCACATAGATTTAAAATAATATAGGATATATTGGAAAAAAATCAAAAAAAAACATAAGATTAGCTTATATTGAAAAACTAATTATAATAATTAAAACATACAAAAATTTAGTCTCGAAATAAAAGTTAGTGATTTCAGAAACAACACACGTACTAAACAATTTTATTCTCCGTTAACCACATGAAAAATAATTCTTTCGACAAAAGTAACATTAATAGTTAGGTACACAAGGCTTTCCTAATTATCATATAGATACATATTTGTGTAACCAAATAATCAGTCACAATAATTAATCTTAATTAGGTTAAATCAATAATAGAGTTCCTATTGATGAAGATAAATAGTTGCGTACAAGTTTTGTTTTGATCAAATATCAATATATGTGGTTCCTATTGAGTTTACACTTATAACTAAGTCATCTCATCACCAAAATCATCAATTATTGTTACCAAAAATAAGGAAAAGAAACGAAAGAGCTTGCTTGCACCATAATATCACGCGGCATCAAATCAACATAAAATTCTTATATAGTTTGATCTTTATATCTCCATTAATTAATGTATCGTCAGTCACAATTTTGAAATATTTGTTGAATCCTACAACTCTACAAGTAATCCTCAAACCTCTTTTGTTATTTCTTTTTAATTAACTATCGTTATCACAATATTCTCTCACCAACATACATGTCCCTATATAAACAGTTTCTCTTTATACCTTACCATCCATAAACTCATTCTCAATCACAAGAACATAGTAAAAGCACCATAGAAGAAATATGAAGCGATTCATTATCCTTGCGCTTTGCTTGCTCATGGTTCTTGAAACCACAAAGGGTTTAGATTTCCATGACAAATATATGGAATCGGAGGATAGCTTGTGGGAGCTTTACGAGCGGTGGAGGAGCCACCACACGATAGCTAGGAGCCTTGAAGAGAAGGCCAAGAGGTTCAACGTGTTCAAGCACAACGTGAGGCACATCCACGAGACAAACAAGAAGGACAAACCTTACAAGCTCAAGCTCAATAAGTTTGGTGACATGACTACTGAGGAATTTAGAAGATCCTACGCTGGTTCAAACATCAAACATCATAGGATGCTTCAGGGTGAAAGACGAGCCACAGGGACATTCATGTATGCAAATGTTAATGCTCTCCCGACCTCCGTTGATTGGAGAAAGAATGGAGCTGTCACTCCTGTGAAAAACCAAGGCCAATGCGGTGAGCTCTCTGTTTTCATTGATGTTTGAATCTTATGCATATGGTCTTCAATTATTAGATTCAATATTAACTTTGCGGGCTTGAGAAAGAACATTTCCGCAATAAGTCAAATACAACATTTTAGTAGGGAACTAATTTCATTAAAAACCTTCTTGAAGATGTATAATGTGGCTAAAAGCCCATAGCTCCGCAGATACCAAAAGAAATATGTGAAGTGAGAACCAATATAAGACTAAGTTTTTGGTTATTACAGGAAGCTGTTGGGCGTTTTCAACAGTTGTGGCGGTGGAAGGGATCAACCAAATAAGAACGAACAATCTGACGTCACTATCAGAGCAAGAGCTAGTGGACTGTGATACGAGTCAGAACCAAGGGTGTAGTGGAGGTTTAATGGACCTTGCTTTTGAGTTCATCAAGGAGAAAGGAGGACTCACGAGCGAGCTAGTGTACCCGTACCAAGCTTCTGACGAAACTTGTGACAAAAACAAGGTTTTTTTACATACTACACGTCATCCAAGAATAAAGAAATCTTAAAGTGGTAATAAAGTAGAATTGACGTACTTGATTTCTATAATACCGTAGGAAAATGCTCCGGTGGTTTCCATCGATGGACACGAAGATGTTCCTGCGAACAGTGAGGATGATCTAATGAAAGCTGTTGCTCATCAGCCTGTCTCTGTTGCCATTGATGCTGGTGGTTCAGACATTCAGTTCTACTCCGAGGTAAAAATACAAAACACAGAATCTATGTTCTAAAAACATACTACCTCCGTTTTGTTATAACAGTCGTATTAAAGCTTTTTTTACACATGTTAACAAAAATCTTTACATTTCTATAATTCCCTTAATTAATACACTTGAATTTTTTATTTTTAGTTAAGAAACTGAAATAATAGGATAGAAATATAACACTTCCAATTTTTATGAAACAAAAACAAAGTCCTACAAGTATATGCGTTATGAAACGGAGGCAATTTTTAAAGATTTTTTTTTCTGACGCATGCATGTTGTTGTAGGGAGTGTTTACGGGGCGATGTGGAACAGAGCTAAACCATGGAGTTGCAGCAGTAGGTTATGGAACAACGATAGATGGAAAAAAATACTGGATCGTTAAGAACTCTTGGGGAGAGGAATGGGGAGAGAAAGGATATATAAGGATGCAAAGAGGGATCCGTCATAAAGAAGGACTCTGTGGCATTGCTATGGAGGCTTCTTATCCTGTCAAGAACTCCAACGTTAATCCTTCTGGACTTTCCTCGGCCTCGCTTAAGGACGAGCTTTAAAAGCTAATATTAGCAGGAAAATAATATGTTTGATCATCATGGCTTGTTTATATATATATTTCTTTATTTATATATAGTATGATGTTTTTCAATGTATATGAACGGAATCTTCTGAGTCTATTTATGAATAAATGGTTTTACGTTTTTTTATTTTGTCATCTGAAGATTTTATAAACAAAAAAAAGAGCGTTTACAGGTCGAACAAAAGAAAGAAAATATAAACAGCTCCATTCTAATAGGAGCCAAAATGAGATTACAAGATCAAAGGAGAAGACTATCTGCTCAGAAAATTAACAGAAAGCATTACGCCAATCCTCTTCAATCTCATCTCTAATCCAAAAAGGAGCACCTCTGGCCACATAGGAATGAACCAGATTATCCTCTGTAACACTTTTGGTGATCAATTGAGCTGGTCTATTGGAGGAAAGAGTTTCCACAACCATATTCCAATCACACAATCTATCCAACTCAATTTTAACTTCAGATGCTTGAAACCTAAAAAAGGATCGCAGGAGGTCTATCCACCATGCCAACAAGTGCCAAAGATTCAATAGCAAAAGTAACCAAAGACAAACTAAGACTAACCATACTACGGATGGACCATAAAAGACATTGGAACTTAGCTTCATTTAAGAAAGGAATATCACTCAACGAAAATCTGCTATGGAGAATGACCTTACCTCTATCGTCTCTTAATATCCAAGAGCCACCTGCTAGTTGCTCTTTTTACGACCAAGAGACCCCAATGTTGCATTTTAACTTATTTCTCGAAGGTGGTAACTAAAACCTTCTTACCAAGGACGAATGATGAGATACTTCTTCATTAACTTATTTCTCGAAGGTGTAATCTCATCACTGCTCTGCACAGCTTGAGCTAAGAACCACTGAGATACTTCTTCATTAATTTGCTTCACCAAATCTAAAGAAAAAACCCGAGAACCTTGAAACAAAACCGTGTTACGGTTTTTCCAAAGGCCCCACAAAACCCAAGGAAAGCTACGACGAACATTCAGAGGAACGGACGGATTTCCAGATTGCAAAAACAGATAATTGCAATTGGAGAAAAGAGAGCCAGCTTCAAAGCCAAATTCAGGCATTGGAAATCCTGCTAAAGCCCAAACTTGGCGAGCAAAAGAACAAAAAAAAAGCACATGTCCTACTGACTCACCCTCCACACCACAAAGTTGACATTGTGTATCCAGTTTCATCCCACGGGAAGCCAGACAATCAGCCACCGGCAATGCATTACTCATAGCTTTCCAGAGAAAAGAGTGAATCTTAGGGGCAGTTTTAAGAGTCCAAATGCACTCTTTAAGACCATTGATCGAAGGCTGAATGGTATTCTAACGGATGGTTTTACTCCTATGAACTTGACAAGCCAACCAATAACCCGATTTAACCGAAAAATTACCATTCTTGTTGTGCAACCAAGTCCAAAAATCAGGAGTGGAGACCACTGGTTGATGACGAAGAATCAACTGCACATCATTCGGATAGAACAAATGGTCTAGAATCTGTGGATTCCATCTGCGAGAATGAAAATCTATGAGTTCCTTCACCGAAGATCGATATTGATGAATATATTCTTCATTAATGGTTTTACATTTGTTTCCAAAATCAAAAGAGCTAAGAATGCCTTTTTGGCAGAACATAAGTCGGTGATGTTTTTCTTTTGATAAAGTAAAACAAACAAAGTTCAGCAACTTTTATTTTTATTTTTCCGCCAATTCAGTTATATTAGAACAAAAAGAAAACTCATCAAAGATGGACACATACCACCAAAAAGTAGATATATACAAACCCATACATACCCATATAAGAGAGATAATAAACCCACAATTTTACATAGGCTTGTTTCTAGGTTTTGGGCTAAAATTAGCAACTAAATAAATTGGTAAATGGCTAGACAACAAGTTTCTAACTCTACAATGGGCATATTTTTTTAGTGTTCGTTGGGTTGTTGCAACAAGGTTAAGGGAAAATTTAAGACTTAACATGAGAAAGAGAGAAAGGTGAGTTTGTGTGAGTAATAGCTCTGATCTTGTAACGTACAGTCCGATTTTGGTGGTTTTGCCAGCAATAGTGGATTTGTTCAGTGGTGTTGGATTCCTAGATATATTTCAAATCACACGTGATTTGAATCTCAATAACTCAGTTTCTTAAGTGACGCATTTAGTAAGTGATGGTTTACGTTAATTATCATAATTTTTTTTAAAGAACTAAAATTATTATGACTAATTACAATTATAATATTTTTAGTTATATTTTCCTTAATTAATAACTTTTGTTTAAATTATTTTTCTGTACAAAAAATATATATCTTAAATTTTTTGTAATGTTATTTAAAAACTCTATTTTTATGTGTCACGTCAATTCTCACAATGCTAATCATATATATATATATATTCATTAAATTGTAATTAATTTAATAAATAAGTCATTTTCTAAACATTTTGGTTTTAAGAAAAACATAATAAATTATACATACATATATAAATGATTTTGTTTTCAAATAACTGAATTTTTTAATAATGAATCTTAAATAAATAAATAATTAGGTATTTTTTATCAACAACAGTAACTTTTAATTTAATAAAAATTATTTTAAAATAATATAATTGATACTAAAAGATGGGAATTAAAAAGAATTTTAAAATTAATCCATTTTTTATCAAATAATTAAGAAAAGAACCTAATTATCTCATATCATATTTCTTTTCCAAACAAATCTTTTCTTCATTTTATGACTAATTTAATATCAAATAAAAAATATAATAATGTGGAATTAAAATTTGAAATTATGGTTGTTACTTGATCCGAATCGAACATTACTAAATTGATGGAATCAAATGTCTCATTTTTCTGTTATCATTGCGTTCTAAACTCCTATCGAATTGATAAGCTTTCAAATGATTATTGATTTGGTTTCCTTATGCAACTTTGAACCAGTTAACATTTTAGCTCTGTCCTACTTTTTTTCAAAACAACATATATAAAATTATACATAATTGTACCAAAATATACTTATAAAACGAAACTAAATTAAAGTAATTAAATTAATCCAATTTTACAGTTTGAATAAAAAAAAATTTGTTATTCAATTTGGAGGAATTGTTGCAATCCAATATGCCCCCAATTATAAATAATTTAACCGGTCCAAAATTTATACCTTAAGTCGTGTGTCTAATTAAGATAACATCACAATATAATATTTAACACTTCTCTATTTAGTTTTCATACATATAAATTGAAAACAATTAACACTTTATAAAACATAAAAGTAAAAAGTAAGTAATTAATATAATTTAGTTGTTTTTTTGTAAATATTCATATACGTGCATGAGCTTTTAAAATTTTATATGTTTGGTTTGTTTATCCAATTCCAAACTGATCAACACTTCAGTTGTTTTCCTATTTTTTCTTCAAAACAAGATATATCAAATTTTACGAATATATATTTACAAATTTTAGATGAAGAACCAATTTGTTTTTTGCCTAATTAGAACTTAAAAAAAAAATTATCGTTCAATTCAGAAAAACAGATGCAATCTTATATACCCAAAAATAAATAATGAAAGCGATCTAAATTCTTATACCCAAAATCACAGATTTTTAAGATACCAATATAATTTATTAAAATAATATTCTATTAATTTTATAAATATAAATTACAAAAAATAAAAATTTATAATAACAAATGAAAATGTAAATATTAACTAATTATTATAATCTAATTATTTTAAAATATTCATACACGTACATACAAAATTGAGGGTATCAATTTGGGGTTCTTAGGTTCTGAATAAGGATTCTTTATGTGTGCGTACTTTTTATAGAAGAATTTATCTGTAGTTAAAACCACGAAGTAGTTTGCATACTGGTGGTGTATTATGGAATTGCCGAGTATTGTTTTCCCAGTTGGTGTGAAGAGAAACATATCTTTTTATGAATTTTACTTATCAGACCTTATGTATGTCATCATTAAGACACAATTCAATTACCCTTTTTTATTCTTAAGAGAAACCCTTGATTACATTGTATTACTGGCTTATCATTTGAAGAAAATCACTTCTGCAGTTTCAAGCTACAAATTTTAGAATTCTAGAGCTCTCAATACTAATAGCTGAAGAAAAATAATAATTTATTAAAACAAATAAGCGATTATTCGCATTACGCATAGAAAAATATCTAATTATTTTTTATTTTTACATATATATTATGTTATTTTCTTATTTTTATTAATCTTTTAAATTATATTGCAAATGTTTATAATTATTTTTATCATGTATATTGTTGTGTTCTATGTTCTTTTTTATAAAATATATTTTTTATTATAGATTATTATGTATTTTGTTTCTTACTTGTGAAATGTGTTAATAAATTTAATGTTCATTAGTTAGTTATAAATTAAATGTTACATATTTTACATATATTTTGTAATTTTTATTGTTAATCTTTCTTTCTTTTTTATCTCTATTTTGAGTTGTTTTTATTAATTTTTTATTGATTTAAATAATTATGTCTTTCTTATTTTGTATGAATTTTGTACCATTCTATAAATTAAGATCTCGAAATTCAGGATGACCAAGAGGTTATAAAAGATTATGAAAATAAATAAGTATTTGTAACTCTTGTATTTGAATAATAAATAATTGACATTTATAGATTTGTTTTAAAGTGAAAAAGACATATGTCAGTTTGTCAATCATTCACATATAAAAAAATTGGAGAAACTTATTCAAATATTATATATAAGATTCCAATATTATCAAATTATGAGATGTTTTTGTAGAGAACATACGGAAGTTATAACCACCTCGCGTGGTTAATTGAAAATTGAATGTAGTCTACGGATATCACTTTATCTCCAAGGCTCTGCCTAAGATTGTTTTGGTTGAGAGGGTTGAGCTGATATGGCAGCTTAAGGAGTTAGTAGGGAAGGATAGTATCAGCCATAGTTCCAAAATTTGAGTGAATCATTTTTAATAGATACTAAAAAGTGCTACTTCAACCAATTTGAAGAAAAGAATAACAAAATTAAAGACGTTATTGTTGCAAGTGTCCTGAAATTTTTATATGTTTTTATTTTTCATATCAAATAGTGTTACATTAATCTATTAAATATGTGAAATATATATTAAAAGCGTAAGATATATAAAAAATGATTATCAAGTTATATAATATTTTTTAAAAAGTTATAACTTGTTCACGCACACAATGAATTACGTCTCTCAATGATTAGAACTCCCTTCTTCTTTTGGTTCAACACCATTTAAAATTTAGTATACCATCAAAAGAATTATTGATGTCTTTGGCTTGCCTATCACTGAAGTAAGGGACAGTTCTTGGATTTAGTTTACCAATCAGTAAATTATATAATCGGTCGTTCTTCTTCAGCTCTAAACTAAGTAATTCCTAAACTAGGTGATTTTCTATGTTTTAGGTCTAAGTACTATAATTTTCTGGCTTCTTTTTAATAATAATGCATCAAAATCGAATTTCAAATTGTATTTAACTTTAGGTTTCACAATTATACAGAAACTTACATTTTCTGTCAGTATCAGTGAAACGCTTAGTGAGTGGTTGTTGATTGTGAGATCAATGAGCGTACATATATATACTCTACGGGTCTCTATTGTACTTTGGTTTAGTGTCTTGATCAGCTGACATTCCTTTCACGCTTTCATATCGTCTGTCTCCCACATGGGTTGGGTCCATTTTCATGACATCGCTATTGCTTACAAACGCAATACACTGTGTAAATCAATTTTCTAAAGCATGTACATGTTCTTGAATGTGTTGTGGGAGATTTCGTTAAGGATGTTGGAAAATGAATTTTACTTGAACTAGAAAGTATTGGAGATTTGGAAATAAACACAAAACTAAATGATAAGGAATCTATATAAGGACTAAACAAAAAGGAAGTCAATTCTGATTAAAATTCTTTCCATCACGATTTAATTTGTTTTCTATTTGATTTGAGAAGTGTCGAGTGATTTAAGACTTTCTTGTTAATCGTATTGTCTACTTCCACTAGATTTTAGTTTCTTCTCTTATAATTTTCTTTTTGTTTATGTTACATTATGAATTTATGAGCGGTAAAATGAAAACTAGAATTGCGACAACCCCATCAAATGACTAATATGATAATATTTAAGCGTTGTAAGAGTAGGAATTTTAAAAAATTAATAAACTAGGGAAAATAGTATAATAAACCATCAAAGTGGCAACCACTGACACTTTAAACCTTCAGATTATTTCACTAGCATTTTTAACCATCAAACTATACAATTTGTCATATAAAACCATGAATTTGGTATTTCAATGTGCGCCGCCATCTGCATTAACGGAACAGTTAATTCCGGTAACGAAATTCCAATATTCCGACAAACATATACAACACGTGGTTGTTTCTTTTAAAATTTAAAATTTAAAAAGTATCCGTTTAAGACTTTAACACCTAACTTTCCCAAATCGATTTGGGAATTAGGGTTCGAAAAAATAAAAAAATAAAAACAGAGAAGAACGAAGAGAAATTTGAGTTCGAGTTGATGCATTGGAGTTGAAATGAGGTAAGAGAACTTTCAATCTACTGATTCGATGTGAAATTTGAGGTTTAAGAGTTTCCAATTTGTGATTTATGGGTTTGTTCGAGTGATTATTTCGGGTTTGTTTGACTGATGCTTTTGGGTTTTTTCGATTGACAATGAGTAATGATTTTGGGTAGTGTTCGATTGATGATTCTGTGACGATTTTGGGTAGTGTTCGAGTGACGATTTTGGATTGTGTTCAAGTGACGATGAGTGATGTTTATGGGTTTTCGTCTTATGTATTCACTTTTTCGATTACAGTGACAAAACCAAATTCAACATCCACTACGGTGGAAGTGTGGTGAAGACAGGTGATGATTACGAGTATGTAGGCGAATTGGGGAAGAACTCTAAAGTTTGGAAATTCTCGGAGATTGGATGGAAGAAATTTGAAAGCTTCCTTAAGGTGGAGAAGATAAAGACAGAAATTTCTTTGATTTGGTACAAAGATGCACGAGAAGACATGAAGAATTTGAAGTATGTGTTTGACAAGACTTGTGACCCGATTGGTGAACTTCGGTCGGCTGGGAAAACAAGTGGTGAGATTGATATTTTTTTGGAACATGAGTGTTCAATTCACACGCCTGGTTCTCAGATTTTTCTTACAAGCAGCCAAAATGAAAATGTAAATCATGGTGAAGATGAAAGTGTTGGTGGGAATGGAAGGAGGTGTGAAGATGAAACTGGTGGTGGGTATGAAGCTGATAGCGATGAGTATGGTGCAAATAAGCGAAGAGAAGAAGATGACATTGGTGGTGGGTATGAATCTGCGAGGGAAGATAGTGAAGATGGTGGTGTAGATAGGCCAAGAGAACATGAAGAAGGAGAGCAATCCGAGGATGAACAACCAAGAGCTGACAAGGAAGAGGAAGTTTTAGAAGAAAACATCAATGAAAATCAGAATCAGGTTGATGATGGAGAAGATGTTGTCTTAGATGCAGGAGACGGTGCTAACGACGAGAGGTTTAAGTCTGTGTTTGAGGAGGGTGTGAAGACAGCTGCTGACATTACCGCATCAAATTTAAAGATGGATGAAGAAAAGAAAAATGAAGCAAGGGAAGCAGAAGAAAGTGAACAAGAAGATCGATTGGGTGATGTGCAATATCCAGATACACCATTATCATCAGATGAAGAATGGGATCGATGGATGGATAAAAGCAAATGCAAAGGCAAAGAGAAGTTCCATGGAGATTTGGATAAAGAGCCATATATCTGGTTGTTTCAGAAATTTAATAGTGGATTAGAGTTTAAGGATCAGCTACTGCGTTACTCACTCAACACACAATATGATGTGAAAATGGCGAAGTCAGAAGCGAACAGAATAGCAGCAGTGTGTTGCTCAGAGAAATGCCCGTGGAGAGTATTTTGTTCAGTCGAAGTACCTCTGAACAAATGGATGGTTAAAGTGTGTTACTACAAACACAATCATGAGAAATCATCTAGAGTTTCAATGCTGAAGCAAGGGGTGATTGCCGGGTTGTTTCGGGAAGAGCTTAGGAGGAATGTAAACATGCAAGCAGCAGAGATAAAAGACATCATAAAAGCAAGGTATAACATTGTTGCACCCATTTCGAAGTGTTATAGAGGAAGACGGATTGCTTTGGATTCAATTCTTGAAGCTCAATCAATCCAGTTTGGAAAACTGTGGGATTATGAGGCTGAACTTCGAAGAACACATCTATGTATCATCACTGAGCTAAACACTACGGTCGTGAATAATGTCCCAATTTTTGACAGCTTCTACATATGTTTTCGAGAATTCCGAGAGACTTGGAAGAAATGTTGTAGACCAGTTATTGGCTTAGACGGTTGCTTCTTGAAATGGGAGTTGAATGGTGATCTACTTTCGGCTGTTGGTAGAGATGCTGATAATAGGATGTAACCTATAGCATGGGCAGTGGTGAAAGGTGAAAATAAAGACACTTGGGGATGGTTTGTAAGGAGGTTGAAGACAGACCTTAACTTGGGCATTGGAGACAACTTGACCATCATTTCTGACAAACAAAAGGTAAGAAATTAGATGGTTTTAGTTAATAACATTACTTTTTGTTAAATAGTATATGTGTAACGAGTTCTTTTGCTCAGGGTCTTGTAATTGCAATCACCGAAGAACTACCTAAGGCTGAGCATCGTATGTGTGCACGCCACATCTATGCAAATTGGAAGAAATCTTTCTCTAGGTCAGAGTATAAGAACTTATTTTGGGGAGTTGCATATAGCTACAATTTAGGAGAATATGAGGAAAAAATGAGGATGGTGCAATCTTATGACCCTGCTGCATATGAAGCATTACTTACAACTGAACCAGAAAAATGGTGTAGAGCATTCTTCTCTACCGAGTCTCGTTTTCCTGATGTACACAACAACTTATCAGAAAGTTTCAACAGAACTATCAAGATAGCCAGATCGAAGCCTGTTCTTAGTTTGTTAGAGGATATTAGAAGACAAGCTATGCGTCGGATATCACAAAGGTCTCTAAAAGCAGAGAGATGCGATACTATTTTAACACCAATAACAATGGCATTATTGGAGAAATCGAGGATTGATAACAAGTACTGCTCCACAATAAGAAGTAGCTCCACTTTGTATGAGGTTAATGAGTTTAATCATGGCTACACAGTTAGCCTTTCAACACAGGAGTGTGTTTGCAGGCGTTGGGATCTTAGTGGTTAGTGAATTTTTCACCCTTGATGACTTTATATAATTTCTGTCTGATGACTTCTCTTATTAAGTCTTGTTTGTTTACTGAGGTTAGGCATACCCTGTAGACATGCAATATGTGTTATGGATGATAATAGAGATGATCCAGTGAAGTATGTATCGGGTTATTACTACGCAAGTGTTATGAAGGAAACATATGCTGATAATATCAAACCCGTTAATGGTGAGAAGCTGTGGGTTAAGACATGGAAAACTCCGATAGGGATTCCCGAGATTCGCAAGAGAAGAGGTAGACGAAGAACTCGTGACAGAAGAAAGGAACCATTTGAGGATCTGAAAAATTTGGGAAAAGCAACAAGACATGGTAGGATACCAAGGTGCAGCAATTGTCTACAAACTGGACATATTAAAAGCGGTTGTAAGGATGAGAAGGTTGTTGTAGAGGGACCAAAAAATAGACGTGGAAGGACTCGTAAACTTCCAAGCGAGGTATAACTTGTCTAACTTGTTTCTGTCTTAAGGTTTTTCGTCAAATTTTCCTGAGTATAACTTGTTTCTGTCTTCGCATTCAGGTTCCAAAACGTCCTACAAAGCCAAGAAAGAGGAAAGCTCCACCAACTGCGAGCAGCTCTCAACCAGTACCGCCTACTGAGTCAACTTCCTCATATCCCGCAGCATCGAGTGCACCTCAGCCGGAAACATCATCCAACCCTGCAGTGTCACAAGTGAAGAAGCCTAGACGTGGACGACCACTGAAGATAACAAAAGCTACTCCGATCCCTAGAGGTGTTGGAATATTGACATGTCCTCACACAGATCGTGTCTTTGAGGTGATAAACAATAGAGCTTATGATACATCAGTGCCTCCACCAGATCCTCCACAATAATCATGATTAAGACACCTAATGTGCAACTCTGAAACTCTATTTCTGTTTACTGTGTTTTTGTGAACTTGTTTGTGTTGCAAACTCTGTTTTTAAGTGTTTTCTGAACTTATGTTTGTGTCTGTGACTTTTTAGTGTGTTGTGTCTATGAGTTTTGGTTTTAAGCAATAATTTGTTTGAGACACAATAACTTACTTTGTTTTAAACATCTCTTAAATCCAAATACAATAGCAAACATGAACTTAACATCCAAAGTTTAACATCAACAAATATTAAAAACCAAGTTTGACAACACATGAATGCAAGAACCGAAAGAAAAATACAACCAAAGGTCTTTGGCCTTTCACTACTTCACCATCACGAACATGAATCCAAGTACCAACACAAAACCAGCCGTTGAAGATATCATAACATTTTTAAAGATCCTACTCCTCTCGCCAAGTATCAAGACTTCTCTCTTAAGCGCCTCACATTCTTCCCGACTTTGCTTTAAATCATCAGCTAATGCACTAATCTCCTCTTTACTTTCAGCCTCATTAGTCACAGTTCTTACTGCATTCCTTAAGCTCTTAATCTCCTCTTTTTGTCCTCGAATTATATCTCTTGCATCCAACAAAGCAAGGTGTTGCCACCCGTTTGGTTTCTCCAAATCAAACCAACGAAAAAAATTGCATGACTCATACCCGTGACCAACTTTACGCCCTTTACAAGCATAGAACCTGCGTCCAGGGTTATCATCTGTCCAAGCTTGCACAATCTTTGCTAACCCCTTACAATTACACAGAACACCTTTCTCATTTTTGTATTCCATTGTTGAAGAACTTGCACTTTGAGCCATCTACACAGAAAATCGAGTACTACCCAGTCATTTACTCCCTAATTTCATCAATTCTATAACGAATTTCATCAAATTCATGTTCGAGCTACTTCTCACTTATTCAATTTCATATAATGAGTTTTCGAATCGACAGTAAGAACTCACAAATGACTCACAAATGAGTTTTAGAATCGTCGAAAAAACATACCTTTTGATCTTTCTTCTTTCTTCGTTGTCGTCTCTTCTCTTCGTTCTTCTCTGGTTTTTTTTTATTTTTTTCGAACCCTAATTCCCAAATCGATTTGGGAAAGTTAGGTGTTAAAGTCTTAAACGGATACTTTTTAAATTTTAAAATTTAAAAGAAACAACCACGTGTTGTATATGTTTGTCGGAATATTGGAATTTCGTTACCGGAATTAACTGTTCCGTTACTAAAGTTAACTGTTCCGTTAACGCAGATGGCGGCGCACATTGAAATACCAAATTCATGGTTTTATATGACAAATTGTATAGTTTGATGGTTAAAAATGCTAGTGAAATAATCTGAAGGTTTAAAGTGTCAGTGGTTGCCACTTTGATGGTTTATTATGCTATTTTCCCTAATAAACTATAAATATTGATTTAAATATTTTTTTGTATTTTTGACAATGAATACAAAAGAGCTCACTAAAAAATTATGATATTCAAACTGAAAGAATAACATTAACATATACTATTTCTAAAAGAAAATACTGAGTTCCTCCTGCCAATTTACTGTTTTGAATTTTTTTCGCGAAAAACTTGTGTGATAGATAATGAGTCGAAAAGTTGTATTCATCTCAGAAATTTCTCTGGATGAGTTGAAAAAGTAGGGCACTCCTAGGGAGTGGAGACAATCTTAATCAGATTAGAACAATCTTCCGTGTAGACCACCTTACTAAACTGAAGATAATAAATGCACTTGATACCCCATAAGTGCTTTAAACTCCAAATTTAAAGGGGAAAAGCTTTTACGAATATGACGGATCCCTACCATCAAATTAGTAACTCCCTCTATACTACAAAACCAGTTCTGTCCTGAAAAAATATCTGAATCTCTCTAAACTCCATCTATAAAACACCATCAACCTCAAAACTTCCCATATTCAGTTGTGGATTAACCTGTAGGTTGGATATTCTACTCTTAACCTGTTGTGCTTCTTCCTGATGAAGCCACGACCCACGGATCACCCGAAGAACCGACCCAAGATGAAGTGAAGATTACCGTTACGGTAATGAGGAATACACCACAGACGAGGTCAGGAACCAGGAACTTACGCGAGGAGTTTAACCAGCAAGTGGAGAGCCTTATCACTCTATTGGAGCATCAGGAGCTTAAAGGAAGGCTACTCAACAAGGAGATACTTGAAGAGCTTCGACCCAGCCGATGGAAGAACCCAACCCACCCTTGAGCCGAACGATGGAGCCAACCGGACCAACGAACAGATCGACGACCAGCTTCCGGGGCCTCACGTTCTTGCCAGTTATTCAGGGACTTGCAGCGACCAACATCTTCCATATCAGCCCTCACGCCTGGGATGGAACAACCAAACTCCACCATGGATCAGATGGCCCAAGACACACCCGCACTCACTCGACCACCCGAGTTCAACGCACGGTAAGCTCGTGAAAAAGCTATTTTTAATGAGTTTCCTTTTGTTGTTTTGAAGGATTTCTTTTCTTTTCTTGTTTTCCTTTTCTTTTGTGTTTAGGGATTATGTTAGCAATTTCGGCCAAATGTTAGGCTTTTTATTAATTTCTTGTTTTCGACCCAAGTAGGTCAACACTGCAAGACTATTTAATAAAGTTCCACATTCAGTATATACACAACATTTTACCTCATATCAATAAAGAACCGGAGTTTTCTTCTAAAACCCTAACCGTCTAAGCTTCTTGCGTGAGAATCCTTGAAGTGAGTTCGGTTTGACTTATCACAAAACTATCCATCCTTTGTGTGGCGTCCCTCATTCCCCATCGATCGTTCCATTCACTAAGTAACTTGGAGAGAGCCTGTCGGCCAGCCAAGGAGCTTCCATCCCGTGACTTCCAAGCAAAGAGTGCCTTCGGCCAGCTGTTTGGGTCACAACCTCCACCCCTTTTTAGAACCACCCGTTTGGGGCAACATCATCTGGTATCAGAGCCTAGGCTCGGAAATCAGGTTGTATCTCACTTTTATCTTTGCTTGTTCTTGTTCTTTCAGTTTGCGATCTGTTCTTTGTTTCTTTAAAAAAAATAATAATAGATATATATAATCGTTAGTTGGTTCATCTTAGTAGTAGTTGTTGTGATTAGGTTGTTAGCTGCTTGATTTTGCTTCTTTGTTTGCTGTGTGTGATCTGATGCATCCTTATAGCCGCCTAGACCTCTCTCGCGAACTAGGATTTTGCATTCAAACTTTCCTTATTTGATATTCTATGTAAAAAAAAAAATCATATTTCCTTTTCGATTGATTTTTGTTTTTTCTTGTTTATTCGATTTCCATTTAGTATAGTATCTGAATATTGTCTTTTTGCTGTCGATTGTGACTGGTTGAGGATTAATGCTTGACTAGTCTTTGCTTGGCTTACGCGCAACACTCGACTTAAAAGCCCATAACCCCACTTGGTCTTTTAAGGTTAATTTTCAGGAAGCCATGGGAAGCACAAGTGACGATACCCTGGCTTAGATCCTAGCCAACCTCCAGACCATGCAGGAGCGTTTGGATCGGCTGGAACAACGACGAACCGAAGATGAATACACTTTGGACACACAGAGTATCCGCAAACGTACACGGGACATACGACCACCACCAGCACCCGACCAATCCAGGAACGACCGTACGCGTGAGCATCACCGCACTGGGAACGACTGGGACAGGCACCGGGAGTCTGAGGAAGATCCCCCGTGGCAAGGTAAGGATCTTAAACTGACGCCTCCTACTTTTGCAGGGAAAATCAACCCGGAGGCTTACTTGGATTGGGAGAGGCGAATGGAGTACATCTTTGAGTACTACAACTACTCTGACGCCCAAAAGATGAGCCTAGCCGCGGCCCAACTCACCGACAATGCGCTGGCCTGGTGAGACCGAGAGGTAGCCGAACGGAGGAGACAACACCTTCACCCAATCACCTCATGGGCAGACATGAGTTTCCACCTCCAAAAGAGGTACGTACCTGTTTCTTTCCACAGAGATCTCCAGAAGAGGTTCCGGAAGCTGAGCCAAGGGAGCTGGTCCGTGAAGAATACTTCGAAGAGTTTGAAACTCTTAAGAACCGGTTGGAGGTCAACAACTCGGTCGAGACTCTTATGGCCCAGTTCTTAGACGAAATACAAGACCGCATCGTTCGTAAGGTGGAAAGGCAGACGTACAACGACTTGGACGAGTTGCTGCATGTGGCCATCCAAGCCGAACAGCACATCAAGCGGAAAGGAGCCGCTATGAGCCGGACCAAACCTAGCTGGAACTCCCAACAACCAAAAAGTTTTGACAAAGGGAAGTTGGTCATTGTTGAGGACCGGACTAAGAAGGTCACTCCGAGAGCCCCAAAACCCACAGCCGGACCAGGTAAGTTCCCAAACAACCGAGCTAGAGACATTACCTGTTTTAAATGTCAGGGAAAGGGTCATTACGCGTGCCCAAACCAACGGGTCATGGTACTACGCGATAATAGAGAGTACGAGTCAGAAGATGAGGCTCCACCAGACCCCGTTGAGTCCAAAGAAGAAGTGACTGACTACCCTGAAGTAGGGGAGATCCTAGTCACCAGGCGAGCCCTCAGTGCCCTATACGATCCAGACACTATCCAAAGGGAAAACATCTTTCACACGAGATGTAGCATAGAGGCTAAGGTATGTAGTCTCATTATCGATGGAGGTTCCTGCACTAACATTGCAAGTAGGTACCTAGTAGAGAAGCTCGGTCTCCCTAAGACCAAGCATCCCCGACCCTACCGACTCTGATGGCTCGATAACAAAGTGGAGCTAAGGATCAGCAAGCAGGTCCAAGTGCCTTTCAGCATCGGTAAGTACTCCGACCAAGTGCTATGTGATGTGGTTCCTATGCAGGCAGGTCACATCTTGTTGGGATGACCATGGCAAGGAGACTCTCCATAATGGCCGAACCAACTATTATAGCTTCATGCACAACAACATGAACCCAACCTGGCCCCACTCGCACCACAAGAAGTTTTCGAACTTCAGAAGGCCATGGACCGAGGAGCCAAAGAGGACAAAGTAAGTAAGATCAATCTTTACGTAACACCTAGTACTATTTGTAAGTCCCTTGCAATGCAAGAATCGGTGCTGCTAATGATCTTTAACGAAGGTATGGTTTCAGGTTCCGGAGATGAAACCCCAATACCAACCAAGGTCAAGAAGCTGTTGGAGCAGTTCACGGACGTGTTTCCTGAGGAGATCCCACTCTGTTTACCACCGGTCCGAGGAATTGAGCACCATATATACCTCATACCAGGAGCCCCTCTACCTAACCGAGCTGCCTATCGGATCAACCCTGAGGAGGCCAAAGAGTTAGAACGCCAAGTGCAGGACCTAATGTCCAAAGGATACATCCGCGAGAGCCTGAGTTCTTGTGCCGTACCTGTAATCCTGGTGCCCAAGAAGGATGGATCGTGGCACATGTGTGTTGATTGCCGGGCCATCAACAATATCACCATCAAGTACCGGTACCCAATCCCGCGGCTGGACGATCTGCTGGACGAGCTCAATGGAGCAACTATCTTCTCCAAGATTGATCTGTGGAGTGGATATCACCAAGTCAGAATGAAGGAAGGCAACGAATGGAAGACAGCCTTCAAGACCAAGCGAGGATTGTACGAGTGGTTGGTAATGCCTTTCGGCCTCACCAACGCCCCAAGCACGTTCATGAGGCTTATGAACCATGTTCTGAGGGCCTACATCTGTAAGTTCGTGGTAGTATATTTTGATTGTATACTTGTTTATAGTAATTGTCTAGAGGATCACCTTAGCCACCTAGAACAGGTCTTAGCCACACTTAGATCGGAACAACTATATGTGAACCTCAAGAAATGCATCTTTTGCACTGATGAAGTTGTTTTCCTAGGATTTGTGGTAAGTTTGCAGGGTTTAAAGGTGGATGATGATAAGATCAAGGCGATCTAAGAATGACCTACTCCTACCACGATTGGGCATGTAATAAGTTTCCACGGGCTGGCCAGCTTATACCGGCGGTTCGTACGGGACTTCAGTACCATTGCTGCACCCCTCACCGCGGTCATTAAGAAGAATGTCCCATTCAGCTGGGGACCGGCTCAAGAGGAGGCCTTCCAGAAGCTCAAACAAAGTCTCACCCAATCACCGGTTCTGGTACTTCCAAACTTTAACCAGATTTTCGAAATAGAATGTGATGCTTCTGGAACAGGAATCGGAGGCGTGCTTATTCAAGGAGGCACGCCAGTTGCTTTCTTCAGTGAAAAGCTCAATGGAGATTCACTCAACTACCCTACCTACGACAAGGAGCTGTATGTCCTGGTAAGGTGTTTAGAGGTTTGACAACATTATCTTTTGTCCAAAGAGTTTGTTGTCCATACAGATCACGAGACGCTAAAACACTTGAGAGGAAAAACCATGCTCAAGAGGAGACATGCAAAGTGGATGGAGTTCATCGAGACCTTCCCTTATGTTATCAAGTACAAGAAGGGCAAGGAGAGCATTGTAGCCGATGCATTGTCTAGGAGGCATGCCCTGATCACCACCATGGAGGCCAAGATCATGGGCTTTGAACACATCAAGGGCGCTTATGTAGAGGACCCAGACTTCCAGCAAGTTTTTGAGGCGACCCACACGGCTGCAATCGGAGGTTATTACCAATACAATGGTTTTTTATTCAAAGATAAAAAGCTTTATATTCCGCAGGGTTCGATGAGAGAACTACTAGTGCGTGAGGCCCACAGAGGAGGCTTGATGGGGCACTTCGGACGAGACAAGACACTCAGTGTCCTCATGGAGCATTTCTACTGGCCACACCTGAAGAGAGACGTGGAGCGGTTCTGTGCCAGATGCATCACCTTCCTGAAGGCCAAATCCAGGTCACATCCTCATGGTTTGTATATGCCTTTGCCTATTCCTAACCTACCATAGGTAGATATTTTGATGAACTTTGTTTTAGGACTGCCCAAGATCAACCATCGTGATTCCATTTTCGTGGTGGTGGACCGATTCTCCAAGATGACCCATTTCATTCCATGCAGCAAGTCCAATGATGCCACTCAGACGGCCGATCTGTTCCTTAAAGAAGTTGTAAGGCTTCATGGCATTCCCTGTACCATTGTCTCCGATCGAGATTCCAAGTTCCTTGGACATTTATGGTGAAACCTTGGGAAGAAGCTAGGCACCAAGCTTCTATTTTCCACCACATGCCACCCACAGACCGATGGTCAAACAGAGGTAGTAAACCGGACACTCTCAACCCTCTTGAGAGCTACGGGCGGTAAGAGCTTGCGTAATTGGTTAACTTGTTTACCATTCATTGAATTCGCATACAACCATGCTAGACACTCGGCCACTAGGCAATTCCCATTTGAATTTGTTTATGGGTTTAACCCATTATCCCGTTAGATCTCACTACTCTTACCCAAGCTGTGTATTCTAGTGCAGAAGGAGGAACAAAGGCCGACTTTATGAAGAAACTTCATCAGCGAGTCAAGTATAACTTGGAGAAGAAGACGGCTAAATATAAGGAGCGAGTGGACCAAGGCCGTAAGGAGATTATATTCGAACCAGGAGACTGGGTCTGGCTACACATGCGCACGGAGAGGTTCCCAAACCAAAGAAAGTCCAAGCTCGCACCAAGAGGTGATGGACCATTCTGAGTACTGGAGAGAATAAACAACAACACCTACAAGCTAGAACTTCCAAGTGAGTTAACCATTTCTCCTACGTTTATTGTTACTGATTTGTCTCCTTTCCATGCAGATGATCCAATTCTGAGGCCAGATTTTTTTCAAGAGGGAGGGCATGATGAAGCCACGACCCACGGATCACCCGAAGAACCGACCCAAGATGAAGTGGAGGTTACCGTTCCGGTTATGAGGAATACACCACAGACGAGGTCAGGAACCAGGAACTTACGTGAGGAGTTTAACCAGCAAGTGGAGAGCCTTATCACTCTACTGGAGCATGAGGAGATTAAAGGAAGGCTACTCAACAAGGAGATACTCGAAGAGCTTCCAACCGGGCCGATGGAAGAACCCAACCCAGCCTTGGGCCGAACGATGGGCCAACCGGACCAACGAACGGACCGACGACCAGCTTCCGGGACATCACGTTCTTGCCAGTTATTCAGGGACTTGCGCCGACCAACATCTTCCACATATCAGCCCTCACGCCTGGGATGGAACAACCAAACTCCACCATGGATCCATCACTTCCCATATTCGTCTTTCTGATTCTATAATAAGTAGAATTTTTTGTGGATTCCGGTCTTTGTTTTTGAAAAAAAAAATCCAAATTTTCCAAATTTACCATAGGATCCATGGAAAATAAATGTTCGTACAATCTTTAGGAATCCTCCAAAACAAATAATCCATGTTCGTATACACCAACATCCTCAGATAAATTTCTGAATTTGATGGAATTTTTGACAAAGCCCATGTCTGCACAGCTGGAGGACATTAAAGAGAACCTAGTTAATTTACTTGCATTTAGGCATTGTTAGGTTGTAGATTCTTTCACTTTTCTATATTAGGTCTTGGAATTGCTATTATGGAGTTTTGAGAGCATTTGAAGGATGTGAGGGTTGATGATATGCAGGATCCAGAAGTTACGCCTGAAATATTGACCCAGATAAAGGCTTTTAAGATTTCCTATGAAGTTACCCACTTCTTCAAAAACATGGGAAATGAATAAAATGTTTAATGAAGGCTGTTTCAAGTTATTTGGATCTATATTCCAAGAGTTATGACTGACTTACTGTAGGTCTATTAACCCTGCCGTTGTAGATTCAGGACAAGAAAGAAATTTGCCAAGTACCACAGCGGATTCGCGCAGTGGGGTCTGCAACCCGCTGCATTTTACGTGCCCATACAGTTAGGAGATGCAGTGGGGTCGATAAGCCGATGTGAGGATAGAGGTTTTTTCAAGGCACAGCGGGGTTCACAACCTGCTATACCCCAAAAATGATCAAAAATCTGCAGTTGACTTCGACCTTTTTACCTAGTTTTTCTGGGTCGGCTTACTTTTGTTGGGTCGACCCAAATAAATTTTAAACACGTGGATATTGAGGTTCCACAAGCGGTACTTCCTGATACTGTATTTGAAGTAGTTGTTAAAATTCCTTATGATATGCAGCTAAAATAGGTGTTAAACCTAATTTTTTTTATCATCTTTTATCTTGTGGCTAAACCTATTATCTTTTGTTTAAGATTGACGTTTACTACAATTCTCTTTTATTTTTTTATTTTCATCTTGATTTCTGATTTTAATCGTGTTAATCATTTGATTATGCACAAATTTATTATGGATTTTTGTGTTTTCAAGATGATTAGTGAGTAGTTACATTTTAAACTTTTTGGTTAAATAGATCAGGGTGATTAAGTGTTGATTACTGATGCTTAGGGCTTAACCTATAAGAGATCTTGTTTATTGGTTGTGTTAAATGCTAGATTT
Organism: Iljinskaea planisiliqua; assembly: GCA_900108845.1. Classification (NCBI taxonomy): domain Eukaryota; kingdom Viridiplantae; phylum Streptophyta; class Magnoliopsida; order Brassicales; family Brassicaceae; genus Iljinskaea; species Iljinskaea planisiliqua. The sequence goes on from FNXX01000008.1 coordinate 1,344,518, forward strand.
GACTTCATCTCTCATAATCTAGACCTTAAGTTTTTTCAAGCATTGAAAGCGTTTGTTGAAATGCTTGAATAAAACTTTTAAGTACTTAGCATACTTAGCCAATGGAAGTTGATGTTTAGGGTGCCTAGTAGCTATTGAGACTTGTTTGAATGCATGTTATTCTTGTGATTAATAATGAAAATTGACGTTAATTGCTTAATTAGCATATAATTAGTACATATAATTGGATTAGCTTAAATTAGTGATCTTAGACTTATTTCTTTATAATATTTGAACTCAACTTGTCTTGCCTTATTTTTGTTTACCTTGCCTTTTGATGTTACTTGTTATTTAGCTTTGTTCATTTGTTGTTATGGTTCTTGTTTGATTTCTTTAGATTGATAGTTCACTTGTATTTTCATCTTGTCTTTAATTAGATTGTAGAATCCTTGAACCAAATCCTATTTGTGTTAGATTAAGCAACTGCTTGAATATCTAGTGTGTATTTTTTCCCAAATTGGATTGATTCTTCATGACTACAATGACAAATCTGTAAACTTACAGCTGAGTGTCATAGGTTAAACTTTATTCATATCAGCCATAGAAAGCCCATGGGATACCTGAATCCGTATATAATTGTTCAGTTTTATAACCTGATTTCACCGAATATTTCCCACTTTTAGAAAAATGCCACCCATAAGAATCCAATTTGACTACACTGTTAAGCAGTATATTCGGAATAAAGTCAACATCTTCATGGAAGATAATCACCCCAATTAGTGACAAGTTCCACATATGAGTCCTTGAATCAATCAACTGATTTTTCAGAAGCGGGGATAGATGTTAACTTTACAAGTTGCTGGTCTAGGAAGAGGGGTTGGGTACCAAAAATTACTGCATACTGAGATCGATATCTCGTATTCCATTCAAATTATATTGATTTAAATATTAGTTGGGGCTTTTAAAACAGAAGAAACCCATCTAATAATAAAATGAAAACTTAGAGTATATTCAAGGGTGAAATTGTGATATGAGGCGATTTTACCCCATTCTAACCTTTGTTTTCTAATTTTTATCGAGTATTTTTAGTATTTGTCGAGTCATTTCAGGTAAATAGGAAGCTATAAATGATGATTTGGGGAACTTGAGCCTTTGGAGCTTAAAAGACTCATAATGAAGGAAAGAGCATCTCGGAGTACCCGCTCCGTCCGCCGAAGCAAATATGGAAACTCTACTTATCTAATTTTGGGATTCGAGCAAGGAGAGAAAAAAGAGGGGAGTCGTCGCCAGAAATCATCATCTTTTTCATCAATCACTTTTCTGAGTTTCGAGAGAGAAATACACTTTTCCCTTGAGTTTTAGAGAGCTTTATATCTTGTGAGATTTGGGGAGAAGAAATCTCTACAATAGTTTGAGAAGAATTCTGAACCTCCTTTGTTTATATTATATTTCATTCATGGATTTCTCTTCATATATTGTTGTGTTTTGTTTCTCCATGTCTGAGTAGTTGCTTTGTTAGATTAAAGGTTTCAAAGAGATTCATGAGTTAATGAATTGAACACAGATAGGGCTGCATCAATCGATTGTCTTCATCATTGTTATTCTTAATGCTTAGATTGAATTGGTCACTTAATCTTTAAAAACAGGTTAATCTATTCATCAAAAGTGTAATAGAATTGCTAGAAGAAACATTGATGAGTAATTTGTCCTTAACTAACGAAAGTTAATGTTAAAGCAAATTGTGAATAAATCGAACCTGCTCATAATGTTTGTCTATAATTCTATGTTCGAACGACAGTTTAGAATTTTAGGTTGCTAGACAGAGTTGTTGATGCCTCGACAGTGGATCAGTCTTAATTTTATGTTTGAGTTCAAGACTTGTGCTTGAGTTTGCCCTGAATAGTTGTTTGATTCTTGATCTCTGAATTTCCTACGAACCCCCTTTGATCTAACGCATTGTTCTTAATTGTATTTACATCGATATTTATTTTCTCGTGTGTTATTTTGACAACCAAAAACCCACGTTTTGTCATAGTTTCCTTTCAATTCCTTATAGATTCATAGTGTAACACTGGTCCTCTGGAAATCGAACTTTATGGATTACAATTATAAGCTGCACACTTGCAGTAAAATTAAATCACTAAATCCAGTGTATCAAATTGCTTTTTTAATTCTTAACAATTAAATTATAATTTCTTTCTAAAAGGTTTAATTATGTTTTTCTATTTTAGAGATCATTTGCTGGAAAATAAGATTTGGAAACTAAATTAGTTTTCAGCAAAGAAAAAAAAAATCATTTTACAAAACGGTATAAGGGTACCAGGTAAAGTGAGGTGTCAACGGGCGTGAGTGAGGTTGCCGGATGACTGCGAGTGGGGAAGAATCATAAGTGGAGTTAATGAGAACCGGTTATTTGATTGTTAGCCGTCTGATTGAATAATAAATGCAAGCTTTGATGGGTTGAAGACGAAAAAAAATAATTAATGAATATATAGAAAGGAGAAAACGAGTAGATATTTGTGGACATAGAGGTTCGTAAGTGGATTGTGTAATTTAAGAACATAGATGGACGTCATTTCTCACATCGTCCATATACATTCGACTTACATACATATATTTTTAAATAATGTGATATGAAATGACGTTGCATGTAATTAGATGTTTAATTGTATTATTGCATGTGGCATGTTACGTGTATGTAGATTGCCATTGAAACATTTACATTGATATATTTATTGCGTGCAATTAGATATTTAACGCATGTATTATTGGATGTGGTGTGCTATGTGTAGATGGACATTGCGACATGAAACATTTACATTGATATATTTATATTTGTACATTATCACATAAAACTTTGAATAGTTTGAAGCTGTGTAACAAGAACTACCCTCTAATAATCGGGTTTACCCAAAATCTAATATAGGAGCGTGCATTGTCCACTTCTTTAAGAATGTGGCTGATAAGTTCAAGATCAAATTGTTTATAGCAATGTTCTCCAAGATCACATTATTATTGTCGTCTATTCAAATTGCTTGCAGCAATGTTCTCCAACATCAATGTAATCCCAAACATACACAGAAGCAACTCATGGATATCCATTTTCTGAAAATAAAAAGACTTCTCACATCATCATATTAACGTCCAAAATATTTGTCCAACATAAAATATATATATAGAGATCTACTTTGGGGTATACATGACTATATTCTAATATGCACGTCTACTCGATTTCATTTATGCATGACTAATATACAAGTCGCTTGTGTATTACCAAATCAAACTTGGGTTATAATACATGTTTATATATAATACGTGTTTAAAGATACAATGTTTTATCTTCTACTAGCATATATTACAATGAAAGCATTTTAAAAGACTTATCTGTACAAATGAATATGTCACTATGTATATATCAATTACACGCTAAATAGATTTATATTGGTAGTTCACAAAATAATTTATTAGAAATGTAAGAAAACACGCAGTATGAAAAATAAATATACTCGTAGTTTATTAATTAACTTGTTACACGTGTAAGAAAATACGTCGCATGAAAATTAAATAAGTAATACTGCGAAACAATATGAACGTAAAGAAATAAACATGCAAATATACTCGTAGTTCACTAATTAATTTGTTACATGTAAGAAAACATGTAGCATGAAAACGCATATAATAATCGACTTCACACCACAGAGATCCAGCTGAGTTGAGGGAGAAAGTCGGCGAGTCAACCCACCGACGAAGTCATCTTCACCGTCATTGCCCGCGTCTTTCGTGTCGGTGGACTCACTGGGAGAGGTGAAGTTAGGAGAGAAAGCGAGAGAGTCGAACTCGTCTTCCGGCTGAGTTGAGAGAGCGAGTCGGTGAGTCAGCCCACCGAGGAAATCCTCTTCGTCGTCACTGTCCTCGTCTTCCGTGTCGGTGGAATCACCGGAGAGGTGAAGTTAGTGGAGAAAGTTGGGTCGAAGGTAGGAAATCTTCTCCGTCATCACTGCTTTCGTCTTCCAATATCATGAAGAAAACAATGACAAAGTATAGAGAGATTGGTGTGATTGTAATGATGTGGCATTGTGAATGGAATAAAAATGAATAGAGAGCGTGTAAGGGTATATTTGGGTTCAATCAAGATAAAATATTTATATTGTTTGGGTTCGGAATTGGATTTGTTAAAAAACTAGTTTGGATTTGATTTCTTATTTTCTACCCAATTATTTTTTTATTTTATTATTTTTAAAAAGTTTGTTCAGTAACAAAAAAAACAAGTGTACACATAGTTTTTCATGGATTTTTAAGATTTTTTATTTGAGAAAAAGTTGTTTCTCGCTCTTACTTTTTTTTAATAGATGAGACAGTCATCAAGAACTTGTGTTGGAGATGGTCATATTAGATGGAGTTCTCATGTTTTAAGAATTCAATTAATATTTTTGACAATTTTAAGTGAGAGATAAATTATTTTTTCTATTTTATTAATTTTTAGAACTAATATAAATATTCTAAGATACATACAAACGATCAAAATAGATGATTTTTATTACTAAAATAGATGAATATATATATAGCACAAGATTGGTTTGAGATTTCAGATTTTAATGAGTTTTCAAATTTTATTGATATATTCTACTAAGCATTGTTTTTACCAGTAAAAAAAATCAGTTAAAAAAACACTAAAAAGTGCTTTACATTACTTATTATATATAATTATATTATTTATAATTGATACAAACAAAATTTACATCACTTTTATAAATAATTCTGAAAGAGATAATAAAAATATTTTTTGTTACATAAACTTAAGTAATCAATACAAATATTTATATAAGTGATGCATACTGATATAGATTTGTATCAGTTTAGTGAACTGAAGTTAAATGAATCAATTACAACATCAATTATTACAATTGATGTTAAACTACATATTTTTATCATTTATTAATTAATACTTTAAAATAATATCATTTAATTTTGTAATATTATTTAATTGATGTAGTTTAACATTATTTTTTGTAGTGTAATTTATCGGAGAGGTTATAAAAACAAAATAAAAATTATCCAAAATGTAATATGATACTCTCAACCCCATTTGGTTGTGGAATTTGGTTACATGATCAGGGTTGATTCAAAATATCTTTAGATACAAAAAAGAAAAACTTTCTGACGATTTCTCAAGGTCTTTCGACATTCTGTCGTTTACATAATCAATTTAATATTTTCTATAAAATATTTGAAATCTCATTTATAAAAACTTTTTCAAAATTTTTTATAAGTAAACGTTCAAATTATCAAAAAATTATGCAATTTTACTGGTGTAAATTCGTTTTCTCTTCAGAGTTTGTATAAAGAGCTTCCATGAAATATTCCTGATATCTATATACGGGTCAAGATATTTTTGTGAGAAAATTACTAATATATTTGTTAAATACAAATTTTATGCAGAAAAACATTTTTCTAAATTTTGGTTCTCGTAAAAACAGATCCAATTTTACATGAACAACTCATAAAAAAAAAACTTAATTTAAGTTAAGTTTTTCTTTTTTTTTTCCTCCATCAGCTTAATTAATTTTGTTTTAACAGCTTTTTTTTTTTTTTATGTTTGTTTCCAATAAGTGTGTAGTGGCAAGGATCCATTTGAAGAATAAATAAAAAAAGTTTGGTGACTATAAAATTTTGTCAAATGGAAACATTGAAAAGAGTAGACTATTTTGGTGATTGATAATGGAAGAACATAAATTATATTTCTATTGATAAGTTGATAACAAGATAAACACATCTACATTTGTTGTCCATAATTGACCCCACTAATGATTCCTTAAAAGCAGAAATCCTTTAATGGTTCTAAGAGCAACAGTCGAGACATGTATGTGACTCTAGACAGCAACAGAAAAGAAACATAAATTTAAATCAAGTATATTCCAAGTCCCCTTAATTGGTGGGTTTCACTTAAATCATGATGTAAAACCACTTTGTCATTTAGTTGTGGCTTTCTCCATTTTTGGCCATGATCAGCAGCGGACATCCTTACGGCAGTTCAGTGCACCCGCATCAATTGTTAAAGACCCGACGATAGAAGACGGCCTAGCTGCTAGGCTTGACGCCTTGGCAAATATAGAGGACGAAGCAGCACCTGAGGGCGTAAAAAATGCACCGTTTAGTAACAGGTCTCCTTCGGATCTCCAATTCCAGTTCACCCACTCGCTCTCGGGTGCGTCCTCATGCTTGGTGACTTCTTTGCTGAATCTAATGTCAGGGGCCACAAATCTATTCCCTTCACTATTGATTGTAGGATTAGCACTACCTCCAATTGCATACATCTTCCAATGTATGTAGTCATTGTTCACCACATGGAAATATCCATGCCTACACCTACAATATATATTCCAATGTTCATTTTAAAGTCACGTCCAAAAATGCTTTTTTTTTTTTTTAAGTGTGTTTCTAGGCGTGTTCAATCTGAACTTCACATAGAAATATGTTGCTTCTTTGGAACTTTAATCTCACAAACCAAATAATACATAGGATTGGGTTTTTTTTTTTTCTTGTTCAGTTTTGGTATCCATTTTTTGGTTATAAATAAAAAAACTAAATTCAACCTTAATAAGGTCTAATTCAGTTTTTGTTTTAATGAGATTGGACACTCCTAATTTTCTCTAAAATAAAATTAAAATTACCTTGGTATTCTTTGGACAAGACCTTCTCCAAAACGGTTAAAAGCAATAGTGACCTGCATGATCTCGTCTCGTTCATATGAATCACTATGTCCAAGCAACATAACCTTATCATGATGGGTCATGAAATTGTTAGACAAAGTGATTGCCGTTGAACCCATAACCACATCAATGAGACCGTCCTTGCAATTAGAAAACGAGCAATGGTCGACCCAAACATGGCTGCCACCAAATATAGACACACCGTCTCCATCCGACAGCGTCCGCCACCCAAAATGTCTCGGTGAGCTTCGAACCATGGCTTCACCACCTTGTTTACAATCATGGATATGGATTCCGTGGATTATAATGTTCGTCACGTACTGTATCGTGATGCATGGCCCACCTGCGATGTGTACGGACGCTCCACGACCGTCTATTGTCTTGAAAGAGTTCATTATCAGTTCTTCTTTTAGCTGGATCGTCATGTCTCTCTCGAATATGATCCAGAGAGGTTCGTCTTGAACCACCGCGTGTCTTAAGGTTCCCGGTTTAGGGTTAACCGGATCATCGTTGCCTGAGTTGGTTACCACATAGATCTTGCCGTCTCGGCCACCTATGGCATTTTTACCGAACCCGACGGCACAATCGGCTAGACGCTGCCGGTTTTCATGCCACTTCGGGTTGCATCGCCAACAGTCGTCGATGAGATTTCCAGTTCCACATGAGAGATACGCTAAGTGTCTCCTAGTATTAGCTGCTTGAAGTGACGCATTGATGCTCCTGCACACATTTTTTGTAGACAAAAACTCACAGTTTTGTTACAAAACAGAGATGTATTGTTTTTGTTTATCTTTCCATATTAGGAAACTGTAAGATAGGGATTAGTTTTTGTTCAGTTCCACACAATTGTGTTTTGTTCTGAGTAAAAGCAAAGTGAAAGATTCTCATACTTGTGAACTTCTTGAACAACAGCTTCGGGGTCCGGCAGGGGTGAAGATACGAGAAGTGAAGCAGAAAGAAGAGAGGAGACTATGAAGATACAGAGGTTATGATTCTTCATTTTTCTCGGGAGAAGTGATTTTGAGTGGAAGTTGAGATAGTGAATATTATGGTTTATATATACATTTAAAGGCCTCTGCTCTATACTATCTCTCTAAAATTGGTTCATTTTCTTTTTGGTCCTAGCTTTTTGGTATTTTCTTTTGTGGGGTCAAATAGTTTGATTATATTTGTTTCAAATAAATTAATTTCTGAAGCTGTGAAAGAATTTTTTTATTTATGATTGAATATTAAACAAAGCCCTTCTGTTCGTACTTCTCCGGGTCGTTGTTTTAGGTTCACAAACTTTTTTTCTTCATGAGAGTAAAAATTCTTTTAGATTCATGTCCGGATTGGTGAGAAAAGAGTTTTGCTGGTAAACGGTGGTAAAGGATGATTTAACTAGTTAAAAGCGATAAGAAATAACGATATAAATGTAGCCTCCATCAGTAAAAAAATGGTGGTACGATAAAATATGGCATTATGAAAAGAGATAGATAAGATTATAAAGGAAAAAACATAAGTTAACCCAAAAATAAGGATAGAGAATAATATAATATTATTTTGAAATGATGCTAACACCATGATCAATAGGAGAATTTTTCATGGGCTTCTTCTCAGATTTTTATTATAAATTTTATTTAACAACTTTAGAATTTCATTAATTTTTTTTCTCTTTCAATGGTAGAATTCTGATGAGATTCTTAATAAAAAAATTTATGAAATTAATTCATTTTAAAAGAATTTATTTTCTTAACTAAAACATAAAATATATTGTATTAAATAAAATTTGAAACAAATATGACATAAAAGTATTTTAAACATAGACTTCCAAATTATAAATGAAAATGAACGATCAGTTGTAATCTCGACTTCCTTCAAATTTTTGCCATATATGCTCAATTAAATCGACTTTCAATCGTTGATGCATTTGTCTATCACGAAGTTAATATATTTTTTGTTTTTTAAGTTGAAGTTAAGAAGAAGTTCTTTTAGAAAAAAATTGAAAACCTTTTTTTAAAGTTAAAGTTAAGAAAAAGTAAAAAAAAAAAAAAGGTGAATTAGACATTAACAAAAAGCACAAAAAACTCACTAAGAACTAATTCTTAAAGTTCTTAATTAAAAATCGGTTCTTAATAATAAAATTATTTTTCATTTAATTTTAATTTTTTTTTGTTTTTGTTTTTTGCGTTAAGAACCCCTAGTAAAAACTCTCATTGATCATCCTAATACTTCTATTGTCAAATTTTCTACTGCCTTATTTGTATGGCAGATTTTTGTGGTGACATACTTAGCAGTTCGTAGCTGTACAACGTCAAACTTACTACATTTTCTAATGGACATACTGAATTGTATGAGAATTTTTTGGATTTATAGGATATGTTTCATAAATTATGTAATTTGCTGCTGATGGGTTAACTAGAAGAGCAGCTCGTCCACTGCTCCTCCACTGATCAAACACATTAACAAATGCATGAGAAACTGATTTCTCTCAATTAGAAATCATGTTAATAATGTTAGATTTTGAGAAGATTAAAAAAATTAGTGATTGCATAACACAAAATTTTATTAATATCTAGATTTAAGATTTTGATACTTTTACGGTGATATTTACTGAATTTATATTTTTTTCATTTGGATATTAGATTATCAAATTATTTAAAATAGATGGATCAAACATTTTTTAAAATTCTTATACAAGAGTTAATGAGGATTATTGTCCACCAACATTACTAAAACAAAGATTTAGAGTAGGCGTGTCTGATGAGTCAAAACAATACTAACATTTGTACTGTGTTGTAAGGTGCCCATGTCGCATCGTATCACATATATTGGCTCCCTGCAAAATGATGTGGAATGTTATATATTTGATTTTCTATCTATTGGCTTGAAGTCGTAAGCGCCTCCCGTATAAAGTAGATTTAGAAAGTCTCTTGTAGATTCAATAATTGGGTATTTCAATCCGATTAATATATATTTGATAGTCAAAATTTACCTCAATAATTATGATAAGATATTAGATGCATTTAAATATTGCTAAATTGATATTCAATGGTTATATTGGAGAATAAATGTCAATCCATTAAATTAGACTCAATAATAAGTAATTATGGAAATCAATAAATAAAGTGAATGCAATATCGAAGTGGAGAAATACAAAGCGAAGTTAAGCCGCGATCTCTAAATTTAATGATGCAATCACAACTACGCCAGCCGACAACATATTTAAAAGAGCATAACATATTTTAAATTGTAATGACTGAATTTACCAAAGTAAAAATTATTAAATGTTATATCAAACGGAATAAATGAGAGATATTAAACATGATTTCGAGCTATAAATAGGAGTAGAGATCAAAGACAAAAACACTCAATACATTTCGATACTTATTTTCCCTCTTCATTTGAATCTCAATTCATTTAGAAAATATTGTGAAATCATCCATACTAAAAAAAATTGCTCCGGTGTTTCTTCTATTTTTCGGCTTCACTTCGCTCTCTACTTTGCTTATCTCAAACTCTTGAATATTTGTCCAAACACTATTCATTTTTTCCTGTGTTCAAAAATACTGGTCCCCAAACTATTCATATTTACAAATTTTGACTGTTGTAATTTCTGCTAGAACAATTTGGTGCTAGAAAGAAGAGGCTGATTACTCTAAAGTTCAACACAATTTGGTGCCAGTACGTTCATGAAACCACCTCTAATTTTTATAAAGAACAACACGAGGTCATATTATACCAGAACGACAAGATTAACAATTCATGGTGACCATAACCAGGCAAAACAACAAGGTAATCAGTGAACAACCAAGTTACTATCAAAAGTAGTACGCATCCCTGATCTAATAGCTCAGAGTACGACACAAAAACTTCCTTAAGGGTTCCATGAGGTTCAGTACCACCACCAGGATATGGCACCATGGCAGGTAAGATCACCACTCCTTTTGAAGGTTATGACAAAACCATAACCGTAACTTTTCTTGGCATGAACTTAGGTTTAGTACCACCGAGTAACGGTCAAGAAGCAACAACATGATTCTTCCACCACAAGAGTGAGGGGAAGTCAAATAAGCATTTGTTTCCGGCTCTCAATATTAGTAATAATTTCCATGGCAGGAAAGATTGCCACTCTTCTTGCAGGTAATAGCGAAACCATAATCGTAACTTTTATTGGCATGAACTTAGGTTCAGCACCACCGAATAACGGTTAGGAAGCAACAATGCAATGCCTCCACCATAAGGGTGAGTTTCAGTGCCAGTCTTGAGGGGAAGCCACATAAACATTTGCTTCTGATTATCAATATTAGTAATAATTCTCACCCCTGAATTTGAAGAAGAGTTTTAGTGTAGTGGTTTAGATCTCACTACGCAAAAACCCTAACATTATAGGTTCAAACCAAAACAGTAATTTTTCTATAATTTTTTTTTATAAATAAGTTAATATCTACCGAAAATAAAAACTAAATAATGTAAGAAAATCTTCTGACTAAAAATAGAAAAACTAAGTTAAAGGAAATTAGTCTATTTGATTTAAATTAAAAAGTAATTAAAGATCATGTTACTAGCAGCCTAATTGCTATTTGACAATTAGTATCAACTAAAATTCTTTTTAATCTCCTCGTTTCTTTGCTAAATCAAATTCATTTTCCTCTTATTCTATCACTTCATCAAGTTTTGGTTCAAAAAGTTTCGGCCAACATCTTTTATGGTTTTTCAACCAAATATTATCTTCAGCCTTCACAACATAAATTTAAGATATTGTTAGTGAATTGTTTAATTAAGTGTGAGTTCTGTGATTGAGTCATGTGGGCATTCGGAAATGTGCTTTGACTTCTCCACCAAATAAACTTAATAAGACTTTGTAAGGAAGAATTACTATACTAACATCAAAATATAGTATAATTACAATTCTAATATCTTCAAAACCAAGTTTACTAATCTAACATTAATCTTTTGTACAAACACATAATAACCAAGATATTTTAAACTATTTACAGTTATAACTTATCTAACATATGCATTATAGATAGATAAATTACTCAGAATAACTTTAATTATTGCAAATATACTATTACTATAATAAATTATAATACTCAATATTATTCCTAATAATTACAAATTCTGCTATTCTTATTTAAATTACAAATATTTAAAAATTATACAAAACTTAATTAAATATAAATAATAATAAAAATAAATCTATTTAAAATAAGAATTGAAGAACAAAAAAACATGATATCTCCTTGGTAGCCCCTATTGAAAAATAAAGAATTTTTTGATTTTTTTTTTACCAAAATTTTTAGAAAAACGAATTTTTAAAATTAAATCAATTTCTCAAATAAGCAACACGAATTAAAAAAATTTGTTAATATATTTTATGTATTTTAAAAATCACAGAACACAGATTTCTTACAAATATTTTGATTTAAAAATTTTAAGATAAGAAAAACGAATCAAAATGATTTTTAAATACCTAAAATTATTTTAAAGATTATGGAACATAATTTTTTTTTTATAAAAATTGATTTATAAATTTTAAAAAAAAAATTAAACGAATATTTAATTACCTACAATTAAGAAAAACGAATTAAAAAAATAAATAAATCAGTTCCTAAAATTAAGGAACAACAGTAAAAAAAAAAGAACTGTTCCGTTTTGTAAAAAATATAGTATCGAATTTGATAAAAACCTGCCGTAAAAAAACTGTCGTAACGTGTATATATGAGAAATAATCAATTTAATAGTAAATAAATCTGCCAAAACATGTCTACTAAAACCTGCCATAATAACACTAAAAATCTACTAACAAAATTAAATCTGCTATAACGTAAAATCAACCTTGCGTAACGTATTCATCAATCTAATAATTAAATAATTTGATAGATTTATTGAAAATCTTAAAAACTCTGATGTGTCGTTAGAAAACCCTGCCGTGTCAAATAAACCTGTTATAATGTAAATTTTTTTAAAAACATAAGAACTCTGTCGCACTTGAGAAAATCTATTGCAACTGAGTCAAAATACCTATTAGATTAGAAAAACACTGTCGTTCAAAAAATAAAACTGTCGTTCGGAAAATAAAGCTGTCATTCAAATATTAAAACTGCTGTAACTCTATAAAGTTGTTATCAAGTAATTCAAAAAACTATCGCTCGCCTGTTAATCTGTCATAAAGTAATACAAAAAACTATCGTATTTAAATAAAACTGTTTTAGAAAATCTGTCATTCGCTAAAAATTCTGTAATTTGAAAAACATCTGCCACTTCATATATGGCAGGTTTATTTAGATAATTTTCACCCAGTATTTTTTTACTGTGGTAAAAATTTCGAATTTTTTTAGTAAAAAGCAATGGTAATTTTCGTAATTATGTTTTTTTGGTATCAAAGGAAAAAATGACATTTTAGGTACAAAAAGCAATTTAGTAATTTTCAAAAGATTAGAATCATTCTAATAATTCTAACATAATTTTATATCATTCTAGTAAGTCACCCTGTTTAGAATCAGGAGCAAATTTTTTACAAAATAAAACTAATCATATTAAGCATTTGTTTTTCAATTATTTGTATATTCTTTTTTTTGTGTAATGATACATTTATTTACTACTGAATATTTTAATTGTAGTCCGATGTTTTCAAAACGAATAAAAATTGTGTTGGGAGATGCAACAAAAGCAAGAAAAATAAAAAGACAAGAAACATTAACAAAATCATTAGCTGGTTCCATGTTGAGGTATGTAAGAAAATATGAACCTTTTAAAGTTGTGGAATCTTTAGAAGAAGATAGCAATAAAAACAGTGAAGAAGCTGGTGGTTTAGACCATGATCAAGCTGAAAACAGTAGTAAACATGGCAATATGAGCATGAATGTAATGAGAATGAGAGTAAAGATGAGAATGAAGAGGATAAAACAGATGATGTTAAGGAATATTAAATAGATGGAGATATAAATGATCTTCGGAATTGGAAAAAGTTGATAATAGAATGAGAGATTTTATGGTTGAAAAAGGTCCAATGGCAAGACCCGATTAATTATCATTTTCCAAGAGATTATTTAGGTAGATATTTTTCTCATTCGTGTTATACAAGAGAAAAAATGAATGAAGAGAAGCAAGATAGACAATGATTGCTTTACTTAAAAGTAAAAGACAAAATCTTTTGTTTTTGCTATAAGTTATTCATGCAAGACAAGTATATAAAATTTTTGGCAGCTACTGGATCTGATGACTGGAGAAATGTCTCAAAAATGCTCAAAGAACATGAAAAATGTCATAAGCATATCACAAGCATGATTCAGTCCGTGGAGTTGGAAATGAGACTGCAAAAGAATCAAACAATTGATCAGCATATTCAAGAGAATATCAACAAAGAGAAAAAAACGTTGGAGAGATGTATTATTAAGGATAATTGCATTGGTAAATGGTCTTCTGATACACTGGATTTGGTGCTTTTATTATACTGCAAAATTACAATTTATAATTGTAATACAGAAAAGTTCGATTCCCAGAAGACCAGTGTTACACTTTGTATCTATAAAGAATTGAAAAGAAGCTAAGTAAGCAATGGTGTTTTTTTTTGTTTCAGTAACAATTAACATAATTAAACAATGATTTAAGTTCAATAAAAACAAAGCGTTAGACCAAAAAACTTTCGTAGGAAATTCAGAGCAAATGATCGAACAACTATTCAGGGAAAATTTAGGCACAAGCCATGAGCTCAAAAATAAAGATCATATCAATTAACTGTCGTGGCATTAACAAATTTATCTAACAACCTAGAATGTCGTTTGGTCCTAAAATCGCAGACAAGCATTATTGCACATATTTGATATGCTCACGATTTGCCTCAACATCAACAGTAGTTGGTTAAGGAAATATCGCTCCCCAAAGTCTCTTCTATCAACCTATTACACTTTTGATGAATAGATTAACTGAAAATCATGAATCAAGTGATCAGTTCAATTCAGGCATTAAAACTAACAAATGGTGAATACAATCTATTCAAATCCCTATTTGTGTTCAACCCATCAACTCATGAATACCATGGAAACCCTTGATCTAACTAGAGGATCTACTCAGACATAGAAAAAGAGAACACAACAACAAATGAAAGGGAATCCATGAAATATAAAATGGAGATGACAAAGGTTCAAAATTCTTGTCAAGTGTGGCAGAGATTCTTCTCCAAATCTTACAAGTAGAAACTCTCAAAAGTCTATGAAAAGGTGTCTAGGTCACTCATGTTCTCAAGTTGTTGTGTACAAGATGATATAATCAAAGATGAAAAGATAGATTATTCGATGGCAACAACTCCCCTCTTTTCTTCCTTGCTCGTGTCCTAAAACTAGGTAAGTGAAGTTTTTATATCTGTTTAAGACGGATGGAGCATGTGCTCCAGAGTGGAGTATGTGCTCTGAAGGAGAGTAGGTGCTCCATTGTATGTTATTCTTCAAACTCTGGTCCTTTTCCTTCATTTCGACTCCTTTTTCCTCCAGGGGCTACAGTTCTTCATATCTTCGTTTATAGCTCCTTAGTAACCTGAAACAACTCGATAAAGACTAAAAATACTCGATAAAATATTAAAAACGAAAGTTAGAATGAGGCAAAATCGCCCCATATCAACTCCCCTGGACTTAGATCTTTGTTTGTCCTCAAACAAACTCAAGCTTAAACCATGGAAGAGAAGTTCAAAAACGCGGGAACTCTCAAAATCTCAGCAACCGTGATTCAACCATAATCTGCATACAACATACTTTAGAACAAGAGTAGCACATCCTTACCAAAACCAACCAACATCTTCTCAGACCCTATTTCATACTTATATTCACAAACACATAAAGTTCACCATCCGGAAAATAAACTTTCTACATATAATTAAGGGGTAGCGTGAACTTCTCAACATGGACACTACCTAGGGGAGACAATGCTAGGGAACAAAGAAGCTAATTTAGCAGTGGAGTTTCAGAGTGTTTAACGGTTAGCGGAGTTTTGTAGATAATGCAGCATATTGCACAAAATGGCAAAAGAGAATGGACTCATTGAGGTTCCACAACCTCTAATCACTCTTCTTCTCTTGAAAACTCTAACTCCTCAGTTCTCGATTCTTCTTTCTTCGTATTGACTGGTGCTGAGGGACACATGTATGAGTTACTAACTCTCATCTTCTTATCATTTTTTTCTCTTTACTTTTTTTTTTATTGTGGATAAGGAGGGTTTTTACATGATGTGTGTCCCTTGAGCATGTAAATGTCGATCTGTCTGCCTACATACCCCAGCAGGTCATATGTTTTAACTGTCTTCTTCATTGGGTATAACGGATCACGTGCTCCTGAAATTTGTTTCTCAACTTCTAACGGCTTAGCGCGGGTGCACTGGATCAGACACTTCCGCTTGGAGCAGGTGCTCTTATTTCGAGCGGGTGCTCCTGGAAATATTTCTTATCTTCTGGTGATTTCTTCAGTAAGAGTGAGTTAGAGGTTGTATCAATCATTTTCTCTCCGACCTTTTTGCACATATCTGCACATTTGAAAATGAAATACAAGAGTGCAAGTGGTCTAAAAGGAGATTAAGCTACATGAGGGTACTAGCTAAAGATGAGCTACCTATTTAGGATCAGTAAGAGTGGTAAAAGGTATAAAAAGTCTTTAATATAAACATGTTCCCCTAGTCTAATGCCCATAACAAGAAGAATTTAAATCCAAATTATGTCCGAATAAAATAGAGTTTAATGTCATTCCGATGAAACCGTAGTGTAGTGGTATATTCTGGAAAGAAAGAGATCCGAGTATGGTGGTCCAGCTTGTCTGAGCACTCAAAATTCTGTAGTAATGATCACTAGAGAGATGGTTAAAATCACATAAATAGTGCAAGCTCATAGATTAAGTCCTAATTCTCAACCAAATTTTTGACTCAATAAAACAAACTGACTCAAAGACACAAACTGACTCAAGACTCAAACAAAAATCAAAGAAAATAAACAGAAATCAGTAGCAACTACCTCCCTCCCCCACACTTACTTCACACTGTCCCAGGTGTTAAAATAAATATGAAGTCGGGGCACAAAGAAAACACAAATAAGAACAGATTAATACAATGGTGATATAGAGGTGTTACTGGCGAGAAGCGGGTGGTGGTGTCGGGACTCTCGCTCCTGTCTCACCCCTGGCGGTTCCTACCCCGGGAAGGCTGCTCCGAGGGTCCCGGTGTCTGCTCTGTGTGGACGTCTCTCACCGCCGTGGTGTGGCAACAACCACGGGATAGGGTCTGCATGATGCGCTGTAGGAGCTGTATCAGGCTCATTAGAGATAGGGAGAAGATCGAACTCACCCTGAGTGGTGGTGGTGTGGTAGGGTAAAGTCAGTGTGCGTGGAGCGGTACGGGCGTCTCCTCATCCTCCAGGTGAGGCGGTAATGCTCTGGAAGAGATAACGGGTGTAGTAAAGGGAGTACGCCGAAGAGGGTCGGGGCAAAGGAAATCCCCATGTGGCATAAAGCGGAGATCAGACTCGGAGTTGAGGCGGGTGATCGCTGGTTGTGGGAGCATGCATAAGAGTGTCTCGCCATTCTCGCCTTTGAACTGGTAGGTGTCCTGGTCCTGGAGGATCTTCAAGCTGATGAGGTGAGCGGTGCCCATCCTCTCGATCTGAGAAACGCAAGTGGCGTGATGGAGAGGTACCTTACAAGACTGGAAGAGAGTGGTGAGGAGGCTCCCAATGCACTCAATCTTCCCTGTCGTACCAGCACGTGCTCTGTCTTTTGCCGCGACTATTGTCTCGGTAAACTGAAGCCCGAGGTTGACCTGGTGCACCGTTGGGTGTGGTGCACCATAGGAATAGGCAACCAAGTCCCCGCAGCCGTAGTAAAACATGAGAAGCTCATCGAGATGTACCTTGTTGCCGACGTCTTGATTGAAGAGGAGCTGGCTGTATACTCTTGCGCAGATGCGCACAGCGGAGTGAAGGATCAAGGACTGGCTGGCGGAGCGGGAAGCGTAGGGGCCAGATGCGATCGTCTGCCAGAACTGGCCGGAAATGGGGAACCGCTTCGAAAAGGCGAGGTCCTTGTCTTCGGAATGGAAGCCGTAGATGTCGCAGAGGTCCCCTATAATGTTGGTGTACTTCTTCCCTTCATAACAGAAAGAGAGGTATGCCTCATTAGCATTCGGGTTATGGGAGTTGACGTAGTGTAGCCTCGCTGTCGCTAACCACTGGCGAGTGACCTCAAGGTAGAGGACATCGCTTTCCAGAGCAAAACCCATGAACTTGGCGCTGAGGAAGATTTCAGACACCTCCTTTTCTATTCCCAGCCTCTTCAATTTCGAGCTCAATTCAAGCTATAATCACATAAATCATCATGAAAAATACCAAAGACAGTTCGCACAAACAGTTCAGAGAAAGAGAGAGAGAGAGCATAAAACCTCAAATCCCAAAGTTGGGTCGCGACTGAAAAATGGGGTTTTCAAGCTCATACATTTGTTTGTGAAATCGATGGCAGAAACAGATTCATGGCAAAAATTCGAGTGGGTTAGGCTAAAAAAACACTCAATTTGGTTGAGATTTGGAGAAGTTAAGATTTGAGCTAAAACCAAAGAGAGAGAGGGAGGTGGTGTCGCGAGGAAGAAGAAGAAGTGGGGAGAGAGGTTTGGGTTTTAAAGGGGAAAATTGGTTCGGTTTAGGTTGAAAACCAATTAAAGTTGAAAGAATTTTTGATTAAAAACGATCTAAACCAACCCAGAAAACTTACCTAGTTGCGAAATTTGGAGCATCTGAAAGGAGCATGTGCTCCGTTTGCGGCTGGAGTGCTCTATTCGAGTGATTTATTCCTGGATCACCCTGGGAGAGAATGGAGCATGTGCTCCGTTTGGGTGCTCCCTTCTCCTTTTCCACCTGATCACCTAGAAACACATTTAACCTGTTTTTTTTCTTTCTTTCTTTTTTTTTTTCAACAATGAAAAGTAAAACTAAAAGTTAGAACAAAGAAGAACGAAAATTGTAAAGTTAGAGACTCTTACCGGTGGGTTGCCTCCCACCAAGCGCTTGTTTTAAGTCACTACCTTGACTTGGTTAGCCATTTAAGCTTGAGGAGGATCGCCTAAGAGAAATGCTTCACCTTGTGCGAGTGATGAGAGTCAGCAAGATATGGCTTAATCCACTGACCATTGACAACAAATTCTTTCCCATTAGTGTCCAGCAACACCACAGCTCCATAAGGTCTAACTTCCTTGATTATGAAAGGTCCAGACCATCTTGACCTTATCTTTTCGGGAAACAGCTTCAACCGAGAGTTAAACATTAGTACTTGATCATTTGGAGCAAAGTTCCGGTTGAGAATTCTCTTCTCGTGGTAGACCTTGTTTCTCTCTTTGTAGATCTTGGAGTTGTCATAGGCGAGATGCCTTATTTCTTCCAACTCGTACAGCTGCATCATCCCCCTTTCTGAGGCAGTCTTGACATAGATAGCATCTTCACCGCTCATGCTGCTTTGAACTCAAGCTCTACAGGAAGGTGACAAACATTTCCATACACCAAGTGAAATGGTGTTGTTCCCAAGGGTGTCTTGTAGGCAGTTATGTATGTCCAAAGAGTATCATCAAGCTTGGAAGCTCAATCCTTCCTTGTTGTTCCCACAGTTTTCTGCAGGATACTCTTGATTTCCCTGTTGGAGATTTTAACTTTTCCACTAGTTTGAGGATGGTAGGGAGATGCAACTATGTATTTCACACCATTCTTTTTCAGCAAACTTTCGAAGATCTTGTTTATGAAGTGGGATCCTCCATCACTAATGATCATTCTATGTACACCGAACCTTTGGAAGATGATGAATTTGAACATCTTGATCATCACTCTTGCATCATTTGTGGGACTTGCCAAAGCTTCAACCCACTTGGACACATAGTCCACAACCACTAAGATATACTCATTCCCAAAAGATGATGGAAATGGTCCCATGAAGTCAATCCCCCACACATCAAAAACTTCAACTTCTAGGATGAAGTTCTGTGGCATTTCATTCCTCTTTCTTATATTGTATTGTCTTTGGTATGAATCACACCTATACACAAATTGCTGAGAATCCCTGAAAATAGTTGGCCACTAATATCCTACTTGTAGCACCTTAGAGACTATCTTGAATGTGGCAAAATGTCCAGCATATGGGGAATCATGGCAATGGTACAAGATTTCTAGGATTTCCACTTCAGCTACACATCTTCTGAAAACTCCATCAGTGCAGTGCTTGTAGAGGTAACACTCATTCCAAAAGTAATGTCTTATATCCTTCAAGAATTTCTTTTTCTTGTTACCCACAAATTCGTGTTCTTGCACAGCAGCAAGATAGTTGGCTATCTCTCCAAACCAGGGTAACTTTGTGGCAGTGCCTTATCAATTTGGCTGCAGAAATTGGTCGGAGCATGTGCTCCAAAACAGAATGGGTGCTCCACGACCTGGCACACACTTATAGCATAAATTTTCTCTTCAGGGAAAATGTCATCTAGAGGCATCTCAGTCTCAATTCTCATCCTAGATAGATGATTTGCAACTCCATTCTCAACCCCTTCTTGTCTATAATCATCAAATCAAATTCTTGTAGCAAAAAAATCCATCTTAAGAGCCTTGGTTTGGCATCCTTCTTAGTCAATAAGTACCTTAGTGCAGTGTAGTCTGTGTGCACAATAACTTTCGACCCAACAAGGTAAGACCAGAACTTCTCAAAGGCAAAAACAATCGCGATAAATTCTTTCTCTGTGGTGGCATATTTGCATTGAGCTTCATCCAGAGTTCGGATCGCATAATAAATGGCATGCAGCTTCTTGTATTTCCTCTGACCTAGAACTGCACCAACTGCATAGTCACTTGCATTTTAAATGATCTCGAATGGCAACTCTTAGTCTAGTGGCTGCACAATGGGAGCACTAACCAATGCTCCTTTGATTGTGTGGAAAGCATTAAGGCAGATACTATCAAACTCAATTTTCACCTCCTTGCACAATAGCTGTATAAGAGGTCTCACTATCTTGGAGAAGTCCTTGATGAACCTCCGGTAGAACCCAACATGACCCAGAAAACTGTGAATCCCCTTTACTGATGTAGGCGGCTGCAAGCTCATCATAACCTCTATCTTCGCTTTATCCACTTCAATACCCTGCTCTGAGATTCGATGACCCAACACAATCTCATTTCTTACCATAAAGTGGCACTTATCCTAGTTCAAAACGAGATGTTTCTCTTCACATCGTTGAAGTACCCTGCACAAATTCGACAAATAGACAGAAAAAGAGTTTTCATAGACAGAGAAATCGTTCATGAAAACTTTCATAATGTATTCTATGAAGTCAGTAAAGATAGACATCATGCACCGTTGGAACGTCGCCGGAGCATTGCACAAGCCAAATGGCATTCGTCGGTAAGTGAATGTGCCATAAGGACATGTGAATGTCATCTTTTCCTGGTCATCCAGATGAATTGGGATCTGAAAGAAACCAGAGTAACCATCTAGGAAACAGTAGTAAGGATGGTTAGCCAATCTTTCAAGCATTTGATCAATAAAAGGTAAAGGAAAATGATCCTTACGGGTTGCAGCATTCAATTTCCGATAATTCATAGACATTCTATGGCCAGTTACAGTCCTAGTTGATATCAGTACGTTTCTATCATTTTTAATCACAGTGATTCAACCTTTCTTAGGAATTACATGAACATGGACTAACCCACAGACTATTGGAAATAACATAGATCACACCAGCTTCTAGAAGATTCATTATCTTTTTCTTAACAACATCTTTTATATTCGGGTTTAACCTCCTCTGATGCTCTATAGAACTCATTGCTTCATCTTCTATATGTATTCTATGCATGCAAAGATCAGGAGAGATTCCAGTGATATCATCAAGTGAGTATCCTTAGAGTTGAGAATTTGAGTTATTATCCACGGGACCCACCCGTTTAACCCGCAGCAGGGCGGGTGCGGGTCAAAAATTTTCAAATCCGAATCGGTGTGGGGTGGGTGCGGGTTGATATTTTCAAATGTGGGGCGGATGCGGGTCGATACATTTTCTCCCGCGGGTTTGCAGGTACCTGCAATTTTTTAAAAAATATTAATTATAAATATTTCTCGAATTTTTAATAAAAAATATTATATAATATATAAAAAATTATTTAAATTTATAAAAGTATTAATTATTTTTTAAATTATTTATTTTATATTATTAAATACAAAATTATAATTAAAAAACATAAACAAAATTATTAACTTTAAAAATATTTGTGGGTCCCGCGGGTAACCCGCAAATTTAGGCGGAGCGGGTGCGGGTATATTATTTTCTTATGCGGGTGCGTGTTTTGCGGGTTGAAATTTTTTTCAATCCGCTGTGGGGCGGGTCAAACGGGGCGGGTTGGACCTGCTTCCCAGATCCTAATTGATAGACACCGGAGTATCGTACCAGGCCAGACGTCCACGGACTGCTCGGAAGATGAGGAACAGCACGTACCAGAGCAGGACGGACCGGGCAATCCTGCTGAGGAACATCTTGCTCGTGAGGAAACCGAGGTTCAACGACAGGAATCCAGTTCTGCTCAAAGAACAGGACATCCGGACGCTACGGCCGTGTTCCGTATAGACCCGGCTGGACACGAGAGTAAGCTACGAAGGGACGGCCGATCTAAAGACCGAATCACTCGACACACTCGATCCCAATCTCGACCCAAAAGTCCTGAGGAAGCCAACGGTCAAGACAGAATCCAAATGGCCCGAGCCAATTCAGAGACCGGACATGACACTCCAGTCTTAGGCCGGTACGGCCGTCCGGATATTGGGCCAACATGGGAAGAAACGAGTTTCCAAGACCTAATGGATTTTTCCATCGACCAAAACTTGAGGCAGCGTATTATGGGACTAAAGGAGATGTTCGAATGTGGGAGTTTCCAGTTGGCACGAGCCGAACCAGACTTGCCCCATGAAGATCTTATCTACTCCATCCGTGCCCGAGAAACACCGAGCTAAACTTCGCCAGAAGCTCAAGGGTCAACTTTACCAGAAGTTCAAGGGTCAACTTCACCAAACCGCGTGGACTGAAGGCGACTTTGACTCGATCAGGACTTGGTCTTCTTTATTTATTTTAAGTCTAGGAATCCACAAAAACTCTTCGTCTTTACTCTCTATCTCTTCTATCCTACTTGCGAATTCTATAAGTCTGTAACAAACCTCATTTTCGTGGATCATTCAGAATTTTAATCTATTGTTTTTGAGAGGAAATCTCTTTGTTCTTCTGGAACATATCGTCTGTTTGGCAAGGGTTACTTCCAAACGACAACCTCCTCAAATTCACTGCAAGGGTTACTTCCTTGAATCTTTGGAGTGGAGAATACCAAGAGACTTACGCATCTCTTGACGGTCTCCTTCGATCCATCAGTCTGAACCGTAAAAGCTAGTAGCTGCAGTCTCATTCCATTCCAATTTACCTTCAAAGAGTCCATTCCTACCGAGGGATCCATTACGTGGTATCAGAGCCACTCTTTGTTGGTAAAACTGTTCATCTTCTCCAACTATTTATTCGCAAATTCTGATATTTTTCCATTGCAATCCGGCCCACTCTCTTACCCTCCATATCTTCTGTCCAAACCTTTATAAGTTTAAAAAAAAAAAAAACCAGTCAAAAAAAAATAAAAAACTACGTACGAACTGAGGAGAAAACCAGTTTGGGAGGGTGGTGGAAGAGTAATCCTGCTGGCTGAAGAGAAAACCCAGCCTTGAGGTGGTTAAAGCGGATTCTGTCTTCAGAAATTTCTGTCTGACCCTTCTCTTTTGTTGTTTGGAAGTTACTTGCTAGATTCGGCTTGATTTGTTCGTTTAGAACCTTGAAAAACAACTCTGAGTGCTACTTAACAGAACCCGTGAGATAAAACACTTGAGTGGTGAGAATAAACACTTGAGTGCGAGGGTATTGTTGTTTATAACATTATCTGCCTAAGTTTCTTTTCAGGAAGCCATGTCTGATAGCTTACAAATGAAAGCTTTGACTGACCATTTGATGAGAGCTGTGAACCTAGGTCTTGAAGAAGTGAACGTCCGTCTGGACAAAATCCAGGAAGACCAACAAGGCCAGGCGAGGCCAGGCCAGAGGCCAGGCTAGAGGAGAGCCCGTGGCAGGAGGAACAGCCGATCCTTTGATGGCCAGGACATGGAAGATCGTTTTGAAGACAATCGTTCCCTCAGGGCCAGGAGAGGCCACAGGAACCGGGATGAAGAAAATCCATTTGCTAGAAGAACGGACGATGGGCTTGGTGGACTTAAGCTGAGAATTCCTACCTTTGATGGTAAGAACGATCCGGACGCCTATCTAGAATGGGAAAGGAAAACTGAGCTTATTTTTTATTGTCAAAACTTTTCTGAACTTAGGAAAGTAAGACTAGCTGCGTCTGAATTTAGCGGTTATGCCATTAACTGGTATGATCAAGTAGTTTCTCTTAGAAGAAGGATAGGAGAAAGTCCAATAACTACTTGGCAAGAACTAACTGAGCTAATGAGAAAAAGATTTGTTCCTAGTCACTATAACAGAGATCTTCATCAGAGGCTAAGGCGTTTGACACAGGGAACAAAGAATGTTGAGGACTACTTCCAGGAAATGGAAACTCTTAAGCTTAAGGCTGATGTTGAGGAGGATTTAGATGCAACCTTGGCTCGCTTTCTGGCAGGATCAAACCGAGAAATACAAGACCGGTTGGAGCTCCAGGAGTTTGAAAGTGTGGAAGACATGCTCCACAAAGCGATCCTTATTGAACAACAGGTCAAAAGGAGAGGTTTCTCTAAGCCTGCCTATGTTCCAAAACAGGCCTACACACAAAAACCGGCCTACTCACCTAAGCCAAGCTACCAAGACAAAGGTAAGTCTCCTCTTCCAGCAAATACCGAGTTTAAAACTAACCAACCTTCACGTTTTCATAAGGGCAAAACCGTGGAATCCACGAGTAGAACCAGAGATATCAGGTGTTTTAAGTGTCATGGATTAGGACACTATGCCAACAAGTGCCCGAACCAGAAGGTCATGATTTTGCTTGACAATGGGGAAGTGGAATCCGAGGACGAGGAGGGAGAAGACATTGGACCAATCTTTGACGAGGAAGAATCATTTGACTATCCGGCCTAAGGCAATCTACTTGTGACCATGAGATCACTAAGCGTTCAACCTAAGACCAGTGACAACGAACAGAGACAGAATCTCTTCCACTCTCGTTGTTTAATCAATAATAAGGTTTGTTCTTTGATCATTGATGGTGGAAGTTGTACTAACGTGGCCAGTAATGTCCTTGTCAGGAAACTGGGGCTGGAAACCAGACCCCATCCGAGGCCATTTAAGCTAGAATGGCTAAATGAAGAAGGAGTCCAGCACGTCAAAGAGCAGGTCACCATCCTTATTACCATCGGCCGATATCACGACGAGGTCGTGTGCAATGTCCTGCCTATGGACGCCAGCCATATTCTCTTAGGCCGGCCGTGGCAATTTGACAGAAAAGCAGTCCATGATGGATACACTAACCGGCACCTGTTTGAGCACCAAGGAAAGAAAATCACTCTTATGCCTCTATCTCCAACCGAAGTACACCAGGACCAAGTACAGCTTCGGAAGAGCCGGGAGCTAGAAAAGCAGCCAGAACAGGTCAGAAAGTCCAACTTTTATATCAAGCCAAGTCAGGTAAAGAAAACTTTGTTTTCTCGTCCATCTTTTATCTTGCTTGTTTATAAAGAAACGCTGACAGCTTCTAACGTCCCACCGGAACTGCCGAGTGAACTTAAGCCTATTATGCACAGGTTTCAGGACGTGTTTCCAGAAGAAACTCCCAGTGGACTACCTCCCATTCGAGGGATAGAACACCAAATCGACCTGGTACCGGGAGCCTACTTACCAAACCGTCCAGCTTATCACACCAACCCGACTGAAACCAAGAAGTTGCAAAGGCAAGTTGACGACCTAATGGACAAAGGCTACATCAGGGAAAGTCTAAGCCCCTGTGTGGTCCCAGTCTTCCTTGTACCCAAGAAGGATGGAACTTGGAGAATGTGCGTGGACTGCAGAGCCATAAACAACATTACGGTTAAGTATTGCCATCCCATTCCCCGTTTAGATGATATGTTGGATGAATTGCATGGTTCAAAGGTCTTTTCTAAAATAGATCTTAGAAGTGGGTACCATCAAATTAGGATGAAGGAAGGGGATGAATGGAAAACAGCTTTTAAAACTAAGCATGGACTTTATGAATGGCTTGTTATGCCGTTCGGCCTGACAAATGCTCCTAGCACCTTTATGCGTTTAATGAATCATGTTCTTAGAACATATATAGGTGAATTTGTTGTCGTGTACTTCGATGATATCCTGATCTATAGTAAGAGCATGATGAGCATGTTAGACATTTAGAACAAGTCTTGGAAGTGCTTAGGAAAGAACGATTGTTTTCTAATGAAAAGAAATGTATCCTTGGAGCAGATCACCTAGTTTTCTTGGGCTTTGTTGTAGGAGCAGATGGCATCCGTGTAGATGAAGAAAAGGTCAAAGCAATCAAAGACTGGCCCAGTCCAAAGACCGTGAGTGAAGTCCGAAGCTTCCATGGATTAGCTGGTTTCTACAGGAGATTTGTCCCAAACTTCAGCACCTTTGCGGCACCTCTTACTGAGGTCATTAAAAAGAACGTGGGGTTCAAGTGGGAACAAGCTCAAGAAGACGCCTTCCAGGCCTTGAAAGGGAAGTTAACTCAAGCCCCTTTACTTGTTCTTCCCGACTTTCTAAAAACCTTTGAAATAGAATGTGATGCATCTGGTGTTGGTATAGGTGCTGTCCTGATGCAAGAAGGAAAGCCATTGGCGTACTTCAGTGAGAAACTAGGAGGAGAAACCTTGAATTATCCGACCTACGACAAGGAATTGTATGCCTTGGTCCGAACCCTTCAAACCTGGCAACACTACCTGTGGCCTAAGGAATTCGTCATACACACCGACCATCAGTCCCTAAGGCATCTCAAGGGCCAACAAAATGATAGATACCGAAGTACCGAACCAGGCCAGACGTCCATGGACCGATCGGAGGATGATGAACCAGAACAGGACGGACCGGGCGATCTTGCTGAGGAACAACTTGTTCGTGAGGAAACCGAGGTTCAACCACAGGAAATCAGCTCAGGACAAGGAGCAGGACATCCGGATGCTGCGGCCGTGTTCTGTATAGACCCGGCCGGACACGGGAGCAAGCTGCGAAGGGACGTCCGACCCAAAGGCCAAATCACTCGACGAACTCGATCCCAATCTCGTCCCAAAAGTCAAGAAGAATACAACGAACGAGTCAGAATTCAAACGGCCCGAGCCAATTCAGAGAACGGACGTGACACTCAAGCTCTAGCCTGAACCGGACGTCCGGATATTGACCCAACAGAGAAGGAAGGCAGTTTTCCAGACTATATGGATTTTTCCATCGTCCGAAGTTTGAGGCAGCACATAATGGGACTTAAGGAGATGATCGAACGTGGGAGTTTTCAGATAGCACGAGCCGAACCTGATTTGCCCCAAGAAAGTCTCATTTGCTCCATCCATGCCCGAGAAACACCAAGCTGAAAGTCACCAGAAGTTCAAGGGTCAACTTGGCCGGAAGTTCAAAAGTCAATCTCACCAACCCGCGTGGACCAAAGGCGACTTTGACCTGAACTGAATCTAGTCAAGTTTCATTTATTTTAAATTCTAGGAATCAACAAAAACTCTTTGTAATACTCTATCTTCTAGCTGCGAAACATTTTAAGTTTGTAAACACATTATTCTGCAAGTTAAAATCGAAGTTTTTATGATCTTTTTCTTGAGAGGAAATTTCACTGTTCTTCTTGAACATCTCGTTGGTTTTGGCAAGGGTTACTTCCCAAAACAACAAACCTCCTTTGGATTCATTGTTAAGGGTTACTTCTTTGAATTCTTTGGAGTGGAGAATACCAAGAGTCTTCCGCAACTCTTGACGGTCTCAATCGATCCACCAGCTTGATCCGTGTATGCTAGTAGCTGCGGAATCATTCATATCCCAAACTTACCCACAAAAAGTACAGTCCTACCGAGGGATCCATTACGTGGTATCAGAGCCACTCTTTGTTGGTCAAAAAAAAAAAACTGTTCATCTTCTTTAAACTCTTTCTTCGCAAATTCTGATCTATTTTATTTCAATCCGGGCCACCTTCTTACCCTCCAAAAAAAAAGAAGTGTATCTTTGAAATAGAATGTGATGCATCTGGTGTTGGTATAGGTGCTGTTCTGACGCAAGAAGGAAAACCATTGGCGTACTTCAGTGAGAAACTGGGTGGAGCAACCTTGAACTATCCGACCTATGACAAGGAATTGTATGCCCTGGTCCGAGCCCTTCAAAATTGGCAACACTACCTGTGGCCAAAGGAATTCGTCATACACACTGACCATCAGTCCCTAAGGCATCTTAAGGGCCAACAGAAGCTCAACAAGAGACACGCACGGTGGGTGGAATTCATTGAAACCTTCCCGTACGTCATCAAATACAAACAAGGTAAGGAGAACATAGTAGCTGACGCTCTATCTCGGAGGTATGCGCTTCTTTCCTCTCTTGGAACCAAGCTGTTAGGATTTGAATTTATTAAAGAACTGTACGAGGCGGACACTGACTTTAGGGAACCCTATCTTGCTTGTTCTAGACACGCCCATGGCAAGTATTATCTGTCTGAAGGTTACCTATTCTTTGACAACCGTTTGTGTGTACCTCACTGTTCTTTACGAGAAGTGTTTACTAGGGAAGCCCATGGAGGTGGTTTAATGGGACATTTCGGACCAGTTAAGACCCTAAAAGTGCTACAAGATCACTTCTACTGGCCGGGGCTAAAGAAAGACGTGGAAAGGATCTGCAGCCGTTGCGTGACTTGCAAGGAGGCTAAGTCCAAAAGTACAAACCAAGGTCTGTATTCTCCTCTACCAATTCCCTATCATCCCTGGACTGATCTTTCTATGGACTTTGTCTTGGGATTGCCCAAGTCTAGATTAGGTAAAGACTCCATCTTTGTTGTGGTAGATCGTTTCTCTAAAATGGCACACTTCATTCCTTGCTTAAAAACGAATGATGCTTCTCATGTTGCCGATCTGTTCTTTAGAGAAATTGTTAGACTTCATGGAATGCCTAGGACCATAGTTTCAGATCGTGATGCTAAGTTCTTAAGCTACTTTTGGAAAACTTTGTGGACCAAACTAGGAACTAAACTGTTGTTTTCAACAACCTGTCACCCTCAGACCGATGGCCAAACAGAGGTAATCAACAGAACCCTATCAGCCTTGCTTAGGACGTTAGTTAAAAAGAATCTTAGATCATGGGAGGAGCATTTGCCGCACGTAGAATTTGCATATAATCAGTCTGTGCATTCGGCTACTAAACATTCACCATTTGAAATTGTTTACGGATTTAACCCACTGTCTCCTCTTGATCTAATTCCTTTACCTGTTGATGAAAGGATAAGTTTAGATGGCAAAAAGAAGGCCAAACTTGTTAAGCAGATTCATGAAAAGGTCCGAGCAAACATTGAAGCAAAGACAAAACAGTACGAAAAGTATGCCAACAAGCACAGACGGAAGGTGGTATTCCAACCAGGTGACCTTGTTTGGGTACATCTGAGGAAGGAAATATTCCCAGAGGAGAGGAAGTCTAAGCTAATGCCAAGGAAGGATGGACCTTTCACAGTGGTCAAGAAACTTCATGACAATGCCTATCAGCTGGATCTTCAAGGTAAGTACGATATCTCTTCAAGTTTTAATGTGTCTGATCTATCTCCTTTTGTTTCAGATGAACCAGACTTGTGGACAAGTCCTTTTCAAGAGGGGGAGAATGATAGATACCGAAGGACCGAACCAGGCCAGACGTCCATGGACCGATCGGAGGATGATGAACCAGAACTGGACGGATCGGGCGATCTTGCTGAGGAACAACTTGTTCGTGAGGAAACCGAGGTTCAACCACAGGAAATCAGCTCAGGACAAGGAGCAGGACATCCGTACGCTACGGCCGTGTTCCGTATAGACCCGGCCGGACACGGGAGCAAGCTGCGAAGGGACGTCCGACCAAAAGGCCGAATCACTCGACGAACTCGATCCCAATCTCATCCCAAAAGTCAAGAAGAAGACAACGAACGAGTCAGAATTCAAACGGCCCGAGCCAATTCAGAGAACGGACGTGACACTCAAGCTCTAGCCCGAACCGGACGTCCGGATATTGACCCAACAGAGAAGGAAGGCAGTTTTCCAGACTATATGGATTTTTCCATCGTCCGAAGTTTGAGGCAGCACATAATGGGACTTAAGGAGATGATCGAACGTAGGAGTTTTCAGATAGCACGAGCCGAACCTGATTTGCCCCAAGAAAGTCTCCTTTGCTCCATCCATGCCCGAGAAACACCAAGCTGAAAGTCACCAGAAGTTCAAGGGTCAACTTGGCCGGAAGTTCAAAAGTCAATCTCACCAACCCGCGTGGACCAAAGGCGACTTTGACCTGAACTGAATCTAGTCAAGTTTCATTTATTTTAAATTCTAGGAATCAACAAAAACTCTTCGTAATACTCTATCTTCTAGCTGCGAAACATTTTAAGTTTGTAAACACATTATTCTGCAAGTTAAAATCGAAGTTTTTATGATCTTTTTCTTGAGAGGAAATCTCACTGTTCTTCTTGAACATCTCATTGGTTTTGGCAAGGGTTACTTCCCAAAACAACAAACCTCCTTTGGATTCATTGTTAAGGATTACTTCTTTGAATTCTTTGGAGTGGAGAATACCAAGAGTCTTCCGCAACTCTTGACGGTCTCAATCGATCCACCAGCTTGATCCGTGTATGCTAGTAGCTGCGGAATCATTCATATCCCAAACTTACCCACAAAGAGTACAGTCCTACCGAGGGATCCATTACAAAAGCTCAACAAGAGGCACACACGGTGGGTGGAATTCACTGAAACCTTCCCGTACGTCATTAAATACAAACAAGGTAAAGAAAACATAGTAGCCGACGCTCTATCTCGGAGGTATGCGCTTCTTTCTTCTCTTGGAACCAAGTTGTTAGGATTTGAGTTTATAAAGGAACTGTACGAGGTTGACACTGACTTTAGGGAACCCTATCTCGCTTGTTCTAGACACGCTCATGGCAAGTATTACCTTTCCGAAGGTTTCCTCTTCTTTGATAATCGATTGTGTGTACCTCATTGCTCTTTGCGAGAAGTGTTTACCAGGGAAGCTCATGGAGGAGGATTAACGGGACATTTCGGTCCAGCCAAGACCCTTAAAGTTCTCCAGGATCACTTCTACTGGCCAGGGCTAAAGAAGGACGTAGAGAGGATCTGCAGCCGTTGTGTGACTTGTAAGGAGGCTAAGTCCAAAAACACAAACCAAGGTCTGTATTCTCCTTTACCAATTCCCTACCATCCCTGGAATGATCTTTCTGTGGACTTTGTTTTGGGTTTGCCTAAGTCTAGATTAGGTAAAGATTCCATCTTTGTTGTGGTAGATAGATTTTCCAAAATGGCACACTTCGCTCCCTGTTTAAAAACGAATGATGCCTCCCACATTGCCGACTTGTTCTTTAGAGAAATTGTTAGACTTCATGGAATGCCTAGGACCATAGTTTCAGATCGAGATGCTAAGTTCTTAAGCTACTTTTGGAAAACCTTGTGGACCAAACTAGGAACTAAGTTGTTGTTTTCAACCACTTGTCACCCTCAGACCGATGGCCAAACAGAGGTAACTAACAGAACCCTATCCGCTTTGCTTAGGACGTTGGTTAAAAAGAATCTTAGATCATGGGAGGAACACTTACCACACGTAGAGTTTGCATATAACCACTCAGTGCGTTCAGCTACTAAGCATTCACCTTTTGAAATCGTCTACGGCTTTAATCCATTGTCTCCTCTTGATCTGATTCCTTTGCCTGTTGATGAAAGGATAAGTTTAGATGGCAAAAAGAAGGCCAAACTTGTTAAGCAGATTCATGAAAAGGTCCGAGCAAACATCGAAGCAAAGACAAAACAATATGAAAAGTATGCTAACAAGCATAGACGAAAGGTGGTGTTCCAACCAGGAGACCTTGTTTGGGTACATCTGAGGAATGAAAGATTCCCAGAGGAGAGAAAGTCCAAGCTGATGCCAAGAAAGGATGGACCATTCACGGTGGTCAAGAAAATTCATGACAACGCCTATCAACTAGATCTTCAAGGTAAGTATGATATTTCTTCAAGTTTTAACGTATCTGACTTATCTCCTTTTGTTTCAGATGAACCAGACTTGTGGACAAGTCCTTTTCAAGAGGCGGAGAATGATAGACATCGGAGTACCGTACCAGGCCAGACGTCCACGGACTGCTCGGAAGATGAGGAACAACACGTACCAGAGCAGGACGGACCGGGCAATCCTGCTGAGGAACATCTTGCTCGTGGGGAAACCGAGGTTCAACGACAGGAATCCAGTTCTGCTCAAAGAACAGGACATCCGGACGCTACGGCCGTGTTCCGTATAGACCCGGCTGGACACGGGAGCAAGTTACAAAGGGACGACCAATCTAAAGACCGAATCACACGACACACTCGATCCCAATCTCGACCCAAAAGTCCTGAGGAAGCCAACGGTCAAGACAGAATCCAAATGGCCCGAGCCAATTCAGAGACCGGACGTGACACTCCAGTCTTAGGCCGGTACGGCCGTCCGGATATTGGGCCAACATGGGAAGAAACGAGTTTCCAAGACCTAATGGATTTTTC
Organism: Iljinskaea planisiliqua; assembly: GCA_900108845.1. Taxonomy (NCBI): domain Eukaryota; kingdom Viridiplantae; phylum Streptophyta; class Magnoliopsida; order Brassicales; family Brassicaceae; genus Iljinskaea; species Iljinskaea planisiliqua. The sequence continues at coordinate 1,376,949 of FNXX01000008.1, forward strand.
CATCGACCAAAACTTGAGGCAGCATATTATGGGACTAAAGGAGATGATCGAACGTGGGAGTTTCCAGTTGGCACGAGCCGAACCAGACTTGCCCCATGAAGATCTTATCTGCTCCATCCGTGCCCGAGAAACACCAAGCTAAACTTCGCCAGAAGCTCAAGGGTCAACTTTGCCAGAAGTTCAAGGGTCAACTTCACCAAACCGCGTGGACTGAAGGCGACTTTGACTCGATCAGGACTTAGTCTTCTTTATTTATTTTAAGTCTAGGAATCCACAAAAACTTTTCGTCTCTACTCTCTATCTCTTCTATCCTACTTGCGAATTCTATAAGTCTGTAACAAACCTCATTTTCGTGGATCATTCAGAATTTTAATCTATTGTTTTTGAGAGGAAATCTCTTTGTTCTTCTGGAACATATCGTCTGTTTGGCAAGGGTTACTTCCAAACGACAACCTCCTCAGATTCACTGCAAGGGTTACTTCCTTGAATCTTTGGAGTGGAGAATACCAAGAGACTTACGCATCTCTTGACGGTCTCCTTCGATCCATCAGTCTGAACCGTAAAAGCTAGTAGCTGCAGTCTCATTCCAATCCAGTTTACCTTCAAAGAGTCCATTCCTACCGAGGGATCCATTACTAATGCCTTTCTATACTTGCTAAGTTCACACAAAAGTAAGACAACTTCCACATAATTCAGTTCAGAGTTTACTACCACAGGGTATGTAGAGTTTGTTCTCAAGAATGCGTACCTTAGCCCGGCAGGAAGTGTTGAGCTTTCAGCTCGCTCCAAGGGCCATCAACAAGACTTGACTTCTGAGCAGGTGCTCCGTTGCTGATTTCTGCAGTCGAGTTCTACCCTTCTTCTAGACTCATGTAGGCTACCATCCTTTCCACTCTGAAGCTTGAATCCAGCATCTTTGCAAATCCATCAGCATCCTCACTCAGAAAACTATGCCTTCCTTCGGCCATAGTCAGTGCAACCTCCAACGGATCAGTAGATATAACCTCTTCAACAACTTGTTCTGAGATTGCATCATTGCCCTCAATAGTGAAAGTTTTTCCATCCAGCATGGGTCTTTTCAGCAATTAATCCATTTCGAACTTCACCACAATATATCCCAGTTAGAGATCAATTACCCCTCTTCTCACATCGATTATTGCACCTACTGTGCAGAGGAATGATCTACCCAAAATCAGAGGGTCCCGTAGTTCTTGATCAAGTTCTAGAACCACAAAATCTGCAGGGATTAGAGTGTTCCCTATCCTTACATACAAATCCTCAAGAATTCCAATAAGCAGCTTTGTTGATCTATCAGCAAAAACTAGAGAGATTCTTGTTGGCTTAAACTTGGTGAAACCCAGTCTCTTAGCCACAGAGTATGGTATAAGATGTACACTTGAACCAAATCACAGAGAGAGCAAGTAAAGGTATTAGGTCTGATTTACACAGATAAAACAAACCTCCCTGGATCACTCATCTTCCTGAGTACTTTGTTTTGCAGTACAACATTGCAGTCTTTTGAAACCAACATCACATTTTCATCATCAGCTACTCTTCCAACCAACAATCCTTTTATGTACCTATTTAAAGAAAGCATCATTCGGGCAGCATCAACCAATGTAAGTTTGATGGATATATCTTGAAGCATCTCGTTGCATTTAGCCTCTTCTAGGTCTTTGTGGAACTTCTTAGGTGGGACGGGGTAGGGCACTTTGGGTTTGTAAACCCTTTCTGGAGCTGCCGCAGGTTTTTCTATAGATGTGGGTGGAGCACCCTGATGGAGCATGTGCTCCGTCGATGGACTGGGGTGCTCCATCGTAAAATCTCTGCCTACAGCACCCTGAGATGGAATCAGAGCATGTACTCCGGATGTTGAGGGGTACTCCTTCGAGTTTTCTTCGTTAGGAGCTTGCTGTTCTTCCTGGAGCAGGTTCTCCACAGCTACCTCTTTCCTTTTTTCTGATTTATGGGTTGGTGCTGCAGCAACCTGAAGTGTCTTTCCACTTCTCAATTCAATGCCATTAATGTACTCAGCTCTTGAATTTTCAGGTTTCCCAGGAAGAGTTCCAAGTGTTCTCTTGACAGCTTCTGCAGTTTGTGCAACTTGAACATCCAATTTCTTCATGTGAGTCCACACAGCCTCATACTTGCCATTCATATCACTGTACATGTGATCAACCTTAGCATTGATTTCAGAAGATGAATTTTGCTGTAGCAGCTGCTGCATAAGGTTCTTCAGGTCATCTTGGGAGGTATTTGCAGAGCTTGAAGAAGGCTGCATGTTGGCAAATTGCGATTTTTGCTGTTCTCCTTGGAAACAATTTTTCCCTTAGTTGGTGATGAACTCCTTCCCTTGTGAGTTCTTGGATTAGCTTTTCTGAAACCCAACATTCTGAGACAGCTGATTTTGGTTTCCTTGTTGTTGTAGGTATACTTGATCTTGTGGATTTTCCACATTGGTGCTCCTATAGGACAGTTTGGGGTGGCTTCTATAGGCTTGATTGAACCTACAATTTTGCATAAATTCTTGCCCATTTACATAGCTGACCTCTAGCTGATTATCATCTTGGTCATCTTTAAACTCCTTAGATAGATGTGCTTCTTCATTCTCATAAACAAAATGGACTGTCTTTTGGTTCCCTTTTAGCGAAAAGTTCAACTTAGCTGTGAGTTCGTCAATCTTTTGAGCTTCCACACTATTGACCTTCCTTGTTCTGTCATATTCAGGAGACTTGTTACTAGAACTTTCAGCCAAGTTCTTAATCAGCTCAAAAGTACCCTCCTTGGACTTTATCATAAAATCGCCATTGCTGGCAGCATTAAGAGCATTCTTGTAATCTTAATCAACACCATCATAGAAGGTACATATAATTTGTTCATCAGTGAACCCATAATGAGGACACTCTCTTCTGTTCTCCTTAAACCTTTTCCAAGCCTCACAAAAGGCTTCTCCGGAATGTTGCTGGAATGAGAAAAGTCGTGAGACACTCCATTTGAACAAGTTGTGCAGTAGATTTCTTCAAAATTGTTGATGTGGTCCATCGGAATTTCTTCAGGCAACCCATGGAATAAATGCTGCTTCACTAAAGTAATCATTTGAGGTTTGATCTCGAAATCTTGCCTCTGAATTGTGGGTGGGACAATCGCAGCTCTGTTTTGATAGAAGGCATGCAGATTATCCTTATCTCCACTCGCAGGGTGTTGCTGCCGCGATTGTCTCAGTTGCTCCATCTCGTGACGAAGTCTTTACATCTCAGCTGCCATTTCAGCATTGCTTCTGTCGCCCATATCCACGGTAGTATGAACACAGACAGGTGAAGAGACAGTAGTAGTATCGATAGTAGGAACAGGAACAGGAGCAAACAATGGTGCAGTTCGGTTTTGCCTGTTTTCTCGTTCTCTTCTAGACAACTCTTCGTTGGTTAGGATGACGAGATTTTCGGATTTCTTGCTCCTTGTGGTTCTTGTGGTCATACACCTGAAACACAGACAAGAGAGAAGAAAAAAAACAAATTAAAAAAAATCATAGAAGAAGAGAACACAACAACAAATGAAAGGGAATCCATGAAATATAAAATGGAGATGACAAAAGAGAAGAATTCCTATCAAGTGTGGCAGAGATTCTTCTCCAAATCTTACAAGTAGAAACTCTCAAAAGTCTATGAAAAAGTGTCTAAGTCACTCAAGTTCTCAAGTTTTTGTGTACAAGATGATATAATCTAAGATGAAAAGATAGATTTTTTCGATGGCTATGGCTCCCCTCTTTTCCTCCTTGCTCGCGTCCCAAAACTAGGTAAGTGAAGTTTCCATATCTGTTTCGGACGGATGGAGCATGTGCTCTGAAGGGGAGCAGGTGCTCCATTGTATGATATTCTTCAAACTCGGGTAATTTTCCTTCATTTCGACACTTCTTTGCTCCAGAGGCTCCAGTTCCTCATATCTTCGTTTGTAGCTACTTAGTAACCTTAAACGACTCGATAAAGACTAAAAAAGACTCGATAAAAGCTGCAAAACGAAGGTTATAATGAAGGAAAATCGCCTCATATCACTTACTGAACAAAATGTTGCATTTCATGGAAGTAGTGATTGAAGGTTGTAATGGGAATTTCTTGGGTATGATTGAAGTTGTAACATCCCGATTTTTGGTATATATGGAAACATATGCGGAGAGGTTAAAAGAATTTATTTGGCTACGTATGTTACCAAAGTGCACTTACCTTTCGGGTACACATCCAGAGAGAACTCCAGGGGTAAACGTGCTTGAGCTGGAGTAGTCAAAGGATGGGTGACCTACTGGGAAGTCGTTTGCGGTACCGTGTTAGTGAGACCATAACACGGGAAACGGTCACGTGGTGATTGCAGGGTCAGTATATCATGAATTTAAACCTCGCGGTTAACGTTCAAACCGTCGGGCAGGGGTGGGCCGGCCCATGGGCCTAGTGAGAGGACATGTAGGCCCACTAGTAGGGGTGGTTGGGGCGTTATAGAAGTATTTGCAGATTTTGATACAGTGATGAAAGAACACATTAGCCGAATTAATACAGAATGAGTTGATAGAGATTTATTATCATTATCATTATCTCAGTCACATGATTCAGAATGAGTTGATAGAGATGCTTGGGAATGAGATCAAATAAATGATCTTAAAGAAGATTTGATGTGCTAAGTATTTTTCAGTTATTCTTGATACCACTCTTGATATCAATCATCGGGAACATATACCCCTAGTTATCGGATGTGTGGATATTTCTGAGACTTCACCAAAGATTGAAGAATTTTTTTTACATGCTTGGAAGTTGAAAAAAACCTGCAGAAGGGCTTTTTGACACCCTTCAAGATGCATTGCATAATCTTGGATTGAGTATGGATGACATTAGAGGGCCAGGTTACGATAACAGGTCAAATATGAAAGGGAAAAATGGAGTACAAAAGAGGTTGCTTAAAATTAATCCTAGAGCTGTCTCCACACCTTATAGTTGTCATAGTTTGAAACTTGTTGTTTTAGATATCACTTCCTCATCATCAATAACGGTATCATTTTTGGAATTATCCAGCGCATCTATTGTTTTTTGCCTCTTCTCAGGTAATTTTGAAGTTTTCAGATAGATTATGAATAGTATTACAGTAAAACCATTATCACAAACTCGTTGGGAGAGTCGCATCAAAAGCGTTAAAACAATATAATTTCAGGCTCCTTAAATATTAGACGCTTTATTTTACTTTGCTGAAAATTGTGAAATTCCATGAATAAAAGGTAAAGCTGAGTCTTTTGCAATGAGTAAAATTTATAGAATTGGAAACTTTGAGTTTTTGCTTGGAATGATTATTTGGTATGAGCTTTTTTTTTTTTTGCTGTTGACAAAGTAAGCAAGGTTCTGCAATCAGAATATATGGATATCGATATTGCTATTACTCAAGTGAAAAGTCTTTTGTCCTTTTTTAAAGAGTATAGAAAAACAGGGTTTTAAGCAGCAAAAAAAGAAGCTCAACGGATTGCTATTGATATGAGAGTTGATCATGTATTCTCTGTAAAAGCCAAACGTTTCATAACAAAAAAAAATGATATCATGATGAAGAGCCTGAAAAAAAATGAGAAAGATGTGATATTTAGAGCAGAAGAAAATTTCAAGATGAATTACTTCATCAAAATTGTGGATCAAGATTTAGTTTCTTTTGAGACAATGTTTGATCAACTCCAAAGTTATGAAAATACTTTTAAATTTTTGTTCGATTCAAGAAGCTGAAGTTAAAATATGATGGCGAATTGATGATTTTTTGTGTCAACCTTGAAGTTTTTCTCAAATATGGTAATAATTCTGATTTTGCTGGTAATGAATTATTTTTGGAGTTAAAGCTTTTACAAGGGAGTTTACCAAAAGATATTCAGAAGATTATCTATCTACTTGATTTTCTGAGAAAGGTTGAAGCTTGTTATCCAAATACATAGACTGCATACCGCATAATGATGACAATTTCAGTTTCAATTGCCACACCAGAAAGAATTTTTTCAAATTTAAAACTCATACAATCTTATCTACAGTCGAGTATGTCTCAAGAGAGATTACATGGTTTGGCGATCGTATCAATTGAAAGGGGCATGGCTGAAAGATTGGATTATACAAGTTTGATGAATGAATTCACAAATAGGAATGCAAGAAGAACCATTTTTCAAAAATAATGTACTTATCTTCGTGCTTTGAATATTTAGGATTGTTGTTTAAAATTAAATCAGTTTTTTTTTGTGGTTATATTAGAATTGTTTTTTTAATGAAAATGTGTAAAGTGGTCCATTTTCTTTCTTTAGCTTCTAGTCTATTAAAACTCAGGACTAGTACTGGTGAGGTTTAAACTACATTCATATATCTATCCCACTTCCACCAAGATTTTCCCATTTTTCCTCTTCTAAAGAACGGATCAGAGACGAGTCTAAACAATGGAGTCTGGAGGAAGAATTGGCCCAACTCATTTTGGTCCAAACTTGATTGATCCTTGATATGAGGCGATTTTACCTCATTATAACCCTTGTTTTGCAGGTTTTATCGAGTCTTTTTAATCTTTATCGAGTCGTTTCAGGTCACTAAGGAGCTATAAGCGAAGATATGAGGAATTGGAGCCACTGGAGCAAAAAGGAGTCGGAATGAAGGAAAAGGACCCGAATTTGAAGATCATATCACCCAATGGAGCACATGCTCCCCTTCAGAGCACATGCTCCACTTTGGAGCACATGCTCCCCTTCAGAGCACATGCTCCCCTTCAGAGCACATGCTCCACTTCAGAGCACATGCTCCACTTCAGAGCACATGCTCCACTTCAGAGCACATGCTCCACTTCAGAGCACATGCTCCACTTCAGAGCACATGCTCCATCCGTCCGGAGCAGATATGGAAACTCCACTTACCTAGTTTTGGGACGCGAGGAAGGAAGAAAAGGGGGGGAGAGCCGTCACCACCTACATCGTATCTTGTACCTTCGATTTCTAGCTAGAGAGAGAGAGAGAGACCTTTTGATAAGAATTTTTGAGAGTTTTTCTACTTGTAAGATTTAGAGAAGAATCTGTGCCACACTTGAGAAGAATTCTGAACCTTTGTCATTTCTATTTTATATTTCATGGATTCTCTTTCACTTGTTGCTGTGTTTTCCGATTTCATGTCTGAGTAGATTCTCTTGTTAGATCAAGGTTTTCAATGGTATTTATGAGTTGATGGCTTGAACACAAATAGGGATTTGAATAGATTTCTTCACCACTTGTTAGTCTTAATGCCTGAATTGAATTGATCACTTAATTCATGATTTTAGGTTAATCTATTCATCAAAAGTGTAATAGGTTTCTAGAAGAGACTTTGGTGAGCAATTTGTCCTTAGCCAACGACAGTTGATGTTAAGGCGAATTGTGAGCATATCGAACCTGTGCAATAATGCTTGTCTGCGATTCTAGGACCAAACGACAGTTTAGGATTCTAGGTTGTTAGATAAAGTTGTTGATGTCACGACAGTGGATTGATATTACTTCTATGTTTGAGCTCTAGACTTGCGCTTAATTGTCCCCTAAATAGTTGTTCGGCCACTTACTCTGAATTTCCTGCGAAAATACCTTGGTCTAACTCTTGTTTTATTTGAAGTTTAATCATTGTTTAAACCTGTTACTTGTTTCACAACCAACAAAACTGACCTGCTTGCTTAGCTTTCTTTTAATACCTCATAGATACAATGCGTAACACTGGTCATCTGGAAATCAAACCTATCTGTATTACAATCATAAGTTGTGGACTTGCAGTAGAAATTAAAACACTAAATCTAGTGTATCAAATTTTTGGCGCCGTTGCGACGGAACCAATTCGTTACCTCTGTTTCTTGGTTTCAATTTTAGTCTAAGATCTTTCTAATTTGTTTCTATTCTCCTCTCTTGTGTGTATTTCAGGTGCATGACCACAAGAATCACAAGGAGCAAGAAGTCTGAGAATCTCGTCATCGTAACCAACGAAGAGTTATCTAGAAGAGAGCGAGAAAAAAGACAAAACCGATCTGCACAAGTGTTTGCTCATGTTCCTGTTCCTACTACCGACACTACTCCTGTCTCTGCACCTGTCCAAGTTCCTGATATTGTGGATATGGCCGACAGAGACAATGCTGAAATGGCAGCTGAGCTGCAAAGACTTCGTCAAGAGATGGAGCAACTGAGACAACCGCGGCAGAAACAGCCTGCGATTGGAGATAAGGACAATCTGCATGCCTTTTTTCAAAATAGAGCTGCGATTGTCCCACCCAAGATTCAGAGGCAAGACTTTGAGATCAAACCTCAAATGATCACTTTGGTGAAGCAGCATTTATTCCATGGTTTGCCTGCAGAAATTCCGATGGACCACATCGAAAATTTTGAAGAAATCTGCAGCACGAATGGTTCAAATGGAGTGCCTCACCACTTTCTGAAGTGTAAGCTGTTCCCATTCTCTTTGGCGGATAAAGCTTCACGTTGCCTTAATTCATTACCACCTGGGTCTTTGACAACATGGGCTGAGTGTAGATCAGCATTCTTGGATTACTTTTACACCAAGTCCAAGACCGCAGCTTTGAGGAACAAGATATCCTCGTTCCAGGAACATTCCGGAGAAGCTTTTTATGAGGCTTGGGAAAGGTTCAAGGAGTGCAGAATAGAGTATCCTCATCATGGGTTCACTGATGAACAAAATCTAGGCACCTTCTATGATGGTGTTGATTGGAATTACAGGAATGCTCTGAATGCAGCTAGTAATGGCGATTTTATGACAAAGTCCAAGGAGGGTGTTTTTTAACTGATTGAGAACTTGGCTGCAAGTTTCAGCAGCAAGTCTCTTGAATATGACAGAACAAGGAAGGTCAATAGTGTGGAAGCTCAAAAGATTGATGAGCTCACAGCCAAGGTGAACCTTTTGCTAAAGGGGAACCAAAAGACAGTCCATTTTGTTGATGAGAATGGAGAAGCACCTCTATCTAAGGAGTTTGGAGATGACCAGGATGATAATCAGCTGGAGGTCAACTATGTGAATGGGCAAGGGTTTGTGCAAAATCGTGGGTTCAATCAAGCTTATAGGAACCACCCTAACTTGTCCTACCGGAGCACCAATGTGGAGAACCCACAAGATCAAGTATATCCACAACAGCAAGGGGGTCAGAACCAGCTGTCTCAGAATGTGAGGTTTCAGAAAAGCTACTCCAACAATTCACAAGGGAAGCAGTTCATCACCAATCAGGGGCATAATCGCTTCCAAGGAGGACAACAAAAGTCGCAATATACTAACATGCAGCCTTCTTCAAGTTCTGCAAACTCCTCCTAAGATGATTTGAAGAACCTTATGCATCAGCTGTTGTTTATTCAACATAAGTCATCTCCAGAAATCAATGCTAAGTTTGATCACATGTACAATGACATGAATGGCAAGTATGAGGCTGTATGTACTCACATGAAGAAATTGGATGTTCAGGTTGCACAAACTGCATAAGCTATCAAGAGAACACCTGGGACTCTTCCTGGGAAGCCTGAAAATTTAAGAGCTGAATACATTAATGCCATCGAATTGAGAAGTGGGAAGACACTTCAGGTACCTACAGCACCAACTCAGAAATCGGAAAAAGGGAAGGAGATCGCTGAGGAGCACCTGCTCCAGGAAGAACAGCATGCTCCAGGCAAAGAAAACTCGAAGGAGCATCCCTCAACGTCCGGAGCACCTGGTCTGATTCCTTCTCAGGGTGCTCCAGGCGGAGATTTTATGATGGAATACCCCAGCCCATCGACGGAGCACATGCTCCATCAGGGTGCTCCACTCACACCTGCAGAAAAACCTGCAGTAGCTCCAGAAAGAGTTTACAAGCCTAAGGTGCCCTACCCAGTCCCACCTAAGAAATCCTGTAAGGACCTAGAACAGGCTAAATGTAAGGAGCTGCTTCGAGACATAACCATCAAAATTCCATTGGTTGATGCTGCCCAAATGATGCCCTCTTTGAAGAGGTACATAAAAGGATTGCTGGTCGGGAGAGTAGCTGACGATGAGGATGTGATGCTGGTTTCAAAAGACTGTAGTGTTGTACTGCAAAATAAAGTACTCAGGAAGATGGGTGATCCAGGGAGATTTGTTGTATCTGTGCAAATCAGACCCAATATCTTTGCTTGCTCACTCTGCGATTTGGGTTCAAGTTTAAACCTTATGCCATACTCTATGGCCAAGAGATTGGGTTTCACCAAGTTCAAGCCGATAAGGATCTCTCTGGTTTTTGCTGAAAGATCAACAAAGCTGACCGTAGGAATTCTTGAGGACTTACATGTAACGATAGGGAACACATTAATCCCTACTGATTTCGTGGTTCTGGAACTTGATGAAGAGCTAAGAGACCCTCTTATTTTGGGTAGACCATTCCTTTAAACAACAGGTGCAATAATTGATGTAAGGAATGGAGTGATTGATCTCCAACTGGGAGATATCGTGGTGAAGTTCGAAATGGACAAACTTCTAAAAAGACCCATGCTGGATGGGCAGACCTTCACCATCGAAGGTGATGATGCAATCTCAGACCAAATGGTTGAAGAGGTTCTATCCAATGATCCATTGGAGGTTGCACTGACTATGGCCGAAGGAAAACATGGTTTTCTGAGCGAGGATGCGGATGGTTTTGCAAAGATGCTGGATTCAAGCCTCGGTTTGGAAAGGATGATAGACTACATGAGCCTAGAAGAAGGGCAGAACTCGACTGCAGAAGACAATAATGGAGCACCTGCTCTGAATTTAGGAGCACCCGCTCTGAAGTCAAGTCTTATCGATGGCCCTTGGAGCGAGCTGAAAGCTCCCAAGCTTGAGCTGAAAACACTTCCTGCCGGGCTAAGGTACGCATTCTTTGGAACAAACTCTACTTACCCTGTGATAGTAAACTCTGAGCTGAACAATGTGGAAGTTGCTTTGCTTTTGTGTGAGCTAAGGAAGTATAGAAAGGCATAAGGATATTCACTTGATGATATCACTGGAATCTCTGCTGATCTTTGCATGCATAGAATATATATCTAGAAGATGAATCGATGAGCTCTATAGAACATCAAAACAGGTTAAACCTGAATTTAAAAGATGTTGTTAAGAAGGAGATAATGAAACTTCTAGAGGCAGGTGTAATCTATGCTATTTCCGATAGTACATGGGTTAGTCCTGTTCATGTAGTTCCTAAGAAGGGTGGTATTACTGTGGTTAAAAATGATAAAAATAAACTGATATCAACTAGACTGTAACTGGACATAGAATGTGCATAGATTATCGGAAATTGAATGCTGCAACCGTAAGGACCATTTTCATTTGCCATTTATTGATCAAATGGTTGAAAGACTGCCTAACCACCCATACTATTGCTTTCTAGATGGTTACTCTGGTTTCTTTCAGATCTCAATCCATCCGGATGACCAGGAGAAGACGACATTCACATGTCCTTATGGCACCTTCGCCTACAGGCGAATGCCGTTCGGCTTGTGCAATGCTCCAGCTACATTCCAGCAGTGCATGATGTCCATTTTTACTGATCTCATCGAAGACATTATGGAGGTTTTCATGGACGATTTTTCCGTCTATGAAAGCTCTTTTTCTGTCTGTTTGTCGAATTTGTGCAGGGTACTTCAACGATGTGAAGAAAAACATCTGGTTCTGAACTGGGAGAAGTGCCACTTCATGGTGAGGAATGGGATCGTGCTGGGTCATCGAATTTCAGAACAGGGTATCGAGGTGGATAAGGCGAAAATAGAGGTTATGATGAGCTTACAACCGCCTACATCTGTAAAAGGAATCTGCAGTTTTCTGGGTCATGCTGGTTTCTACCGGAGGTTTATCAAATGCTTCTCCAAGATAGTGAGGCCTCTTACACAGCTGTTTCGAAGGAGGCTAAGTTTGAGTTCGATAGCGCCTGCCTTGAGGCTTTCCACACGATCAAAGGAGCACTGGTCAGTGCTCCCATTGTGCAACCACCAGACTGGGAGTTGCCACTCGAAATCATGACAGACGCAAGTGATTATGCAGTCGGTGCAGTTCTGGGTCAAAGGAAAGACAAGAAGCTGGATGTCATCTATTATGCGAGCCGAACTCTGGATGAGGCTCAATGCAAGTATGCCACTACGGAGAAGGAACTTCTAGCGATTGTTTTTGCCTTTGAGAAGTTTCGGTCTTACCTGGTTGGGTCAAAAGTAATCGTGCACACGGACCATGTTGCACTGAAGTACTTGTTGACTAAGAATGATGCCAAGCCAAGGCTCCTAAGATGGATTCTTTTGCTACAAGAATTTGATCTGGAAATCGTAGACAAGAAGGGAGTTGAGAATGGAGTTGCAGATTATCTAGGATGAGGATAGAGATAGAGATGACCATAGATGACAGCTTCCCTGAAGAGCAAATTTATGCTATAAGTGTATGCCAGGTCGTGGAGCATCCGCTCCGTTTCGGAGCACCTGCTCCACCCGGTTTTTGCAGCCAAGTCGATAAGGCACTTCACATGAAGGTACCCTGGTTTGGAGAGATAGCCAACTACCTATCTGTTGAGCAAGAACCCAAGGGGTTTGTGGGTAACATGAAAAAGAAGTTCTTGAAGGATATAAGGCACTACTTCTGGGATGAGCCTTACCTCTACAAGCATTACACAGAATGGAGTTTTCAGAAGATGTGTAGCTGAAGTGGAGATTCCAGAAATGTTATACCACAGCCATGGTTCTTCATATGCTGGACACTTTGCCACTTTCAAGACAGTCTCTAAGGTCCTACAGGCAGGATATTGGTGGCCAACTATGTTCAGAGACACCCATCGATTTGTGTCTAGGTGTGACTCATGCCAAAGACAAGGAAATATAAGCAAAAAGAATGAAATGCCGCAGAACTTCATCCTGGATGTTGAAGTCTTTAATGTGTGGGGGATCGACTTTATGAGGCCATTTCCATCATCTTTCGGAAATGAGTATATCCTAGTAGCTGTGGACTATGTGTCCAAATGGGTAGAAGCTTTGGCAAGTCCCACAAATGATGCCGGAGTAGTGATCAAGATGTTCAAATCAATCATTTTTCCAAGGTTTGGTGTACCTAGAGTGGTCATAAGCGATGGAGGATCCCACTTCATCAACAAGATCTTCGACACCTTGCTGAAAAAGAATGGTGTGAAACACAAGGTTGCATTTCCATACCATCCTCAAACCAGTGGGCAAGTCGAAATCTCCAACAGGGAAATCAAGAGTATCCTGCAGAAAACCGTGGGAACAACAAGGAAAGATTGGGCTTCCAAGCTTGATGATGCTCTTTGGGCATATAGAACTGCCTATAAGACACCCTTTGGGACAACACCATTTCACCTGGTGTATGGAAAAGGTTGTCACCTTCCTGAAGAGATTGAGTTCAAAGCAGCATGGACAGTGAAGATGCTCAACTTCGATGTTAAATCTGCCTCGGAAAAGAGGATGATGCAGCTGCATAGTTGGAAGAAATAAGGTATCTTGCCTATGATAACTCAAAGATCTACAATGAGAGAACTAAGGCCTACCACGACAATAGGATTCTGACCCGGAATTTTGCATCAAATGATCAAGTGTTGCTGTTTAATTCCCGGTTGAAGCTGTTTCCCGGAAAGCTAAGGCCAAGATGGTCTGGGCATTTCACAATCGATGAAGTCAAACCATATGGAGTTGTGGTGTTGCTGGGCACCAAGGGAGGAGAGTTTGTCGTCAACGGTCAGCGGATCAGGCCATATCTTACTGAATCTTACTTCGCAAAAGGAGAAACACTTCCCTTAGGTGATCCTCCTCAAGCCTAAATGGCTAGCCATGTCAAGCTAGTGACTTAAACCAAGCGCTTGGTGGGTTCTCGGCGATAAGATGGAGAAGGAAGAAAGGAGCACCCAAACAGAGCACCTGCTCCGTTCTCTCCCAGGGTGCTCCAGGCGTAACTTACTCGACAAAGCATCCCAACTTCAAACGGAGCACATGCTCCTTTGGAGTGCTCCAATTTTTGCGACCAGGTAAGTGATTTGGGCTGGTTTAAATCGGTTTTCACTCGGTTTCAATCATCAATTCTTTCAATTTCAATTGGGTTTTACCCTAAACCAGCCGATTTTCCCTATAAAAATGAACCCCTCTCCACACATCTTCTTCTTCATCGCGACCACCTCTCTCTCTCTTTGGTTTTGCTAAATTCCTAACTTCTGAAATTCTCCACCAAATTGAGTGATTCTTAAGCCTAAACCACTCGAATTCCTTCCCTGAGTCTGTTTCTACCATAAATTCCGACAACAAGCAAAGGTATGAGCTCGAAAATCCCCTTTTTCAGTCGCTACCCATCTTTGGGACTTGAGGTTTTGTGCTCTCTCTCTCTCTGAACTGCTTATGCGAACTGTTCTAGATGTTTTTCATGATGATTTGTGCAATTATAGCTTGAATAGAGTTCAAAATAGACCCATGCAAAATTTTGGAAAAAGCTTGAAAGTCAATCAATGGTGAAAATCGTGTTGCATGTTGAATTGGGTTTGTGATATGAGTTTTACTCCTTCAATGAGTCCTAAATACACACGATTTGATTTTTCATCAATGATACAAACTTGACTGCCAGAATCGTGTGACTTCCATTCGTGTAAAGCTCACTTTAAAAATGTCTTTTGTGTGTTATATAGGAGAATGCAGCCCAAGAACATCCACTACACGAACCGGAAAGGAAAGGGAGCAAGTACCTCGACCCAAGCGGACCCTCGAACCGCAGCATGGCCGCGCCCTGAAGGTGAACGTTTTGAGCTCCCAGATGACAGCATCCCCGTGCACGCTGATGAGAAGTGGGACCAAACCGATTGCTTCTACTACAACACACTGTTGGCCGTGAAGATAGAGCCCACCTGCTTCATGTGCTCGGATACGTTGAAGCAGCTGGAAATCGAGAACGAGGTGTCTGAAATCTTCCTCAGCGCCAATTTCATGGGCTTCGCTCTGGAAACCGAGGTCCTCTTCCCCGAGCTCACTCGCCAGTGCCTCGCCACAGCGATGATTCACTATGCCGACCCCCAGAACCCGGCTGCGGATGAAGCGTCTCTCTTCTTCTTTGCTGACGGGAGGAAGTACTCCATCACCATCGGAGAGCTTAATGATGTCTTCGGCTTCCACGCAGAAGACAAGGACCTCTCCTTCCCGAAGCGCGCATCCGTCCCCTACGCCTCTCGCTTTGCGAGCCAGTCCTTGATCCGCCACCCTGCTGTGCGCATCTGCGCAAGACTATATAGCCAGCTGCTCTTTGATCGCGACGTCGGCAACAAGGTACACCTCGACGAGCTCCTCATGCTCTACTATGGCTGCGGAGACTTGGTGGCCGAGTCGTATGGAGCACCGCACCCAACGGTGCACCAGGTCAACCTTGATCTTCAGTTCGCCGAGACGATAGTGGCGGCAAAAGACAGAGCACGCACCGGCGCGACAGGGAAGACCGAGCGCATTGGGAGCTTTCTTACCACCCTCTTCCAGACCTGTAAGGTACCCCTCGGACATGCTACCTGCATCTCTCAGATCGAGCGGATGGACACAGCTCACCTCATCAGCTCGAAGATCCTCCGAGACCAGGACACCTACCAGTTCAGGGGTGTGAATGGCGAGACTCTTTTCTGCAAGCTCCCTCAGCCAGCGATCACCCGCCTCAACTCTGAGTCCGACCTGCGCTTCATGCCTCACCCGGACTTCCTGTGCTCAGACCCTCTCCGGCGTACTCCTTTCGCTACACCCGCCAGCTCTTCCAGAGCATTACCGCCTCACCTGGAGGACGAGGAGGTTCCACGCAAACTGACACTCCCCTACCACACCACCACCACTCAGGGTGAGTTCGACCTTCCCCCTATCTCTGATGAGCCTGATACAGCTGAGTACAGGCAGTGGATGATCGCTTCTCAGAGAAAGAACAACAGTCTCCTACAGCACATCATGCAGACCTTATCCCGTGGTTGCTGTATCACCATGGCGGCGAGAGACGTCCACACAGAGCAGACGCCGGGACCTTCCGAGCAGCCTTCCGTGGTAGGAAGCGCCAGGGGCGAGACAGGAGCGAGAGTCCCGATGGCGCCACCCGCTGATCGCCAGTAACACCCCTCTATCACCATTGTATTATTCCATTTTCATTTGTATTTTCTTTGTATCCCGACTTCATATATACTTTCACACCAGGGACGGTGTGAAGTAAGTGTGGGGGAAGGAGTTTATTGCTACTGATTTTCGTTTATTTTCTTTGGTTTTTCTTTGGTTTATGTTTGGATTTTGAGTCAGTTTTTGTCTTTGAGTCAGTCTGTTTTATTGAGTCAAGAACTTGTTTGAGAATTAGGACTTTAATCTATGATGAAATTGCACCATTCATATGATTTTAACCATCTCTCTAGTGACCATTGCTGCAGAACTTTGAGTACTCGGACAAGCTGGACCACCATACTCGGATCCCTCTCTTTCCAGAACACCCCACTACACTAAGGTTTCATCGGAATGACTTTAAACTCTACTCTATCTAGACATAATTTGAACTTAAAATCTTCTTGTTATGGGCATTTAATCTAGAGGAACAAGTTTATATTCAGAACTTCTTTTACCTTTCACCACTCTTGCTGATCCTGAATAGCTAGCTCGTCTTTAGCTAGTACCCACCTCTAGCCTAACCTCCTTTTAGACCACTTGCACCCTTGTATTTCATTTCCCAAATGTGCAGATATGTACAAAAAGACCGGAGAGAAAATGATTGACACAACCTCTAACTCACTCTCGCGGAAGAAATCGCCAGAAGATGAGAAAGATTTCCAGGAGCACCTGCTCCATATTAGGGCACACATCCCAAGCAGCAGTGTCTAATCCAGTGCACGTGTGCTAAGCCGTTAGAAGTGAGAAAAGATTTCGGGAGCACCTGCTCCGAAATGTAGCACCCGCTCCATTCCGCCCAATGAAGAAGACAAGTAAAACATATGACCTGCTGGGGTATATGGGCCGATGGATCAATATTTTCATGCTCAATGGACACACATCATGTAAGAACCCTCTTATCTAAAAAAAAAAATGATGATAAAATGTGTAAAATGATAAGGAGAGGAGAGTTAGTAACTCAAAGATGTGTCCCTTGGCACCTATAAATCACAAGGAAAGAAGAACCGAAATTTGAGGAGTTAAGAGTTTTCAAGAGAAGAAGAGTGATTAGAGGTTGTGGAACCTCAATGAGTCTATTCTCTCTTGCTATTTTGTGCAATATGCTGCATTCTCTACAAACTCCGGTAACCCTCTAAACACTCTGAAACTCCACCACTAAAATTAGCTTCTTTATTCCCTAGCATTGTCTCTCCTAGGTAGTGCCCATGTTGAGAAGTTCACACCACACTTAATTGAATGTAGAGAGTTTATTGTCTGGATGGTGAACTTTATGTGTTTGTGAATACAAGTATGGAACAGGGTCTGAGAAGATGTTGGCTTGTTTTAGTGAGAATGTGCTACGCTTGTTCTAAAGTATGTGGTCTGCAGATTATGGTTGAATCATGGTTGCTAAAATTTTGAGAGTTCCCACCGTTTTCAAACCTCTTTTCTGCGGCTTAAGCTTGATTTTGTTTGAGAACAAACAAAGGTTTAAGTCCGGAGGAGTTGATATGAGGCGATTTTACCTCATTCTAACCTTTGTTTTGTAGGTTTTATCGAGTCTTTTTAGTCTTTATCGAGTCGTTTCAGGTCACTAAGGAGCTATAAGCGAAGATATGAGGGATTGGAGCCACTAGAGGAAAAAGGAGTTGGAATGAAGGAAAAGGACCCGAATTTGAAGATCATCACCCAATGGAGCACCTGCTCCCCTTCAGAGCACATGTTCCATCCGTCCGGAGCAGATATGGAAACTCCACTTACCTAGTTTTGGGACGCGAGGAAGGAAGAAAAGGGGGGAGAGCCGTCACCACCTACATCTTATCTTGTACCTTTGATTTCTAGCTAGAGAGAGACAGACCTTTTGATAAGAATTTTTGAGAGTTTTTCTACTTGTAAGATTTGGAGAAGAATCTCTGCCACACTTGAGAAGAATTCTGAACCTTTGTCATTTCTATTTTATATTTCATGGATTCTCTTTCACTTGTTGCTGTGTTTTCCGATTTTATGTCTGAGTAGATCCTCATGTTAGATCAAGGTTTTCAATGGTATTTATGAGTTGATGGGTTGAACACAAATAGGGATTTAAATAGATTGTCTTCACCACTTGTTAGTCTTAATGCCTGAATTGAACTGATCACTTAATTTATGATTTTAGGTTAATTTATTCATCAAAAGTGTAATAGGTTGCTAGAAGAGACTTTGGTGAGCAATTTTTCCTTAGCCAACGACAGTTGATGTTAAGGCAAACTGTGAGCATATCGAACCTGTGCAATAATGCTTGTCTGCGATTCTAGGACCAAACAACAGTTTAGGATTCTAGGTTGTTAGATAAAGTTGTTGATGCCACGACAGTGGATTGATATTACTTCTATGTTTGAGCTCTAGAATTGCGCTTATTGTCCCCTGAATAGTTGTTCGCCCCCATACTCTGAATTTCCTGCGAAAATACTTTGGTCTAACGCTTGTTTTATTTGAAGTTTAATCATTGTTTAAACCTGTTACTTGTTTCACAACCAACAAAACCGACCTGCTTTCTTAGCTTTCTTTCAATACCTCATAGATACAAAGCGTAACACTGGTCCTCTGGAAATCGAACCTATATGTATTACAATCATAAGCTGTGCACTTGCAGTAGAAATTAAAGCACTTAATCCAGTGTATCAATCCTCAAGTATGGATTGATCCAAGGAACCTTGGCTACATCTTCAAAATGCTCTCCAAAACTCAAAAAGGACTAAAAAATGTGAACTCAGGAGTTCATCATGCCATGAGTGTAACAATAGAGATTGAGTGAGCAGTCGAAGAAACTAAGAAAACTCTATTCTCATAGCGAATCGAGAAGTAAAAATGATTGTTAGTTATCCCACATATAATCCATCACATGCTTACACATAACAACTAGAATAATGTAATAATGTCTACACCAACAACTAAATTTGCATGGTCACATGCACCAACAAACATAAGTTATTTGATCAACATCATTGTTATCAATTAGGTTACTATTCTAGTATACCGTCATATTAGACTCTAGTAGACCCAAATTTTTTATTTTTAAAAAAATGTTTGCTGCTAAATTATTACACATCCACATATTTCAACTAAATTAATATATGAGTACATTCATCACTAAATGGATTTGAATGGTAACATACACTACCATACACAAATTATGTAACAAACATCATGACTATCAATATGATAACTATTCTAGTATAGTGTTCATTAGAATACGACTCTCGCAATATCATGTTTTTATCCAAATAATATTTTGCAGATGATTATGCGTCCCAAGAGAAGTTTCTTTGAGTCTACGATGTGCATATTAGAATAACATCTTTGGAAAATGACAGTCTTACAACTAGTTAGCACGTACATGCTGTACAAACAACATCCCACCCTGAATTAATGACGCTTTCACAAGGAAAATCTTTTCCCTCTCAAGGTGAGTAAGAACAAAATCGGCTGTTCTACAAGGTGGATGGTGAGAAAAGGCAACTGGTCATACAATACTATTTTTCTGATCAAAAGAAATGGATAATGAACCGATGTGATGGGATAAAAAATCAATTAACTGGGTATAAGAATTTCTTTGAAGGATTCAGTAGTGATGAACAATAAACTATGTGGAGTGATGACTCCACACAGAGGATGAAAGAGTCTATGATAAGTCTAAGACCTTAACATTCACAGATTCACACACGAGAAGACTAGATACTGCAGCTTTTTTTGAAAAGATCATGGGATTTAAACACATCAAAGAAAACTATGAAGAAGATCCTGACTTTCAAGAAGTCTACAAAGATACTACAAAGGCTACTTATGGAGTATTCTACCAACAAGATGGATTCTTTTCAAAGAAATGTGGTTATGCATTCCACAAGGATCAATGAGAGAGATACTAATTAAAGAAGCTCACAGATGAGGTTTAACAAGACATTTTGGTAGAGACAGGAGTCTAAGTATGCTTGTAGAATATTTCCTATAGCCGTAGAGACAATGTGTCAAATGCATCACTTGGTTAAATGTTAAATCCGTGTTACATCCCCATGCTTTATATATGCCATCACCTATTTGTAATACAGCATGGATGGATATTTCTATGGATTTTGTTTTAGATTTGCCTAAGATCAACCATAAAAACTCAGTTTTGTAGTTGTAGACTGGTGATATAAGGATTTCATCAATCAATCAATTGCTCAACCCTACTCATATTGTTGTACTAATTGAGGATCAATCCAACTTGAGAATAGTAACACACTAAGAGTGTATGCATTCACTTAATCTAAGTGCATCAAAATAATTCAAGGATTTTATTGTTAACTATTATCTAACAACCTAACAAATTTCCAAATAAAACAAAATAAGAAAGATCAACTACTAACCAAGGAAAAGACAAATAAATGACGAAATTTGTTTAAATAAAAGAAAGCTAAACCCTTGGGCAAAGGTTATTGATATGGGGTGATCAAATGTTAACTAGAAAAACTAATAACAATCATAAGAGACTGATCCCTAGCTTATGAACACTAATTTAAGCTAATCCACTTACATGGTATTAATCCTATGATAATCATGCAATTGACATCAATATCTACTGGCAATCACAAGACAAACAAGAATTAATCTCAAGTCCTAATGGCCACTAGATACCTTAGACATCAACTTCCAATGGCTAAGTATGTAAAACACTTAAACGATTCATTCAAGCATTTCATCAAACACTTTTAGTGCATGAAACTACACAAGTCCTAGATCATGACTATCAAGGTCAAATCTAGCATTAAAAACATCAAATGAGTAAGGATTTATGGAAATATAGCCTTAAACATTCATAAAAAACACCTAATCACTCTAATCGACATAACCCAAGAGTTAAGGAAATCTACTCACAAAAAGTCATGAAAATTCAAGGAGTTGTCACTAATCCTTGAAGATTCATGTTAGGAGAAGAGTAGGAAAGAATAAATGTAGACAATACTTATATAAATTCAAGAATTACAAAGAATTTAGGCCAAGAACACAAAGAGAAATTAAAAAATTATGTTTATGTAATTTAGGGCATTATTTCTCCTTAAGAAGTCTATTTACAGGTCTAGGAATAGAGTTTGGATTGAGCTTAATAAAACAGGGTCGACCCAGGATAAAATGGGTCAAAGGGTTGAAGTCAACTTTGGTCAACATCCACATTGCCTCATGTTTTGGACCACAACGGCAGAGTTGATATACTTCCAATAAATCGGTCATAACTCTTGGAATACAGCTCCAAATGACTTAAAACACCTTCATTAGAAAGCTACCTCAATTTTCCGTGTCTTTGAAGAAGAGATTAACTTCATATGAAATCGTTAATTTCTTCATCTGAGTTAATCTTTGAAGCATAAATTCTGAATCTACACATCAGACTTCCTGATTTATATAGCATATTACTGGATTTGTATAGCAGACTTCTAGATCCTAAATATCATCAATCCTCACATCCTCCAAATTCTCCAAATAGTCCATAATAGCACTTCCTAGACCTGATATAGACAAATGCAAGCATATACAGTGATAATGATGTCTAAATGCAAGTTTTGAGACTATATTATGTTATATACAAGTGCTTAAAACCATTAAAATCACAATATATCAACTGGTTCTCCAAAATGACATAATTTATACCATGTAACAAAACCAATGATGCACTATAAATAACTGATCTATTCTTTAAGGAACTTGTAAGCTTATATAGAATGCCAAGGATCATTGTGTCTGATTGTGATACCAAGTTTCTAAGTCACTTTTGGAAGAAGCTGGGAACTAAGTTGTTATTCTAAATAATGTGACATCCTTCAACTAAAAGCCAAACAAAGGTAGTGAACCAAACACTCTCAACTCTATTGAGAGCAACAATCGGTAAGAACTTAAAGAATATTTTATCTTATTTACTTTACATAGAGTTTGCTTATAAGCACGCCAAACATTATGCTACTAATCTCTCTCCTTTTGAATTTGTTTAAGGATTCAATCTAATAACTCCATTATATCTTTCACCATTGCTGCAAGCTATATATTCAAGTACAGAAGGAGAAAAAATCCTTATTTGTCAAAAAGCTTCACCAGAAGGTTAAAGAAGAGAACTTAGAGAAGAACACCGAAAATTACAAACTTCAAGTTGAAAAAGGAAGACCAAGAAGCACCAATCCCCATCATGAGACTCGGATCAACTACAAGATCATGAGCAAGAGTCTTGCGAGATCAACTCAATAAGGCAGTGGAATATCTTATCAATCTAAAAGACCATGAAGACTTCACCCACAAGATGCAAAAACTCACCTTAAACCAAATGGAAACCACAAATGAAGATGACACAAGGGAGAAAGACAGCATAAAAGACTTAAAGAGTGACCAAGAGAAAGCATACGTTATACAAGTCGGTCCATTGAATGCACTACCACTTATCAAAAATAATAAGGAACTTTTTATATTTGAAATTTTGCCCCTTACGTGAATTAAAAAACTTGAAGCATGCCGTTTTGATCAACTCACTTATCAAAATGCATCACCTAGAGATAAAACACAAATGTGTCCATATTCTTCTCGTTTCTACTTTTAAGGCAATAAACTACTTACCAAATTTGGAGGAGTGTCATCTAAGCAAGAGGCAAAGGTAAAAAATTGAGCTTCTTTAAATTATAATTGATAACTAATCATAGTATTAATATTTTGTGTTTTAATTGTTGATTCTTGTAAGTGGTCAAAGGCGTGTAATTTTTTCATTAGCTTATGTAATTTGTTTCTACAGTTGTATATCTTTCATCTATGATAATGAATAAACTTTTTGTGTTTAAAACAATTGTGATTTATGTGAATTCGTTTGAGAGAATAAGTGAGAACCCTTCTCTTATTTTGTCTTATCAAAGTTTTTTCCAGAGACTTTGTGGCAGCCTTCACTCTATGATTCTTTTGATCCATTCCATCCTTTAACCATTGTAAAGAAATTTATACAACCATTTACAATATGTTTCATTCCCTATCACATTGAATTCATCTCTTGATCATAACTGAAAGTGTTATAATCCGCAGCTTTGATCCCATCATCTATCCAAAATTGTAAGATCTCCACACAGTCCTACATCAGACCGAGTACTGCTTCTAAAAATTAACTGATAGTTGTGAAAAGCTATCGATTAATCATTCATGTAGACATGCAAACCAGTTGAGAACAGATCTTGAAACACGTTCATCAAATAGTTTACATAATTTAACCTTTATATCATACTAACTAAAGTGTGCCCTCCCAATTGCGATATGGAATGCAGTGAGGTATGACCAAGGCTTAGTTATCCCTTTGTAGACTGGAAGCTGTAGCTTTCTGATGTGTTTTACTTTGGTATTATCGATTTTCTCAGAGAATTAAGTTTCCTTGGTTTCTTTCAATCTCCAGTGCTACGTTTGTAGCTTGATGAACTCTTGAGTTCACATCATTGAGTCTTTCTTGAGTTTGAGAGAGCATTTTAAAGATGCAATCAAGATTCTTTGAATCACCCCTGATTGAGGATTAGCAAGTTTGGCTTGAACTGAGTTGGGCCACTTCCTCCTCCAGACTGCGGCATCTGGACTGATCTCTGATCCGTTCTTAAGAGTAATAAAGAAGGGGGAATCGTGGCGGAGGTGGAAGAGGTATATGGATATGGTTTAAACCTCACACTTATGGTGGAGGCATCATATTGTGGCTTCTATAACCGTTACTTGGTGGAATTGAACCTACCATGATGCATCCCCCTGGTGGTGGTACAAAACCTCATGAGGCCCATGAAGGGGCGCTTACATCGTATTCTGAACTATTAGGTCAAGGGCACTTATTACTTCAGATCGTAACTCGATAATCGCCTATAATAGGATTAACTGTTCACCAGTTACCTTGTCGATTTGCTGAGTAAAGGCTGCTATGACAATTTCTGGTCTGATTTGACCTTGTTGTGCTCTTCAAAGAACTTATAGATGGTTTCTCAAACAATCTGACTGCATGTATTTTTTTTTCGTGTTAAAGTTTAGACTAACCAGTCTCGCCTTTCTAGCGCTAAACATTTGTAATTTATACTATAGATGTCAAATGGGTGATGTCCATGGGCGAAGCCCATTTCGCAAGTTTTGGACAATTAGAATTTTGGCCCAATTATAAAATGGTCCAATTTGGCATTGACCAACTTAACCTGTGGTCAATAGCGGGTGGGTCTTGGGTATCCGCGGACAAAACCAATGACAAGCTAAATTAGGGATTTTTTCCAGAATCGCATTTCTCTCTTGTTTGATGGTGATGTTCATGAATTTTCACTCAATCTCGAAACTCTAGATTGGTAAATCTTATTATCTTCTCTCTTTTTATTTTCGTTAAATCTTTACTCCTTTCTCTCTTCTTCTCTCTATCGTTGATGGGGTTTTGTGTTCTGGTAGAAAGGAGTTTGTGCGTGAATCTAATGGGGTTTTTTGCAGTGTCATCAAAGATTTCATGATTCAAGGAGGAGACTTTGAGAACAACAACATGAGTTTTCTCTCTCAATCCTTCTTCACACCACGTTTGTTTTTTTTTCTTTTTTGTTAACTTCAATGTGGGTTCATGCTGCGTTTATCTGTTTTGGTCGTTGTGTTGAAATCAGTCTGTTTTTGTATTGTATTTCTCTTTGGATCAAAGACTTCGTTATGTCATGGTATTTTATTATAATGAAGAATCTGAGTTTTGTAACTCGTTCATATTTTGCTATCGTCTTTGCAATTTTATTTCTGAGTTTGGTTATAAGCTTGAGATCTCAGAGATGAAAGAGTGAGTGTGATTGTTCATGTAATTTTTCAGTACATATTATCAACTAGCATTTTTGCATGTGCTATGCACGGACATTAGCATTTTAAATAATTTTATTATCTGTGTAAATAGTAAAATATTTTTAATATTATGTGAAATAGTATAAAATCATAATTAAAAATTAAAAAATTCCTTCAAAAAAAGGAAAAAAAATATTACAATTTGCTCATTTGGGATATGAAAAGTTAACATATATCTATACAAAAATAAAATAAAATTCAAAGAGAGAGAGCATAATATGCATCTTCAAAGGTTGAGTACGAAATTCCATTAACAGTGCATATATCTTCATAGCTGGTAGAACCTTTAATCTTGTTTAAAATTAGCTTCAAATAATACAATTCACCAGAAGCCGCATTTTTTTATGCTTTATGCATAACTTGTCTTCCCTGTGGCTATTCTCTTTCATCCATTTTGAAAATTGTGAATGACTTGCTGCTTTTTTAAAAATTATCTTCGAAATCATCATCTTCATCGATTGTTTCCTACATATATAAAAGAACAAAAACAAATTAAAAACAGAAAATTTGTTTATAATAGAAAAAATGTTTATTTTTACCTTAATTTGTAATGTAAACTGTTCAATAGTTTGTTCATGTGTCATCTTCAATCTGAAATATAGAAGAAAAATATAAAAAGTTATTAGTTTGAGAAGAGGAGAAAATTGAATTTAGATGCAGAGTAATTCATAAACCTGTATAGTTTTTTGTTGCTATAATCAAAAAAAACATTAATAAAAAAAAGAGAAGAAAGAATATTTGATAATGGAGTAGAATAGAGAAAGAAAGTAAAAGCAAATAGAGAGTAAATTAGTATATCAATTGTTATATAGGAGAAAAAAAATAGTTTGAAATCATAAAAATTAATGAGATAAAACTAAGAAAAGTAAGAAATTCAAGTATTTGGAGTTGGAGAAAAGTTGGGGAGGAGAAAAGACTTTTTCAATCTATATTATTTGCTGAAGTTTTTCTATTTCGCTACTCGTGTCTACGTGTTTTGACGACATGTTTTAACAAAATTAAGCCCACAATGATCATTAAAAGATGTAAATGTGATATACAAATAGATTCATGAGTTACCTAAATGGTGACATTTTGTTTTTCACTTTATTTTCAGTATCAAATATATACAACTGTGCAAACGCAGGAGAGAGTCCTTCCTCAGGTAGCAAGCTTCCAATTTGATGAAATTTTTGACCATGAAGCCGAAAGACAAAAGATCCACGTCTATTGTTCACAGATGCGTCAATTTCTCCACCTATAGAGGTAAATGCGAACATTGAGTTATAAGCTCTTATGTTCTCTATGAAGTTTTTTCTTTTACTGTTTTCTCCAAAAAGCAGATTAAGGACTTGAGGCAACATGGGAGGGGAAGGAAATTATATTTTTCCATGAATACAACACATTGAAAACTTTGGAAGTATACAGTTTCTTGTTTTGTTTATACGTTCATTGTACCACATCAAAGCGTTACAACGTTCACATATGTAAACTGCATCACCGTAGTCATATAAGCTCTTATGTTCTCTATGAAGTTTTTTCTTTTACTGTTTTCTCCAAAAAGCAGATTAAGGACTTGAGGCAACATGGGAGGGGAAGGCAATTATATTTTTCCATGAATACAACACATTGAAAACTTTGGAAGTATACAGTTTCTTATTTTGTTTATACGTTCATTGTACCACATCAAAGCGTTACAACGTTCACATATGTAAACTGCATCACCGTAGTCTTAGAATATGTCAAAATAAGAATAAATCACAATATAAAATAAAACTTTCATGATATTGAAACTTATAATATTAATTAAGCTTACTGATTGGGTAGAATATGTTTGAGAATTGCACCAAAGTGTCCAGTACTTAAGCTGCTGCAACGAAGTTGTCATGTATATGTTTGAGCACTGAGAGTGTAATTATTATGCATTTTCTTTATTAGAATATTATTATATTATATGTTTAGTTAGATAAAAAAAAATTGAGTGAGTATTAAAGATCATTGTGAACATCTTCAATACTTGCCATAAATAATTAACAGAGCATTCTAAAATAAAAATTGTTATACTCTAGAGTTATTTAACTTACTGTTTGGAATCTCATTTAGAGGCTGATTTGATACAACTTTTGAAGATGATGCAAAAGCGCTGGTACTTGACACTATATTTTATGTGTTTCACATCACAAACATATATGATAGGAGAATAGGATAAGTAAGAGTAATATGATGGTTTGTGAATAAAATAGTTTACCATTGCTATAGACTGTACTTTGGCTTTTAGTATTGAAGTTTGAATGCCGCCACGTTTCTCTTCTTTTAGGATATTCATTATTCATATTGGAAGTTGTACTCAAATATAGAAATTAGTTGATATGTGTAAATAGAATGAATCTATATCAGACAAAGTTAGTTAACTTACTATTTAAAATATCATTTAGTGGTTGATTTCCAAACGTATTAGAGCATTATTCAAAACTGTTAGCACTTCCGATTTCGTTTTATGTGTTTCATAGCAGAACAAAAGATAAGTAAAAGATATTTGACTTCATATTACCAACTATGTTTCATATCATTTGTAAATGGTTTTAAAGTTTTGTAAAGAAACTCACGTATCATTGATATAGATTATGTTTTGGTTTCCAATGTAGTTTTTGAAGATTTTCTTCTTTTTTCTTTTTTTTAAGGATTTGGAATTTCATTTTCCAAGCTTTGCAAGCAGATCGACAATCTTAATATTTCACGGAATTCAACGGAGAGAGAAGATCCACCACTATCTTAATATTGCAGATTGCACGGAATTCAACGGAAGATCAACTTTTACTCTTTCCACGTCTGCCTGAGACCTGAAAATGAAGTTTGCAGGTTTTAATAATAAACCGAGAGCAAGATCAGAAAAACTGAAAAGCTGTTGTAAAATAGGTGATAGAAAGATATATTATTGTGTTTCATGTTTATTATGGCGATGTCATAGTCAGTTACTTATTAATTTTTTTTTTTCATTTCCCTCTTAAACTCACTTAAAAATATAAGACATGGTTTGTTTTTTAGTTGTGCTTTTTTAAAAAAAAGTTTTTGTTTACTTTATATGTTTCATATTATTTTTAAATTAGTTATTTGAAAATAAAAATTCCTTTTAAATAATTTAGAATAATAATCTATAAATAATTAATAATATTTTCAATTATTTTTTTATTACCTTCTGGTTTCTTTTTTTTAACTTGTTACTGATTAGTACATAGAAACTAAATTATTAAAAAATTATTTAATTTTAAGTGTATATAGTTGGACAGCCTTGTCAAGCTCACTCCAAGGTCTTTTTTTTAATATCACAGTGGGTGATTTTCTTTAAGTGTATATAGTTGATACCTTTGAGGATGTGTAGAGCAAATAGTTGAATATGACTTTCCACCATACTATTTCATCGAAACTTGAGAAAATCTGCAATACTACCTCCTAAGCAGTATTCAATGATCAAATTGTAATCGCTGCCTAGGAGTCGAGTTTCCGCCGGTGTTATCTTGCTACCATAGCAAGATATAACATACTGGGATGAAAGACCTTTCAGAATTCGTTCCTCGTCACAAAGACTGTAAGAAGATGATATTGGAGCGCTTTTAATGGCGATTTGTACCGGCAGAATATCACCGTCTACATGATCAGTTCGAGAACCTAAGTAAACAACACCATGAGCACATTCGCCGAGACAGATATAGCGAAACCATGAAATACCACCAGAAGTTTTCATAGTTTTGCGTACTTTTTATTGTTGTGGTTTCAAATACTTCACGGCTAATGAATTGGACGCTTCTACCGCCTTAATCATAATATGGTGGAGGTGGGCACTCAGCCAATGAAAAACCAACTGTAGATAATTTGTAAACAGCCGCTTCAAATTCTCCTCGACTAATGATCTGCAGACTGCTACAAAATTGATCACAATATCTCCTTAATGTGGCCACAATTCTCTTCTTCTTTTTGTCTCTGATATGCAAAGAGGAGGAGAGAAAGGTTTTCGCTTTTTCTGGTGAAAAGTTAAACAGAATTGAAGAAGTATATGTTCAATTTCTGGTGATAACTTTGTAGGAAAAATTGTCGTTCCTATAACAAATTATTAATTTGCTGCAAAAAAAAAAAAAAAAAAAAACTTAACTCATAGAAGTTATTAATAAGTGACTTAGTGGTGTAGAAAAAAAGTGTGAATATGATATGTTTTACTTCAGTTATAAAATATAGTGCAGTTGGAGATGGTTCATAATATTTATTCATATTTTTTATTATAAAGGTTTTATTAAAACTTGGATCAGAACTACAGTTATATAGAAAGATCAAAGTTGAGACTCAGAGGACAAAAATGATGCATAATTAAAATAAGTAATTAAAATATCAAAACATGGCCAGTTACCTATAATCATTTTTAACTTATGTATTTTTATCTTTTCATTTTTATTTTGTACTACTACATACAACATAACCAATACTCATCTTTATTTGTTTTCTAAGTTACAATAGAATTGTTTTCAGTCCATATTATCCTAATTTTTAGTTTAAATTAGTTTTTACAGTTCTTTCATTTAAAAACCAAAATAAAAAAAGATATAAATGAGTCTTCAAATTAAGGATATATACATAAGTTACCAAAGGAAACAAAATACTTATAGATTCAATAAATAACACTTAAGACTAATATTTATAATAATAAATACTATGTAGTTTATCAAACTTAAATTGACTTAAAACATATATGAGATCATTTTGTTTTAGTGTCTTTGCAGCCTCCTAACGCTTGCCTTTGGTGTTTTTTTCTTCATGTTTTCTCCTTAAGGAATTTTTGATGTTTCCTTAAGCTTTGTCGATGATTCTTGAACTCTTTCATCTTCTATTATATCAATTCGTTGACGTTTTGTGATTGGAGTAATAGGAGAGCAAAGTGGCAAGTCATTGTTATTTGCTTCAGAAGATGTACTCTCCATCTGCAGTAAATGATCAATATAGTTGGTCATGTCATGTATAATATAAAAGCCTTTATAAAGGCTGTGTATATGTATGTGTATATAACCTGAATTGCAGTAGATATACTTGAAACTATTGGCAATTCTGAATCCGTAGCATCCTAAAATTTGTAATCAAAATTTAATTAGAAACATAGAATGCTCCAGAAATCAAAGATATTTAATAATATACCTGTAAGACAACATTATCTTGAAACTTCTGGGTAGATTCAGGATTTTGAGTGAGTTTAACAACTTTAAAACTTGGTTTTCGATAGTATTTTTATTTACCACTCACATGAATGATGCAAACAATGTTTCTTCCTTCCAAATTTAAGAGTCTTCAGGAATTTCACCTTCCGGGTTAAACTACAACAACAAAAAGAAAAAGGAAAGTGTATAAGATATATATAAAGGATATTCACACTTTCCACGATGCAAATATGAAATATAAGAAAAAAATGACAAACACACCTGCACTTGTTGTTCGAGTATTTTATAGGCAGATTTATGAATGAGCTGTATAACTTCTCTATCAAATAATAGGAAAGATGTCGATCCGGTATGATCAACAACTTTGACATAAAATCTGTATATAATGATCATAATAATCGATTATCTCCCGTGAGACAGAATATTAGCATATATAGCTTTTAAGAATGAAATAAATGTAAAATTTGACATATGTAGCTTTTTAAATTAGTCAGACGGTTTAAGTAAGTAAGATATTGAGTTACGTGTCAAAATAATGAAAAAATGCAAAATTTGACATTATGGAACATGATATTATTACCTACACTTGTATTGATTTCATTTTTTTTGCAAATGTGGCATGAATATTTGTTGACTTCAAATTCCTCAGTCTCTGGGTTGAAATAGGTGAAGCTGTTAAAAAACAGCTTGTGCACCCAAAATAGAACAAAGGAAGTTCCTTTTGAAATGCTACAACTGTAGCAAAAGCAACGCAAGTACTTTCCTAAGAATAAAGCATAAGAATTATATTTTTAAATTGCCAATTTGTATATATAGTTTCGAACATATTTATTATTACCTCAGCTGATGATGTAAACTGATGTATAGTTTTCCAGCAACCTAATGGGAATGAGTCGATTGATGTAGGTGTTACTAAAGGAGAAACTCCCAGCTAAACCGAAGTATCATTTTTGGTCATCCCAAAATTTATATAAGCAAAGATTTTCATAAAAAGGAAAACATTTATAAACAGAGATGTATGTTAATATTGAGATGAACTTACTTTTTCCAAAATACAGCAATCTCCTCTAGGTCTCCATTTAAAAAAAATAGCTTTGTAGAGAAGCATGAGTTTTGAACAGATAGTTTACCTAAATATAAAAGATATTTTGGCATAATGAAGATTGAAGCTAAAATAAATAAAATGTAAGTTTTAAGTTTGTTTTGACTGCCACTATATTTTTTATCCTCATAAGACTTCCACGTAAAACTATCAGACCAGTATTGTTGTTTTTCACATAAGAATGCACATCCTCAGCATGTTTTCCCCATAAAATGCATGCGATGATTGCTTCACTGAAATAAAAGTCACTGAATTTAAATGCAACCAAATTTTACATACACTGAACACAAGCCAAAACACAATCTAAAGCAATGATAAGTAAACTTTGACAAAATTTAAAAATATCTTTACAGATGCATGAAATATAGATGGTACTACCAATTCAAAGATTTTTTACTTATTCTTTGTGTGCTATAAAACAAAGATCGGTAGAGATTGTTAACTAAATTATATTGTGTGCTTTGAAACGAATATCCAACAGCTACAATTTTCTATGATAAAATATTTTCTATAACTAACCTGAGATCTTTTAGTTGAATATCCAACAACTTTGAAAGTTTTCCTGAAAGGCTTTTCTATATAATATCACTCATGCCTACAATTTTACCAAGTATGTCTGTAGAAATAACATAGGAAGTTAAGCAGAGATTAGTTAAACTATGATTGAAAAAATATTCTGAAATAACTTTACTGTCAATTGACATGTAAAACTCAAGGGAAGGAACATACCAATGAAGACTTCATCAACGGATCGCTCTGCAATATCTCGAAAATGGCTAAAATTGAAGCGGGCGAGATTTGGAATCTTCTCACAAATCTTCATAAATGTCGTAGATAGAAAATTTATCTTGTAAGGGTGTGTTGTTCCTCTGTAATCTCCATTGTTAGCCAATAATTCAAAATTCATGATATCTCTATACTCTCCTTCTTTTAATTCCTTTTTGAATTTTTGTATCAATTTCTGTTTCACAGAAGCTTGAATCCTATCTCCCTGTCATATTAAAAAATTATGCAAATTTTAATTTAATCTATTTAAAATATAAATATTAGATTTAAATTATTAAAATGTAAGTTTATGTACATTTTCATCTACAAAGATAACTTACATGCCAAAAGTAACTTCAGGTCTATTTTTGGGATAGTAATCTCAAATCCGAGATATTTGAGTTCTGATTTTTTATCTTTTTTGTGAAGAATTAAGTTGAGAAATAGGAGTATACTCCAACGGCATCTTCAACGTGAAGCATATGTAGAAAGAGTGAAACAATTGTCGTTCTTTTTATAGACAAGCAAATTAATAATTTGCAAAAAAAAAAAAACTCAACTCACAGAAGTTATTAAGTGACTTAGTGGTGTGGAAAGTGTGAAAGTGTGAAAGTGTGAAAGTGAGATGTTTTACTTCGATTTTAAAAGATAGTGCAGTTGGAGATGGTTCATTATATTTATTCATATTTTAATTTTTTTTATTTTATTAAAACTTGGATTAGAACTTTAGTTATCTAGAGAGATCAAAGTTCACACTCAGATGACGAAAATGATGCATAGTTAAAATGAGTAATTAAAATGTAACACGGGCAGGTACTTCTAATTGTTTTTAATATATGTATTATTTTTATTTTTATTTTTCTTTTGTACTACTATATACAGTATAACAATTACTAATCTTTATTTGTTCTTTGAGTTACAATGGAATTTTTTTCAGTCTATATTATCCTAATTTTTTTCTTCGATCATTTACTGCAGATGGAGAATACATCTTCAATGCAACTATATTGATCATTTAGGTGTATGTATGTGTGTTTCATGTTAACTGTTTAAATAAATTAGACTT
This sequence comes from Iljinskaea planisiliqua, assembly GCA_900108845.1. NCBI lineage: Eukaryota > Viridiplantae > Streptophyta > Magnoliopsida > Brassicales > Brassicaceae > Iljinskaea > Iljinskaea planisiliqua. The sequence goes on from FNXX01000008.1 coordinate 1,410,029, forward strand.
TATTTTGGGTTTATATCCTAGCTTATGTACTATAAAAATAAAACTATTATGATCTTGAAAGTTTAAAATCAAATGATGGGCTTCATGTTAAATGATTAAATGCACTTCAATTTTTTATATATCGTAGAAGTCCATCGAAAATTTTGATATGGTAATATCTTTTTTTGTTTATTTATATTTAGTTGTATCCTCTTTCTTATTTTCTTAGCAAAAAAGTCTTTTAAAATTTTTCTTTTTAAAGCACATGACATGTGGCAGAAGTTGATTCGCCAGGTGATTTGTGCTTTAGTTAATAAATGATTTGATTGTCCAAGATGGCTTAGCAATGATTGGTGGAGCTCTATAGAAAATCAGAGACAGTGTTAAGTTTGTTTAAGGATCAGAAAGTAGGGAACTAATGTTTCAGAATTGTGTGGAAATGTTGGGTATTCAGGGGAATGAAGGTCTCGTTTTAGATGTAAGCACTCGTTGGAACTCTACTTTTCTCATGCTCTCTAGAGCTATATAGTTTAAAGATGTACTAGGTAATCTTGCAGAAGTCGAATCGAGTAATACAAGTTATCCATCTGATTTAGAGTGGAGCTGTGGTGAATTGATATGTGAATTTTTAAGATCATTTTCTGAAATTACAAACTTGATTTCTGACTCATCATATCCCACAGCAAACTTGTACTTTATGAAAATTTGGAAAATCGAGTGTTAGTTGAAAGGTCATGAGAATTCTGGTGATCCTATTATCTGTGATATGGTGAAGAGTATGAAGCTTAAGTTTAATAAATACTGGGAGTAGTACAACGATATCTTTGCAATTGCAGCAGTTTTGGATCCCAAGTTAAAATTTACCTTCCTTAAATATTGTTTCACAATTTTAGATCAATATTCTTGTAAAAGAAAACTGGCTCATGTCATGTTCGTTCCTTAAATACTGTTTCACAATTTTAGATCAATATTCTTGTAAAAGAAAACTGGCTCATGTGCGTTCCAAGATACATAAAACTCTTTGGAGTTTATAAGAAGAACAACACGGTTGTGGCAACTTCACAAGCTGAAGCATTGCCAGAAAAAATCCCTGCAGGATATAGTGTAAGTATTACTTTTGTTTTTGGACTTATGCGTCTGTGTAACTTGTGTAGTGACAAGTTTTTGTGTAATTTTCTCAGGGATGTTATGCTTTTTTCTCGTAGAAGTGGGAACTCGCCTCTGGACTTATATTTAGAAGAGACATTGCTTGATATGGTTGTTTCTAAGGATTTGAATGTCATAAATTATTGGAGAGATAACTCAAGTTATTTTAAAGAGTTATCGATTATGGCATGCAATGTTCTTAGTATCCTTATTACAACGGTGAGTTCAGAATCATCATTTAGCATATGTAGTCGAGTGCTTAACAAGTATAGGAGTATCCTTTTACCTACTAATACCCAGGCTTTGATTTGTACAAGAAACTGGTTAAGGGGTTTTCCAAAAGCTGGTAAGTGATTTTGTTATGAATCATCATTCAAATCAGTGTTTTTTTATGATATTTCAGTGATGAACACTTTGGTTTTGCATCTTTTCAGATGATGGGTTTATTGGGGATACAAAAGAGGAAGAAGAAAAAGAGAAAGAAGAAGTTTATTTTGGATTTATATTGGATTTGTATTGGAAGTTTCAAACTCTTATTGTTTGTATTGGATGTTTCAAACTCTTATCGTTTGTATTGGATTTGTATTTGTATTTGGCTTTGGCTTTGGCTATTAATTCAGCAATTGTTTAAAGTTGCATATACACAGATTTCTTTGCCATTGACTTGCCCAGTTGGTCATGGTCAATTATGGGCTTGGTCAATTTTGGATGTTGGTCATTATTGGACATTGGTCAAGTTTGTCCATAAATTTGTTTTGTCCAATTGGACAACCCATGGACAGCCTAGCCCGCCCATTGGACAGTACTAATTTATACAGCTATTAAAATTTGTAAATATGATTTGTTTAGGGACAGATATCATCTCGGAACACAATAGTGAATGTCGTTTGGAGAAATATCTTAGAGTTTGAGATAAGAAAAGTAAAGCAGATAAAAAATAGAAATGCGGGAGTGAATAAATTTTGCTATTGATGATTTCACACCCTTTTAAACATGAGTCAGATTACAAATGAAGAGATAAACAAGTATAGAAATATATTGAGTGTGTGTCTCTGTAGAATCATTTTCTCGCTCTTTAATCTCTCATCATGTTTGTATAGCTCGAAATCATGTTTAATGTCTTCTATTTACTCCGCTTGATTTGTTAGGTTTTTGTTTTTACTTCAGTGAATTCATTTTTACAAGTCAAAGCGCATTTTTTAATAAGTTGTCAACTCACTTCGGTGTTGACAACTACTATGGCCGCATAGGTGTAACCGCGTTTGTTTGCTTTGTAAAATACGAAATCATAGCTTGACATTCCTTAATACTTTTCCATTTTGGTATTCCCATCATTTAGTTTATAGTTTTCTAAAATAACTCTTCATTAGACATAATTTAATGGATCGTGATTTATTTTTCGATATTTATGTCAAAAACAATTATCAACGATGAAGCATGTGCATAAATCATTTTCAACCATGGCAAACATATTACAGAAATTTGTTTTCAAGCCAAACAATTATAAGTTGCCACAGCTAAATGTTTAATTTAAACCACATCCAAAAAAACAATGTTGCATAAAGATTGACCCAGCAAGAATGAAAATATACTAGTAGCCACTTTTAGTTGACAACAAAATGCAGAAACCAAGGTTCATGAGATTTGATCAAGTTTAATCTACCTCATCAAAATGTTGATATTATAACATTAAAAAAAAAAGGGATTCATGACTAAAATAATAATATAATAAAAAAATCAACAGAATGAAGACAAGATATAATCAGCAGCAATCTTAGTCAAATATGGTTATTCACATGAAACACACATGAAATTTTCTCAAAACAAATTGTGTTTTAAAAGGTGTGCCTAGGGTCAAGGCAAGGTAAGACTAAGCATCTATCGCCTAGGATAGATGAGGCTAGACAATTTCACAAAGACGCTCGCTCCATCAAACCTTGACATGAAACGCACCTCACACCGTTCAATGCCTTTTTAGATAAAAAGGTATATTTTCCTTAAAATATCATTTTCATTTGAATTTTTAGATAATTATGCTTAAGCATTAATATTTAGTTACTTTTATGATTTCAAAACAATAATTACACGTGATCAATGACTGTTATACTTAAAACCTAATTAATTATTTGCAACTAACTCTTAAAACTCTTTGCATAAAGCCTAGATTTTGCAGTCTTGCTTCTTTATCTTCTCACGTAACTCTACTCTTTCTTTCTTATATTCTCTGATAAGTCTAATCTTACAATTCTAGTTTATCTAGTCTCTATTCTCCCTACCCTCTTTTTTTATCATCAATTCATCATGCCTGATTCTGTTTCTACTAAGCAAGTTGATCCAACAAAGAAATATGCAAGTGCTGATCTTAATAAATATGGGTGTTGGAGATGTAATTTTTGTGATAAAATCACTAATGGTGGAGTTCAACTTGTAAAACAGCATCTTGTTGGATGTTATCTCAATGTTACTTTGTATCTTAATGTTCACGATCATGTGAAAGAAGAAGTCAAATTTTCATCATGAACAAGGTTGAAGCTAAAGCCACTACTCAAATGATGCCACCATCAGCCACTCAATACAATGATTATGAGGAAAAACTAGTTGAACCTCAGCCTAGTCATACAATTTATCAAGGTCAGCCTAATTTGAAGAAACACGAGGGTTTAATGGACATATTTGTTGTTTCAACTCCTCATAATGTCTTGAAAGGAAGAAAAGACAAAATATATTTTTGGAGTATATCAGATGAATTTAAGGACAATGCATGTAGTGTTATTGCTAGGTTGTTTTATAATGCAGGGCTTCTGTTTAATGCAAGCTATAAAGAGGCACTCGAATTAGTTAGTCAATATAGTTCTGAGTTTAAGCCACCAACTATGTATGAACTACGAGTTCCTCTGCTGAATAAAGAATCAAAGAAACAGAAAATCAGCTGGTAGAGCACAAGATAGAATGGGCAACCAAATGTTGTTCAATCATGTCTGATGGATGGCATGATTCAGTTGTAGAAGAAAAAAAAACATTATTAACTTTCTTGCTAACTCGCCAAAGGGATCAGTTTTCATCAAATCATATGATGTTTCAGAAGTGGGGAAACACTCTAATTTCCTGTTCAATATGCTTTATCGTATGGTGGATGATGTTGGAGAATTTAATGTTGTCCAAGTGGTAACTGACAATGCTTCAAATTATATGAAAGCTGGTAAGTTTTTTTTTTTTTTAGCGTTATGAGATTTTTTTTTGTTTAAATCGTGGTTTTATGTAATTTTTCAGATTCTAATTTATAATTTGTTTTTATTGCAGGGAAACTACTAATTTCCAAAATACCACATCTATATTGACTTCTGTGTGCAGCACACTGCATAAATCTCATGTTGGAGGATATAGGAAAAATTTCTTCAGTAAAAACTGCAATAAGGAACTATATCTTAAATAACGGTTACATCTACATTCATACTTCTCTTGTAAATATGATGAGGAGATTCACAAAGCAGGAAAATCTACATAGACCGGCAGTTACTCGGTTTGCTACATCATTTATCATACTTTCGTAGTATTACATCTACAAAAATGCTTTGAGGACTTTTGTAACTTCTCAAAGTTGGAATAGTTCTAAGTGGACAAAGGAATCGGAAGCAAGGGAAATTAAGCAGATCATTATGCAAGATATTATCTGTAGAAACATGTTATATGCACTCAAGTTGATGGGTCCTCTAGTTAAGGTACTTAGGATGGTTGATGGGAAGAAAATACCAACTATGGGATACATCTATGAAGGAATGGATATGGTTAAGGAGGCCATTGCTAAGACCTTCAATAATAGAGAAGAAAATTACAAATGTGCATTTAAAATCATTGATAAGTGATGGGAATGTCAACTCCATCATCCTTTGCATGATGTAGGCTACTTGTTGAATCTATAATTTTAGTATAAAAGGTTCAAGGTGAATTACGAAGAGGTTATGTCAGGTTTATATAATACTATTTGAAAGTTAGTTCTTGAACTTACAATTTAAGATAAGATACTTCAAGAGTTGGATTAGTTTAAAAGTGGTTCATAACTCTTTGGTCATGCCTTGGCAATAAGACAAAGGACAACAAAATCACCAGCTGAATGGTGGTCTTCTTTTGGAGCAACTACTCCAAATCTTATAGATTTTACCATAAAGGTTCATAGTCTCACGTGTAGTGCAGCTGGTTGTGAGAGAAAGTGAAATGTGTTCAATATCTCTATACCAATAAAAGGAGCTGGTTGGCTCAAGATCGGTTGAATGAGATGGTGTTTATTAAGTACAATCATACTCTAACACGTCATTACAATAGGAGAGACACAATTTATCCTATCAACCTACAAGATATTGATTATTGTAATGTATAGCTGGTAGGAAGAATGGATGAGCTGGAAACTGATGAGTTTGTTGATCATGTTTGATGATGATGATTTAACATGGGAAATGGTAAGCAGGGCTTCTAGAGTTTATGAGCTTATCTACCTTATTTAGAGAAATAGATTTTGGTTTAAACTTTAAAGTTTTAAACATCGATTTTGTTTTAATTTTTATTTATGTGTTTAAGACTTTTATTGGATCGGCTCTTTTCTGTTTTTATTAGTTCTAATATTGACTTGTTTATTGGTTCTAACATGGTTTTAGAATCACAAATGGTGTTAACATTATTTAAGGATGAATGCAAATAACTATCCTAATGTATTCTCTGTTTTTTGTGTGCCAATGCTCGGAGCGCAGAATCAGCACCATGTAGGCGAATAAAAATCTATACTATCCTTCCGTACGAGAGAGACAATTTGTATTGACCCTGTTATATTTGAGATTTATTTAATTCATTTTTAATGTAACTAAAAAGAAGGAAATTTCGATTTTGTCCCTAAGTTATCTGTAATCCAAATCGAATCTAAAATCTCAATCGACATCTCTCTCATCCTACTTTTCATTCTCTTTGTCGACTCCGACAAACCCTTGAAACCGAAACGTCGCCCTTCTCACTTCGTCGACTCCGACAAACCGTGGAACCGTCAATCAATTTTGTTTTATTCTCATCTAATTCTCTTCTCTTTGTTTCTATCACTTCTCTTTAATGTCACCTCATACAAGAGGAGGGGTTAGGTTGAATACTTCCCTCCCCCCCCACCGGAGGAGGAAAGAGCGAATACAACGAAGGTGGCTAAGAAGCAGCCGTCTCCGGCTCCGTCACGTGGTGCTCTTAACAATAAGAAACATAAGGCAACTCCGACAGCGTCTTCTAAAATCTGACTCGTCAATGAGTAGTGAGTGGTTCACAACCTCCACCATCTAATCCTCCAGCTCTGCCACCAGTAGAACATGGTTCGCCGCCTGCGGTTCCTCCAAATATGCTTACTCATACCACTACCTCTGCCACCAATAGTCGAAGAGAGCATTGGACAATCGTCCAAAATTAGAAATAGTCAAGATAATGACAATGGTGGTTCAGGCCGTATCCCTTATTCGATTCCTTTGCTATCTGAGCCTTTACGTTGATGACATGTTGATCAAATTGATGAAAATTTGTTAAATTTTTGAGGGAAATTGAGTAGGATAACTAGTATACTTAGTATAACTAAGATGATTAGTATAACTGTATTTTTAGTGTAACTAGTATAATTAGTAGGATGATTAGTACAATTAGTATTTTTAGTGTAACTAGTATAATTAGGATAACTAAAACAACTAGTATAACTAGTACAATTAGTATAATTAGTTCAACTAGTATAATTAGTTCAATTAGTATAATTAGTTCAATTGGTCCGATTTGTTTAACCAATTTTTTTTTTTAGCGTAATGAGGAGGATAAGGTTGTATAATCATTGCGGCCACTCAGTTTTTTTCTTTCAAACCTCCGAGTATAGAAAGGGATGTAAGATAACATCAAGATGCCCACAAAGTCATTAAAGAATTTGAAGATAGGGAGAAAAGATGGTTTGTCAACCACCCGCAGTATAAGCACATCTTTCACCTGGTTAGCTACAAAATAAGAAAGGTGATGGATTGTGGATGTTGCTTCTCCGCATAGCCAAAACCGATAAGTGGAGACAAGTGTGGTTTGTGGTGAATGGTATTCCCATTCGTTACTCCATTAAAGGATATGCCCCCTTCTCCGGATTGGACTGCCACATATACCCAGATAATCATGAGAACTTGGGGAGCATGAAATTTATGGTCAACCATTTTGGGAAAGAGATGGAAAGAATAAGTGCTGAAGAAATGTTGGAGAAGCTGAAAGAAATGGAGTATGATGGCAGTGATGATCGCATGAAGATGGTGGTGATAAAAGAAAGGCCAAAGGTTGGATTCCCAATAGAAAATTTCCTTCTGAGAGTGGTTGGTGACCTAGATGTGTGTGAAACATTCTTGTGGGGTCATTTCACATTTAAGGAAAACATGAAGGAGATATTCCATGTGGACAAGCATTCAGAATAAAAATTTCAGAGAAACCAAGTTGGACATTTTGAGGGTTCATCAACCCTTTGAAGGTAATTTATATATAATTTTCAAATTAAGATAAATTGTATGACAGTATAACTGGTATAACTGATAAAACTATGCGCAGATTTTGGCGTTTGAATGTATTCCAACAGAGAAAACAGAATTTCAAGAAAAAATGGAGGTATTAATGATGAATGTCCGAGAATGTGCAGATGGAAGTTTAGGGAGACCAGTGCAACTGGGTTTGGTTTGGATCAAATATATACCACTTTTGGAGAGAAGGTGCAAGAGACTGGAATGGAGGAGCCTGGAGAGAAAGCGGCTGAGGATGATGTAATGAAGGAGCCTGTAGAGAAGGTGCAAGAGCCTGTACTGGAGGACAATGCAGAGAAGGTGCAAGAGGCTCAAGAGAGTCAGCAAAAGGACCAGGTGCAAGAGGCTGCAGAGAATGTGCAAGAGGCTGAAATTGATGCATTGAAAGAGGTGGAAGAGATTCAAGAGAATCAGCAAGAGGAGGTGGAGCAAGCTGAAGACATGAAAACAAGGAGGCTCAAGATAAATTTCTTTCCATGTAAATTTATAGACATTTTATATGTTAAATTTCTAATTTGTTGCATTTTGTCTATGTTGCAGAGACTTTATAGGCTGAAGATGCTGCACCTTTTCAGGCTGAAGATGTTGCACCTTTGCACGCTGAAGACAAGGAGGCTCAAGGTAAATTTCTTTCCATGTAAATTTTATAGACATTATGTGTGTTAGATTTCTAACTTGATGTATTTTTTCTATGTTGTAGATGCTACAGAGGCTGAAGACAAGGAGGCTCAGGATACTAAAGAGAAAGCGGTTATTGTTAAAGAAAAGTTGATTGCAGGTGCTATTTTGGGTACGAGATGGTTCATTTTTTTTTCTATATTGAAATAGTTTGATTTCAAAACTTGACTTGAAAATTGATTTGTAGTAAGGTCAGGAAAGTCAACAGACGAAAAGAGATTATGTTGAAGAGGATGCTACGAAATCTCTTAGGCCTGCTAGAAACAAGCAGCCTTCGTATGTGTTAAGGACTCCTTATGTTGATAAGTGAGACCTGAGAAAAGTGATTATTTTGTTATTGGAATGTTTTTTAGACTATTATGTTGATGGAATGTTGTTTAGACTATTATGTTGGTACCACATGTTGTTTAGACTATTTGGAATATTTGGAATGTTTTGAATTTATTAGGTTCAACTTTTATGGTACATCATGATTCATATGAAACACGTGTGTCGACATCATGAGAAACTGAATTTAAAAAATAATTTAATTAACAAAGAGTTGTACCAAGTTTTGAGTTGTATACTAAGTTGAAAAGAGTTGTACTTTGGTAGTTAAAATCTATAGTTAGTTATACCTTACTTTAAATTTTTTAAAAAAAATTAGTTGTAATGACATTAAGTATATAAATTACATTTTGAAAATTCTAGTAACATGATATGTTAAAAAAAAAATCGATGGTGGCTTTTCTCAATAATTAGCATGGTTAGCATTTTAAACTAACCTTGGAAGTATAAGGTAGATTATGTAAAGCTAAGATGTTAGTGTAACCAATTATTAAAATTTGAATTTACTAAGATGATTTAGATGTCTTTTTCTCTATAAACCAATATTGATTTGATATTGCCTATTTCATTTACAAATATGTTTAAAAGTGTTGATTTAGACGTCAAACTTTTCTCATAGTTGTATCAAACGTATCGGGCGTTCAAAGATATATTACAAAGTTGAACCAGTTGTACCATCCAGAAATAACATGCATTTAAGTTCCAAATTTAAGTTACACAAACTCAACTAACGCCCACAACAAACAAACGAATTACACTAATAACTGATGGAATCTAGTCACTTGCTTCTCAAAATCCTAATACCTCAAATCGCCTATAATGAAACAAGGCAAAGCTGGTGGAAAAGGGATTTTGTGAAAGAGACAGTCGTAAAAGAGAAAGAGATAGAGAAGAAGGAAGCAGAACAAACTAGTTTATGTCGGCCGCTATGTGGAGAAGAAGAAGATCGAGGAAGAAGAAGAAGAAGGTCGGAGAGGAGAGGAGAGGAGAGAGGAGGGATCTGTCGGGGAGGGGGGCTTCACACGTAGCTCCTTTTAATTTCTTTTTTTTTGGATCAAATTCATTAAGGGTTAGATAGATTATGAAGGGGTATTTGAGAATTTTTTTTTGTGTACGAATTCCTTTTTGAGATTTTCATCTCCTTGTAGTCTTACCTCGCCTCTCGCCATTTAAAACATAAAATAAAATAATTTGGCAGAGAGTTGATGGAAATGTAAAAAAGTCACTTCAAACAGAGTAAATAAGAGCAACCACATTGGCAAAGTATCTAAAATGAGTATCTAAACTTATAAATATTAACATTTTAATAAAATTTAATTATTTATTTAATATTTAATCTTTAAAAAATATTTAAATCATTTATATACATACACATGACAGATGAAAGGTTCTAATGAGTATCTAAGCTTACTTCTCTCTTGTAATTTTTTTTTCTTCTTTTTTAATGTTAAAATACCCATTGGATTTCTCCAATGGAGATGCTCTAAGTGTTGGGATGTGACGTGTTCTTGTGTTCCGCAAGTTTAGGAATAAAGAGATTTGTTCTCTATAGTTTCAATGGTTTTCGGGTTTAGTTGTTATGTTAGCTGTTTTGTGTTGTGGAGTCATGTTTATTACTCCACGTTTGTTTCAGTTATTTGCTTCAGCACTTGTATTCTATAAAAAAAGATTGTAAGGGTATTGAATAAAAGCAGATCATTTTCAGTGCAGATTTCATGTTTTTCTTTGAGCTAAAATTACATTTGGTAACAGAGCAAAGTGATCAAAGAGAGAAAAAAAGAAAGTTAGAATGAGTGAGGATAAGACACTAACCAAAATTCCTCATTTCGATGGTCATTATGATCATTGGAGTGAGTTAATGGAAAATCTGTTGAGAGCCAAGGGGTTGTGGAGCCTAGTAGAGGAAGGTTACACCGAGTCAACCGATGGAATTGAGACAACTGCAGCGCAGCAGAAGAATCTTGAGGAGCTCCAGATGAAGGATCACCAAGTCAAGCACTACCTATTCCAAGCAATTGATCGAGTTGTGTTTGAACAGATCTTGGATCTCAAAACATCCAAAATTATTTGGGAATCAATGAAAAAGAAGTTTGGAGGGAATGAAAGGGTGAAGCGATCCCTTCTTCAAACTTTAAGGAGAGATTTTAAGGTTCTTGTCATGAAGAATGAGGAGAACATTGATAGCTACTTCAGAAGAGTGATGACCGTTGCCAACAAGATGAGGAGTAACAGAGAAGAAATGCCGGATTCGAAGATTGTTGAGAAAATACTTCGAACCCTGACAGACAAAATATACATGTGTGGTTGTGTCCATTTAAGAGTCTAAAGACACAGGGAGTATGATGATTGATGAACTACAAAGTTCTTTGTCAGTTCATGAAAAGAAATTTAAGAAGAGTAATCACGAGGAAGAGGATCAATCTCTCAATGTTGGAGGAAGAGGCAATGGTTCCTACAGAGGCCGAGGAAGGGGCAGGGGACGCTCGTTCAATAAGGAAACGATGAGTGTTACAACTTTCACAAACTTGGACACTTCCAATATGAATGTCCAAGTGGGAACCATATAACACATTTTGCAGAATTCGAGGATAAGGATGAAGTTCTTCATCTGGCACAAGTCGAACTTTAGGGAACTGAAAGGAGAGATGTCTGATTCGTGGATTCTGGCTGTTCAAACAACATGTGTGGGGAGAGAACCATGTTCACAAGCCTGAACACCACATTCACACAAAATGTGAAACTCGAGAATAATCACAAGCTAGAAGTTGGTGGGAAAGGAGTGGTGAAGATAACACTAAATGGAGTATGCTACGTTATCAATGACGTGTACTATGTCCCACATTTGAAGAACAACTTGTTGAGTGTTAGACAACTTCAGAAAAAGGGTACGGATGTGTTATTCAAAGGAGGAGACCGAAGAACATGTACCATATTTCATCCCTTCAGAGAAAGATCGCAGAATCTGTTATGAGTGCAAATCGGATGTTCCTTCTTCTGGGTGAAACAAATGATAAGACGAAGTAAGAGCAATGCCTGCAGGTTGATGTCACAAATATAGAAGAGCTGTGATGGCATCATTGTTACGGACATCTCAGCTACAAGGGTCTCCTAACTCTGCAAAAGAAGGAGATGGTCACTGACTTACCAACAATTGGACAAGTGAAGGTTACATGTGATGCATGTATCAAAGGCAAACATCATCGAGTGTCTTTTCCTAAACAAAGCAAGTGGAGATCAACCGAAAAGCTACAACTCATCCACTCTGATATGTGTAGTGCGATCACTCCGCCATCACATAGCCAGAAGATGTATCTCATAACCTTCATCGATGATTTCTCTCGGAAAACATGGATCTATTTTGTGCTCGAAAAGTCAGAGGCTTTTCACATGTTCAATGATTTCAAGACACTTGTAGAAAAGCAAACCGGGAACTTTATCAGTTGTCTGAGTACAGATAGAGGAGGTGAGTACAACTCCACCGAGTTCAAAGAGTACTGTAAAGAACATGAAATCAAGCGTCAATTAACCACTGTATACACGCCACAGCAAAACGACGTTGCTAAACGCAAAAACAGGACCATCTTGAATCTTGTACGAGCTGTTATGTCTGAGAAGGAAGTACCAAGAAGCTTTTGGCCAGACGCAGTACTCTGGGCAAACCATGTTCTGAATCGATCTCCCACAACGATCGTACAAGACATGACTCCAGAGGAAACATTGAGTGAAAACAAGCCATAAGTTGAACATTTCCGAATCTTTGGCTGTGTCGGGTACGTTCATATTTCTGATGTCAAAATGACCAAGCTCGATGAAAAAAGCGTGAAGTGCATAATGATTGGTTACAGCAGAGACTCAAAAGCTTTCAAATTGTTTGATCCAATAGAGAAGAAAACTTACATTAGCAGAGATGTAATATTTGAAGAAGAGAAGAAGTATAATTGGGATGAGAGCTACTCAACTGAACAAAATATGAATCTCGAGTGGGAAGATGAACATAAGAACAATGAAAATGAAAACGAAGAGGAAGGAGTAGGAGCAGAAGAGCCAGAAGAAGATGAAAATCAGAGTCAGAATGAGGTTTCTTCCTCGTCAGTTCCAGTTCAAACCATGGGCAGATCAAGAAAGCCACCAGCTTGGAAAGCCGATTACACCTCCGGAGAAGAGCTATCTAATTCAGAAGAAGAAGCATACATGGCAAAGGTGGGTGCTGAACATCTGGGATTCACGATGGCATTCATGGTCATCTTCGATCCAACAACCGTCGGAGAAGCCATAAGACACCTGAGATGGAAGGAAGCCATGGATTTAGAAATATGATCGATCAAAAAAAATCAAACTTGGTCATGGGTGGTACTTCCTGATGGAGCAAAAGCTATTGGCGTAAAATGGATTTACAAAACCAAGTACAACGAACATGGAGAGGTTGAAAAATTCAAAGCCAGACTCGTCGTAAAAGGTTACGTTCAGGAATATGGGATCAATTATACTGAAGTGTTCACATTTGTGGCTAGAATGGACACTGTAAGGATGATCATTGCTTTGGCAGCTCAACGAGGTTGGGAGATTTATCAGCTGGATGTGAAATCAGTGTTTTACATGGTGAGTTAAAAGAAGATGTGTTTGTAGAGCAGCCACAAGGTTATGAAGTTTCTGGAAAGGAGCACATGGTTTACAAGCTGCACAAAGCACTATACGGACTGAACCAAGCTCGTGAACCAAGCTCCACGAGCTTGGTTCAGTCCTATTGAAGCTTACTTCCTCAATGAAGGCTTCGAAAGCAGTACCAGTGAACAGACATTGTTCATCAAGCAAGAAGGAGGTAACATTCTAATCGTTAGTATCTGCGTTGATGATCTGTTGTTCACGGGTAATGATGATAAGTTGCTAAATAAGTTTAAAGTTGCTGGATAAGTTTAAGCAGTCTAAAAGAATTTGATATGACTGATTTGAGGAGGATGAAATATTTTCTTGCCATATAAGTGGTACAATAGGAGGAAGGTATCTTTATTTTTCATGAAATATGCAGCCGAGGTGATCAAGTGGTTTGGAATGGAAAATTTCAATCCTGTCTGCAATCCAATAGTTCCCAGACAGAAAATTAGTCGAGACGAAACAGGCGAGAAAGTTGATTCAACTCTGTACAAACAAATGGTGGGGAGTTTGATGTATCTGAATGCAACTCGTCCTGAACTAATGTTCATGGTGAGCCTCATCAGTCGTTTCATGGTCAGTCCTACACAGTTGCATATAGCTGCAGTGAAGAGAATCATGTGATATCTCAAACGAACAATGGAGCATGGAATTTAGTACAAAAGGGAAGGAAGAACAGGTGCTCATTGGATACATTGATAGTGACTATGCTAGTGATATGGATGACAGCAGAAGCACTTAAGGTTACGTGTTTTTAATGAGCAGAGGAGCTGTTGTATGGTCCTGAAGAAAGCAGCCCATCGTAACGTTGTCAACCATCGAGGCTGAAAATGTGGCAGCAACAACCTGTGCTTGTCAAGCTATCTGGATGGGGTTTTGAGAGAAATTGGGCACGAACAGGATGGTGAAATGGTGTTACTATGCGACAACACTTCCACCATTAAGCTATCCAAGAATGCAGTTATGCACGGGAGGTCCAAACATATCAAGGTTCATTATCATTTTCTCAGGGACTTAACAAAAGGAGGAGTTGTCAAGCTTGATTATTGCAACACGGAGGAGCAGCTAGTGGATATCATGACGAAGCCGTTGAAGATTGTGACATTTCAGAGGATTCGAGAAGCCTTTAAAATGAGTATGTTGAACTGACTCATTTAAAGAGTTCAGTTTAGGGGAAGGATTTTTGGGATGTGAAGTGTTCTTGTGTTTCGCAAGTTTAGGAATAAAGAGACTTGTTCTCTATAATATTAATGGTTTTTGGGTTTAGTAGTTATGTTAGCTATTTTGTGTTGTGTCATAGAGTCGTGTTTATTACTCCACATTTGTTTCAGTTATTTGCTTCAGTACTTGTATTTTATAAAAGGCATTGGAAGGGTATGAATAAAAGCAGATCATTGTCGGTGCATATTTCATGTTTTTCTTTGAGTTACACTTAGCAAATTTGAGCCTTTCTTTTACAAAACCAAATATACTTATTAGCCTCGGCATTTTGGGAGGTAAAGCCATGTCGATGGCGTCTTCTTCTCTTGCCGCCCAATCCTTTTACACTTCCTTTTCTCTATCTCACCATCTTCACCTCCCTGAACCTTATCTACTTCTTCGCTCTTCACTCTATCGAAAACCCCTTTCTCTGTCTGCTACATCCCCTTCGTCATCTTCATTTCCTTCTTCTTCTTATTCTCCCATTTTCCTCTCATGTTTCGACGACCCACCACCAGAAAATGTTCCGGAACCAAAAACTAATATCGAAGAAGATGAAGATAAAGATAAAGATGAAGAAGAAGAAGAAGACCCAATTCTTAAATTCTTCAAGTCACGAACTTTAATGGCGAAATCGACTGAAGATCCTGCTCGAGAATCCAAACTCTCCCTCCAGAAGAACCGTCGAACTTCCTGGCACCTAGCTTCGGACTTCGCCGACGTGGAAACCGAAATCGAGCCCGACCCAGCTAAACCCGTCACCGTAGCAAACCAACAAACACCTGGTGTGCAGACTCCGCTCGAAAGTAGCATCGCTGGTGAAATCCTGGAAATAGCTAAGAATCTGACAGAGAATCGAACTTTAGGGGAGATGTTGTCTGGTTTCGAAGGGAGGATCAGCGAGACAGAGTGCGTAGAGGCATTAGTGATGATGGGTGAATCTGGTTTTATCAAGAGTTGTTTGTATTTCTACGAGTGGATGAGTCTACAGAGTCCGTCACTTGTTTCTCCTCGTGCTTCCTCTGTCTTGTTTACATTGCTCGGTAGAGAAGGAATGGCTGATATGATTCTCCTTCTGCTTCGTAATTTACCAGACGAGGATGAGTTCAGAGATGTCCGTCTCTATAATGCCGCCATTTCTGGACTCTCAGCATCTCAAAGGTACCTCCTTTTTCCTCTTTGCATGATGGTTAAGCTCTGGAGAATGAAAAGTTGTAGACTTTGATCAAATTGCTGTGATTTGCGAGTGGTAAGTGATAGTTGATGTTCTGTAACTAGGTATGATGATGCTTGGGAAGTGTATGAATCCATGGATAAGATCAATGTCAATCCAGACAATGTTACATGTGCTATAATGATCACAACGATGAGGAAAGCAGGACGAAGTGCCAAAGAAGTTTGGGAAATGTTCGAGAAGATGAGCGAGAAAGGTGTGCGTTGGAGTCAGGATATTTTCGGTGGCCTTGTGAAATCGTTTTGTGACGAAGGGCTAAAAGAAGAAGCTCTTGTGATCCAAACAGAGATGGAGAAGAAAGGCATCCGTTCAAACACCATTGTGTATAACACGTTGATGGATGCTTACAACAAATCCAACCACATTGAAGAAGTGGAAGGT
Organism: Iljinskaea planisiliqua; assembly: GCA_900108845.1. Classification (NCBI taxonomy): domain Eukaryota; kingdom Viridiplantae; phylum Streptophyta; class Magnoliopsida; order Brassicales; family Brassicaceae; genus Iljinskaea; species Iljinskaea planisiliqua. The sequence goes on from FNXX01000008.1 coordinate 1,426,175, forward strand.
CTTTTCACAGAGATGAGAGGTAAAGGCTTGAAGCCAACATCTGCAACTTATAACATTCTCATGGATGCTTATGCTAGAAGGATGCAGCCTGATATCGTAGAGACGCTTTTGCGGGAGATGGAGGGTTTAGGATTAGAGCCAAATGTGAAATCATACACGTGTTTGATTAGTGCGTATGGGAGGACGAAGAAGATGAGTGATATGGCTGCTGATGCTTTCCTCCGGATGAAGAAACTAGGGTTGAAACCTACTTCACATTCTTACACAGCTCTTATTCATGCTTACTCTGTTAGCGGGTGGCACGAGAAAGCTTATGCTTCCTTTGAAGAGATGCTTAAAGAAGGGATCAAACCGTCTGTCGAAACATACACATCGCTTCTCGATGCATTCAGACGGTCTGGTGATGTAGAAAAGCTGACAGAGATTTGGAAACTAATGCTGAGAGAAAAGATCCGAGGGACAAGGATAACATATAACACCGTTCTTGATGGATTTGCCAAGCAAGGTCACTACATCGAAGCTAGGGATGTTGTTTCCGAGTTTGGTAAAATGGGTTTGCAGCCGACTGTTATGACTTACAATATGCTGATGAATGCTTACGCACGTGGAGGGCAAGATTCGAAATTGCCACAGCTGTTGAAAGAAATGGCTGCGCTTAACTTAAAACCTGATTCCATCACATATTCAACCATGATCTACGCGTTTGTTCGTGTTCGAGACTTCAAAAGAGCTTTCTTTTATCACAAGATGATGGTTAAAAGCGGGCAGGTACCAGACCCGAGGTCATATGAGAAACTCAGGGCGATTCTTGAAGACAAGGCAAAGACAAAGAACAAAAAGGATAAGAGTGCCATACTTGGTATAATCAATAGCAAGTTCGGTCGGGTTGAAGCTAAAACGAAAGGTAAGAAAGACGAGTTCTGGAAATACAAGAGGAACAGGACATCTTACAAACCCGAACCTCACAGATCTTGAATGTTGCCTGAAAGCTATTTGAATGCTTTACTAGTACATAGTGAGGATGCTTAAACTATATGGATCTTGTTCGTTTTCGAAATACTTTCTTCTGTTCTTTGTACAAAGCCTTATTTCTTTATCATTCTTGTAATATTATTCTTGTTCTTAGGAGATACCTTGATCATGTGGAGTAAAAAGTGCAGGAGTTTAGCTTTATTGTTCCGACAAGCAAAGAATCTCTTAAGCTTCAAGCAATCTACAGATATAATAATAACCTTTACTCTCTATATCATATATCACACACATCACTCTCTCTTGTAAACAAACCAAATAAAGAAAAATGAAAATCTTGATTCTACTTACACTCATAGTAATCTCAGAGTTTTGCGTTGTGGATGCTTGCCGATCATATTGTGGAAATATAACCGTGGATTATCCGTTTGGAATCCGGAATGGATGTGGACATCCAGGGTATAGAGATCTCTTGTTTTGTATGAACGATGTGTTGATGTTTCACATCAGTTCAGGTTCTTATAGAGTGTTGGATATTGATTACGCGTATCAGTCCATAACTTTGCATGATCCTCACATGTCGACTTGTGAAACCATTGTGCTGGGTGGCAAAGGCAATGGCTTTGAAGCTGAGGATTGGCGAGCTCCTTATTTCAATCCTACCTCTGATAATGTCTTTATGTTGATCGGTTGTTCTCCTAAATCTCCTATATTTCAAGGTTAGTAAGTTAAACTATTACACATACTTCATAAACAGATTTAAGTTTTTTTTTTATTTGTTTGCATTTTTCTTTAGACTAGACAATCCGGTTTACATATTAGTTTGAGCTTGTTTTTTCGGTTTTCCGGTTTATAAAAAAAATGTTATCGGTTTGATGCAAAATCGGTAATTCATTTTGGTTTTCGATAAAAAAAAAATATATATAATTAATATGTGTGTGAGTAAAGCTTCTAAGAACATTATAAACTTTGGCTTATGGTATTTAAACTATGTAAATCAGTCGGATTGTAAGCATATTTGATATTTCGGTTCAATTTCGCTACATTTGGTTTAGTTTGTTACATTCACATGCGTTTCAATTCGGTTTTGGTTTTGGCTTTATTTATGGATTCAACATAATGTAGTCCCTAACCAACAAAATAGTAATAATAAAACCAATCGGATCTAAACGTATTTAGTAGATTCGGTTTCGATTTACGCAATCTTTTCCAATTCGGTTAAATGTGGTTAAATATGGTTAATAACTTAATATCCACTGTTATTGGTTAGGCTTCCCCGAAAAGAAATTGCCATGTCGCAACATCTCTGGAATGAGCTGTGAAGAATACATGTCGTGCCCTGCATGGGATATGGTCGGATACAGACAATCCGGGTCGGGTCCACCCATGTGCTGTGCGGTCGGATTCGAATCCGTGAAAGCGATAAATTTAAGTAAGTTGGAGTGTGAAGGATACAGTAGTGCATACAATCTCGCACCCTTGAAGCTTAGAGGACCTTCTGATTGGGCTTATGGTATACGAGTCAAGTACGAGCTACAAGGAAGTGATGCGTTTTGTCGTGCGTGTGTTGCAACTTCCGGGACTTGTGGCTACGAATCTCTCGACAGTGGAGGGCTTAGACATGTTTGCATCTGCGACCACCATAATTCTACCACAAACTGTGATTCAGGTCGGTTTTGCATATCATTTCTTCATTTTTTTTTTCAATCTAGGAAAAGTATATCAAGAGAGATTTGTGTACATACGAATTAATAGTCTATAACGCCCCCAACCGCCCCTACCAATGAGCCCCCATGTCCTCTCACGAGGCCTATTGGCCGGCTCACCCCTGTCCGACGGTCGGAGCGTTAACCGAGAAGTTTGAAAGTCATGATATACTGACCCTGCAATTACCACGTGACCGTTTCCCGTGTTTTGGTCTCACTCACACGGTACCGCGAATAACTTCCCGGTAGGTCACCCATTTTTTGACTACTCCAGCTTAAACACGCTTAACCCTGGAGTTCTCTCTGGATGTGCAACCGAAAAGATAAGTGCACTTTGGTGACATAGGTAGCCAAATCAATTCTTTTAACCTCCCCACATATACCAGAAATCGGGATGTTACAATTCACTCCCAGTCACAGAGCGCAACGTCCTCGTTGCACACCACAACCAGTCCCAGAACACCTCCCAGGTCAACACTGAGATGGCTAACCAGCTCTGATACCACTTATAACGCCCCCAACCGCCCCTACCAGTGAGCCCCCATGTCTTCTCACTAGGCCCATGGGCCGGCCCACCCCTGTCCGACGGTCGGTGCGTTAACCGGGAGGTTTAAAAGTCATGATATACTGACTCTGCAATCACCACGTGACCGTTCCCCGTGTTTTGTCCTCACTCAAACGGTACCGCGAATGACTTCCCGGTAGGTCACTCATCCTTTGACTACTCCAGCTCAAGCACGCATAGGTAGCCAAATCAATTCTTTTAACCTCTCCACATATACCAGAAATCGGGATGTTACATAGTCATAGTATTGAGTATGTACAAAGTGATCTGATAACAAAATTTATAGGGGGTGGGAGTTTGGGATCGGATCGGATTTTCGTGTTTTTATAGCAGATTTATATATTTCATTCAAGTATTTTAAATTTTAGGATCGGGTCATAGTGTTGTTGATAACAGATTTATACATTTCATTAGGGTATTTTTAATTTTAGGATCAGGTTTAGTTCAAATCGGGTTTAATCCCAAATCCAAAATTATCCAAAAATTCAGGATAAAATTGTCTAAAGGCAGTATATTCAATCAATGATTTGAGGTGATTTATTTTAAAATCATAAATCCGCTATTATTCAAACAAGTATTTTAAAAATTATTTTAAAATTCAGTGTTATTGAACTTATGATTTAAAAATTAATTCTCAAATTCACTGTTATTAAAAATATTTTTAATGAATTTTAAGTGATTTGAAAGTGTTTTGGTGGGATTTCTTAGTTAAAAATATTAAAATCCAAATTCCATGGTTTTAAATGAGATTGTAGAGTGTTTTAATTAATATTAGATTTCGGCCCGTCCTTAAAGACGGGAATTTTCTTCTTCTTTATTTTTAATATTTAAAAAATAGTAATATGTATTTACAGATCTAAAATTTTAATGTATGCTAACAGTTTTGATTTCTTATAAATATTTTATATATTTTTAATATGTTTTGAGAATGGATGATATTGTTTAATTGATTTTTGTTTTTCTATTTTTGACTTTATATGAAAGATATATCTGTGAAAGTTATAATTTGAGATGTTATGATAGTTTTATATTAAAGTATATGATAAAACTATATAATCTGTTATAATCGTTTTTTAAAAAAATATTCTTATAACTAATTTTATATTTTTTATAATTATAATTACAATTTTATGAAAATTAAAATATGATAATCTGTCTATTAAATCTTTCTTTTATTAGTTATTTTAATATTTCTTTATAATTGAAAAGTGTTAATTAATTTTTAACTCATTTTGGAATCGTCTAAATATTTTACATATTCTGATGGAACAAACTGTAACAATTTGTAATTGTAAAAACATTAACTCGTTTTACTCTATATATATATATATAGACTAATTTTTAATGTTTAGTTTTTATTGATTTATTTTAAATTATTTTTCAAATTTAAAAAATTTACATTTTATAAATTAGACACTTATTAATATTAAGTTTGATTTTTGTATTGATGTTTTTTTTTCATCTTATTATTAGTTGAAATATATTCAAAAATATATTTACTCATGTTGTTTTATATGTATGTTTATCAAATTTGATTTTATGATTTGTAAGAATAATTAATGTACTAAATTATTTAATTATATTTATCATTTGATTTTTTTAATGTATATGTTTTAGTTTTTATTTTCGTTTTTCATTAATTAGGATACATATTTAATTATTTTATTATTTGGAAATATATTTAGTAGATATAATGTTATTTACATAATTATTTAGAGAGATTTAATGGTTGTTTAAAAAAGATATTCTGCAATTTAAAAAGATATGATATGATTTGGTTTGATTTAGTTTTGATTTAAATTTTTAATCATAATTTGAATATATCATTGACTAAAATACCCTTAATGAATATTTGAAAATTCACTAAAAAGACAGTGGCATTACATGTAATATAACACATGAGTAAATGTTTTTTCTATAATGTTTTTTTCCTGTTTTAATAGTATACTAGATTTTGGCCCGTCCTGAGGACGGGATTTGTTATTCTATATTTTATAATCTTATATTTGTAAATGTAGAAGATCAAAATTAAATCATTAATTTATTACAATATATTAATATTAATTATATTAATTGATAATTTTGTTAATTAATGTTAATAACAATTTTTTAAAGAAAATGCATAATCGAAAATATCATGAATATATATATATATATATTTATAATTATTTAAAACGTGTTTAAATGTATTAATTGTAGTTACTATTTTTTGTTAAGATTTTTAGATTTATTATATATCTTAAGATTTGAAGTCAAGAGAATATCTTTATTGAAAGATTTTGATTGTATATATAGTTAGTATTTAGATTCCAAAAGTTAAATTTAAGAATATATTTTTGGTTTTTGAAATTAGGTAGATTTTTTTAATATCACTTGTATTTTTTAATATCTTGCATATTGTTCACATTTGCAAATGACAATTTTGCCCTTAATGAGACTCTTAAAAAATCAAATAGGATCAATGGCAAATATCGTAATATAACACGATACAAAAGGTTTTTTCTATAATTTTTTATATTTTAATAGTATAGATAGATCATTGCAACTTCGCTAAGTCACCCAAAATCATCTCAAAACTCATTAATACTCAAATCATCTCAAATATTTTCAAATACAAAATTGAATACACCCCCTAAAAATATGCAAATTATTGAAAAGTAATTTAATTACCTAAAGACTCCCGTAAGAAACTACATAAGCTGTCCAAAAATATCAAAATTAATCAAAAACCCTATTATTAAAAATACCCAAACTCCCTAACTCTATACAAAAGTATGTAAATTACAAGAAGTTAGGTATAAAAAGGTAACTGAATGTAGTTAATTTCAGAATTTTTCGCTTCGGATTGGATATTATCGAATATCCAAAGTATCTAGCATTAAACATCATTCAGGTATTTTTCTAGAACTAAATCTGATCTCGTTCAGATCGGGTTTAAGTTCAAAATTCGGATTCGGATTTTTCCCAGTCATATTTCATATATAGCTTTAAGTAGATTCATTTTGTTAAATCTGGATTAAAAACAAAAAAATCGATCAAAGCAGAACAATTTATCAGGTCGAGAGTTAAATTCTTTGAGAATTGATGATCAATATAGATTAATACAAACTGAAAGAAAACAAAAATATTAGACTATATTTTTTTTCTTTCTAATCAGTTTTGTAAAGCAAATTTGAATCAAAACCGTAACCATATCCATAACCAATGCATTGTATATTTTCTTTCGTTATTCATAAATCTAAATACCAAAAAAAATTGACCTTATATTGCATTTAACATTCTTACGTATAAGTTATAACCATTGCAAACAAATTTAGGAGTAAACATAGAAATGTGCATGCACAATTTGCACATATCATTTCTCTCTAAAATGTTATTGGTTTGTCAGCAGGCTCCACGTTCAGAAGCATAAATCAATCAAACCATAGATTATGACATCCAATTTAAGAAAAATATTTTTATTATAATTTTATTTACAGTTAATATAAAAAAAAATTGTAGACATTTTAAAATATTTGGGTTTTAATAATTTTATGATTTTATTTTCTTAAAAATATATTGGTTAAGTATATTATTAAATAATTATTAATAAAATGATGGTTTCTTTTAATATTTAGAACCTTAAAAAAGAAGTCTGACTGAAACAGTTTCTCTTCTTATTCTAACCTTATTTCTGGTCATATCTTTTTGTCATTTTTGTATTATAGGGTATGTGAATTATTTAAGATATTAGATAAAAATATATGAAAAAGTGCATAATATAAAAATCTCCTTTACAAAACGTCACACCGGTATTGTTTGTCAGTGGTTTAAAACAAGCCGTCAAAATGGATTACCCAGTGCCAATTGCCATGGTTTTTGTATAAGTTGATTCAAACGCTTAAACCTATAAGTCAAACGTGAGATGTGATGGACTGGTTTTTCGTTTAATAGGCCTTTTTTTTAAAGCAACTGGTTCACAAACTCGTCTTAATTTATTAAAATGTTGATGATATACATTCTTTTATGTAGTTATAACACCAACCGGTGCATCTCCAAGTGTTCGACCAAAAACCATTGGATGTAAGTATCAAAATGCATTTACGTGCACAATTTTTTTTTTCTCAATTCAAAGCTAAATTATTACCTGTTCTTTTGCAGCACTGATCCTGTACTTCATAGCTATGAACATAGGCTTTCAAATAAGACGATGAGATACCCATTAAAAATAAAAACAAGTCTGGAATTAAGCTTCCCATTTTTACTTTTACTTTACTCAGACTTTTAGTTTCAATGCATGAAATTATTATGACGTTTTTATGTGTATTCTTACGAAATTTTGATTTGTACACCAAAATTAATATACTTAATAAAATGTTAGCGTCAGAAGTGAACAAGAGATAAGTGGAAATCCCAAGAAAAAGTCATTTAAGATCAAGGCTGGAAAGTTTAATCAGTTTTAATGAAGATATGTATCTGGTCTTAAGAAAAAAACAATGTAGAAAAAGAGCTCTCAACCTTGGATGCACCCTTGGGACGAAGACCTATTTAATTGGGCTGATGCTTAATATTTGGCTGATGTTTTCTTAGGATATACAACAAGATATAAAGGTTACAAATCGTTAAATATGGAAAGCAATATCATTTCAATTTTTAGACATGTCATTTTATCTTTTATAATGACAGAAGATACAGAGACACTTTTTCCTCATTTTCCTTCATTTGCTAATCCTAACGAATTTTTGCCTTCTGCACATTCATCTTCCTATCCATTTCCTCACACTGAAGTGACATTCTCTGAGATTATATTGCCTTATACAATAGTTACTTGCAGACAATCCAAATTACCAGATTACTAGCCCATTTACAGGATTACGGTGATTATGACCATACTTTTACTATTTTTTATCTCATATCTTATAATAAAATAGTCATTCTTTTTAGTTCTTTCATTCATAATAATACTCTTAATAATACACCCTAAACATATTACAAGGATACAAAAAAATATAAAATTTGGTGGGATGCAATCAGTGAGGAGCATCCGAATATGAATAGAACAAATGATTGGAAAGTAGTGTCATTACCCCTTAGAAAGAAGCCAATTGGGAAAATCAAACATAACTCTGATGACAACATTGAAAGATATAAAATCAGACTAGTGGCTAAGGTTTATACACGAGAAGAAGGGATAAATTTTGTAGATACGTTTGTTCTTGTTGCCAATTTTGCCACTGTATAAATTCTCTTAGGTCTAACTGCAAAGCTTAATTGGCATCTAAGAAAATTGGATGATTCTAATGCTTTTCTTAATGGAGCACTGGATAAGAAAATTTACATGGATTTTTATTGGTTATGAGATACTTTCTGACATTACGGTCGAAGGTATAATAGTTTGAAATTTAAAATGCTCTATTTACAGATTGAAATAAGCTTATTACCAATGGTTTCTTGAGTTTTCATCGTCTTTGTGGAATGAGTTTTAAAAAGTCTTATAGTGATCGCATATTATTCACACGTTTTGCTAATGGGATTTTTGTGGCAATATTAATTTATGTAGATGGCATTATCATCAGTAGCAGTACTGAGAGCATCATGCCTATTCTGAAGAATTAACTCAATGGATTTAAAAAAATTAGAGATCACAACAATCTTCAGTACTTCTTTGGTTTGTCAGAAGAGATATGTCTTGGAACCTTTTATTGACATTGGTTTTCTAAGATGCAAACATTCTTCTATTCTTATGGAACCAAGTCAATCGCTGCATAAGAATTATATTCTTTTTTCTCGGAGATGCAGAGGTATATATGAGACTAATGGACAACCTAATCTATCTTGTTCTCACCAAGTCTGATATCTCTTTTGCCATCACCAACCTTTTTCAATTTACTTCTACTCCACGAGAAATACATATGCAAACAACATACAAAGTTTTGAGATATCTCAAAAGTAGCATTAGAAAAGGTGTATTCTTCTCTTATGATCCAGATATTTCACTAAGGGTTTCACTGATTTTAATTATGCAGTTGATCCTGAAATTCAGAAATCTGTATCAACTTATTGCACGCTCATTAGTGATTTTTTGGTTTCATGGAAAACCAAGAAGTAGCCTATTGTGTCTCTCAGCTCAACCGAAACTGAATACAAGATAATGTTCTTTGTTACTAAAGAGTAAATATGGTTTTCTCAAATCATGAAAGATTCTGATTGCCATCTCTTTTACCAGTTTTTCTATAGTGTGATAGTAGTGCTACTTTTCATATTGCCAAAAATCATGTATTCCACAAAGACAAAGCATTTCTATATTAATTGTCATAAAGTCCATGAACGCATCACTTTTGGTTTTCTCAAAAATTTACATGTGTGAAGTGAACATCAACTAGCTGACGTTTTTATTAAGTCTCTTTACCCAACACTATCTCACAATCTTATATCTAAGATGGGTCTTTGTAACATCTATGAAGCTCCAATCTATTATGGTTATATCCACCGGCTATTTATTATGGTTCATCACATTAATCATACTTGTATAAATATCACTTTGTACATTCATTTCACACTAATGAAAATGATCCATTTATTTAATTTTCTTAAAAAATTTAGTGACGAAATTGGAAAATTTACGGTGGGTGGATTTGAGTAAATTTAATCAAAAAATTGTTTGTTAAAAAAATATTGGTTTTGATGGAAAAAAAACTATGAACAATTACCGAAAGAAAGAAAAATGATGCGACTTAGGATTTTCAAAAGCTTTGATGGTGAGATGTTCGTTTCATCAGAAAAATCACATGCAAAATTATTCACAATTTTGAAGTAATTCTGCTAATTTAATGCGTCTGTCTAATGTACGGGTTAGAAGTGGTTGAGCGCGTGGGGCTATAATGGGGAGAAATGGTGGCGAGCTATTATTATCTGTTCTTAACTAGCCCACCATCCTTTCCTTGCCTTTGACTGAATTTGCTCTTGTTTTAATTTACTATTATTCTGAATCAGGACCCAAATCAAATGTCTTTGATTAAAGTAAATCCTAAACTCGATACTCAAACCAAATTTGATTAAAGTAAATCCTAAACTCGATACTCAAACCAAAGTAACACTTGTTAACGACTTGCTACAGACTATAAACCAAATTCACAACGAGACAAAATTCGAGTTAGGATCCAAACGTCTTTGATTGATGTATTTACTACATACAAACAAAACAACAAGCGTTTTGGTTGAAACATAGAAACAATGCATGCACAAGCAGCCACGAATGATCACAACACACTTTTCATGGCAGCTAATGCATCCAATGTTAGTTCACTATTCTCTCCTACTACGCAAACTAAACCAAAATAACAAAACAAGAAGAAAAAAAAAACAAAGAAACATAAAAAAACCCACCGAGCATTCATGACGGGTCTTTGCATTGTCATCCAAGGACCAACCATGTGAAACTTCCACCACTTCCGGTACGCTCACACCACTAGACCGGTTTAGTGACGTCAATTATACGATCTCGACGGTGGCGTCGGAGAAAACTTGATTATGCTCTCTCATCAACCGTTTCCTAACACCGTTAAGCCACGTGACGACTCCCAAAACGATATCGTACATGCTTAGAGCAAGATATATACCAATACCAGCAATAATCCCATTAGCAATGGAGTAAGTCAACGGCATAAGCAAGATCGTCATAAACGCCGTCACAGCTTCTTTAGTCTCTCCCCATCTAATATCTTTCACAACTCCCATCATCATCACACCAACCATCACTAGCGACGGTCCCACCGCCCACCTAGGCACGTTAGTCACTAACGGCGTGAAAAACATGGAGACCAAGAAGTATATTCCGATGATAACGGCCGTTAACCCCGTCTTCCCTCCTTCTCTTAAACCCGCCGAAGATTCCACATAAGTCGCCGTCGTTGTAACCCCTAACGCTGACCCCACGACGGAGGAGCCTGCGTCGACTAAGTAGGCCGTGTATTCTCCTTCGAACTTTCCGTCCTCCTCCACGAAGCCTCCGATCTCAGCCATCGTGTAGAGTACTCCTGTCGTGCCAAGGAGGTCGACGTAAAAGAGAGTAGCGAACGCAACCCAAACCTCGCTCTTTCTAAACTCCGTGAAGCTTATAGCTCCTAACGTTGACTGGATCTTGTGAAAGTCAACGACTTTTGTGAAGTAGTTGTAGTTTGAGTCTCCGAGAGGAGTGTGAGGAAAGGTTGTGACTTGGGTGTTTCTAAACCAAGAAACAACCGTGACGAACACGATACCGTAAATCATACTCCCCTTGACGTTCTTCATTAGACCATAGCTCGTTATGAGGAACCCAACGACTGCTAACCAAAACGTAGGACTCTCCATTTTCCCTCCTAGGCAAGCTCCGGTGACCGGATCTGTTTCCGAGCAGGCGGTCAACGTCACGAGAGTTGACTTATCAGGTCCCACGAGCCCAACGCCTTGGTTCATCTGCAAACCGACAAAGGCGATGAACATTCCGATACCAACGGCGCAGGCAAGTCTCACCGTCTGAGGGATGAGACGGGCCAGTTTCCCTCGGAGTCCTAAAGCGGACACTGCAAGAAACGCGCATCCCTCGAGTAGAACAATGGCCATAGCGGTTTGGTAAGAGATTGAACCGGAACCGCGAAAACCAACAACGTTGTATGCGATGTAAGCGTTGGCACCCATACCAGGAGCAAGTCCGAAAGGGAGATTAGCTAACAAACCCATAGCTAATGAACCCACCATGGCTGATAAAGAAGTGGCCACAACGAGGTCCTTTTTGACTCTCGTAAGACATTCTTCGTAGCCTTGGTTAGAGCCAAGGACGCAGTCCGGTTTAGGCGGTGAAGAACCGGAGACGGTGGAGCAGTCGCGGAAGGAGCAAGAGGCGCCAGAGTCGGCTAGGATTGTGGCGTTTACGGTGATGATGTAAGCCATGGTGAGGAATGTGGCGGTAGCAGCTCGTAGTTCGGTTGTGAAAGTTGTTTTCCTTGCTTCGAGCTTGAAGAAACGACCGATTATGCTCTTTGAAACGGTGTCGTTTAGATGTTTCTTCATATCGCTCCATGACTTGCGCACCTTCGTCTCTCTTCCCATGACTGAAACCAAGAGAGAAACAGAAACAAATACGAGGAATTTAAGGGAGCAAATGCAGGTAAAGGATGTCACATATATATATATATAAATAATTAAAATACACAAAAAGCCAAAGGAAAAAAAATAAACTAAAACCTTATTCGTTTCAACTAATAAAGTATAATCTGTTCGACCACGTGATACGCTCCTGTGATCTGTGGAGGAAATCTAGGCTTAGACGGAAAATCCTGATTAGAAAATTGATACATAGAACCAGAAAAATTCATTGCCTAAAAAGTTATGAATTGGCTTGGTTCATGAATCAATAATTGTTTTTCTTTTTTTGGAGAAAATTGGCATAGATAGCTTTAAAGCCTTAAAAAAATTTTAGCATAGATAGCATTAAAGTCTTAAAAGTTGATTATTGACCAGATTAATATTAATTTTTGGTAACTATTAAAATAATTTTTAACATTTATATTAGTTTTTAGTATGTGGTGACAAAAAAACCATAATAACAAAAATGTCATTAATGATTTATGTAATGTAAACTAAAAGTACGTGATACAAAATAATAAAATTATCATTCTAGTTACATATATTTATGAAAAGTCAGTAGATTTATTTTCCAGTCGGTAGATTTATTAGTGAGACTATAGATTTATTTGTGGAATGATAGATTTATTATGTTATACTTATTTGATATGGTAGATATGTTTTGTTGGTGTGGATTTATTGGAATGTAATGATAGATTTACTTTTGAATGGTATATTTACTAGTCGCATGGTAGATTTATCAATATGAATGGTATACTAGATTCCGGCCCGTCCATAAGGACGGGAATTTTACTTTTCACCCATTTATAATCAAAACATGTCTTTTAACCTATTTTGCAATTGTCTAAATATTTTACATATTATGATGAAACAAAATGTAAAAATAAAATATATCTACCTAATTTTAAATATTTACATCCGTTTTACTATATATATATATATATATATATATATATACTGACTAATTTTTAATGTTTAAATTTTATTGAGTTAAAAATATATCAGTCTATTTTAAATTATTTTTTCAAATTTAAAAATTTACATTTTATAAATTAGACACTTATTAGTATTAAGTTTGATTTTTTGTATTGATTTTTTTTTCTTTTATTGTTAATTGAAATATGTTCAAAAATATATTTAATCATGTTGTTTTATATGTATGTTTATTAAATTTGATTTTATGATTTATAAAAATAATTAATGTACTAAATCATTTAATTAAATTTATCATTTAATTTTTTAATATAAGATATATGTTTTTGTTTTTATTTTCGTTTTTCATTAATAAGGGAAGTGAAACCTATTATTTTTAGATTATTTGGATACATATTTAATTATTGTAATATTTGGAAATATGTTTAATAGAGATAATTTATTTCCATAATTATTTAGAGAGATTTAATGGTTGTTTAAAAAAGATATTCTGCGATTTAAAGAGATATGATATAATTTGGTTTGATTTAGTTTTGATTTAAATTTTAATCATAATTAGAATATATCATTTGACTAAAATACCTTTAATGAACATTTGAAAAATCACTAAAAGACAGTGGCATTACATGTAATATAACACATGACTAAAGGTTTTTTCTATAATGTTTTCTGTTTTAATAGTATAGATTTATAGTTATATGATAGTAGATTAATTTTGGTCTGGTAGATATATTTGGATTGGTAGAGATTGTAGATTTATTGTATTTGATGGTATATTAAATGCGTTTGGTAGATTTGTAATGGTCAATTTATATCAATGATAATATATTTGTATGTATACATCTAATGATGGTATCTATTGATGGTAGATTTATATATTTATATCTAATAATGGTAGACTTGTTTATTACTTATGTAATATATAATGAAATTTTAATGCAAACGCTGTTTGCAAACGCCAATCACGTAATAAACTTTTTCTTTTATAAGTACATCAATATATAAGTTTACCATCATCATAAAAAAATAAACTTTTTAAAAAAAATATGTTCTGAAGAATTAAAAATTATTTATCACTAATTTCAAACGCAAATGTTAGTCAAACGTCAATCGACTAAACTTAAATATGAGTCATAAATGCTAATCGCAAATGCTATTTGCAAATGCCAATCATAAAAGCCAATCACAAATGATCATTACTTTTTTTATTTTTTATTAAAATTTTATTTTTACTTTTTATTTTAATGATAATAGTAATATCTATATTATTAAAACAAGAAACATTATAGAAAAAACCTTTTGTACCGTGTTATATTACAATTTTTGCCATTGATTCTATTTGATTTTTTAAAAGTCTCATTAAGGGTAAAATTTTCATTTGTAAATATAAACAAATATGCAAGATCTCACCATATATACCATCAAATCTGTCAATAAAGATATTATCTTGATTTCAAATCTTAAAAGATATAATAAATCTAGAAATCTTAACAAAAAATTGTAACTACAATTAATACATTTAAATACGTTTTAAATAATTATCTAAAAAATATATATATTTTTCGTGATATTTTCAATTATGCATTTTTCAAAACATTGTAATTAACATTAATTAACAAAATTATCAATTAATATTAATATATTGTAATAAATTAATGATTTAATTTTGATCTTCTAAATTTAAAAATATAAATTATTAAAAGATTATAATTTATAATAACAAATCTCGCCTTTAGGACGGGCCATAATCTAGTTGTGATTAAAACAAAAACACATATTTTAAAGGATATTTTAAAATTATTCTAGTAATTATTTTTGTAAACTATAAAAAAAGTAAGAAAAAATAATTTTCTTTTAATATAAAGTAATAAAGCTTCAATTGGTAACCACATTTTAGGATGAATTTTTTTCCTCCCAATTTAAAGGAAATAGATTTTGGCCCGTCCTAAGGACGGGATTTGTTATTATATATTTTATAATTTTTAATAATTTATATTTGTAAATTTAGAAGATTAAAATTAAATCATTAATTTATTACAATATATTAATATTAATTGATAATTTTGTTAATTAATGTTAATTACAATTTTTTTTTTAAAATGCATAATCAAAAATATCATGAAAAATATTTTTGTTTTTATTTTAGATAGTTATTTAAAATGTGTTTAAATGTATTAATTGTAGTTACAATTTTTTGTTAAGATTTCTAGATTTATTATATATTTTAAGATTTGAAATCAAGAGAATATCTTTATTGACAGATTTTGATCCTATATATGGTTAGTATTTAGATTCCGAAAATTAAATTTTAGAATATATTTTGGTTTTTGAAATTATATTTTTTTAATATCACTTGTATTTTTCAATATCTTGCATATTTGTTCATATTTGCAAATGACAATTTTGCCCTTAATGAGGCTCTTAAAAAAATCAAATAGGATCAATGGCAAAAATCGTAATATAACACGGTATATAAGGTTTTTTCTATAATGTTTTCTATTTTAATAGTATAGATAACTTTTTTGTTCATCAAATTATTTACAGGAAAATTTTCTAAAACTTTTGATACATGGGTCCTACAAAATTCCTTACTTTTCATCATAGATTGAGGAATAAATGAAGAAATATGCTCCTCCCTAAATTTGATGAGGAAAAAATGTAACAAACTTTCATTTTTAAAGAAAACTAGGTCAATACCTGCGCGTGCAGCATGGATATTTTTCATTTTTAAAACTTGTGAAAGTTGAAAATTTTCTCTACCTTTCTGCCATACGAATTTTTTAAAGGATGAAATGTTTCCATAGTTAAAAAAAAAGACAAAATTTTTTTTATGAATTTCTCTTATTTGTATTTCAAATTTTCCTATATATAAAATTTTCAAAATCTGCAAAAATTAGTTTTGAACTTTATTTTAAGAAATTACATTTATATATTTTTCTATAATTTAAAATTTTAGTTACTAAAAATTTAATTAAATAAAATTAATATTTACCGTTCTGGTAGACTTGTATATATATATTTTTTGCAGAGAATATATATTTATTTGCTTATATTTATTATAATAGAAGTTTTAAAATGCTATAATTCAATTTAGACATAAAACATTTAAAATTTGACACCGATCCATACTAAAAAAAACAGAAAAAACTTTTGAGTTTCTCTTCTTTGTCTTTGTAACTTTTCTATATATAAAATTTTCGAACTCCGAAATTTTATTTATAAACTTTATTTAAAGATATTACATTTATATATTTTTCTATAATTTAAAATTTTAGTTACTAAAAATTTAATTAAATAAAATAGATTTGTATATATTGTTTATTTCTTTTTACATAGAATATACATTTATATAAAGAAGTTCATCTTTGTTAGAGATCGAACCGAAAAAAAAACGAAATAACTCGAAAGAAAAAAAAATCTGGTGTGTCGCTCTCTCCTTTGATAACGTGTCAGCACACGAGATATTTTTTTTTATCTTTTATATTGTAGATTTACTTCATCAAATAAAATTTTATTTACATTCATTATATTATCACCGATCGAAACTTAAAATTACACTAATATGTACACAATTATTCTATTGAAATTTGTAATTATGTTTTCATGAAGTTAAATTAGTAAAAAAAAAAATAGTGGTATTTGAAGGTGATTCTAAGATTAAGAATCCTAATGAATGGCCAGATCTCTGAATTTCGGGGAGCTTAATTGGATTAGGAAGTAAACTTTAGTGGATATCTAGAAGTTTAAATAGAGCAGCAGCATATACCCTTTTCTAAAGAAAGATGCAGTACGAAAAACGAAGGTGAAGTGACTATCACTTTGTGCAGATACCCTTTGCTAAAGAGATTGATCAAGCCTATTGTAATGAAAATTTCAGATATTTCAAATAAAATATTTTTTTAAAAAAATCTAACTCTGGTTCGTTATGCCATTTGCCTTGTTTCTGGATAAAGTTGAAAAGATTTTTTATATATGAGAAGTTGTGATGCAAAAGGAGCTAAAAACCGTGACGCATATAATCAGCACTTAGTTGACTACGGGAATCGATTATTGTCTTATTGATGTAAAATATAATTGGTAAGACTTTTTCTTAAACGTCGATTTGAATAATATTAATGGAATAATGCGTACTTGTTAATAGATAACACTTATGAAATACAGAATTTGAAACAACTTTGTCCACTATAGTGCTGATGATATTCTTCGGAGCTCGATTCTAAAGTATACATGCACAAAAGCTAAACTAATGATTAAGCCACAAAACTCCACATGCATTTGGTTTTTCTCCCCAAAACTTTTTTTCGTCCTCGCAGCCCGTGAGATTCCATCGGTCGAATTTTCAACTTCTGTAAATGATTGTATATTAAAAAGAGAAATATACATATTTTTGTCTCATTGCATATTAACTTATGGGTTACCTATGTTCTTTTTAACAAAAAAGATAAAGTGGCATACAGGCCTGCACTTATTTTATGCAGTTAAACGTAACGGGGGCACTGTGCCATATCCAACAAAATCAAAGGTGTTTCACCATACATCCAAGATTATCATTTGTCCCATCAAATCACATCCGAAGCTCATCTTTCTGTTTACTGAAAACTGGTTGCTCGGATAAGAACAATGCAGCCCCTTTTCAATCAACATTGAGTAAGAGTTTACATTTCTTATTTAATAGTTATCATTAGCTAATTAATCATTAATTCACATAAACATGCATATCATCAATCAATTAAATACTACATAAAGAAGTTTTTTCTCTCTAGATCCCAATACATATTTGATTATGAAAGACCTTGGACGCAATTTACATGCATCAATCAAATTTATATCACCTATACTACATTTTATACGTGTATATTTATATCAACCTAAATTTTATAGATCAATAGAAGATAAGGTAGATATGAAGAAAATACATTTGAGACCTCACCTTAGCTTAAATTAAACGAGAAGGAAAATGAGAGAAGGAAAAAACAAATCGAACGATAAGAAGCAGCAATCTTCAGAAGAAAAAAAAGACAATTCAGAATAGGTGTTCAGCAGCTATTCTTTTTCTCAGGATTGCCGATGGCCGGCTCTCTAGAATTTTTAGGTATTTACTTTTTTTTTTTAGTTTATTTTTTTCTAAGATCCTATTTATATAAGATGTATGAGAAAATTCTACACATAATTGTTGTGTTGAACCTTTTTCTTTTGGATGTGAGTTTTCTGTGTATTTTCCTAAAAAATTTGGGTTCAGGTTATTACATTTAGATTTTTTTTCAACAAAAATAGATTATCTATAATATTTCAGCGAGGTAAACCGATAGTACATAATCAACATACACCAATGGAAGGAAAAATCTAAACATTACGAGTTGATTTATCCGTTTTTGAATTCTTTGCATGTGAAATAAACTTGTTAGTAAAAATGTGGACAAATTCCTCCCATCTCTTAAATTATTCTGATGATTTTGAAAAACTAGACTACTTTGTAAGGTTAGATACTCTTCACCAAATCCAAATAATCTATTACAAACATCATTTGATATTGATGAGTCATATTCATATATTCCATTGTCCAAATTAAAAATACAGATACATCATGCAAAAGTAATAGACTATAACAAATATTAAGAGTAACATTATATATGTCCCTTCTTAGCTTACTACAAATTCCATCATTGGGTTAAGTAAATATCCAAATTTTTTCAAACTCTATCTATAAAACATCACCAATTCTGCTGAACCACATTATGCAATTTTAAATCATTTATTTTTTATTTATTTTTTCTTTCAATAATTGAATATCTTAGTATAATCGTTTTTCTTTTTCGATAGTGTTAATAATCTTTGGAGATTTAGTCTATGTTTCTAAAATAATTTTATACCTATTTATTTAAAGATATCTTATTCTATATTAAAAATAAGTATATGAGATATTTTTATAGAACTTTTAAAATAGACAATCCAAATTCAAAACAAAAATACTGACACCATGAAATCTGTTTTTGGATTAAAATATATTTTAGAAAGAACTCAAATTTAAATTATTTGACAATACTCAGAAATAACATAATTTATTAATTTTTCTTCTGTTCACACGAGAAACATTGCATATCATAATATATCTCTTTTGATCTAAAATTCGTGTCAACTGATACAAAAATTTATCAAATAAAATATTTTATTTTTGTAGAAAATATTTATTTTTTTATTAAAAACTACTAGTGGTTTAATATCAAAGCTATAAGATTTGTTAACATACTCTGAATTCAGATATACTTTTTAATATTATAAATTTATTTAACTATATATTGTTTCTATTTTTGTGTGAAATTCCACTTATAAATATCTGACTTTAAAAACCAATAAATAGATATCTTCTAAATAATAGCAATTCTAAAAACTAATGATAACATCAAACAATTGCATATATCTAGTACGAATTCTTTGATCAATTAAATTATTAAAAGTGAAAGCCGGATATAAATTATATTTCCAAGTTGCTCCGAAAATCCACTCACAAGTTTTGACCGCTCATATAAATATCCATATGGTGACACCTATCTCTCTGTAACACTAAAACGACAGCATGTTAGGACATCTGTCTCTATCCGTAAGCTAATTCTTCCATTGGTCTCGACACGTTGTCGTTTCAGCGTCACCAAAAATAATAATCCTAGATGTTACATAGACGCTCCCAACCAGAATATGAACAAAGATTAACGAAACGAGAACTTTGGCCTCAAACGTTATCACTCTCAGATCGGTTTCACCTTTTAACGATAAAATAATAGCGCAGTGACATAATCAATAAGGAAAACGTAAACAATATTGTGATGTCTCTCTCGTTTCCACCATTTTTCCTTTGAAAATATAAGTGAACTTTTCGTTATTTACAAATATTAACAAAAATTATGGTATATATTTGGTTATGATATTTTTAACAAAACAATTAGTACCATCATAAATTTACTATGATGTAGATGTTATCGTTGAAAAAAGTTCAATCGAAATTATAAATATATCCTAACGGTTATGTATACAATAGGGGATCACCATATGTGTAGTATATCTATATAATTAGTTTCAATAAGGGAGGAACAAATTAAGTAACAATGTCAATTATGCTAATCTTTTTTTTTTTTTTTTTTGTCAAGTAACACCATGCAATCATCAGTATAAAATTTGTAAAAATTTTCATATTATTCCAAATAATACAAACTTTATCATGGTAAGAGTAATTATTATTCCATCAAACTAACTCAATGTATATCTCTATATAATTAGATATATGTATATGTATATGTAGATATATAATAAAACCATTGGCATGCGTATGTTCAAGTTATGTTAAAATAATAGCAGTGTATATTTTAAGGCATTACGTTAAGATCTAGATTGAGAAATGGGTTACTCTTTCGATAAAGGAAAAAGAAAACATTAACACATATAGAATTAACTAAACAATAATTGTTTGCAGCAAGTATATGAAAGAATAATATAATAAGGGACTTTTTGGTTTATTAAGGAATTTTGAAAGCGACTTCATCCATATATTATTCGTAGTATATGGACAAATACAAACAGTGTCACCAATATGAGTTTGAATGTAGTATTGAATGTTGCAAACTCCAAGGAGACTGAAAAGAAAGGCGCTGCTTTTGAACAAACCTCAGTCTATGCTCTGATCTTTTCCTCATCATCATTATACCCTATGCCTCTCTGATTTGTTTTTTTTTGTTTCTTTTTCCGGACTTTAGTTTTGTTTCATTTTTTTTTTTTTTTTTCAATCGGTGAAACAACAAAAGGTGAATACCATGTTAACTCAAATAATTGGATCAATGTCTTGAACTGACGAATATATTTATAGAACATGACTTTAAAGATTGCACAGAATATACAAACATGTTGGCATGGCCTAACATAAAATAATTATTATTCAGAATGATTTACAATCTGTAATTATATATTGTTCAGAATGATTTACAAAGTATCTTATTATTTACAATGACTTGCAATCTGTAAATATATACTATAAATGATCTTTTTCGAGTGAGCCAAGATATGCCATGATACAATATACATATTATTGTATTTTTTATTTTTGTCTGTGATAGATATTCGAACTTATAAAAAAAGATTTTTCTAAATTTTTATTTATTTACAAGATAAATATAAATGAAAATTTAAAATAAAATTCATTTTAATTGTTTTCTCTTTTATTTTTTAGCTTTTAAGAATTAACGAGGTTTTACCGATGTTAAAAACATTATTTAAACACTATTTGAAAATTCAGTTAACGTTTAAAAGTACATATCCAAAATAATTTTTATTAAAATCAGTAAGTTAAACTGAAAATCAGATATAGTGGTTTGCTTCAATCAAAATCGACTAAATCGCACAATTTTTTTATTTAGTATTCAATTAAAAAATTTAATTATTTTTTAATTTTTAAAATATGATTTAGTTTCAAAAAGTATAAATATTTTTAAAAAATTGAAATGTAATTAAAGTTAATTATAGTATGTTTTCTACTTATTTTTTATTCTGATTTTTTTTAAAGCGGTGATAAAATTAAAAAAATTTAAGTATAATTTTTAATGTGTTGATGAGTTGGTGATGTTTTGAAATCAGACATGTAGTTATATAATTATTTTAATAAAATATTATTTAATACAAAATTAGCTTTTGAAATAAAATTAGTACCTGGTTTATATGACAATTTGATATAGTTATAAATATTTGTTGTTTAATAACAAAAAGTTGTACGTAAACACTTAATTTTAATATTCTTTTTTCGATTTAATTTGAACATTTAAAAGCTTTTTATCTATTGTATATTAGTAAAATTCAGAATTTTGGTACAGTTGTACTTCGTTATTCTGATTCAAATAGTTGGAAAAAAGATATGGAAGATAGGTGACGTTAATTTGATAATATAAACTAAAATTTGCAATGAGTTTTAATCATTTTCTATGTATAAACTTTTTGTTATCATCAGATGAGAGACAGTACCACTCCACCGATCATTTATTTAGAAAATTTGTACGGAACGAGTTTATTTTTATTCTTATAAACAAGATTATTATTTAGACTTTTAATTATATTAGAAAAGATCTGGTTGTATCGTACAAAATAGTAGTTACTCTCATTGATTTGAATGGTTTCTTAGTTTTAATAAATTCAAATATGATATGATATTTTGTTTGGAGAAATATTGTTAACGATTTGTGGAATTAAGATAGTATTACGAAATGTTTGTCAAAATTTAAGATTTGTTTTGACCACACAAAAAAGGGTTTAGGAAAGGTTCAAAAAGAATGTATACCCAAAGTGTTAATTAATTTCCATGATACTTATGGAATCCTGAAAATTTGGATTATAGGAAGAGACGAAAAAAGTCCTATAAATTTAAGACCAAAAATTAGCTCGTGATCCACAGTTCTTTTTAAAAATAATTTAACAAAACTGAAATATTTTCTTCATTTTTAAATAGGAAAACAAATAAACCATACAATAAGAATATTTTTTCCAATAAAACAATAGTCACTTGTACATTTTTTAGTTTTAATACAAATTAGATTCTAGTCCGTCCTAAGGACGAAATTTGTTTTTATATATTTAATAAATTTTTAATAATATATATTTTTAAATTTAGAAGATCAAAATTAAATCATTAATTTATTACAATATATTAATATTAATTGATAATTTAGTTAATTAATGTTAATTAATCTTTTTTTTTTTAAATGCATAATCGAAAATATCATGAAAAAATATTTTTGATAATTATTTAAGACGTATTAAAATGTATTAATTGTACTTACTATTTTTTGTTAAGATTTCTAAATTTATTATATATCTTAAGATTTTAAATCAAGAGAATATCTTTATTAAAAGATTTATAAATTTTTTAATATCACTTGTATTTTTCAATATCTTGCATATTTGTTCACATCTTTGCAAATGACAATTTTGCCTTTAACGAGACTCTTAAAAAATCAAATAGGATCAATGGCAAAAATCGTAATATAACACAGTGCAAAAGGTTTTTTCTATAATGTTTCCTGTTTTAATAGTATAGATGATAAATTCTGAATTAATATATAGACTACTTTTTGAAACTTTCAAAACGCAAAATGTTTATCATATAAAATATCTACATTGATCAGAAATTATCATAATAATGATTTGTAGATGATAAAATTAGATTTGTAATATTATTTAAAGATTACTAGATTCCGGCCCGTACTTAATGACGAAAATTTTCTTCTTTTTAATTTTAATATTTTTTTAAAAAATAATATGTATTTATAAATTTAAAAATTTAATATATGCTAACAGTTTTACTTTCTTATAAATATTATATATATTTTTAATATGTTTTGAGAGTGAATGATATTGTTTAATTGATTTTTGTTTTTCTATTTTTGACTTTATATGGAAGATATATCTGTGAAAGTTATAATTTGAGATGTGGTGATAGTTTTATATTAAAGTATATGATAAAACTACATAATCTGTTATAATAGTTAAAAAAATATATTTTTATAACTAATTTTATATTTTTTATAATTATAATTACAATTTTATGAAAACTAAAATATGATAATCTGTCTATTAAATCAGTCTTTTATTAGTTATTTTAATGTTTTTATAATCGAAACGTGTTAATTAATTTTTAATCCATTTTGCAATTGTCTAAATATTTTACATATTCTGATGGAACAAACTGTAAAAATTTGTAATTTTAAAAACATTAAGCCTTTTTAATCTATATATATATAAATATATATATATATATATATATACTGACTAATTTTTAATGTTTAAATTTTATTGAGTTAAAAATATATCAGCCTATTTTAAATTATTTTTCAAATTTAAACTTATTAATATTAAGTTTGATTTTTGTATTGATTTTTTTTTTCATTTTATTGTTAGTTGAAATATGTTCAAAAATATATTTACTCATATTTTTTATATGTATGTTTATCAAATTTGATTTTATGATTGGTAAAAATAATTAATGTACTAAATTATCTAATTATATTTATCATTGGATTTTTTAATTTAATATATATGTTTTTTTTTCGTTTTTTATTAATTAGAAAAGTAAAACCTATTATTATGTATCCAAATAATCTAAAAATAATAGGTTTTACTTTTCTAATTAATAAAAAACGAAAAAAAAACATATATATTAAATTAAAAAATCCAATGATAAATATAATTAGTAGAGATAATGTTACTTCCATAATTATTTAGAGAGATTTAATGGTAGTTTAAAAAAAATATTCTGTGATTTGAAAAGATATGATATGATTTGGTTTCAATTTAGTTTTGATTTAAATTTTAATCATAATTAGAATATATCATTTGACTAAAATATCTTTAATGAATATTTGAAAATTCACAAAAAGACAGTGACATTACATATAACATAACACATGACTAAAAGTTTTTTCTAATATGTTTCATATTTTAATAGTATATATTATCTATATATTTGAGCAAGGTCCAACAAAAATATGCAACTTTTTACATATACAATTTAAGGGTTTTTTTCCAAATTTTAGGATCCTTTTTTCAAAGTTTTTTTAATTGTTCTTGTAAAATTTGAAGTTGAATAAAATCCACAAAAATAATGAGTTGAGCTGCATGTGTGGGAGAGTTCAGCCACAGTCTTCTTCTCCTTCTCCCTTGATATTCCCTCGTTATTCCTCTTCCCCTCTCTCCTTCCTTTCTTTCTCTTCTTCTCTTCTTCTTCCCTTTGCGTTTTTTATTAGGTTATTGGCATCACCGAAGGAGTTACCACCAGCCACCACTGTAGTAGTCCATAATCACCGATGAAGCAGTCTTTCCCATTGGAGGTCTCACTCTGCACTGGCACTTCCATGGCCTTGGTGTTTTGTGAAGTGAGAAGAAATGAAGCATGAAGAGAGATGGAGCCCCAGCGTTCATTACCAACGATCACTGGTCTACATCTGTTGTTCGATAGTTACAGATGCAGATCAATCACACGTATAAATATAGCTTTAGTGGACGTCTATCTTGTAGGATTTAACTATCGATATCTAAATTGACACTTTAGAGAGACCCTGGAAAACTTACTTTGAGATTTTCAGAAATCGGTTAAGAGAAGAAGAAGATTAAAAATAATTCTAATCTCTTTCTCTCTTTCGTATTGTTCATCTCTCTCTAACTCTCTGTTTTTTAACTCTGTCACGTTTTTCGTCTCTCTCTTTTGTATATTCGTCATCTTCCGTCGAAGAAGTCTTTATAATGATCCAAACGATGCTTTATCCAAGCGTTACTTTTCACAAGAAGATATATATCAATCAGTGTTTTCACAACCGAACATGTACACCGAAAATGTATATAACCGACACAGACATATATCAAGAAGTGCTTATGTAATTTACATAAGTAGATGAGTGTTTACGTAAATACACTCCATCACCGATATTTTCGTAAACAACATAATGTTTATGTAAATAAACACCAACAACATCACCGCGAGTCACTCATCAGCCGAGTTGCAGCCCACATTATCCGACACCTAGATCCGTCAAGCCGAAGCCAATCTAAGAGGGTTAAAGCGAGTCCTAGCCATAACTTCCAAAGCAAGTAATATATCGTGAACCCTAGATTTGAGTCTTCTTCTCTCGATCTGTTCCCGATCTTATCTCGTCCTCTAATGTATTCTCTTCCGATTTATCTTTGCTGCTTCCGTCGCGAGTGGATCTAGGGCTAGCCCTGATCAATTATCTTTATGCACATAAGTGTCCCTCTAGGCTGTCTCCATCCATTCTTTGTTTCAATCTATCTTATATGTTCCAATATATTGATATGTATTCTATTTTCAATATGTTCATGATGCTTTTTGGAGTACCGATCTGCTTTCCTTTTTTTATTCCGTCGTTTGGAAGTGTATATTATATAGATTTCTTTTTTTTTTTCAGTTCTATTTTTTTTTTAAGTGTAAGGCTAAGATGAAAACTGTTGTGGTCTCTTATCTCTTCTATCATTTTTGCTTTGTAGTAGGATTTTTTAGATGAACCATTTATACATATGTGTTATCTATAAGCACACACTTATTTGATTGATAAATGACTTGTATGGATTGTATGGTATATATAGGTCTTATTTGTTTACATGTCGCAGCGACTTGCGACTAAACTATATGACAGATTTTTTGTTTGTTTACATGTTGCAGCGACTTGTGATTAGTCGCGGCGACATGTCGCAATGACCTGCGACTGATCGCTAAATTTTTTTAGTGATTCAATTTAAAACCCTTCGACCAGTTGTTGCGATAACGAAACAAACAACAATTTGCGACACTTAATCGCTATCGCGAGTCGTAGTACCAAGTCACTGCGACATGTGAAATAACAGGGTCATAGTATTGTATTTGTTGGTGTGTGAGACACCTAAATGTACATATAATTTGATAAAAAGAAACTTATTTGGAGATGTTTGCATTATTTAGGAAAATGACATGTGTATGTTGGATATATGAAATAGTTTGATGTTTCAAGTATGTGTGAGTCAGTGTGGCGTCAGTCTTGGAGGTATTTCTCGGGCTATACATTGTTCTTTATTGGATCATGTGGAGAGGCATGGAACACCATGGTCCATGTCAGAATTTGGGATGGGTTTGTGCGTGTCGGGAGGTCGGATAATGATCACCTGATTTCTATTGGTTGTTGGAGATGAATTTTGTCTTTCCATGAAGGCTTGTTGTTCACTTAACCGGCCTATTAAGATTCAGCCCAATAAGGCCTACGCCGATATAAAATAGGATAAGGTATATGCCGACCTAAAGTAGGTAAGACATATGCCGACCTAAAGTAGGATAAGACATATGTTGAACTTTAATTCTTATATAAACAAAGGTGTGGAACTTCTTGTAAATCAAAATTTTTTCAATAAAAAACCCTAAGTTTTAGAGAGCATTGAGATAATTTGTCATAGGGTTCCGAGTAAAAACCAAGTTTTTGCCCGTAGTTTGACGACCAAACTATTTATCCGACGACCTAAAACACCATCTCCGCCGAGAAAATTTATCATAAAAGAAGCTTTGTTAAACCCTAAACCTAGTTTCCTACTATTTTCGGATGGTGAGATCTACGGTTCAACAATTGGCGCCGTCTGTGGAGATTAACAAAAATTTTCTTTTTACACAACCGTTCTCAACAATGACAGGCTCAATACATCTTAACGGAGAAGATCCTCGTCGATGGGCAGAAACCCATGTCGACGGACAGACTCCAAAAGGAGAAAAAAGTCATGTCAATCAACAACAACAACCGAAGACAGATCAAACCGCCTTAACAACACTTTTGGAGAGCATACTTGAGAGCCTTTACCGACAGGACGCAAGGATGAAAATAATTACTTATATTCGTGAGAATCAGCGAATCAACAACGAGCATAAGCCTTTGCCGAATTCCTTTGATCTTCTCAATGTCATCCTTTAGATTTTGGTGATGTACTTCTTTAGCAGTTTCCTCTTTCTTCGACTTCGACATCTCTGCCAAGAGCGGCTTGAGTTTTGCATCGTATTGTCCA
The DNA here is from genome assembly GCA_900108845.1 of Iljinskaea planisiliqua. NCBI lineage: Eukaryota > Viridiplantae > Streptophyta > Magnoliopsida > Brassicales > Brassicaceae > Iljinskaea > Iljinskaea planisiliqua. Next base: position 1,454,012 of record FNXX01000008.1, read on the forward strand.
ATAATACGATTGAAATATTCTGTAACCCGAGACAAGCACAATATCAGAAAGTCACATCACGATATCAGGGAACAGAGAAAAAAACCACATATACACTTACAATTGCCTGAGACCTTGCAAGGTTGCGATAATCCTAGGGATCGAGCAAAAAATCTACATACAGTAGCCCGGCCGCTGAACCTTTAATTTGACAAAGGACCTCGACACACTCGTTTTTGTCCTTAAAAAAGGGAGTATTCCCCTTATAGCGGTATGAGAAGACATAAGAGCTGACGACCTTTTGTTTCTTCGATGCCACAGCCTCTTTCTCCTCTTGGTTGTCAACAGCACGCTTTGACCGGCCATCCGACACACTTATGGAAGCCCTTTTTCAGTCACCTACCCGACATATGGAATTGCCACCCTTTTACCATCCTTCTTCGACGATCAAGCAGACGGTGGAGCACTGGGTGCATGAGGGTCAACGACGGTCAAAGCCAGCCCATCACCGGACTGATTCACTCGGCCTTCCTCCGCTTGTCATTGAGTGTCACAAGCCATCTTCTCCCTCGAACTAGGAGTTCTTTACAGTTGCTCAGCATAATTCTGGATCGTCCTTCTTACTTTTCCCATTCTTGGTTTACCGCCTTGACGAGGAGAGTACGGTTCTCTGTTGTCCCAATTAACTGCCCAAAATAGAGAAGGATCAATACGACAATTCGTCCGAAATTAGCCGAAGACAAAAACAATCATACCTATAATGCGAGCAAGACTCCTTTTGAAACGCTCCACACTGATATCTGGTCAGCGACGATGACATGCAACCCTGAGTGTTTTGACGTCTTTAAAGAAATTTTCAGGGTATGCAACAAATAATGGATGCCGAACTGCACAAAAAAAACAAACAAGCTAAAACATCAATAATAAGAGGACAAGCAAGCACAAAAGGAACAATCAAGCAAGACTAATAACTACCAATATCAGTATTCCGCATAATCTTATATTCCTTGTCTGGCTCTGCTACTGACAAATCAGACAGTTTAACAAAAAAGTAGAATCTTTGCCAATGGTGATCTTGTTCGGCACCCATGTTTTGAGACTATGCTCGGATTTATCTTCACATAAAAACATTTGGGGCTTTCCTTACATACGCTGAAGTTAGACCTCTCCTTGAAATGACGAACACTGATGGACACACCACATTCAGCGTCGCGCAGAAGAATGCTGGTCATATGATGAATGACAGGTGGGCCTTCTGGAAAAATGATTCATAGACACATATGTAGCCCGGCGGAGTATCCCATAAGCGCTGATGTTTCTTCAGCACGAAGTACTTAATGTCGTTTGGGGCATCATAAAGATGCAGCGTTTCATTAATAGTTTCCTCGGTCGCCCACGTCGACTGAACTTCAAACCATGGATCCTGCTGTGCGTCATCATCCACAGTCACAACTTCCACGTCATCCGGAGCATGATGATCGTCTGGTTCAGTTACAGCTACATCGTCTACACCAATACCTGAGTCACCCTCATCTCTTTCATCCTTCAATGGGTCCAGATCTTCATTCTCTTCACCATCCTGACAACCATCACCAAGCAGTGGAGGATACTCGATCTCCTCGGCAATCAGCTAAGGAACAATAATTTGCCGAGAAGGACACTGTGCTGCCAAGACGGCATGATCTGGAGGTTTTTTTACTGTGAAATTCATACTAGGGCTGATATGCTCGGATGATTTGAGATAAATACTATCTTCTGACAACAAGGAGCATTTACAGATCGACAATAGCTTTCCGGCACGAACTTAAAATAAGAACTATAGCAAACCAGAGAAATCAATATTTCCGTGGAGGAGTTCCGCTAGAAAAAAGAAAATCAAAACAACGAGAATCAAGAGAGAAAGACAAAGTTTATCTTTGTAAAGGAGAGCAGAAGTGAAGACTGAGGAGAGTGCTAGAGTTTTTATAGAGAAAATGAAACAACTTTCTAGGAAACATCATCATTAATCCTATGCGACTCTTCAGTCTCGGCAGCTACTCAACACCTTATTGGGCCACATATCCAACCTATCTCGGGCCAAACTTGAGATACTTCAAGCCATCGCTGGATAATTCGCCGATCACAAGCATTAGCCTGTTTTGACGAACTGGTGAGGCCTTATTGTTGGAGATGGACTTTGTCCCTCCATGAAGGTCTTCACCTGGCTGGCTCAGTAAGATTCATCTCAATAAGGCCTACGGCGACCTAAAGTAGGATAAGGTATATGCCGACCTAAAGCAGGATAAAGCATATGCCGACCTTTAATTCTTATATGAACAAAGGTGTGCAACCTCTTGTCAATCAAACTTTATTCAATAAAAAACCCTAAATTTTCAGAGAGCATTGAGATAATTTGTCCTACGTTTCCGAGCAAAAACTTGGTTTTTGCCAGTAGTTTGATGACTAAAATCGTTCTCCGAATATTTAAAATACTATCTCTGTCGAGCAAATTAACCCTAAAAAATATTTGTTAAACTGTTAACCTTGTTTCCTACTATTTTCAGATAGTGAAATCTACGGTTCAACACTGGTGAACATAGATCATGCTGCTCACTTATTCTGGTGGTGGTTACATCGAAACATCGCCGCATGGACTTTTATGGTGGTTACTATCTGTTCTTGCTTTACTAGATGTTTTAGTTATGAATTTTTGTTATATTGTGTTGTGATTATTGGTAAATAAAATTTCAGGATTTCTAGAACTTTTTTTCTGTACAGAGTTCGTTAATGTTGATGAGTTTTTATTAACGATGTTCTATCCACAAATGATGTAAAAAAATTTCATAACATCTATACTATTAAAACATGAAACATTATAGAAAAAAAATTTGTACCGTGTTATATTACGATTTTTGCCATTGATCCTATTTGATTTTTTAAGAGTCTCATTAAGGTAAAATTGTCATTTGCAAATGTGAACAAATATGCAAGATATTGAAAAATACAAGTGATATTAAAAAAAAAAATCTATCAATAAATGTACCTAATTTCAAAAACCAAAAATATATTCTTAAATTTAATTTTCTGAATCTAAATACTAACCATATATACGATCAAAATCTTTCAATAAAGATATTCTCTTAATTTCAAATCTTAAGATATATAATAAATCAAGAAATCTTAACAAAAAATTGTAAATACAATTAATACATTTAAACAAGTCTTCAATAATTATCAAAAATAAAAATATATATATATTTTTCATGATATTTTTGATTATGCATTTTTTAAAAAAATTTGTAATTAACATTAATTAAAAAATTATCAATTAATATTAATATATTGTAATAAATTAATGATTTAAGTTTAAGGTTCTAAATTTACAAATATAAATTATAAAAGTATTACAAAATATATAATAACAAATCCCGTTCTTAAGACGGACCAGAATCTAGTAAACTATTAATCAAGAAAAACACACATGTATCAATTTAAATAATTCAAAAATGTACCAAAGACGAATAATAAAAATAAGTGAAATTAGTTAATTAATCTTACATAAAAAATTACAAAATTCATAATCTAAAAAAAAAAAACTCTTTTGTTTGCTTTTGTATATATAGTTTAGAAAAAATAATTAAATAACGCATTTGTTTTTTATTATCAAACAAATAAAATTGTTGCAAAATGTGTTGAGACTTGATTAATGTTGGAAATCTCAATTTGAAAAGTAACATCGTTTTGCAGGTTTTTAATAATTATTTTTTTGTACAAACATATAAAAAGTTACAAAATGCAAGATTTCAAAAAAATTTCTTAGCAGTAACTAGATTGAAAATATATCTAACAGTAGATAGCAAATTATTAATATAAAAAATCTAAAAATTTGATTTATTTGGTTGAATTCATGAAATCGAATTGGTTCGTTCCACTAAGTACGGATCTAAAAAACATTTTTTTTAAAAGTAAAAATATGTAATCAATCAATACTATATAAATTATTTTTCTATTTCCACAAAGCTCATGGGATAAGAACCTTTTTTTTTTGCATTTGAAATTAATTTTCATCACCTTTAGTTATCCCTGGTATCACCTCTTGTTATTTATGCTGTCTACTTTTGCATTTTTGTTGAGCTTTTTCTGAAGTAAATACACATATTTAGTATTAAAAACAATATTAATATTAGATTAAACAAATAATTTTATTACATAAATCGTTACGTATCGATAATCAATATTTACCAGTTTAACTAATGCAAATAAAATATGTGAAATTTCTTAATATTTTAATATGATTGTAATTATTATTCAATATGTGTGATAAAATCACTTTTGGTTTCAGCTCACAACAATATTAAATAATTTAAAATTTGATGATAATTATATACTACAAAAATAAAATTGAAAACAAATGTTAAATTTTATTGTTTCTGTTGATCATAAATAATAATTGTAGTATGAATATTATTATTGATTAAATCATGGTATATAATAATTATTAATTTAACTAAATTCATATTGTGACAAAAGAAAATGAAGGAAACAGAATGAAATACATTGATTTCATAAGAAGTTGTATTCATATCCATCTCAATATCTATAGTTTTATTTATTATGTCATTTAAGTAAAAAATATCATCATTATATAATATTACAAGTTGTCATAATGTTTGCCATGATGAAAGAAACAAATTACTATGACAAATCTCAATTATAAATAATTTCTGGAATGATTAGTGAGTATTTCTTAAAAAAAAAAATTGTGATAAATAACTTGGACGATTGTGATCATACTCTCATATTTGAGTAATAGTTTCAAGAGAATGAGGAGAAGCAACAAATGTAACTTAAAAAAACACATACACATAAGAAAAATGAAGGAAAACGAGTGAAATATGTTGATATCATAATTGTAATTATTATTTACTATGTGTGATGAGACCAGATATGACATAATAAAAAACACATACACATGATACACATAATGACATAATGTTAAACTTTTAGAGTTTGGTGATAATCAAATATTTTAAAAATAAACTTAAAAGCACATGCTACATTTTCATGTTTTTGTTAGAAAAAAAATAAGAATTATGATACAAACATTTTTACTAACCGCTTACATTAGGTTATATGAAAAATAGTTTTATATTATAACAACACTATATATTATCCAAAAATGCATCCATGAATGAGGTCAAAAATTTGTATAATATAAAGTATTAATCATGCAAAAGACACATGTATGAATTTAACTAATTCGAAAACATACTAAAGACAAATAAAAAAAATTGAAATTAATTAATTAATCACACATAAAAAAATTGCAAAATTCATAATTTTAAAAGATATGTTTGTCCTTGCTTTTGTATTTTACTTCAGTAAAAAATAAAAAATAATATATTTGCTTTTGATTATCAAAAACATAAAGTTATTGCAAAATGTGATTGACTCTTGATTGATGTTGTAAGGAATCTCAATTTCAAAAATAATATTATTTTGCAGTTTGTAAAAATACGATTAAATATTTTCTCCACAATCATCTGAAAAGTTACAAAATGTAAGATTTCAAGAAAATTTATTAGCACTAGCTAAATTGAAAATATATATAATATTAGATAATAAATTATTAATAGCTAAAATATAATAAATTGTTTTATTAAACGAATTCACGAAGTCAAGATGGTACGTCCTACTAAGGGCAGATCTAAAAAACATTTTTTATAAAATTACAAATATGTAATTAATTGATACTATATAAATCAGTTTTCTATTTTCACAAAGCTCATGAGATAATAACCTCTTTATTTTCTTGAATTTGAAATCAATTTTCAACACATTTTAGACAAAGCTCAAGTCTCAATAAAACTCAAGTCTCAATACCTGAAGACATCACCATCAGCCAAAATCATCATTCAAAACAATGAAGATAAAATCTTCAATTACGAGAACATGAGTCTCATTCAAAAAAACATCAACATTACTCATCTTCCACATTCATCATCACAAATACACATAACCATTTTTTTCCTTATTCATCATCCAAGTCTCTTACAAATGACACAACATCATCTATGCAAGATTGCTTTTTGTATAAATAACAATCAAATATCATTGTAAAAGGCAGAGCGAATTTCAGTAAGAAATTACTTACAAATTCTCTGCATTTCGTATTACTAGCTTATTTTCCTCTAAATTCAATATTAAAAACTGTATAGCACAAATTATAAATACAAAAACTTAAAAATTTATATGATTAAAACTTATTTTATTGAATTTGGATTTTTAACTAAAATCACAACTCTGCAAAACAAAAAAATCACAACTCTGCTAAACAAAATCACAACTCTGCTGAATAAAATCAAAACTTTGCTGAACAAAAATCAAATGTCTGCTATATTGAAGTGAAAGAATTGGAATAGAAGAAACTGTTGAAGTAAAGCAAATAAAATAGTAGGAAGTAAATATCACTCCCACCTACTTGTAATTAGTTATATCTTTAAATAAACCTGTCTTGTATCCACATAGTTTATCTTCTTTAATAAGATTATTTAGACAGTTTATATTTAGGAGTAATTTGAAAAATAACGTATCTAATATTTATGGTTTAAAATTTGAAAATATAGACACTTTTTCCTGTTTTAATTTATATTAAAATTTGCGTAAATTATCCAAAAACTATATTTTATAAGTCGTAGTTGAGAACTCGAGAAACTTTATATAGTCATTCTTTGTATTTTGACATTCCCTTTTGGGAGTCTAAGGACGGGATGCTTTTTATATTTAATTTTATTTTTAATCATATATATTTAATAACTTTAGAAGTTTCAGTTGTTCAAATGGTTTGTTTTTTGCATAAATGTAATATATAGTTTAAATATATTATAAGAACAGATGATATTTTAATTGTTTTTCTTTCTATTTTGTATGAAAAATGTATCTGTGGAAGTTATAATTTAAGATATGTTAATAGTTTTATGTTGAAATAGATGATAATACTATATAATTTCTATTAATTATATGGTTATAGTATGACTATATAATATATTTATCGATTTATATATATATATATATATATATTCATATTTATAGTTATAAAATATTATATATTACACCATTTTATTTTGTTTATTATTTTATTTTTCGTAAAATAATTATTTTAGTTTGAAGAATGTAATTTCACATTTATTAAAATAAAGTAGGTTAACCGGTCAATCAATTAATATATATATATATATATTAAGATTTCTATTTATTTTGTTTTATATATCAAAATTTAATTAAAATTAATTTTTAATATGAATCACGAAATTATTAATAATTAAAACATTAAGATAGATTAAAAAGATTTGTATAAGATTTTGTTATAACTAAAAAGGAAATATACGTCTATATTTAGGGTTCGATTGGTGAACAAAAGCGGAACGGTTGTATTAGCTGTTAGCTTAAGCTGTAAGCTGTTGGAGAATAGTGCAAAACTGTTAGCGAAAGCGGTTAGTGTTATATTAAAGTTGTTGCAACCGCTTTATATTTGTGTAACAATTTTGTGCAACCGTTTTGGTGATTGGTAGCCATTGTATATATTTTTTTTAACCGCTTTCATATATGCTACCAATCAGAGCTTTAAAATAAAGAAGACATTGAAATATATTATGAATTAATTAGTGAAAAATTGATTTGACATTATTACCCTTAATGAAATTTCAAACTTTCTTTGAATTGTAATGACATAAATCAGAATATAACATGGTATAATAGGTTTTTCTATAATGTTTTTTGTTTTAATAGTATAGATATAGTATTACTATAAAAGTACATTTGTTTATAACAAACACATAAATTTGTATAATAAAAACAGCTGAACTTTAAACAAAACATAAATTTTTAAAACTTAACACAATAAATTAAATATTCATAAGATTTTTAAATTCACTCATAAATTTTTATAAAGCATGTTATGAACTAATATTTCTTAAACAATTTTTCTTTTGAAAAAATGAGGTTCCTCAAAATTTTACAAATTTATATGATTAATGATGACATGTAAGCAAATGGGCCTCCAATTTTCTTATACAATTTCCCTTCCACAATATAAGAAAATGAGCCTGACCTGGTCTGGCCCAAATAGATAAAAGGCCACCTTCGTCTACTTCTTCTTCGCTTAGCACTAACTGAGTAACTGTAGAAGAAGGGCTACTTCCCTTGTAATCGCAAATCCTTCGGTCTCAGCCTCCATCCCTGCGTTTGTAAGCAGCAAATTGAGGCAGAAGAAAAATGGGGAAGAAGACGAAGAAAGCCGGTAAAGGAAAGGAGAAAACTGAGAGGAAAACCGCCAAGGCAGATGAGAAGAAAGCTCGTCGAGAAGGCAAAAAGCTCTCTCCTGAAGACGACATAGACGCTATTCTCGTATTTACTCTCTTACTCTCTTACTACGACATAACCTGCTTCTTTGTTTTCATAGGGTCTGTTTAGACTGTAGAGAGATTTCTTATTCATTGTCTGTATTCTCATCGATTATGATTGGCTTCTTAGTGTATTGGTTTCAACCTAGGAATTGAAGTAGACTACTTTAGTAGAGTAATTGCCACAACAAAATTTCACATTTTTCTATATTTTGGCATAATGTAAGGTTGTCTAATGTTGTATGTTGTTTACCAGTTGAGCATACAGAAGGAAGAAGCTAAGAAGAAAGAAGTCCATGTTGAGGAAAACGTGCCAGCACCATCTCCTAGATCAAACTGCTCGGTTAGGCTTTGCATCATGTCTTACTCTATTCTTTAAAGATTGAACCTTTTTTGATCGAAAGATCTTGAATTTTGCTAAATATGTGCTGATTGATGAACTTTTATGCAGCTTACTATAAACCCCTTGAAAGAGACTGAGTTGATACTCTATGGCGGCGAATTTTATAATGGTCAGAAGGTTAGCTTTCAGAATTTGGCTGCACAGTCTTTTGTCTTTCTTGTTTTTTTTTTCACTTCCCTTGTTAAGGAGCGTTTGGTTTCTCTTATCATATAACAAAAATTGTCTTTTTATGTAAATGCAGACATATGTATATGGTGATCTCTATCGATATGATGTCGATAAGCAGGAGTGGAAGTTAATTTCAAGCCCCAACAGTCCACCTCCTCGTAGCTCTCATCAGGCAGTTGCTTGGAAGAACTATCTCTACATATTTGGTAGATTGAAGACGTTGAGTTTTTTTTCTTGCATCTTCATTCTTTTCGGTTCATATTTGTAAGCTTCTTTTTCTATCGATTAGGTGGTGAATTTACATCTCCAAATCAAGAGCGGTTCCACCACTACAAGGTGAGTATTATATTTCTGTGTTTTTTTTTAGCGAGTCTATTACTGTTTTTTTGTTTTCTCATCTTTTATCCCTGGGTTTGATTTATAGGACTTTTGGATGCTGGATGTGAAAACTAACCAATGGGAACAGTTAAATTTGAAGGGATGTCCTAGTCCACGGTCTGGTCATCGTATGGTAAGTCTTTTGATATATCCTGACCAATGTGCCTTAATACTAAACAATGTATATTGCTAACATGCTGATGGAATGAGTAGATAGAGGCCAACTTTAAATATTATTCCTCCTCCCGCTGAAACAAGAAAATATCAGATGTTTAAGGACTATATAGATTATTTCTTCAGACCTTGTCGTGTAGTTTATACATGATGGGTGGGAATCTGGAAAATTTGTCTCCTATGTTTTGCTTAATATTCAAACTATCTTCTCTGATGAATATATAGAGCATTCTGCTGTATTGAGTTGTCTGCTTAGTGGAATTGTAATTATAATTAATGAACTCTTGCTTCCCCTCTAGTAACCAACGCATCTATTTGTTACATCTTACTTTTTCTCCAGGTATTATACAAGCACAAGATAATAATTTTTGGTGGCTTCTATGACACTCTACGTGAAGTAAGGTAATTTACTCATCGCTTAAGAACTAAGATGTCTATCAGATATTAATGTTAGCTCTTCGTTGGTAGTCTTTCTCCCTTTTCAGTACTTCCTGGATGCTTAATTGTTTTGAACATTCCATATCTGATAAATCCTTTGGCAGTGAAGTAAGCATATTTAGTAAATGAGAATCGACAATCTGAACATTTTAAATTAGGAGATTAGTGTGATTGGACATTGATTTTCTCTAAGCTTTTCTTTGATGTAACATCTTCATAACTTAACTTCTGCCTTCCACTGCTCCTTCGCAGGTATTATAATGATCTCTATGTGTTTGACCTCGACCAATACAAGGTGAGCTTACCTTCCCTTGCAGAAGTTTCCACTCATTTCAACTCTTACCTACCCAAAGCTTTTTCTGCCTTTACTGAATATATTTTGGTGTCTCTTTGATAGTGGCAAGAAGTGAAACCGAAGCCTGGTGCCATGTGGCCTACAGCTAGAAGCGGTTTCCAGTTTTTTGTTTATCAAGATGAGGTTAGTTTACGTTGTACATGTCTATATCATATCCCTCGAGTCCAAACTCTGTTTCTATTCCTTTATAAAGTCGAGAGCAGAGGATAGATCGATTTTCCAAAGGTCCAAGCATAAATATATATTTATAGGAAAGCCTTTCCTGCTGCAGATATTCTTGTATGGTGGTTATTCAAAAGAAGTCTCATCGGAGAAAAGCTCTGAGAAAGGAATTGTTCATGCAGATTTGTGGTCTCTTGATCCCAGGACCTGGGAATGGAACAAAGTATGTACTTTTTCTCTTAGCTCATTTATGTTTTTTCAATTCTATCAATTAGGAATTTTTCCAATCGTGTGGATTTAACTTTTTTTTCTTTCTCTGTAATGTAATAAAAATTGCTGTACTTAGGTGAAGAAAATTGGGATGCCTCCTAGCTCCCGTGCTGGATTTTCGGTTTGTGTCCACAAAAAGCGTGCTTTGCTATTTGGGGGTGTCGTGGACATGGAAATGGAAGGTCAGGAAATGGTATCCTTATATCGTTTTCGTACATCAGAATCTGTAAGTGGAGTTACTGACTTCTGTATTTTCTTGGCAGGTGATGTAATGATGAGTTTATTCTTAAATGAACTCTACGGCTTCCAGTTAGATAATCGCCGCTGGTAAGAATTCAATTGATGTTCTTCTGAGGACTGATAGGAAATTGCTTCTCAAACGTACCTTTCGTTTGCTTAATTTCACACCTGAAGGTTCTAGAACATCTTACTGTCGTGAGATGCTTAGCCCTTAAAAGTATACATTAAGGTTCATTATTTTTTCATTTTGTTATATTTACTCTCTGTTTCTGTGGAGTACAGGTACCCCATAGAGTTACGAAAAGAAAAATCATCAAAAGATAAGGTATAGTCTATATGTATAGTAGACTTTTGTTACCTGCGGTATTTATCTGTAACAAACAAAGACCCTTTTTTTTCTTCTTTTGCATCCATTGTTCAACTTTTGCAATAGTGAGACGGGCCTAATGGTTAGGCGCTTTAAAGGAGTATAAAGACATTTGTACGGTTTCTTACAGGCAAAAAAGAACGTAGAGGCAAAACCTATGGTGTCTAATGATGATGATGATGATGAGATAGATTCAACAGAAGAAGATGAATCGCCGGCCATGGGTGATATCGCAGGCACTTCTGATGGAATATCTGAACGTATGGCAGCAGGTCTAACAGTTGATGGGAATAGATCTAAAACTGAGTCTGATAAAAGTAAAGCTCTACAGGGAACAAAAGCTAGACTGGATCCACAAGTTTCTGTCTCTGAAGAGGTTTGTTATGGCAAATTTCATTACCATTGTGTCCAATATGAGTTTTGGTGCCAACTTGTAAATCGTTGCAATTACGTTCTGTGCAGGTCGTAAAACCATGTGGACGTATTAATTCTTGTATGGTCGTTGGGAAGGATACCTTATACATATATGGTGGCATGATGGAGATAAAAGATAAAGAAATTACTCTTGATGATTTGTATTCGCTTAATCTTAGCAAACTTGACGAGTGGAAGTGTATCATTCCGGTTTGTTCCACATCAATCTCCATTTTTTTTCTTTCTTTTCATATAAATTGATAAATATTGTATTGACAAGGCGTTTCTTGGTATGTCTTTAAAAACAGGCGACTGAAACCGAGTGGGTGGAAGTCTCAGAGGATGATGAAGAGGACGAAGACGAGGATGAAGATGATAGTGAAGATGAAGGAAACAGTGAAGAGTCTGATGATGAAGATGACGATGATGAAGCAGAGGTAATGGTTTGGGTCTAGATATGGTTTTACCTTTCCTCTTCTTTTAGCTTCTTCAGCCGTTTGTCTTGTTGGCTGTGACTAAATTTGGCAATGCAAAATCTAGGCTATGGATGTTGATGGATCAGTGAAAGTGGGAGAAGTTGTTGCAATGATTAAAGGCGAAGGAAAAGCTCTCCGAAGAAAAGATAAACGAGCTCGGATAGAACAGATCAGAGCTAATCTAGGACTTTCAGATTCACAGAGAACCCCAGTGGTAATTATGGCTTGAGTTTTTCTAAGAATGAGATTCTGCTTGAAGCTCTCTACTAATTTGATCATGTGTCTTTGAAGCCTGGAGAAACTTTGAAGGATTTCTATAAGCGCACAAATATGTACTGGCAAATGGCTGCCTACGAGCATACCCAACATACCGGCAAGGTATGATAATCTCTGTTTTGCTCGAGCATATAATGAAACGACTATTGTAGCACTTTTGTTTTGTCTTAAGCATGAGTCATGACACTATGATCCACATGTAAAATTGGCATTGTAGGAGCTGCGGAAGGATGGTTTTGACCTTGCAGAAACTCGGTATCTGGAACTCAAACCCATACTAGATGAGGTCAGATGAGTCTCCATTTTTTCTTTTTTCTCTAGTTTAAAAAAAAAAAGTGAATAAAGTTTTGATGTGTGATGATGGTTGAATGTAAATCTGCAGTTGGCAATACTTGAGGCAGAGCAAAAGGCTGAAGAAGCAGAAGGACCTGAGGCTAGTGGTAGCTCTAGAAAGGGAGGCATTGCAAAGAAGAAGAGATAGAGCCATATAGGTTTTGCAGCTTCTGTAGTAAGCATCATATATATATACAGTCGAATATCAATTTTGAAGTAGGATTTTTTCGTGTCTACTTAATGCGACTATGTGAGGCTGTTGTGACAGTTATGGAAGAATTTAATCTTTTCGAGTATTTATTATATTTTTATTAAGAGATTTTGACTAAAGGCGCTTTTTCATAAGAGTTATGTGAAAATACGCATTTTAAAAAAATTACTTTAGAAAGTGGGATTTTTCATACGAGCTGCTTTGATAATCAGTTCAGTTTTGGTCGAATTTTTTGTTTCCTAAAAATGAGATTACATCTAAATTTCCATATTTTCCAAAACAAAATAGCTCTCGAGAATTTGTTGTTCCTGAAAAACTTTGTAGTAATAATTGATATTTGATCTTCAGTATTTTAATTTTGTCAAGTTTAAGGATGACAAAGAATTTGAGACATTCATCATTATCATTGAAATTAGACATCTAAAACGAGTTTGATTAATTGTTTTTGGGGCAAAGCAGTATTTTTGGCAAGTTGTATCCATCTTAATCTCTCGTGTAGTTAATTTTTCTGCAGTACCCGAGATTTCTATTGAAATGAAGTATAAAATTATTGAGCAATCTTGACTTTAAAAGAAGAAATTTGTGGATAGTGTAATTCTGCGGATACTGTAGCAATAAAAATAGTTAAGGCGAATGTCTAAACCACATTCACGCAAAGCTTATCTCTTCACATCCACATAATGCTTATCTCTTCATTTTTGTATAGATATCTCTTATTTACAAAGAAATCAAATAGAGAATCATTCTCTCTTCTTCTATACTCTTTACTCTCTCTTTACACACACAAATTACTTCTCTCTCTCTTGTTCTTGCTTAATCTTGACTATTCTCCATTATTCTCCACATTCATATTCAACATGGTATCAGAGCATTAGGCTCCTAAACTTTTTCTTTCATTTCACAATACTCTTATTCTCCATCTCTTTCTCTTAAAATCTCTGGTCTAAAGTTTCTCTCCACTGGTTTTGCAATTCAACCATGGAAAACTCAAGACCAATCGTTGTTCTTGTGACTCTTAAGGGGTTTAACTACCTACTATAGTCCAGGATGGTAAAGACTGCTCTTGGTGGATACGGTTTGTGGAGCCATGTAACTCTTGATGAACCTTCAAAGAAAGCGGTCCAACAAAAAAATGGCAAGGAGATTGTCCTTGTGGATGAAGACAAATGGTTCCAAGAGGATCAGTTTGTGTTTTCTATCATCCAAAACTTCATAGAAGCATCAATCTTGGAGGCTTACTCCTATTGTGAAACCGCCAAGGAGCCTTGGAAGAGTCTTCAAAAGATGTATGGAAACACCTCTTATATGAGAAGGGTTTTTGAGGTGAAGCGAGTCATTAACAACCTCAGCCAAGAAGACATGGAGTTCACCCAACACTTTGGGAAGTTCAGATATTTTTGAGTTGAGCTTGAGATGTTATGGCCAAGCACAATTGATCCAGCTATTCTACTTGAGAGGTGTGATCAAGACAAGGTCTTTAGGCTCTTGCTAACTCTAAACTCCACCTACAATGACCTTATCAAGCATCTTTTAAAGTCAGAAAAGCTCCCAACACTTGAAGAGGTGTGTGCACAAATTCATAAAGAACAAGGCTCCTTTGGTCTCTTTGATGGAAAGGGAGAGCTTGTCACTGCCAATAAAGGAGTATACAAGTAAGAAGATAGGAAGGTGTGGTGTGTGATCACTGCAAGATGAAGGGCCATAACAAAGACAAGTGTTGGATTTTTCATCCTCATTTTAAACCCAAAAAGTGGAAGGGTTCAAGGGATAACCTCTCTAATGATCTTGTTGAACAGCCAAGTACATCTACAAGAACCGGTGAGGGGGTAGGCAAAGCCTTGATGACGACTCATGCGGTTGCTTCTCATGATGAGGTGGTGAGGAGATCAGACATTGATACTCTTATCAAAGACCTCAAAAAAAATTCTGGTATGTATCTGATAACCCATTTCATGCATCAAACATCTTTAAGCCTTTGATTGTAGATTTATGAGCATCTCATCATATGATTAGTGATTCAAACCTTATTAGCAATGTAGAACCGGCTCTAGGAGATTTTGTGATTGAAAATGGTGATAGAGTTCCAATAAAATGTGTAGGTAACCTTAGGCTATTTGATAAAGAATCTAAAACCTTGTTTATGCCTAGTTTCACATCTAATTTGCTTTCAGTTAAAAACCAACAACTGATTTGAATTGCAATGTTATCTTTAGTCCTAATAAATTGCATTTTGAAGATATTGAAACCAAGAGATTGCTTGGTACGGTGTGACCAATGATGGTTATATTTGTTTAAAGACACCAAACATATCTCTGATTTATTTTATGCCTTAAGCTCAGTTTCTGTTTTGGCTAATAAATCACTTTAGCATGCTAGATTGGATACCCCCATTCTGGGGCATTAGGTTTAATGTTACATAGTGTATCTTTCAAGAATGATGCATGTGAAGTTTGTATTCTATGTAAACATTGCAAATATGTGTTTCCAAAATCAATGACTATTTATGAAAAATAATTTGATTTTATCATTCTGATGTTTTGAATGTTCCTTGTGAATATAGAGAAAACGTATAATACTTTGTCACATTCATTGATGAAAAATCTAAATATGCTTGGCTCACTTTAATATAACAAAGTATTTAGATGCACAATGTGATGTCCAAACATCAGAATGAACAAGATCAAAGAAATTTTCATAAATAGTCATAAATCTTGGAAAGACAGATTTGCAATTTACCAAGAATACAAGCTTCACATTCATCATTTTAAAAAGAAATACTAGACAACGACATCCTAAAGTACAAGAACGAGGATATCCTAGTCGAGCATGCCAAATTGAATTATTAGTCAAAGTAGAAACAGAACTAAAAGCACAAGATAAATCAAAGATAGGCTTGGTGTCTTCAAGCAAGTACAAGCCATTCTTGGTAACACCTTTCCCAAGAAACTTACTGGTCTTAATATCCTAAAAATACACATCACTAAGACTAAAGATAACATTGCACTTCAGATCAATGGTTCCTATTTTACAGATAACAAATTATGTAAAGCTAGGCATATAAAAAGTTTTAGATTCCTTATCAAACAACCTAAGATTCCTTACACCTTTGATTGATATTTGATGTCTCCGCATTTTGCATCATTTTCATGAGCATTTTTACAATAAACAAGATGCATTTTCACATATTTTCTTTAGATTTCACTGCATTTTAGACTTAGATTGCATTAGACTAGGGCTTTGCATATTCTTGCATTTGTGGGATGTTTTTCAGGAATCTGAGTAGTGGGAATGGATCAATCAGCCAAGGATGAAGGTTTACAAAGAAATAGGATCAAGAAGGTGATCTCTCAGGATGCAACGGGCACATGCAATAGGAAGAGCCTGGTACAGTGCACCCCAAGTTTGCACATCGACCAATCACAATATGCATTTCCTGATGTTCTTCCTCGATGTGATGCACGTCCGTACGGCCAACCTTATCCGTTCCAAGGCGATGTGTTACAGTCCACAAGTAACTCATCACACGGAGAAAAATGTGGTCCCGGTAAGATTTTCACTCTTTACCTATAAAAGCAGCAACAACAACACGCGACCAAAGAAACCGTCATACTTTCGATTTGTTTTTTTTTTTTCTCTTTTATTCCTTTTGTTAGAACCTTGTTTTATTTTCTGAAATTTAATAAGTCTTTGGCCTTGAACCTGATTTATTTGGAATGCTTGTTTAACATTTCAAGTTTATCTGAAGTTATTTTCATTCTTGCATTTTTAAATTTCTTGTATTTACCTTTCACGCTTTCAAAACATGTAAGAATCTCTCATCCTTATGGATTTGAGGATATTTCAATTGATAGCGAGTAGTTCCTTTAGAGATTCTTGATGGATTGAAGAGAAAGGAGGTTTCTTGGACAGTTTTTTCACTCGGTTTCTTGCTTAACTCCTTGATTCTTCTCTTATTGTCATTCTTAAAGCTCGGTTTAGCTTGATCACCTAAAGGCGAAACATTAGGCATCTTTGAGAGAAAACCACTCCATGAGGTCTGCCGGGACCACTTGAAAGGGGTGGAGTTTCACGACCTAGGAAACTAGTTGCTCATGAATTCCATGGTTCTGAAAAAAGCATGGTGATAAGCTTGAACCTTTTAACCGCAACTAGGCAAAATCTAACTTTGGCGGCAAAATGAGAAAATGAATTTTACCCATTAGCGTGGGATAATCAACGGTCCTTTTAACCAAAGAATCAGCTCCAAGATTTTGTCTTATTGAGTTCTTAACCAAGTAGTTTGAACAGTCCGAGATCTTTTATTATCTAATGAAAATCCATCAAGATCCCTCCTTCAATCACAAAGTTCATTCCATTTTAGCTTAATCACTTTCCTTAACTTAAAGTTCACGCTTTTAGTGTTAAATTTCCGATATTTTATTCATTTTAGTAAAAACTTTTTCATTTTAAGTCTTACATGGGTCTTGAGTGACACAATGCTCTGTTTTTACTCTCCTTTTACAGCTAAGTTCTCATCTTTTATTATCCTGGTCTGACTTTGGTTGTTATCAGCCATCAGATTGTACCATCATCCTCTAGCGGTTCGATAAAGCTCAGTCTATACTAAATTCGGTTTATAGTAGTGGGTATTGATAAGTAGTGTTGAGAAACCAGCTATCAGTATTCTATCTCCATTTGCTATCACTACATTCCCTAAAGCCGGTTCTACATTGCTAATCATGTTTGGATCACTACATTGTTATTTAGTGAATGTATGAAGAGAATAAGAGACCAAAAATGAAGAATGCTCAAGAACAAGAGAAAAAGTTGTGTTGATTAGAGAGAGAGTAGGCAAAGAGAGAAAAACATTCTCCTTATCTTTTATTACAATCATATAATTAGTTGATATAAAAGGAAGGAAGTGTATTAGATAAGCTAACTCACAAATATGTACTTTAACTACTAAACTGTTTTTACTGTTCATCTTCGGTTACTGTTCACCATTTACTTCTTTTGCTTCAGCTTAATATACAGCTCTTGAAGCATTTACCAGCTTTCATAATTCAGAACTATATTACTAACCATTTCAATACCAAAATAAAGATATTTAGATCAGATAATGGTGGAAAGTGTACTAACCATGCATTCAAACAACACTTAGCCAAACATGAGATCATTCATCAAACCAGCTGCCCATACACACCACAACAAAATGGAGTGGATGAAAGGAAGAATAAGCAGCTGATGGAGGTAGCAAGGTCTTTGATGTTCTACAACAATGTTCCTAAACGCTTTTGGGGAGATGTTTTGGTCTCAACTTGCTACCTAATCAACCGGATTCCAACCAAGATCCTCAAAGATCTTTCTTTATTTCAGGTATTAAACAAAGTCAAACCATCTATTGATCACTTACATATGTTTAGGTATATTTGGTTTGTCTTAGTTCCAGGTGAGAAAAGAAACAAGCTTGAGGCAAAGAGTATCAAAGACATGTTCATTGGTTATTCAACAACCCAAAAGGGGTACAAGTGCTATGTACTAGAGGTTAGAAAGGTTATATTGTCTAGAGATGTAAGTTTGTGGAGGTCAAGAGTTATTATGATGAGAAGAGTTGGGAAAACCTCAAAGATCTATCTCATCCACCCTCAGCCAGGGCTACAAACATTCAGGATTATTTAAAAAAGTCTTGAGATTAGCCAACCCAAGGAAAAGAAGGAAAAAAGGAGTGAACACACCGGTGAAACCTCTAGTAGCTGAGTAAGACATCTACCTTGATCATGAGAGGGGCACCCAAGAAGAGAAAGATGAACAATAAAGCTTTTCCATTTATGAACAAGGAGGAACGTCACAAGAAGATGGTATAGAGGAAGAAGAAGTGCAAGAGAAAGAAGTAGAATCTGCCCAACCTTTGAAAAGAAGTATAAGGGTTACAAAACAATCCAAGTGGATCAACACAAGAGCCTATTAAAATGCGCAAGCCATAGCTCATCCTATTCAACCAGCCTACTCCTTTACTCACTTCCCAATAGAGCATTAAGTGTTCATTAGTAGTTTGGATCAATGGTAAGTGCCAAGAGCTTATGAAGAAGGTAAATATAATAAAGTGTTGAAAGATGCAGTTGGTGATGAAACCAGTGCTATGGAAAGAAACCACACATGAGATGAGACATACCTTTCCAAAGGCAAGATCTTTGTATGTTCCAAGTGGGTGTTCACTACAAGTACAGAAGTGATAGGGAAATTGAGAGATACAATGCAAGGCTGGTAGCAAGATGATTCAATAAAACATATGGAGAGAATTACTTGAATACCTTTGCACCAGTAGCTAAATTTCATACGGTAAGGGTCATTCTTTCTTTAGCTACTAACTTTGAATGGGATATTTGGTAAATGGATGTCAATAATGCATTCCTTCAAGGTGAGTTAGAGGATGAATTCTACATGGCTCCCCCACTTGGTCTTGAAGACACGGTTACACCAGTCAAGGTTCTTAGACTGAGAAAAAGCTATCTATGGGTTGAAGCAATCGCCTAAAGCTTGGTACCACAAGCTGAACTCCACCCTTAAGGATTGAGAATTCAGAAAGACTGAGGTTGATCACACTCACTTCACCCTTCCAAGCCAAGAGGTATTGTTGTCATTCTCGTGTATGTAGATAATATTATCATCTCAGACTATGACAAGACAGGTATTCAGGCTACTAAGGCTTTCCTTAATTCAGTTTTTGATATAAAAAACCTTGGTCAGCTAAAGTACTTCTTAGGTATAGAAGTGTGTCGCTCTAAAGAGGGACTCTTCTTTATCTCAAAGGAAGTACATACTTGCTTTATTGTCTGAAATAGGAAAGCTTGGATTTAAGCCAGCCAAGTGATATATCATGGTTTTTATGGGGTTTTGACCATGAAATAGGTCTTAATTATAGAGTTTTTTTTAGAGATAATTACAGTGAGAGGCACTTTAAGCTTCCTTACTTTCAAAATTATGCACTTTGAAAAACAAGGGCACTTCTCCTTGTCTCTTTCTATATGAAAACCCTGTTTTGTCCTTTTTGCCTAATTTTATTTCTCCTTGTGCAAAAACATATTATTGTTCGTTCATATAAGCTTTCCCTCGTCTCCACTCCGTCGTCTCTGTCGCTGTCGCCACCACTCCTAACCACTTTCGGTCTTCCACAGATGGCGACCGATCATAGCTCCGATCTCAGCTCCGACGAAAACATGCGTCTTTACAATCCGTACCAGAATTACCAGGTCCCGATCAAATCTCAGTGTCTTTACAAGCTTCATACTTCTCCTGAATATCTCTTCACCGAGGAGTCCCTTAATAATCGTCGGTCTTGGAGAGAGAATATGACTTTCTACACAGAGACAGGGTATCTCGGTGGCTCTGTAGCCGGCGCTGCGGCTGGGACATGTGGTTGTGGACATCGTAACATGTCCATAGCATCATATCCACGATATAATATCCACGTTAACTTATCCACATTATGTTGTGCACATTTGATACTTCTATAAAACCGTAAATCTCCAGATCAAACACAATTTCTAATCTCGAATGGACACAAATTCATGGACACAAGAACTAGGATATGAAGTCGTGGTCACAAGAGATTGATCATGAGATCATCGACAAAAAATAACATATGTATATTTAGCTCTCTTTATGATCTTCATATTTCTCACAAAATTTCATAGATATTTACATGATGTAATCAAATATAAATTGATAATTAAGACTTGACATTTTAGAGTAACCACACATACATTCAAAAGTGCTCCATTGTTAGTCATAATTCAATATCCATTAGTTCATCATCTCCGGTTACGTACATGTTTTGTGGACACTTTCTGATGCATCCACGAAAAGCGGGTCAAGTTTCTTAGTGATATATAAAGACAAAACCATACAAATACATGTTGATCGACATATAAATGACGTTGTGATGTGAAACTGATCATTTTTAGTGATTTATGGATCTTTCTTCATAAAAGTGTCCACACAAACGTGTCCATACAAAACAAGTCGTGGACAAGATGGAGTGAATACGATATCACAGACACGATAGTGTGGATATGATATCATGGACATGATGGTGCATACATGGTGGCATGGACATGGTGGCATGGACATGGTGGTATGGACATGGTGGCATTGTTTTCTATGTATGTAAACAAGCTCATTTTAGTAATGTACCTTGTTTTCCATGTTAATATTAGTGTTTTTATTGTTCGCTCTTATTGTTCTTTGTTCTAGTATGAACCACGATTTTTCTGTCCTTTAGAGTTGAACTAATGTTCAGTCTTATGTATGTCATATTGTGGATATGCCTCCTATAAATTTATAATTTAATAAGATATGATTATCTAATACCATACCCGATCATGCGACTTATCATTTTGTGGTACAACATATACTCATCGTCTTTAAACGTCAGTTGTACTCTCAATATCTGTGTTTGTCCATGATATGTTCTCTAGGCTAATTAACCATCAATTGTAAATGTACTTATGGATATGCTTTCATTTCGTATTTAATTTGTTGTTGTCCATAGTCATTACACACTTGTGGACACTACGTAAACATGTATGTCCATATGTATTCCATGCCATATATACATGCTGTTTTCATTTAAACACAAACGATCACGGACATGAGTTTATGGACATGAAGTCGTGAACATGAAATCATGGATATGATGTCGTGAACATGATCACAAATTTGGACTTCAGCTTAAGGGGTTGGAAATTAACGAACAAATGTTTTGTAGACATGTTTTGATGGACAATTTGAGAAGATTTATATATGTTTGTATCTTTTTTAGTCTTTTATCCATGTAGTTCCGAATAATTATTCTACATAAGATGGATGACTTTTGGGAACCTAGAAACTTGATCTGGTGGCCAGATATACGTTGTGTGAAAATATTTGGTACCATTCCACTGTTTGTTAGTAGAATCAATGATTCATCATTCAATTACCACCACATATGTGGTGTTGGTTCATGGTCTTGTTAGGAAAGATATCGACAGTGGATTGAAGTAAGGAGCTGAAGACGAGGATGATGTTGTTGATTTGGGATCTGGGAATATCAGAGTCTCTATCTTCTTTGGTTCTTTGGAAGTCTGAAACTAATTAGGTAGTATGATTAAGTGATTTGTCAAATTTTATAAGCTTATTTTCTTTTCCCGAGAAAATAACTGAATTTAGTGTAGGTTCTTACAGCTCAAGCTGAAACGACGAAGAAATGAACAAGCTTTGCTGATTTAGTAACTTTGTACATCTAGTATTTTTCATATGGACAGCTGAGATTTATCATAAGTTTTATGATATCTTTGTGGATGTGTTATTGTGGAAAGATAAGCATGGATTGATATGTGAGTTCATAATAGCAGATTTTAGTAACTTGTGTACACTCTTCATTAGCTTTTGAACATTTGGTAGTTTAATTTGATATTTTTAGGTCAATCTGCTTTTAATTTTAGCTTTGATGGAACTAGAAACATAGTCAATTTCCAGGAATGATATGTAGGAATATACACAAATTTGTGGACAAAAGAACATGGACATGAAGTCGTGGACACAAGAGATTGGACATGAAATCATGGACAAAGATAACATATACATGTTTACCTCTCTTCATGATCTTGATATATCTCACACGTTTCATAAATATATACATGATGTAATCAAATATAAATTGATAATTGAACTTTGTCATTCACACATACATTGAGAACTTATTTTGATTATGATAACTCGTTCTTAGTCACAACTTGTGAATTGCTTGTCTACAACACAACATCCATAGATACATGTCCATAACACAATGTTTACACACTTGCTATGATATTTTTTACATACTTCGTATATCAATGTATGAATAACTTCTCCATTTAGTGTCGAACAAATGTTCAAGCTAAGATGGATGAATTTTGTACCATGTGACGTGGACATGATCATGGTGACATAAAAACGATGGCGTGGACATGGTCGTCATGTTGTGGATGTATTTGGATAAAATCTTCTTTAGGTCACCATTATATGGATAAACATTCATACCCTAAAAAACAACACTATTTCCATATCTCAATTTGCTTTCAATTTTGGCTTAATGGATCTGGAAACATAGTCAATTTTCAGAGCAAACATATGAGAATATACACAAATTCATGGAAAAAAGAGCTTGGACATGTAGTCGTGGACAAAAGAGCTTGGACATGAATTCGTGGACACAAGAGAATGGACATGCAATCATGGACAAAGATAACATATGCATATTTACCTCTCTTAATAACCTTGATCTTTCTCACAATTTTCGTAGATATATACATGATGTTATCAAATATGAATTAATAATTAAACTTTAGTGTTCACGCATACATTCAAAACTTGTCTTGATTCTGATTATTCGTTCTTAATTTTAGTCCTCCAAAAGATTGTGATTTGTTTGTCCACACACACTGATCCACAACACAACATCCACACATACATGTCCATAACAAATGGACATACACATACCGTAAGAAACAACCATATTTGCATAATAAAATTGGAAATATAGTCAAATTCCAAGAAAGACATGCGAGAATGTATACAAATTCGTGGACAAAAGAGTTTGGACATGATGTCGTGGACACAAGAGATTGGGCATAAAACTGTGAAAAAGTTGTTGTGGACAAATTATCATGTATTTCTTATCCTACTCTAAGTGTGTTTCATGAAACGTATGTGAGGTTCATCCACACCATGCAGACCAGAAAACTCATATTCATGTCATATTCACTCCTATGTATTTGTACATTTAACAGTAATATGCAAACCTTCCACAAATCCATGTCCATCATTAGCCATCCACATTACTATAATATGAATCTTCATTAAGGCGATAAATTTTTTTTTTAAAGATAAGTCAATGGCAGTTTAATATTAACAAAAAATGTACAGTGATAAAAGTGCATTTAATTTAGAAAGTGTATAAATACACACTATTCATTAGTATATGAACAATTGTTGATACTTACTAGACACAAAAAGAGTTCATTGTAGAAAAAGAAATTTAAGAACACATCGTCTATTTCTATGTGAACATATGGTCAGCATTAGGTGGATATATAATATTTCATAGTACAAGAGAAATTTGTTTTTAGTTTTAGTCTTCCACAAGATTGTGAATTGCTTGTCCACACACACTGGTCCACAACACAATATCCACACATACGTGTCCATAACAAAATGTCCACACACTTACTATGACATTTTTACAAACATCACCTATCAATGTATGAATAGCTTTTTTATTTAGTGTCGAACAAATGTTCAAGTTAAGATGGATAAATATTGGTGAAAGTGTTTGTTAGTGTAAACGTCTCTTTTTTTTTAGTATTTTGGAGTCTTTTACAGGCCTAGGTACGTTTGAAGCTTATTGGGAGATTACAGATCCTTCTAGAGTTAAGCGGGAAGCTGTGCAGAAAAATCTAAGTCGAAAACGACTTTTGGAGTTGGTATCGGTCGACACTCATCAGACAGGCATAATTCCACCAAAGTTTTAGAGATTTTTGAAGAAAATAAAAAAAGCCAGAAATTTCCATTATTTGCAATTAAGTCTCAAACGTGTTTTCAATATTTTAAAGAGTTTAGACTATACATAGGATTGAAAGTCATTGTTTAGACACCACACTTTATTTTATATAGAGAAATTTGTAGCAGAGTTTTTAGAGAGAAGAATCAGACTCCTTCAAATAAGATTTTGAATTCCCTTACTTCTTCTATTGATTTCTTTCATATTTTCTATTCAAATTAGGATTTGTGTTTCAATGATCATGTCTGAATAGACTGCTTGTTAGGTTTAGGGTTATTCAAGGGCTTATGATGAATTGTTAGGGCAAAATCATTAGAGTTCTTCATCTGGATTGTGCTTATTGCTTATTCTAGCTTAGTTACCTATAATCTGATCTTAGGTTAATCAGTAGACACAAAATCATTATTGATTTCCTGAACTATCTTAGATGAAAAAAATTTCTATCCACAAAGAAAATTTGGTTTAGGATTTTGTGAACAGTTGAACTTACACTTAACGCTTGTTTTAATTGATAGAATTTGCAAAAAAAAAAAAAAAAAAAAATTGGAATTCGAGGATTTAGACATAGATAATCTCTGTAGCAAAATTTGATTGATTTTTCATTAGTGTTTCATGTTCAAGAATAGTGCTTAAAAAACTCCTAACATTATGTTTGATTTACATTCAAATTCAACTGTAAATTTCCCTAAGCCTTGCTTTTTCTCCTTTGAATTTAAAACCGATATTCTATTGCTTTGTTGTTTTTAGTTACATTCATTCTTTTTTAATTTAATTTAAAAACTGTTTTGATTCTCTCTCTCTCTATAGGAAATTATGTGTTACATTTGGCCTAATATGGGAACCATGAATAGTAATTGGACAAAGACAAACATTGGAAGTCAAACACATGAGGCTTTTAACTATACGTGGAACATGGTTTGGTTTATTCACCCAATATCAACATTCATGGTCTTTGGTTACAACCAAGGAAGATGCTATCTCCTGGAGTAGAAGATGTCTATATGATTTGCGATGTAACAAATAGATCACAACCATTGATCTATTAAGAAGTTATCAGAATCTCATCAAAAAGATGTTAGCCAACCAAAAAAGTCTAAAGACAAAGATGAACAAAGAAAGTAACATATTTGATTATCTGTTAACACATTGTAAAGCTTACCTAGATATTCCTAAATAGACAAAAGGAGTTTTGAATTGATAGAGTGACTGTATGCATGAAAGAGTTTATTGTTTAAGAGTTGAAAATTTAATATATCAAATAAAATCATACTAATGAATGTACGAATGCATCTACATTATCCATTAGAGTTCAACTCAATAGCAGACACATGTATTTGAGATAACGTTGTTAGTTTTGAATTAAACAGATTATATAAGATTGGAATCAATATATGTTTTTCATATTTCTACGAAAATCGAAAGTAAACTTTTTGCACTTGTTTAAAGAAAACCAAACTGCAAGCGTAACCATGAATATATATCCACACAAAGATAAATAACAGTGCAAAAAATATTACATATATTAGAGATGTTTTAAATCATTTTTTTCTTAAAGTAGAGATTATTTTTGACCAAAAGGTAGAGGATAATCAAACTGAGATCCCATTGCAAGTTGCATTAGTGGTAACTGTTTAGCAAAATATTCCAACTCAGTAAGAGCCTAATCACTCTCAATCCTCTTTATCATCTGGTTATTTTATTATTTTCGTTGAAAACAACTAAAACATTTTTAAAAATTCTCAATAGCATTTTCTCGCAGATTTTTTTTTTTCAAATATTTGTGAGGCTTTATTACTTTCGCATACGATTCAATAAATTCATTGGAAGAAAAAAACGGAATATCTTTTGATTTTTAAAAAATATTACCCATACCACATCACAAACTACACTGAGCCTAACCATTCCAAGCTCTTAGCGCGATGGTCGGGGAAGTGGCAGATATGTTATTGTAACCTTGGGAAGTTCTGGAGGTTGTGCATGATCAACTTCACCCCATCACCACTAGCATCTAAATCAGCTCCTTCTTAAATGGTATTCAAAAATCTTTTAGTAGTAAAATGCGTGACAAGAATCTGACCTTGTCATAAAGTTGAATGACGCCTTGTTCTCATTAAGGGATATGATGTCCTTCTCAAATTTTGGTCCCTTTTTGGCAATGAAGCATGATTTGTAATTGACCATTCTTCTCATCTTTGGAGGTGGCTGAATGATTTTCGATAGTCTTGGAGTTAGCCGAAGCTTTGTTTGAACAGACATTTTTATCTTTTTACTTTAAACAAAGATAGAGTCCACGAGACTCTTGAGAAACACACAAAAAAAAAAAAAAAAGACTCCAAGTTCTTTCTAAAACTTTGTAATGATCTTCTCTCTCTCTTTCTGATTCTGATGAACGTCTTTTATTTATAGCCAAGAATCTTCTCTTATTTTTCCTTTTGCCTAACAGGTATTGTCTTTCTTTGACGACTCTTGATTTTTCTTCTTTTGTAAACGACTCTTGATTTTTCTTCTTTTGTAAACGACTCAAACGTCATAACTAGAATTACTTCGGGTTTGTTTTAGTTTTCTTTTTAATAGTGAAAGCGTTCTTATTTCTATAACAAATTTTGAAATTGCGACAATTTTCGTAAAACTCGAGTTCTAAAATGCACTTTCTGTAATGAACTTTTTAAATAAAACAAAAGTAATACACTCAAAAAGGATCAGGTATTCTCACTAAATCAACAAAAAGGTTTACGAATTTGGTTTTTTAGTAAACAGGAATCTCAAAGAAGATGCTTCACCATGTAAGGACCTTCCAATTCATAACCCAACTTTCTGTAGTAATGTCGAGTTCCTACACCTGAAATCACACCGATCTTGTTAGATCGGTGTTCTCTTCTAGCAATCCTCTCTGCTTCCTCCATCAGAAGTGTTCCGTAGCCCTGCAAATTAGACAAAAATAAAATAAAATAAACGATAACCAGAAGACAACAACCCCATTGTTAAGAATCAAATTTCAAACTGTTAAAAAAAGTTGAAATCTAGTGTACCTGATGTTGCAACTTATCAGCCTCCCGACCATGAACTGGTACAGCCGTTCCGTACACGTGAAGCTCACGGACAACAGAACACTTTCCCATGAGTTCTGGACAAGTTACGTTCTTACCACATTTTCGCAAACGTAATAACCCAACAAGAATGTCCTGCGTCCACAAAGATAAATGGTCTTAGTGCATTCACAATTTCACATAGTCAATCTACATATGATACACGATCTTATTGCATATTTTATCAAAAATACAGACTAAGTGTATCCACCAATACATGGAAGCACGTGCTTAGTCCAACAGATTTAGGAAAAACCAATAAAACAGATGCTGCTAAAAGATAACAAGCTCAGCATCCTACCGAATCTTTGATAATTTTCCGTATCTCTGAAACACAAACATTTATATTTTTGAGATAAACATAACTTAATGTATCTAATGAGCCTGAGATCTTAATAAAACCGGATAAAAAGTTATATAGCAAGCCCCTAACTAAAGTCAGACAGATAGGGTAATAATTTCTTCACTAGCATTCACAGCACCACCCTATGACACGTGAGGATGAGAGATATGAGGCTTGTACCTGGCGTGTATCTTCATATGAAAGGAATGTCTCCCAACCTTCATTTGCAGTGTAATCACGACGCACAAGCTCTACTTGTTCTGGCTTAATTTTGTGATGAATGTCCTGTGCTCAGACCATATGAGCAAATATTTGTTAAGATTCAGTATTCACAACAACAAAACAAAAGACAAGACAACATTTGGCGTTTCTCACCTGGATTCCGGCTTCACGAGTACGAACATCACGGCATTTAAGGCCCAAATCGTCCATCCTGGCTAGAGCCAGCTCACGAAGATTTCCTTTTTCAACCCCCGACGTAACCAGAGGCATAGGAATATCACGCTGAACTCTATAGACACGTGTCCACGGAGGTACCATGGAGAGAATCCTTGCAACTATGTCTACAAGCTGCTCAGGTGGATAGTTTCGGTACCTGCAGAAAACTGAACATCATTAGAGTCTTGGAACAAACATACAGGTACACTCTTCTTTATTAAACACACGAACATTATTACCTCCCAGTTTTCCATAGTTCGTAAAGCCCAGTTCCACGTATCACAAGGGTAGGATATATTTTTAACCCATCTGCTCTAAATGACGGGCTTTCGAAAAACTCCTTGAAACTTTCCATGTCTCTCTCAACACCAACATTAGGAAGATCAGGCATCATATGTGCAACCACCTATAACCAAAAAGAAAGGACGAGAAAGGACAGAGTTATAGCAGCGTCACCGAGTAGAAAAAAAGGCTCACCGCCTTTAAGGAAATTGATGAACAGAGTAATAGAAGGTGAAAGCTGCCAAGAAGAAACTTGATGCTAACATGATAAAATATTCATCAAAGACTTTTCTATACCTTGAAACCAGCATCTTTAGCCAAGCAGAAGCAGTCAGCTACAGCAGCAACAGTATGGCCTCTATTTGTGTCACGGGCAACATCTTCATATGTGCTCTGGACACCGATCTCTAGACGGGTGCAACCATAAGTCAGCATTTGTCTTAGATGAGGTCCAAGACAGTAATCTGGCCTCCTGGTTAATTTATAAAACAGATTAGGAAATATATTCATAGATATGAAATCTCAATCTCCAGAACTCGCTCTTCCATTTAAATTGATCAGTGAAAAAGAAAGCGCAATGAAACACGAAATTAATTCACAATGCAATCAATATATAGAAACTATGAAAGCTTAAAAAGAAAAAAAAGAAAAAAAGAAGGATCCCCAAATATAAATGATTTAGATAAGGATCAATAATCCACACAACTCACGTTTCAATCGTCATGCCAATGCATTTTGTTGCACTATGTTCAGAGTAAGCAACTGCTTCTTCAACATTGGCAGAAGTGTGTCCTGACAAAGCATCATGAAGGTTCCGTATGAAGAAATCCCGGTACTCGGCAGGCAGCGACATAAAAGTACCTCCCATCAAAATGAACTCAACCTGTCATTCAAATCAGGAGTAACCATCTGGGCTGAAAAAATAAACAATCATTAAAAAAATATCAAACTCTAACCTTATCTACACTGTGACCCAACCGCTTTAGCTGATCTATCCTGCTCCTTGCCTGAACATATGGATTGTACCTAGGACAATAAACAGGGCTTTAAGAAAATCCATTTAAACATGAAACACGCTATTTAGCAGCATTATGTATAAATCTATCATCATCGGTTAGGATGTTCAAAAACTTCCATTCAATTCATCACAGAGAGGAACAAGCCATTCAGCTGTAGCATTTTACGTATGGATCTTTAGCAGCTGCGTTACAGAGAAAGTCGACATTCTCGTTCATAACCTAGAACTCTATCTCTCAATTCATATATAGTTATTGTAATCAACAACGTTACTACTAGAAGCATTAATCACACTCCAAAACAACTATGATCCTAAGAAAAGTTCTCTCAATCCAAGCTCTCATGAGGCTATCCACACAACATGTTCCCCAAAACTACCAACCATGTCATGCCAGGAACTGAATCTAAGTTCAAACTCCGGTAATAACCTGGATTGTAATGATTATGAGTCAAAGCAACATCTTGTCTTAATCCTAATACGATTTCAATTCATAATCCATCTTAACAACACTCAACAAAGTGCTAACAAAATAGTTTTACTTAGATTCCATAACGCAGTAGAAACTCTTCACCTGGCTCGAATAGCTCGCATGCTGGTAGGCTCGTATCCAGTGTAAGACTGAGTACTATACTCGAAGTCAGAGTCAGGTCCACCGGGGCAATACACGCAAATGTTCCCCGTCGTGGCTATGTGTGGACACCTGTGCGGCTTCGACATAACCGCCACGACGGCGATTCCTGAAGCGGTCCGGACCGGTTTAGCACGGAGCTTCGGGAGAAGAGTCTCTCTCTCCGAATCAGGAAGCGCAGCGATCATCTCGACGAGCTTAGGCGCACGCGCTAGGCCGTATTTCCGGCAAGCGGCGGTTTTGATTGAGTTTAGGTCAACATTCTCGTTGCGGTGGGAGCGCTCAATCATGGTGCTGACAATCTCCGATATGGCGCGAACTCGAGCTTCTTCCTCCGTTAACCCACGGCCTTGGAAGCCGCCGCGACCTGGCCGAGGTTGCTTTTTCGATTCGCCGTTCATCACTACCGCCGTCGCCATCGCCACAAAACCTCAGACGAGATACAGAAAAAATAGCGCACGGACCGGTTTTGGGATGTAGTAGCATCATTTAAACGTCGCCGTTTTCAGCTGTTCAGTTAAATCTTCTCCCGACTTGTCTTTTCGTTAGTGAGATGTATTGAATATATTCGAAATGATTCGAGATAATTTGAGATATATTTAATAGGGTTTTAGATGA
Source organism: Iljinskaea planisiliqua (assembly GCA_900108845.1). Classification (NCBI taxonomy): domain Eukaryota; kingdom Viridiplantae; phylum Streptophyta; class Magnoliopsida; order Brassicales; family Brassicaceae; genus Iljinskaea; species Iljinskaea planisiliqua. The sequence continues at coordinate 1,485,007 of FNXX01000008.1, forward strand.
TTAATTAGCGTACCCAGAAAAATTTTTGTGGGGATCAAAATATTAGTTTTAGTGTTAAAAATCAAAGTAAACAGATTTAAAATTAGTAAATTTGTAAATTATAAGAAGAAAATTAGAATTTATGGGGTGTCATTTGAATCCAATTTTAAGTGTAGTGATGACAAACTTTTAATCAAATCATAAAAAAAAATAAAATAAAAACTTATTGATATATCAATGCAAGTTAGAGTTCTTTAATAATGTCAATTAGAACTCATTTCAAAAAAATTGTCATGAGATTTGCTTACGATTTCAAAATAGAGAAAACATTTGATTTGGTTTGTTGTAGTCTTGGAATATCTACAACCTTGAATTAAATTCAAAGAAGATGTGAAACATAAAGTAACAGGCGATACAAACTGAAACCTAAAACAAGGAGTATAGCAAAAAAAAAAAAAAAAAAAAAGAAGTACTACCAAAAAAAAAACAAGGAAAGGAACAGAAATAACGGATTCTTATATTTATCTCTGTCTTACTTGATGTTAATCAAACTTGAAACATAACTGAAGATAAATGGTCTTACCAGCAGTTGGATTTGGCAAAGGTTAGTGAAACTTAGAGATGTCGCACGGTATTACCTTATTTGACAGGTTCAATCGGGGAATGCAGCCCTTTTCTATCATGATAATTGGATCTTTCTTGGTCTGTTAATTGACTTCACAGAACCGACTGGGCCTCGTATTTCAAGCATTTCCCTCACGGTTCATGTATCTCAAGTCGTCTCAAATGGTAGTTGGAAATTTTCAAATATGAGACATCCAATATTACGTCTCATGTGGGCTTCTATGTCTATTCAGCCGCCAGATCGGACGAATGATGATTTGGATTACTATCTCTAGAGAAATTCCCTCGACCACCCAAATTGTTCTCTGCTGCAAAACCGTGGTCTTGCCTCTATCCACTTTCACATACGATTATTTGGTTTAAGTCGGTGTGGTTGAAGGAGAGAATTTCATAACAATTTTTTATCATTTGGGTTATTGTCCGTGATCGACTTCCCACACGAGATCATCTAAGAAGTTGGCGACTGAATGGTCCAACAGACTGGGTTCTCTGTGGATCCGCTGCAGAATCGAAGGCATATTTATTCTTTGCTTTTCCAATTTCTTCGGAAGTCTGGTCAGGTATCTTTCACCATCCGAGTCTATCACCCCCTTTCTTTTTTGATGACATTGTTGTTTGGGTTCATCTTGCTTCTCGAAACATTAAGCAAACGATCATCTGCAAAATTGCATTTCAAGCGGTCGTTTACAACCTGTTGGCTGTAGAATGAATGTAACACCAGACTTCACTCTTCGATAACCAAACTGGCCCAAGTCATAGTAAAGGAAACTCAACTTCTCCTTTGTAAAAAGCTTTTAGGACTCAACCGGATCTCAATCCACTCTTGACCATTTCTTAATCTACCTGTTGACCAAGATCTCCAAAGCTACCTCTACAATTGGTTTGACTTCTTCCAAAGCTGAGGGTATCATTTATTAAGTATAATCTGCTTCACTAGAGTTTCATATTAAATTTACTACTTAGCCATCTTTCATCTTTAGTTTGTAAAAGTTAAACTTTACCCGTTTGGAAGAAGATGAATATACATTTTTCTTTAAAAGAAAAGAGATAAATGGTCGCCACATACGTTTACCTAGCCACAATTTAGTTTTGGGGTTAGACCATAATGTCGAATTAAATAAACTAGGGGTTTTATCCGCGTCTGGTTCTGGCAAAATAATTTGGTCAATAATCGTAAGTATGTGTAATATAAAATTTAATAACACCATAATATAAATAAATATTAGTTATATATAAAACTCTTAATATGTTGGTAAAACTTAGTTATATCATTACTCATATTTTAATATTCCTATATTCATCAACTAATTACTGCACCAAAATGATCTTTAAAAACAAAAAAAATTATTATGAATTTCATTACTGAATCTGCAACGATGTTATATTCAAAATTAAACCATTGAGTAACATCATATAATAAAAATTAAACAAAAAAATTTAAATCTGAAATCTCATGCGTAAGAATCTTACTTCTTTCGAAATTCATCACCAACCTTATCTTTCTGTTTAATATCTTAATAAATAAATAAAAAATTAAATTAAAGAAATCTGTGAAGTAATATTCTCGTTCTGAATTGATCTATATTTTTATATTAATATAAAAAGTCTCATACACTAACATAATTAACAGTTTTAATTTTTTAATTTTTTTAATTTTTTTTTTTGATAATTCTACACATAATAATAATGTTAAATTGATCTAAACTATTCTAACTAATGTACATATTTTAGTTTATCTAAACTATTCTAATAATAATAAATGTTAAGTTTATATAAACTATTCTAAATGATCTATATTTTTAGTTTATATAAACTACTCTAATAAATTTATATTTATTTGACATCAATATATATTTAAAATATAATATAATCTAAATTTTTCATTAAAGGCAGCAATGACTTTAATCACTCTAATTTTTAACGTGAAAGCTCACTTCGAGAAAATCACTTTGCAATAATAATATAGATTGGAGACTTCTCAAGTCTGAGATATTTTCCGTTAATTAGTAGACTTCGGGTGAAATCTCTAATTTAAATGCTTTTATCAGTCAATGTTTGACAATTTTGTCAATCAGAAAACTAATTTCAGAAAACTTCGAACAAAGTCTGCGAAAAAAGTCATCCATTGGTCAAATGTAAAATTGACTTGTCTTTTCTTACAGACTTCAGGCGAAGACTTCGCTAAAAGACCATCGTCTTTGTCAAATGCAAAACTAACATAGATTTAACGGAGACTTCTTATGAAGTTTGTCTCATACTTTTTGTTCTCAAAGGAAATATTACAGATGTCAGTTACAATATCTGGTCCAAAATCTGAAAAATGATCAAATGCAAACTAACCTATGTGTTGACCAAGAGACTTCAGAAGAAGTCTGCTTTCGAGCAAAATTTTGAAAATTCACGAAAGTCTAGTGAATCATTACTTAGACCCGGTTTTTAACTTCGTCAAGTGCCTAGAATTTAGAGTTTAACCACTACCAATGAAACACAATCACTATGTATGAAATAATCACCAGATATAGATCCAAGAATTTGAACTTCTAAAAAGTAAATTATAGAGTTTTTAGGATGAAAATGGAGAGAAAATTGATGAATAAGAGGTTACAAGCTTAAAGAGTGAGTTTTAAGAGCTCAAATTTTGGTAGTTAAAGCATTTAGAGCTTCAGTTTGGTTGCTAATGGTGGTTGGAAGAATTAAAGAAGATACATTTTAGTAAATAAGAAATGAAGATAAGAATTTGTTTGTCTTTTGCATTTTCGAAAAAAGTTTTCCTATATATTATTTGAGAATCATTTTTAGAGATAAACCTTTGTGAGAGTCGGAACTCACACAACCAAAACTTCTATTAAGTGGGGTTTGAAATCCTACTTTAAAAAAACTTAAGGACCAAGATTAAAAATTTATTTTATTAAGTGATTTTTTTGCCAAGTACAAGAAATTTCGTAAAAACTCAATAGTCTTACAATAAGAAGTCTAAGTACTTAAGATCGGATGATCTAAACCTTAATACATGCTATCAATATATATCGAGCGACTTGGGGTTCCGAGATGAGCTACTACCGATGTGGGACATCACTAAGCATAGCAGTCCGCCGACTTCAACAGGTTTGTGCTTTATCTTCGGCCCGTCTTCTCAGTACGTCGTCGTTTAATCTTGTCTTGACCCAGCTTGCCTCGGGGTTGATCCAGTTTGATTTGAGTTTGGTTTGCTGTCTTGTTTGGCTTCTTTCCTGGTCTTATGGTCGGTTCGTGAACAGTGTCTTGTGAACAGTGTTTCGTGAAATTTTTTTTATAAACCCGAGTAACGCTAGACCAAATCTTCAGGTCGGAGGTTTATGTTTGGTT